>OY743184.1:47591428-48791428 GCA_963555705.1 Ligustrum vulgare | reverse complement strand
TCCAAAAGCTGAGGGGAAAGAAAAGTGAGAGTATCTATTGAGATTCATTTTTGTAGTTTTATTTTAGCAAATGCCGCTCTTTTATTTGAATTTATTTCTCATTAGAACAGTTATTGGCCAAAAAAATGGCATATGCATTATCTTCATGTGACAACAAAAGAAAATGATCAGACCAGGTAAATGATTATGTGCAACAGAAGTACTACAATTATTCCTTTCGCAAAAAATGGAGACAAATTGGTATGGGATGAAGTTAAGAGAATGAAACTAAACTTTTAGGAAAGATCCTTCTAACAACACATACTAAATATACATCTGAAAAAACAATCATCGTAACTTGTGAAGCATCAGATACTTTCATGTTTTTGTGCAATCTTTACAATAAAGAAACTTTTAGAGAAAAGATGTGTGCGTGGATAACACAATTCAGATAGAAAAACAAATTACCCATTGAGGAAACCATTGAGGAACAGTAAAATAATATGGCTTAAACAGAGGACCAGGATCACAATGAAGCCAACCAGTTGACAAATCCTGCATGTCACAGAGCACAAGAAAATCTAAATTCCTCAGAACAAACATATCAACTTTACAAAAACTGATTAGGCATAAGGCAGCAAAAGTAACCTTTCTTGGACAAGTTAACCACTGAAAACGACCCAATATATTTGCAAGCTGCAAAACAAGTGAAATTATATTCATCGCCATAATTTTTAAAACGCATACTCCTGCTATAATCACCAATCATAAATTCATTGCCATCTCACTTCTCTTTTTCTTAGAAAGTAATATGGTTATGTTTTAATGATAGGCACCAACGGGGACATCCAAGCATACAGGTCTAACCACTGGAAAAGGTAACCCCCGCCCCTAATTCTCAAAGAAAAATTGCACAAAAATAAAGGACCAAAACAAACATTGGTAAGCCAAAGATATAGCCTCGACCATTCAGACCCATTGTCAAATAAATGGATAGATTGCTCACCACAAATGCAGAGGCAATAGTTGCAAATGATGCTCCAATAAATCCCTCCCATGTTTTCTTCGGTGATATCTTGATAAGAGGAGTTCTACCAAAGAAAAACCCGAAAAAGTATGCAGCAATATCATTGATGACGATAAGTGATGCCGGAAGAAGGAACCTGCAATATTATTAACCCGTCTTGCAAGTTCATTATTCAAATTCAATTATATGGATGTAAATGTGAGACGCTGTGCAGTCCTAATAACTTATGTAGAACAAGGAAAAAAGTAGTTACCAAAATATAAATAAAGAACCTTACACAGCAACTCCAAAAAGAGTCAAATGCTACAGAAGAGAAGAAATGTTTTTCCCCAGGTGACTCACAAAGGAATTTGGTTTATAATATATTTTTCCAGGTTAGAGTCATAGTCCATGCACCCAATGGCTGGGAGTAAAACTTGACACTGGTTATAATCTATTCTATTGACTGAACAAGTTGCAAACATCTCAAGTACGGAGAACGAGAGAGTCATAGACCTCCAAAATAGTTCAAGTGGTACAAAACAATAATGTCAAATCGCATGAATGCAGAGATGCTGTATCCAAGCAAGTAGTGTTTTTAAGTAATTCATAAAACCAAATACTTCAAAGTTGTGTTACCAGAATATTCCTTCAAAAATATTAGCCACGGTAAAAGAGGACTGGGTGAACACCACAATCAGAATCATATGCGTCCATGCATATTGTCCAAACTGATACTTATACATCTTCTTCTTTAGTGTCAGAATAAACCACATAAAACCTGATGTCAAAAAGAGAAGAAAATCTTCAGTTCTTCTAACCCGCCACAGGCCGCAGCTAACATTTTAAAAGAGAACTCTCATAGATTATTAATTAACATCAAGCATTTTAGAAACCAACAAATATTTTAAGCATATTGTACAATGTACATCATTGTGAACTAAATGAAAGACATTATTCATAAGAGAGAGCATAATAAACACCATTTTGACAGCCTGTAACCTAAGTATGTTTTGGCCAGAGGCTCCACAGGTAACCACCAAATGGAAAACCACAAAAATAGCAAATAGTACCAACCTGCAATATACAAGAAATAGCAGGTAACCATGTGATACTTGATAAATCCAGTCACGAGCTTATGCAAAAATTTATCCGAAGTAACTGTATTCGCAAGCCTCTGATTGAGAATGCGGCCGTACACAAATAGCATTGCCGTGAAGAAAAAGTGCCTGAAAGGAAACATTACAAATCAGTAGAATAGGAATTATGCATAATATCTAGTGGCAATTTCTACAAAAGTAAACCAATCCATCCAAAACCATCATCATCTATCGAGCAACAGACTGTGGATATGGACAAATAACGTAACGTGAAAATGCATATTGTGAGAGCGTAAAAGTAAGCAGTGCGCTCATAGATATATTTGATCTTCATATTTTATGGGCATACACTGCTAATATTGTGTTCAAAATTATCAACAGAGATATATATCTCGACTTTTCTCTGATCATTTTCAGTAAAAGACGTGTCAAACCTAGAGTAACGGGAGCAATACTTGTGGCCTTATCGACTGCCTGATGAAGATCTTTCCAAGAGAATGAATGATACAAAAATTAAAGCTAATCTGGATCCATGCTTCTCCAACTCATTAGCAACTTTGCACTGCATGACTCAGTGCAAAAGGTGGAACTATTTGACAAACATGCGAGATGCAGCAAGATGCATTAAGTAGTTGGTGGACATGATTCTCCAAGCAAGTAAAGAAGATAAAATAGATTACAGAAAATATAACAAGAGTAGATGAAATGAAATGAGCATCAAATTACATAGCGCCATTGATGTAATTGATGGTGTTATGCTAATGCTGTAATTACAGTTCTTTAACACTATATAAGCCCGGATTTTATCTTTTCCAAATTCTCAAAAATTTGAAAGAGTCAAGTTCGTTAAAACGGCAACAAAGATTGCACGTGTATACAGAATCTCTTCCAATGACAAATTGATATGATCAAAAATGGGTACCAACTAATCTTAGATTAACTCTGTAAATTAAAAAGATCCTGAAGCTCGATAAAATGAAAAATATGCCAATACATATACTATCTTCCCATCAGCATGATCCCATCAGGGTGATTCAGTTACCGAATTAAAGCATGTTTGGGGTGGCTTATAAGTAAGATTATAAGTAAGAGAAAGAGTCTCTCTTACTTTTCTATAAGCACTCACCCAAACATGCTCTTAGTCGACCATAGGCGCAGAGAATTCAAGTCAAGTGATCCTTCTTTAGTTGAACAGTTCAGGAAAAGTAATAATATAAGCAAGGTTATCAAAGCTGCAGAAGAAAACAAAGCAACCAAAAAGAAGGATATAGTTCGTTGAAAGATCTTAAATGTGATACTGAAATTCCAGTAAAGTGCATACTGGAAAAGTTTTACAAAAAATTAAAATTTAAATAATAACTATCGATAAATGATTGGAAAATGGGCTAATTTAAATTCACGTTAAACTGCAAGATAGTGAATCTAAACACAGGCATGTCACACTCATGAGAAATCCATAAGCAGCACTCCACTTAAACTACTTGCACAGCTTGATTATGAAAGTTATCCAAAGGCCACTGAAGATGAAAAATAAAAGCATGGAGTTAAGAGGCTGACAGCTTACTCACCAATTTAAAAGCCTGAAACCTGGGAGGCGCCTATTTTCATGCGCTCTTCTAAGTAAATTGAATAGCTCTCTTGCCATAAATATTTGGATAACTACTACCATGGCCCAGATATAAAGGTGGCCCATGTAGATTATGAAGGCAAAACCTCCAATCATCCAAACGGATGAATTTATACGGATTAACATTGACTTGTATTTGTTTCTATCATCGACAAGTAAATGGCTTCCATTTGCTTTATCAACTTCAGGAGGAACCTAAAATAATATAAATGAAAGGCAATGAGATAAGAGGTTTGAAGCCACATTAAATATTGATTAAAAAAGGTGTTTTGAGTTGAGAATATTTCGAATAAAAATATTTAAAATTAAAGGTAAAAAAAAAAAAAAAAAAAAAAACCTCAAAATGGACAAATTTGTCCCTCACATTACCTATTCACTAAAATAAAAACAAAAACTTCTGAAGTTAAGATAAACATATCAAAAGGAAAGTAACATTTACACATTCTTGGTCCCATATTCTGCACCTGTTGTTTCTCTAGTAGCCAAAAAGAACAAGTTCCTCAGCATTTGCTTAGCCAAACAATAGGGTAAATATCTCAATAGCTACCTAACATAGGTATACAATGTACAACAGAGATCAACTTAGATAAACTAAGTAGAGGTTACTTTACAATCTCCAAGCATAATGGAGGCAATCCGCAATAGTTAGATTCTTTCGTTATTTGTACTTTGTATTCCTAAGCAAACAAATCTTAGTAGAAACAAACTCCATTTGGCTCTTCCTATGTGTTTGAGAAAAGCATATATAACTTAGATGATGCATAAAATTGCCTCAAAATATATAACCAACCTCATTAGAGCCTCTGCGCCGGCGTAACCGTCCAGTTAGACTGCTAGGCGTTGATGGGCCACCAGAATCGTTGTCCTTTTGCATTATTCCTCCACTAGATAAACTCCTCTAAAAGTCTTTACACATAGATAAAACAAAAAGTTAAAAAATCAAGAATTCACCTGAGAAACTAAGACCAAAAACTGGAATACTTAGCCCCACTTAAATCTCTAACTAGCTGTAAAAAATAAAACCGAAGGCATAAAAAAGTGACTACGGTCATACTTTTTGTCCCGTTATCATCTAAGAGCTTACAAAGAACAGTAAAAATCAAAAGAAGGAAAAAGAAACCAACAACAAAAAGGTTCCAATTTTGAGAGTTTCTCCTATATGTTTCATTTAGATTTCCCTTCTGTTAATGTTCCTTTTGGTGTATCAAAATAACTGTCAGTTCTGGAAAAAGAAGAAATTCAGACCATAAGTTCATTAGAAACAACTTATTTCAAAATCTTTTGTCTGGATTGTTCACTCGAATAGTTTGATATCCTTTTGGTTACCCGAGCATGAACCCTCAAGAGATTTTATATTTTTTCATTCAACGATTTCAGAGCTCAAAACAATGTTAGGAAAACAGACAAGTGGTGAATTAATAAAAAGTTAAAAACAGTACAGAATACATCGAACAAAAGCTAGAAGAATTCCGGAAACTTATTTTGTTCGATTTTTTATAGAGTCCAATATTTTCTATGAGACTATAATAATGAGAATAGATGGGTATAAACACACATGGATAAGCAAAATAAGGGTAGCAACAAAAATAAATCAAATTGATCAGACCCAAATATCTTGCACTTTTGAGGTTAAACAGCTAAAGAACGCAACTTGATTTGAAAAAAAAAAAAAAAAAAATTCAAGTAACCAAATTTCATTAAAAAGTCCACCAGTTCAAAAACCCCAGATTCAAGAATTTACCCGCACACAGACCAGTAAATTGCATCTACCAAGAATTCAATATAAATCGGAAAATATATATATATATCTTAGAACGTTTAATTAAAAATAAGGATTAGAACCACAATCCAGATGACATGCGTAAGAGCCAAATCAAACGTAGAGTAAAAAACGAAAGCAAACTAGAGATCTGACCTATCCTATGTCACTCTGTGTACGTGTTGCGGGAAGAGGTAAAGAGTAACTGGAACTTTGTGGAGAGACTAGCAAGGATTTCCAGTGAGAGTGGTGGAGGTCTGGTGAAAAAATTATGAAACTCTGGGGGTCAATTTGTGAATATTTGGAAGGAACGTTTTTGGAAAGTCTAAGCCCTGTTTGTTTGGTGTTCACTTTAAAGAAAAACTGATATTTTAAATAATAATTTTTTGAAGAATATATGGTTGAAAAGTATAAAAAATAAAAATAATTACGTGCAAAAATATTTTATTAAAAAAAAAAAAGGTGAAGCCCTCACCTTGGGGGCCCGTCCTGTGCCTTAGTGGAGGATATAAATCGCGGGATATGCCTCAATTTATCAAGAACTGAGAGTTTGACTACTGATCAAATTCACAAAAAAGTCAAGTTCAAAGTGTTGTTGTCAGGATTCGAACTCTCCACCATATAAATTGCCAGCAGAATAACAAAAATATATTTTTTTTTTATTGTGTGAATGTATAGTTTAAATAAAGTATGAGAAAAAAAAAAGTGAGACAAATAAGGATTAAATATCTTCGCAACTTTTTCATAATACTTTATTTTAATTGTATGTAACATTCATAACATTAAAAAATATCACATTTATATCTCAATTTTTTTCATATCGTTTTTACTCTTAAATTAACATAAATCGTTCTTAATTAAGGTTTTTGACCAAAATTTTCTTTAAGATAGAGTGAAAACACTCATTTGTCCATGATATTTTTAAATAGTAATAAAAATATAAAATACAATTAAAATTTTACTCTTATTTTTAAGCACGTCAAGATTTTTGGATGAAATCCTTTTATGATATAATGTCAAAAATATGAAAGCGATGAAGAAAAAATTTAAGAATATAAGTCATGATAATGAATAAAGGTTAATGACCTTCAATATAACGCATTTATTTAAAAAAAAATGTGTAAATAAAATCAACATTTAAAAAATTGGTTTATTTTTTAGTTTCTAATAAATTATAGATAGTTATGAATAATTAAAGCTAATAATGAAGATTAATAAAGATATGGTTTTGTTTAAGATTGTAAACAAAAGCTTGTTAGAATATTCTTATTCTTATCTTATTTAAAAAGGCAAAGTTACTTGTATGTTTGGATGACTCTTTTTCCTCCTTTTTTTTTTTTTAATCCTGATGTATTTTCCCAAATAGATCGGGATGGTGGATCCATGGTTCATTATTTAATAAGTAATACTATTCATTGTAACTTCATTTGACAGTAAGTAAACCTAAATTGACGGTGGTTAACAATAATGATGAATAGCATTATTAGCAACACGTCACTTCAAATGTGACAAGGATTTCTTTTTTACTTTAAAGTGAAAAGTTACCTCTTAATCTTAAGAAAAACCAAAATTTTAACATCAAAATAATTAATTAGTTACTTGCAGCAATGAAAAACAATTTATTTTTACTCGAAAATTAATTATTTTAAGCTTGGACAAACATGCCTTAAGGTCAATAATCTTGATGAATTAGTTATGTAAATGCATGATAATTTCTCATTAATAAGGATCACAATAAAATGATTGTACAAAGTAACTCGTTTCTTGTAATGATTGGTTAATGCATTAATAATTAATGAAGATAGCGATAGTTGGCAATATTTTAATGTTTAAAAAATGGAGATTCCTATTTCAAGTCTTTTCATTTGAATCGAGTGGTGTAGAACTACTTGGAATAAATAAGTCCCGTGTAAAAATGAAATAAGAAAGGAATACAAGATTTTTGATATTTAAAAACAATGCATATAAAATTGCGTGTGTTCCAGTAATCAGTCCATTTAAAATCTTCACTTCATAATTTTTTTTATATAATTTTTTTTATATGTAATAAAAATTATGTTAATTCTTTTTATTTATTTTTTTGGGTAACAGTTTTATCCATTTCGTCATCACCTTTAATTTTTTTTAGTAATTTCGCCATAACTTCATATTTCTTTGCTAAATACACTTTTGTATGATTTCATCCAAATATTAATTAGTTGGCTCATAGATTATCCATTTGACCATTTTGATGGAGGTAAAAATTATTTGTATTATCTCATTTAAAATTATGTATAAGAAAAGAAGAAAGAAAAAATAAATAAATAAATAAAAATAAAAAAGATTGAGAACTATTCATCTCCTTCTTTCGCAATTAGGTGAACTAAATTAATACATTAATCCCAACTTCAAGCACGTCCTAGATAAATGCAACATGAACCAAACCAAATGGACAAGACACTAACTATTATATAAAACATTTGACTGATTTTCTGGCTCGGGGCTTAATTCTACCCTCATTAGCTAGTTTGAAGAGTTGTGCTTGAGCTGCTGCAGCATTCTTCGCGATGAGTGCCGTAATGAAATTCTCTCTGACTTCGGATCCAGTGGCAGTGGTGGTGAAGAAGATGAACACCTCTCAATCATTTTTATTTTTTATATTTTACTTTTCTTTTCTTTTATAAAATATAATTTTATATGTGATAATACAAAATGACTTTTATGTCCTTCATTAAAATGATTAATAGATAATTTATGAATCAACTAACGAGTATTTGGACAGAATCAGACGGCGAGGGTGTTTTCAGTAAGGAAATGCGAAGGTGATGATGAAATTGTTAAAAAAATCAAAGGTGGAGAAGAATTGTACAATAATGTTCAATGATATGGGCGTTTTGCGTCAATTATCCTTTTTTTTAACATATCAGTTTGACTAAAAAAAAAAATTCGTTGAGTCCTAAATTCCACCCCTGAATGATTGTAGACGATATACAATAATTATACTTTTGACACTCGAATGATAGCTATAATATAACAAAAACGATAGCTATTATTAATATTTTATAAACCGCATCTTTATATTATACTATAATATAGGGGTGAACAAATAAATTGTCAAATCGAATCAAATCGTAATAAGTTGTTTGGTTTGGTTCGGTTTCAAATGCGAAATGGTTTGATTTGAAGAAATTTCAAGTTGCTTTAAAACGATTTTAGGTTTCAATTGTCCAAACTATGAGTTCAAACCGTCAACCCTCCAAATTTTAAAAAATTATAAAAAATAAAGACACACATATAGTTTTTTAAAAAATGCAGCATTCTTTTTTATTATTGCTCGTTTTCAATTCCCAAATTACCCAACTTAAATTCTCAATTATCCAAAGGTCCTAAGTCATCTCTAAATTTTAAATCTTTGTTTTTAAGCAGTGAGCACCCGATTCAATCTCTTGCATAGTTTACATCTTTAGTTTTGCAACAATAAAAAATATGCTTAATTACAAAATATTATCATTACAAAACATTAACTCGATACATTAACCTATTTTTAGTAAAAACAAAAGTTTGATTTTTGATTTCTTTCATTTTTCAGGTCTTGATCAGGGTAAGTAACAATGCATCTTGTGTAAATGGTCTTAAATATTACTTCGTGCAATTATCTTGATATTTCATAACTTGTTCATATCTCGTTAAAAGTTTTCTTACATTATGCAATTGAATTACGAGAAGTTTTCCTTGCTTGAAATAGGTGTGAAATACCATGCTTGAGCTTGATGTATTGCGCACTCGGGATAACATTTAATTTGTGATATGGGCCCTATTGAAATCATGGTTTAGAAAAGAAAACTTGTTACTTACTGAATACAATGCATTCATGTTTTCCATGTTTTAAACTTACAGATGTTGGAAAGGCGAATCTTTGAAGCTACTTCAAAAGGTTGGAAGTTATCAGCGGATGAGTCAACATATATGTATATCGTGGAAACAGAAGTATGGAGTTATCCCCCGGAACATCCCACACTCTACCGATATGAGTAAACAAAGGTTAAAATGGAGTTTTACGATGTCTGCAACTTTAAAATTTTGTATACTGTCAAGTATACTTTTACAAATATATAGTATGTTTTAAATAATGTTTTTATAGCATGGGATAAGTTTTGTTAATGTGAAATCCCATGTGTTTAGTATTATGAATAAATAACAACTATATAAGTTATATATGTGAATTATATGTTAGAATATACTTTTTTTATTTCATGTATAAATACATATGATTATTTATGTTTAACGAACTCAAGCGTCAATTTTAAGAATTCAGGTATTAAGCAATGTTCTATATGTATCCATACAATGCAACGAAAGATGCAAATTTAAGATTTTGAAATTTAATAGGATAAGGATAACATAACTTGGCTCAATTATGTGATACTTCATAAGAATAATTAGTCCTTTAATACTTCCTTTCCATAAACTAGCATTGTATTTCTTTAAGAATTATGCGATATATGAATTTGTAATGTGACCCTATACAACCAAGTGATATTATCTTTATTTAACTATTTGGTAGCATTCATGGCTTATGAACAAACAAAAATATTGATTGTAGTAATTCATTTGTAAAGTCGGGATCACATGTATCGATACTATGCAGTAAAAAATTCAAAAAAAAAAAAGCTTATTTTAAAGTTATAGAAGAAGTTATAATTATTCCATATAAATATGAATATTATGAATTCAAGATTTCTTATTTAAAATGAATGTATATACATGTAGCATCTATTTTTTATTTTTATTTTTATTTTTATAAAGAAACCAATATACACTCTACTCCATAATAACTTCCACTACATATTTATGTAATATGTAAAAGAGAAAATTTTTATGTGAAATCATGTGCACCACAGAACTATCATACGATATGTGTACCACAGCACAAGTATCATACCACCAACAAGGAATTTTCCCATGAATAACATTCACCCCGCTTATAGTAGTGACTATGCTATCCTCTTTCACGGAGTTTATTTTGGTCTCTTTATTCTTTTGTTTTTTATGTCGGTAATCCTTTGCATAATGTCTAAGCTTTCCACAAAAAAAACAATCACATTGGAGCTTCTTTTTGAACTTTTTGTTTTCCCCACTTGAAAATTACGCTTAAAGTTTTTGTTGGAAGACTCGGTCTTTTCAATAGCATTGGCTTTTGAAGTGTATTCATAAGAATTATCACTCTTGATTTTTTCTCAATTCTCAAATATTTTTGAAATTGTTTCAAGGAGAAGTCCTAGAAATTGTGAAGAATTTTCTTCTAATAACCTTTCCAAGTGCTCAGTAATTTTGCTATTATAGCCCCCACTTGAAATGATTCCGGAAGATCAATTTTGATCGCCTTAAGTTTATTCACAAGTACTTGAAGTTCAAGCACTTGTGAGAGTAGGGGAATGTTATCAAGAAATTTCAAATCAAAATACTTAGATATAAGAAATTTTTTAGTACCTTCCTCCTCAGCTTTGTACTTGTTCTCTAGTGCATCCCAAATTTCTTTTGCAGATGCAGTATTAGTATAGGGGCCATAGAGTCACTACAACAAAATGGAGCTTTTACAACATTTAAATGGCAACATTCAGTAATTGAATGTTGCTAAAGGGGGTCAACGGTAACATTTAGTAATTGAATGTTGTATTTGATTCATATTTTTGAGATTTATCCCCTTTCGCAATGTTCAAAAACTGTAGCCATAAGTTGAAATTTTTGCAATGCTCAAATTAAGCTTTTGCAACATTTTCAAACGTTGCAAACTAGCTATTGCAACTTTTTAAAAACGTTGCAATAGTCTAAGCTTTTGGGGCTTAGTTTCAATATAAATATGAATATGATGAATTCAAGGTTTTTTATTTAAACTAAATGTATCGATACATTTAGTATCAAGTTAAAAATATATATATAGGAAATTTTCCATCAATAACATTCACCTCGCTTATAGTAGTGACTATGCTATCCTCTTTCACAGAGTTTATTTTGCCATCTTTATTCTTTTTCTTTTTATGTCGGAAATCCTTTGCATAATGTCCAATCTTTCCGCAAATAGAACAATCACATTTGGGCTTCTTTTTGAACTTTTTGTTTTCCTCGCTTGAAAATTTACGCTTGAAGTTTTGTTGGAAGGCTCGGTCGTTTCAATAGCATTCGCTTTTGAAGTGCCTTCATAACAGTTATTACTCTTATCTATTGCTCTTGATTCTTCCTCAATTCTCAAATATTTTTTAAATTGTTCCAAGGACAAATCCTCGAAACTATGAAGAATCTTTTTCTGATAACATTTCCAAGTGCTTAGTAATTTTGCTATTATATCCCCCACTTGAAATGATCTCGGAAGATCAACTTTGATCATCTTAAGTTTATTCATAAATACTTGAAGTTCATGCACCTATGGGAGTAGGAGAATGTTTTCAAGAAATTTCAAATCAAAATACTTAAAGATAAGAAATTTTTTAGTATGTTTCTCCTCGAGTTTGTACTTGTTCTCTAATGCATCCCAAATTTCTCTTGTAGATTTAGTATTTGTGTAGAGGCTATAGATTTTATTGGATAGAGAGTATGTGACCTCTACATATGAGTTCATCATCTTGCCTCTTTTGTCTTTCAGCCATGTAACGACCCGGGTCCTACTTAACGGGCTGTCCCGGCCGTTAGATGACGGTGTACTGTCCCCACCGTACCAACACGGTTCTTTTCAGCATGCTTTGTCCTCACTCGCTCGCTCCCCGAGAAAACTTCCCAGGAGATCACCCATCCCAGAATTTCTCCAAGCCAAGCACGCTTAACTTTGGAGTTTCTAACGATGGACTTCCGGAAAAGAAGGTGCACCTTGTTGGTATGAGTAGTACCTATCATTTCTTTTAATCTTTCTTAGTCGGGGTATTACAAGCCATCACTGCATCTATATATTTTTCGATTGGTTCCGAGAGTGTAGCCAGTTCTGGATTAAGGATGTAGAAGATCTTCAATGTTATTAAGAGGAACTTGATCTTGTCTTGCCTTGTAAAGTTTGTTCCATTGAAGCAGTCCAAACTTATCAAATCTTGATTCATGAGTTTGATAGTTGTCATCGTAGTTTTGTTCTCCATTTTGTAAACTATCATTCAAGATTATTGAAATATATGGAAGTGGTGGAGAAAGAAAGATAAAATAGAAAATAATGCAAGACAATAAAAAAGGATTGATCAAAGGGCTTAACCACGTAATTGTTGTCCTCAAACGATATTTGTCTCCTCTCGATAATTTGATAGTGTTTAAGGAATACTTGACAAGTGGTTTGTGGGATTTAATTAAGCCAACAAGATAGGAGAAAACTCAAGCACTCAAGAATTCTTCTAAGAACACGAGAACACAAAAGTTAGATTTGTATTTGGATAAAGTATTGATATAGATTAATCTTGATGAATGTTTTGTTTTTGCATTGAAATTTATCTCCAATTTATAGATTTCCAAACACTTTTACGAAGTAGTGAAAGCTACTCCATGAAAAGTCATGATTTTTCATGAAAAGATTTGAGAAAAATTAAATTCTCAACTTCTCAACGGTCAAAACGGACCCCCTTGCGATCGCAACGCTATACGACTTTACAATTTGCACCAATTTACTTGTTCCTTGCGATCACAACATATTTTGCCCTTGAGATCGCAAGGTAATGAAATAATATATATATTATTTTAATCTTCTTCCATCAACTCTTCAACAATCCAAAACACTTCAACACTTCTTTAAACAAAACATGAATTTCCAACACATTTTTCATAACTTCTTTTTAATCACAAATAATTTTAGTTTGCGATCTACACCCCTATTTGCCCCTCTTTAAATTTTTAACACATTTTTTTCTCTTTTCTTTTCAGTCACGCGGTTAACAATAAAATAATATAATACATAAAATCAAAAAAAATTCACCACTTTTTAACCTTACATTCTCCTAAAAATTATTATTCATTTTAAATAAACTCTTTTTAAACAATATCAAACAAGCTACTAACTGATAAATAGTCAAACGTGGTTGAAATTAAAATTCGTGATGCTCTTATTTTATAGTTATTAAATTAAAGAAACATGGAAATAAGACTAAAAAGAAAGAATTGAGAAAAAAAATACACTTTACCACCACTTGATTGTTACCCAAGCAAAAGATAAAGGTAATTAGGTGAAGAACACGAAGAATAAATGTGGGACTCAAAAGGTATACCGTATACGTATAGTAGAGAAAAACAGTAAACGTGCGTGAGGAATTTATAGCGGAAATGGTGTGGCCAAGCTACGACGGAAAAAAAAGTTTGTGAAAAGTAACTAGGAAATGTGAGAGAATGTTATATCTATGAATAATGTTATGTATTTCAAAGTTGAGATAAATCTCAACTCAGTTGGTACTCTCTCATTGAAAATTGAAGAGTTGATTTCTGCATGTGCTGCTTTGCACATTGGTACCTCCCAATTCTTCAATAAATGTGTGTCAATTAAGTTGAGATTAATTTCAATATTGAGATAAATAACATTATTCTATATCTATATTTATACTACTTCTAAAAGGAGAAATATTTTTGGATGTTTCTATCCTCAAACTTTTTTATAATTTCATATTAACTTTAGAGTTTGTTTGGTTTAGGAGTATAAGTATCACACACATGCGTTGCACAAAAAAATAATATGAAATGATTTTACTATAAATATCATTACAAAATAGGGAAAAAAAATTAAACACATAATTTGCATTAATTAATGATACAGACTGTCAACGAATGCTCGAAATAGAAATAAATTACTATTCTCATCAATTTTGAAAAACCTCTTTAGATAATACATTGTTTGTACAATTTGTAGTTACTCACACCCGTGTAATTAGGGATGGCAAAAAAACCCGAAGGACCCGAAACTTGGAGGACCCGAAATGACCCGCCCCAAAAATTATCTGCCCCGTCGGGTCTGCGGGGCGGGTTTTCTGCCCCCCGGTGGGTTTCGGGGCAGACCCGCCCCGTGACCCGATAATTTTTTTTTTTTAAATATTGAAACGAGAAACTAAAATAAATTTGAAGAAGTCCAGAAGAATTAAACCTTGGTGGAATTTAGGGATATGAGAATATACAACCACTAAACCATTATATTGTTTATTGATTTTTTTTCCTTCAAATATATACATATTATCTTTAAAGTTCAAACTTAAAAATTCTAACTAGTTCGACGCCTAAGTTTTTCACGTTAAATTTCATTACAAATTTTAAAAAAAAAAATTAATATTTTCGGGTCATTAACGGGGCGGGAGGTCGCCCCGCCCAGGCCCGACCGACGAACAGTCGCGGGTCGGGGCAGGGTTACCCGTTTTCGGGTTCGGGGCGAGGCGGGGCGGGGCGGCCGGCCCCGAACCCAACCCATTGCCATCCCTATGTGTAATACACGAAAGTTGCTATAGACAAAATATATTTAAACAATTGCTCAAATTTAAATTAAATAATGCAATTTTTCAAATATATGTTGTATAAAATAAATAAATAAATTCGTTCACATATTTTTGACTAACGTGAATAGAAATAATAACCCTCAAAATATTATCATTTACGTAAAATAAAGTAATTGTAACAAATTAAATATATGCGATCCTGTATATAAATAAAAGTAACAAACTAAGCAATATTGACAATGCACGAAAGTAAAAATCAACATCAAAATTTGTGGTGCACGAATGTGGAATTCAACTCAAGAGATCATTCGCATAATTGATAATTTTTAATTTTTAAATGTGATGATTTTAATTGAACATAATTAAATACATATTTAATTATATGTCAATAAAAAATTATTAATGAGAATATAAATAAAATATATATAGTGGGTCTTTTTGTCTATTTATGTTAATAAGACTAAGAAATAAAGTTTCACAATTTTTTACGGCATATAATTATTTTTTTTAATATTTTAATAAATTGCAAATCGTTCAATTGTTTTATCTTTTTTACGAGAAAATAGGCCATGAATTAAGTGTTTTACAGATTGTACCGTGAACATATCAATTGCATTTCTGTAATTAACGTTCAATAAAGGAAATTTTCTTTTTTGAAAAAAACTTTTAAATTACAAAATTAGGTTCATACAATACATGTGCAAAACTCAACTTACATATTCTCCTTAAGATCAACGCTTTTCTTTTCATATATTGTTCTTCATCATATTCTTCCCAAAAAGAGGTATAAGATAGTTTTTTTTTTTTTTGTATAATTTGATTTTTTAAGCATTAATTATTAATTTCAAGTGTTTTTCCAAAAAAATAATCATTAATTTTTATATTAACTCTTAGAGCATGTTTGGTGTAGGAGTATTTGAATGAACTTTGAGTTTTTGGGAAATTGTGTGGTTGAAAAGTGATAGGTTCTATAAAAATGTGTGGTTGAAAATGAATTTGAGGAAAATTTTGAAAATTTAACTTTACCAAACATGCTTTAGTGTTAATTAATGTACAATTATTTTTAAATATTCTTTTTGTTATTTTGTCAACAATGTCATTAATTTCAATAAGAATATATATTCATAAATTTAAAGTCTAAACTTTCCACTTTCCCACTAAAAGTTTTTCAAATAAAATCTATAACTTTCAATTTTCATTTTTTTATTTTTCATTCATGTATTTCCAATGATTATTATTTATTCTCATTAAACGAAAATATAATTATATTAATACATCATGAAGAAAATAGTGGAAAAGTCTGGTTCGAATTTTACCATGAATCAGAAATTCTCATTCTTAATTAAATATTAGTTCATTATCATCATCAAGGAAATTTTAGGTCGAAAATATGTGTTTAAATACAGAAACAATGAAGGATATGATATTCACAAACTGTCCACAGAGACGTACCTCACAGTCTGGTGAAGGAAATTACTGATATTCCTATCTCTAATTAGGATGTCAAATTGTTCATATAAATACTCGAAGATAGTATGACATGCATGTTAAATGTAGTAAACCTAATAATGGATGGGTCGCGCTTATTATGGATGGATCTTTGAAAGTTGATAAGTGCGCAGCTGGAGGTACTATGCTGAGAAATAAAGATGGAGAGGTACTATTGGGTTTTTATGAATACTAGTTTTGATGCGTGCGTTGCGCGCATGTTGTCAGTATTTTTCTATCAGAGAAGTTTCGAATAATGATTTCTTGTTTAATACTCCCACTGTCTCATAAAGATATACTCACTTCTATTTTTACAGGAATTAAGAAAACATAATTATTATATATTGGAACTATAAATTTGCTTACATTTTACCTAATATACCCCTACATTAAATAATAAGTAGTTCATATTTATCGGTAACAATACATATTAAATAGGGATATATTAAAAAATTAATATAGTCTCAATAAGGAAAATAACATATAATTTGGGACAAATTAAAAAGGAAAATGAAAGAAAAATTTAATGAAAGATGAAATACATTGATAATGGATCATGTTAAATGACTAAAATTTTTGCTACAGTTTAGTAATTCAAAAATAATGTAACAAAGTATTGTGCGAAAGCTTCACATCAATTTTAAGATATTGCTATTACGACTTTATTTGAACTCTCATAATTAACTTAACGAAAAAAATAAGTAATACAAAACGATAAAAATAGGAACTTGAGAATGTCTCCATAAAGATGTCTAAGGTAATCTTTGGACATGTGACAAAATAGTGCATTAAATCCAATTGTTGCCAGTATAATGTTTAATTGGAAAAATAGTGCCTAAATTTAATTGGATAAATAATGTCTAAATTGATGGGAAATTCGAGCAATTTGCCCCGCATAGTGTTTAATATGATGAATAGTGTTTAAATTGGATGAATAGTGTTTAATTGCAATTGGAATAGTGCCCAAATTGAATAAACAATGTTTAATTACAATTGGATAATAGTGCATCCAGTTGTTGCCCGTATTATATAATGTTTAATTAGATTAATAGTGCAAATTGGATGAATAGTGATTAATTGGAATTGAAATAATGCATAAATTGAATGAATATTGTTTAATTGTAAATGGATTAGATGAATAATGTCAATTTAATTGCAATTGAATTGGATGAATAATGTCAATTGCACATTCAATCTTTTATATATACTAGTTTTGGTGTGTGCGTTGCACGCTTATTATTAGTATTTTCTCATTAGAGAAGTTTCGAATAATGATTTTTTGTTTGATACTCCCCTTGTATCATAAAGATATACTCATTTATATTTTTACACGAATTAAGAAAACATAATTATTAAATGTTGAACCTATAAATTTGCTAACATTTTACCTAATATACCCCTACATTGAATAATAAATAATTCATACGTGTTGATAACAATGCATATTAAATAGGGGTATATTAAAAAATTAAGAGATTAATATAATCTCAATAATGAAAGTAACCTATAATTTAGGACAAACCAAAAAGGAAATCGAAAAAAAAAAATTTAATGAAAGATGAAATACAATGCTAATGGATCATTTTAAATGACTAAAATTTTTGCTACAATTTAGTAATTCGAAAATAATGTAATAAAGTATTGTGCGAAAATTTCACATCAATATTAAGATATTGCTATTACGACTTTATTTGAACTCTCATAAATAACTTAACAAAAAAAATAAATAAATAAATAAGTAACACAAAATGATAAAAATAGGAATATGAGAAGGTCTCCATAAAGATGTATAAGGTAATCTTTGGGCAGGTGACTGAATAGTGCATTAAATCCAATTGTTGCTCGCAAATTGTTTAATTGGATGAATAATGCCTAAATTGATGAAAAATTCGGGTAATTTGCTCACATAATGTTTAATTGGATGAATGGTGCCTAAATTGATGGGAAATCCAGACAATTTGTCCGCATAGTATTTATTGGATGAATAGTGCATCCAATTGTTGTTCGTATAGTGTTTAATTAGATAAATAGTATCTAAATTTGATGAATAATATTTAATTGAAATTGGATGAATAGTGTTTAATTGAAATTGAATGAATAGTGTCAATTGAGATTTTGAGTCTTTTATAGATAGATAGATAGATTATGACTTTGTTCTAACCTCAAGGCCAAGTTAAGAGCTGTTGCTACTTGCTACTGCACTTATTAATTGTAGGGAAAATTAATAGAGAAGTTTTGGTTGAAGTTTATTTGTAGGTTGAACTTCTCATATGTAATAAAATCTCAATGGGACCAGGGGCGGAGCTAGGATTTCAAGTTAGTGCGGGCTAAAATTAAATGATGTTGGGCAGGTGGGGAGAGACGGGGGTTCGGGGGCAGCGCCCCCGAATTTTTTTTTTTTTAGAAAAATTAAACTAAATAGAGACAACTTAGTTTCACAAATGAGAAGTAAACAAATTCCACCTCAAATTAAATACCTTATAATTGTTCCTTGCGAGTTTTCATACTTTGAAATCATTGTACAATAGCTTCATTATCAACCTTCGAAGATATATCTTTTTCTACATAAACAATACGATTATCATTTTCTTCAACTATGAAGCCCCCTCGTCAACATTTTCTTTAACTATGAATTTTCTTTTAAAGAATTTATTTAAGGTCGATATAATTTTCCCTACTAAAATAAACAAGTTATAATTAGAAACCCACAAATCTCAAATTACAAAATTTTCAAACAAGGCTAATTATTAATTAAATCAATTAAAAATATCCCCAATTTCAAATCAATATCAAGTAAACAATAAGATATGAGAAATAAATTACTACTTTCAATTTTCAAATAAAAAAACTCAGTATATACTATCAATTAAATGAACTAAGTAGTACTTCAAAAAAAAAAAAAAAGAACTAAGTAGTGGCAGATAAGACAAAATAGACAATATTATAATGATTCATAATTAAAAAATGCTAAAGCAAGTCTGCAACCATTATTGGAAAAAGTAAAGGGCAACCAGTCCACGCCCTGGCCTCGCCATTCAGCAATGTTGAAAAATTAAAATTCAAAAGCAAAAGTACCTGGCAAGCCCGTCTTCTTCAAGCTCTAAAATTGAAAATGGAGCAAACCAATTAAACCAAATCACTAAACCAGCAAATTGAAATAATTAGGCGCCGAGAGAACTGAGAAGCTTGTTGACGTTGCGGTGCAGGCAGCGCCGCAGCAGGCCAGTAGGTCGTCCGGCGACTCAGCAGTCAGCAGGTGGTCAGAGGTGGCAGGTTTAGGGTTATGAGGTTATCACTTATCAGTTCTGATTCACTTCTGGGTTGTGGCTTCTGCGTTCAAGCGAGTTTCAGTATGTTGTGTTATTTTTTTATTTTTTATTTTTTGCCTTACCACCCGCTGCAGACCCAAGGTCCAGTGCGGTCCATGGACCGTGCTGGGCCTTAACTGGCTCCGCCACTGAATGGGACCATGGAATGTACAATATACACCTAGAATCATTGCTAATATGGTAAAGAAAATAGAGGTTGTGTTCGCACATACATAGGGAGAGGGAAATGGAGTAGTTACAGGTTTACCAAGGACAAGAAGAACAATGTTACAAATTGAAATATGTTGCAGGTCTTCCAGGGAAAGTCAGTGGCTTAATTAAGCTAGATAAGATTGGACTTCCTTCCATAAGGCTGATTAAATGATGTAAGTAGCTTCTTGAAATTCATAAGTTCTATATTAGATAGCGAATACATAGATGGTTTTGTTTTATTAAAGATTATATTCTTGGAGTACTACTCCAATTGCATTTTCATGTATAATAATAGCTATTGAACTTGTAGAATGCACAGTGGAGGTAATGTTCGTTACGTCCGTTTCCTTGTTTTGTAATTTTTGTTAAAATCAATAAAAAATTATATCTTGAGCTTGAGGTTTAAAGCTGAGATATCCCCCCACCCTCCCCCCCCCCCCCCCCCCCGGAAAACAAAGTTGTAGGAAATCTTAATAATAAGTTTTTGATTTATTTTTTTATATTCTATTTTTATTTCATTAATAATATTTATTCATACATTTACAATCTAAACTCTTAGGTCATGTTCTCTTTACTGTTTTGAAGTTGTTTTCTGTTTTTATTTTCGAAAACACTAAAAACGCGTTCTCCTTACCATTTTTGAAAAAACATTTTGGAAAACGAAAAAAAAATTTGTACACAAAACGCAAAACGTCCAAAACCTCTTTTTGGGCGTTTTGTATGTATTTCATCAAAAATTGTTCAAATTATCCTAACTTGGAACTAAATTTAATATAATTTTTTTTTTCTCCCTAACTTAGAACTAAGCCTAAATAAAGATTTTTTTTTTTTTAAGAATTATCCTAACTTAGAACTAAGTTTAAATAAAGTTTTATTGAATTTAATATCAACATTACAAAAAAAATTAAGTAAAAAGTTCTTGTTATTATATTTCAAAAAATATCTTGATAAATGGACTCTGATAGTTTAAAAGAACTTGCATTTTCTGGATTTTAATAGAACTAGAGTTTCCTCAAATCTCGAACATGATCAAGTTATGTTAATATGGACTCTTAATACTCACATTAGTGTATTGTATGTAACCATGTTTTCAGTGTATTGTGAAAGGAAATTTAAGTTTGAGTCAGTAGTATTCTGCAAGCAAATTAATTAAAAATATTTTAAGTAGTATCTGCAAAATTTTAAACAGAACGTGTTTTCCCGCTTTTCATTTTCAAAAACAGTTTTCAGAAATGACAAACCAAACGCGATTTCAGCAAATTTGAAAATAAAAATAAAAACAGGAAATACAAAACATTTTCGAAAATGAAAACTCAAAATAAAATACAAACAGAACGTCACCTTATGTCCTATTCAATTTGCTATTTTGAGGTCGTTTTCTGTTTTTATTTTCGAAAACACTAAAAATGTGTTCTCTTTACCATTTTCGAAAACGTATTTTGGAAAATAAAAAAATAATTTGTACACAAAACGCAAAACGCCCAAAACCTCGTTTTGTGTGTATTTCAACAAAAAATGTTCAAAACGCAGAAAACGCGTTTTGAGATTTTTTTTTTTTTTTTTTTTTTTTTATCCTAATTTGTAACTAAGCTTAATATAAAGTTTTTTTTTTCCTTCTATCCTAACTTGAAACTAAGCCTAAATAAAGATTTTTTTTTTTTTTTTTAAGAATTATCCTAACTTAGAATTAAACTTAAATAAAGTTTTATTGAATTTAATATCAACAATAAAAAAAAAATTAAGTGAAAATCATTGTTGTTATATTTCAAAAAATGCCTTAATAAATGGATTCTGATGGTTTTGAAAGAACTTGCATTTTCTGGATTTTAATAGAACTATAGCTTCCTCAAATCCCGAACCCGATCAAGCTGTGTTAATATAGACTTTTAATACTCACATTAGTGTGTTGTATGTAACCATGTTTTCAGTGTATTGTGAAAGAAAATTTAAGTTTGAATCATTCTGCAAGCAAATTAATTAAAAATAGTTTAAATAGTATTCTGTAAAATTTCAAATAGAACGTATTTTCCAGCTTTTCATTTTCAAAAATGATTTTCAAAAATGACAAACCAAACGCGTTTTCAGCAAATTTGAAAATAAAAATAAAAACAAGAAATACAAAATATTTTCGAAAATGAAAATACAAAATAAAATACAAAGAGAACGCCACCTTAACTTTCTCACTAAAGTTTTTTTTTTTTTTTAAAATAATCCTAAAACTCTCGATTTTCATTTTTTGTTTTTCGTACATGTATTTCCAATTATTATTTACTTTTACTACAGACAAATATAAATATATTAATACAACATTTTCATTTTTTTTTTATTATGTAGTAAAAAAAAATTTCATAAGAAAGTAAGTATTTAGCGCAAGTGATAAGTGTATTTTATACACTTATTTATCTATCGAAATTAGGATATTATTTTATTTTTCTTGAATAAATTCTATTTAGTTTATATTTATTTACATTATTTCAGGCTTTTTATCCCAAAATGAAGAAAAATGAGGAATTGAAGAAATTATACAAAAATTGGATGGAAAAACTCAAAAGTGGAGCAAATTTGAGAAAGTCAAGACTCAAGGACCAACTTATATTATTTAAAAGAATTGAGAGGCTTAAATAATAATTGGGCTTTAGGGTTGGATTGTGTATATATTTATATATGCATATTTGCTGAAAAAAAGAGGGGAGGCCGTGAGAGTGGCAGCTTTTGGAAAAGAAAAAAAAAAGAGAAGAGGGGGAGCCGTGAGCAGCTGGGGAAAAAGAAAAGTGGTGATATTTATTGTGATACACATATACATACATGACTGGTAGGAGAATTTGGAGTGTATATATATATATATACACATACGAATTGGAAGTTAGGCAGTTTGTGTTTTTTTTGGCTGATTGAATTAAGATTGCTGGTGGAGTAATTAGGGGGCTGTGCAAATTGAAAGGGGACTCGGCAGTGTGTGAGGGAGTCATTAACAAGGAAAAATGCATTCTTGGGCAATAGTGGACAGCATTGCTGAGAATTAAGAACAAGTAAGGTTGTGAATTGAATTGATTAAAGTGGGGAGACTTCCATTGCACAAAATTAACAGAAAAGGTTGGCAATTAAAGTGGCTGGATCAAAAACAAAGAGATAGTACTTGGCTGCTTTGGAATTTTCTTGGAATATATATTCGGCAGACACAAATTAGTGAATTACTTTGCGGAAAATTGAGGAAGCCAACTGGGTGCAGCAAACTACTCGGTAGAATTGGAAGGAGGAGATGCTAGTTTTTCAACACTTCAAACTCCGGGTTTTGTTCACATTATTTATTGCTTTTTATTTCACAAACATGAGTAGCTAAATTTTATAATCGGAATTAACGATATAGATTTAATGTTTTAGTTTGATTTTAATTCTCAAGTTGACACTTTATTTTCATGTATTGATTTTATTATTGAGTTTAATGCTTGAGTTGCTTGATCACCAATTCATGATTAAATGATTGTTTTCATAATCCGAGAGGTGAATTAACAATTAGATCACGTAATAAAATCTGGCAATTTCAACAAAAAGATAGAGATATGAATTTGTGGTTGCATGTGGTCACTTATGAATTCCTAGGAAATTTAATGCATTTAGCTAAGGAGAACTCTGACCCTCTGTAGAAATACATGGTTGACTTAGTTAAATAGGCTTAATTTGAACTCGAGAGAGGTAAATTAAATACATGCGTGAATTCGACCAAATACAATTTTAGAAAACAACTTGAGATGAGAAATTAAGCTAGAACGTTATTTCGAAATCGTTAGTCCCGATATTCATTCAATTGTTTAAAAAACCCACCACTCTGTTCTTTCACTTTTATTAATTGCTTTTAGTTTAATTTTCTATTGTTTCTTTTAATTGATTTGTTTATTTAATTCATTTCCAATTACTTGTCGTTTTCGTTTTTATTATTTTACAAGTTATTTTCTTAGTTAGTTTTGTTTCTAGTTTAGGAATTCTATATTCGAAGTAAATATATAACGAATTAAATAGTCCTCGTGGGATCGACAACTCGAACTCAAAAGTCCACTTTTATTACTTGTAGCGATATCGTACACTTGCGATTTCACACCAACAAATTTTTGCGCAATCCTTTATAATCCTTATAACCCCCATCCCACGGATTTTAACCTTCAATTAAGCCCATTTACTAACATCCCGTTACTAATTTTCATTAACACATTTATAACAATCCTTTATGTAGTAAATATTCTATGTACGTTTTTACACAAAAATGAATTCAATATAACCTATAAACCACAAACCAACAATTATAACAAATCAGGTCCATTATAAATTCAAAAGGAATTCAACATCTAACATCATATTAAACAAATCAATTATAACCAATCAGGTCCATTATAAATTCAAAAGGAATTCAACATCTAACATCATATTTTGCTGAATTTTCTCTCAAATTTTGACATTTAATAAATCAAATGACTTTGTCCATAAATAAAAGTATCATCCACATATTGTTACGAAAATTGATTGCATATGATGAAGATTGGAGGATAAGAATTTTTAATATCGGTAAAGGTTTCATTGAAACCTCTACGAATAAGATCGATCTAATGAAAGTTTAAAACTTATTTTGATTGATAAAGACATGATATTTTCCATTATATTTGCCCATCTCTATTTTAATACTTTTTCGATATTAAGCCCTTTTTTATATTCACTTTAAAAAGAAATCAATTTTTTGAATAGCGATTTTTTGGAGAATGTGTGGTTAAATAGTAGTAAATTTTTTTCGATTTAAGTACAAAATATTTTATACTATGAATGCAATTGAAAATGGGTATTTAAAAAAAAAGGTTCGGATGTGGGCAAAGAAGGATCCAGGCCAGAATTCCAACTAGAGCATCGTTGACCATGGACCAACAAACGTCAATGGTCGCAATAACAAGATTGTTTATATTATTTAATTAAATAATATTACAAATTAATGAATAGGTATAGAAATAAAATTCACAACCTATAAATCAATAATCACAAATCAAATCATATTTTCACCAAATCTCAATTCACAACATATAAATCAAGAATCACAATTCACAAATCAAATATTCATCAAATCTCAATTTACAATTCACGAAAGCAAAATTTGGGGCTCCCAAGTGACCACGTTGCAAAAACTTAAATGTAACATTTATTCATGAATCTCAAATCATTCATTATGAATCAAGATTTAGCCTCTTCACCCGAGAAATTAATATTTTAAAACTTGTAAGGACTTGATTGAACATTTGAAAGTAAAGGAAATGAGTAATTTGACAGATCTTCAAATTATTTAGGGGCATTGGGTCAAGTTGATGAAATCGTAAAGTACTTTTAAAATTTAATTTAAAGAAGACCAAACTTTAGGGCCAAAGAGAGAGAGTTGAATGAAAATGAAGGGCTAACTTAAACTTTTGGAAAACTCTAGGATTTAAAGTCAAATTTGTCGTTTTATGCCATAACCCCCCATCAAAACCAATTCGGCAGTTTAACACACACAGAGAGAGAGAGAGAGAGAGACAGAGGCGTCTGATTCCATTTCAAACAAAATTGGATTTTACAGGAGGGATGCGTGAGCGGTTTGCGTCGTCGTCTATGCCGATGATCGAACTTCGCAGCAGCTGGAGCTGGACTTTGAGGCTAGAGAGGTGGATCGTTACTTCGTAGAAAGGCTGAATGTCTGAATGGTTGAATCAGGAATGGGATTTGGGTTAGGGATTGAGTAATTGAAATGGTCTGCACTTTGCCAGCGATTTGAATTTTTGGGTTTGGGTCCTTTGGGCTTAGGTTACTTGGGCAAAGATGATGACAAAAATAAAAAATAAAAAATTAAATTAAAACTGGTTGCTGGTCCACTGACGGCCGGTTAGCTCGTGGACGGTGGATCTGCCCCGAATATGGACTAATATGTTGTCTTTTTTAATACCTGTACCAAAGTCTTGCTACACTGTTCGGGACACAATTGAAGAGTTTAAACTCACGCTTCAAAAAAGATAAATGTATTGATTTTATCATGGAAAAACAAATTGATAGTAATCATACATTTTCAAATATGCACGATAAAATTGAGACAAACTACAAAATCAAAGAGATTTAAGATGACATCCCATTGAAATTATCAAATTTATACTTTTTTTCAACCACAAATTTCAACTTTGTTATGAAGGAAAAATGTTTGGTATTAAATCCTCATTGATAATTTTTTTTAATTGTTTTATAAATTTCAAATATTATATAAACAAAACAAATCCTTTATTCTTTGTCCTCAACGTGAAACCGATATTTGCTTTCATCATATAAGTTTGAATCTAACCAACGTCTTGATTGAGAGAGGGCATTACAATCTGAGAAACATTGTCTAAATGTTAAAAAAATACTAGAATTTTTTAGTCGAGTTTGCCTTATCTTTGACTTATTTTTTTAAGAAAAAACTTGATATTTTTACAAGGCATAATTTCTAAAAATTACTTTATATGAAGTATTCAACGTTCAAAGCACGTTTGGACAACTAGAATGAATAAAAAAACTCGTGAAGCATCCATTTGTTAAAACTTGTTGGATCGAGTTGAACAACAGAACAAGAATACTCAAAACGTAAATGCAAGAACACTAAGATTTTTTGGTCCAAAGACTCCTGAGGTTCAGTAATTCAAGAATCATCTACTTCCACGTTGAGCAATCCATTAGATTTGTATTTATACTCAAAATCCTCTAGGCATATCAAGAAGTTCATCGCATTACAAGATTGAAATCAAGAATACCTAAAATATTCCTAAAAGCGAATCCTACACCCCTCCAAACAATCAATCGGATTTCACTATGGGTGGACAAAAAATCGGAATTTAGTAAATCGAATCGAAAAAACCTAAATATTCGGTTCTTTAAAAAAAAATTCAAAACCGAAATTGAAACCGATCGGTTCTTAAAATTATAACCAAAATCAAAACCGATAAAAATATTTTTTTTCGAGTTTTTCATTGAATTATACAATAAAATATATTTATGTTCACGCTTTAATGTGTAGACAGTGGGTCAGAGGAATATAAATTTACTCAATATTTTTCCATTTGAAAAAATGTTGTCTAGATTGGTAGTATTTTAATTAAAAATCCATGGCTCACAATCTTCTCCAAGTAGAACCACACTTTAATATATAGACACTTAGATAATATATGAAATGTTGTTTATTTGATACACTATTATTATGGAATTTAGTAATTTACTTTTAATGAGATTCAAATGTTCTTACTTCCTCGACGTGATTTCCTTTTCAAATAAGAATTGTTTTAGAGTAGAAAAAACTTTTAACTATCAAGATTCTGAGATTCACATTTGTGATATATTATACATGAATTTCAACTTTAATTTTAATTGGAAGGTTTATTTGGTTGTATTTACCTTTAATTTTTGTAAACAATTAGATTTTTTTTTTTTTATATTTGGATCAAATTTAATTTTTTTTAATTGGAACCGAACAAAAATCGAGAAATAATCGAAAACCGAATAGAAATTGAAATCGTTCGGTTCTTGTCTTTGAAGGAACCGAAAGTTTTGGTTCGGTTTCAGTTCCTTTAATAACCGAATCAAATCGATAAACGTCCAACCCAAGATTTCACCAAGAATAAACTCCATCTAGAGATGGCAATGGGCTAAGCCGAACTGGCACTGCCCAAAGGCTCGACTTGGCCCACGAGCTTGAGGCTCGTGAGCTTCAGCTCGTCCGGCTCGCTCCAGTTTTTTTCTCTTACGTTAATTAATTTGGTATTTAAAATATTTGAAATCTTGAATATTAATATTAATGATATATTATTATATATAAATTTGTAATTAGTTATGTAATAAATAAATCAATAAGTAAATAAGTAATGTTAGATTGTTATTTGTTACTTGTTACTATTAGTGAATGAAATTAAAAGCCGAAATGATGAATTATAATTTATAAGTTTATAACATAAGTAAAAACTTGTTCAAATAATCAATTTTCTAATTATAATTTGAAAAGACAAAAACTAAAATTGAGTAAATAAATTTAAATTTAAAAGTTTAAAACAAAACCTTCCCCCTTTTTCCCGGGCTTGAGACTGGTTACTAAATTGAATAATTGAATTATCTAATAGGCAGAATTAAAATTGTACACGAACAATTTGTTACATGTACAATTTTTTTTTTGAACTCAAAATTGTATTTTATTTTATATAAAGAAATTAAAAGTTTAAAGTTAAATATCATTTACCTAACTGTATACAATTTCAGCATACTTATGTTGTATACGTACGTTAGCATCTTGCCAATCTTTGACACACATTAAAGCTTTCAAAATATCTTCTTTGAGTCGGTTCCTGACTTCTGAAAAAAGCCCTTTTACCTGCATTAAAAGCAGATTTCGAAGCTATCATACTAACCAGAGGTGTTAGTAGATATTTTGCTATAGCTAAAATAATTGGATATTTTCGTTCGTTTGTTCAACAATATTGAAGTAAACCAAATTCTAAAGAATTAGCATACTCCATATTTCTAAGTAAATCTTGATGAAAATAATTTTTCAATTCTCTAGGCATTTGAAGTGGACCTGATTCGTTGCAACTAGGAGACATAATGTAAGAAGAAATTCCTTGTGTTTGACTCATTTCTTCCATTAGATTGTATAATTTTACTTCGTCGTCTCCAAGTGTAGTGGCACATGATGATGCAAATTGTGTATGACTAACATTGGTTTATAATCGTACTGCATATACGGTATACATGTTTACTAACGTGATTTCTAAATTATTATAGGTGATAGTGATATTCAAAATCAATGAGCTATTGATTTTTGAAACAAGAAGTTTCGTATCCTTTAAATTGTAATGCGGGTTCATTATGCATGCTAAAGAAAATAACATAGGTAAATCTTCTCAATATTTTCTAAATTTAATTTCCATAACAATTATCATATCAACAAAAAAATGAGTCATTTCTATATGTATAAAAAGTTCTTGCAATAATATAAAGACGTTCAAGAACTCTTGAACTAATTGTGTAATATACCCCAGATAATATGTTGGTTGAATCGTAAAAACTTGTCAAAAATCTTTTCACTTTAAAATCAGCTTCCCAATCCGATTCTATTAATAGAGGATCATTGTCATTCCTAAGTGTTCTACTATTATAATACTCCGTTATTATGTGTTCATAACATTTACATGATTTAAGTAACAAATATGTAGAGTTCCACGTATGGCCTACGTCGGTGATAAATTTCTTAGGATCTAAATCGTATTATGAACACATCTCTTCAAATTATTGTTTTCTACTCAGTGATATGATTATGTGCACTAATGCATATCTAATTCTATCCATTTCATTTTTAATATGTTCCATTTCATTTTGAACAATTTAAATTTAAAATATGACAAACACATCTAACATTGAATAAAAAATTACCAAATTTTGAATTAAGAATTCTACATAACTTATCTACTACAGGCTTATTTACACTAGCATTATCGAAAGTAAATGATCGAATTTTACTTTCGAACTCATATTCAATAACAATTTGCAATATAACATTAAATATGTTGGCTGCGTTATGAGGAAATTTTAGAATTTTAAAAAGGATAATTTTTTATGCATAACCCAAAGTGGATCAATGTAGTGTACAGTTGCAGTAATATAACCTTTTTTGTTTATACCTTCCCGAAGATCGAAAGTAAAAGAAATAACACCACCATACTTATTTAAATCGACTATTAATTGCTTCTTAGTTTTAAGAAAATTTTCTATTGTATCATAACACAGAATGTTTAGACTAATATCGACGTACCCGGGTTGAAGATAAAGCTTGATGTAGATAACAAAGTGTTCGTTGTCCACTATGCTTAGTGGCAACTCTGCCCCCGCAACGAATTGAACCATGCCAGTTCGATTCCCTTCTTCGAAATACATCCAATTTGAAAGTGTATATCCCGCTGCAGAACTACTAGTGGATAAACCAAATTGTAGTTGACTTTGATTTGATTCAATGAACCCGTGCTTGATTTGAAACTTGCGATAGTGACGGTTGAGGTGTGTATTACCAATACTCTTTTACCACGGCAATTGTTGTGCACAATATTTGCACACGGCTTTGAACTCTTCAGTTCTTTCAATTATTTTTCCCGTTGAGACCAATTTAAAGTGATTCTAACACTTTGAAGTGGCTTCTTACCTTTTCTAGCTTTTCGTTTCCCTCTTGTGTCGGGAATATCGGGTTGAACATCCCCATCTTCTTCAACATCGTCTAAGTTAATTGGCTGATTTAATGCATCATTTTCAATATTGTCGGGAATTGGTATGTCATTGGATGGACAAATTCATCGTCGAACCGAGAGTGAAATTGTCATGTTGAGTCATCGTACCCCCCAAATCCAGGTGGACCATCGAACAATTCATTAACAATTTTTTGGCTGCTAGGATCAAATTTTTGTATGTGGTGTGGAAAATTTGAAATAGAAATAGAAATGTATGTAATTATAGTGATAAGAATATTGGAAATTGTGTGTATAAATAATAAATGGTTAGAATTGAGAGATGTAATGACAAATTGAGAGATTGAAATTGAAATATGTAAGTAATTGTATAATTGTAGACTTGTGGATTGTAGTAGAGAGAGCTTTTTAGTAGAGATTAGAGAGCTTGACTAATTAGAGATAAGTTGAGAGATGGAGATGGTGTGGAGTGGAGAGTTGAAGTATGTTTGTATTTATAGGGAAAGAAAATAAAATAAATAAATAAATAAAATGAGCGTAATGGTCACAATTTTGTGACTGTTACATATGGCAATGGTCACAAGCTCGTGGTTCAACATGGGCGATCGGCTTGCACACAAGCTCATTATTTTGATGAGCCTAGCTGCCCTCAGCTAGTGTTTTCGCGAGCCGAGTTGACGGGCGACTTCGCCCGTTTGCCACCTCTAACTCCATCTTCTATGTTTTACATCTATTGTAAAATCACTCTAATCACCAAGAAATGAGATACTCTAATCATCAAAAAAAAAAGATAACAAAATGAGAACTACAATTAGACCTCATCAAGAAGTCTCATTCAAACTCTTAACCTAAAATTGCCCCCATCAAAATGAGAGCAAAGAACAGGAGAATCTAATTCTATTGTGTTGGAGAGAAAATGGGATGTCCCCTTCACATTTTCTCGTGTTTCATTAATTCTATCATCATCCCACGAATACCAAATGCATTAAGTGTATATATAGATAAATGCCTAAGTAATATGGATTAAAAACCATTTTAGGCACAATGCTAAAAACGTGTTTTAACCCTTAAAAGTATGTAGCACAGTTCCAACAAAAGTTTTTTAAATAAAGAATGTAATATTTTCGAGATAAAATATGCAATTAAAAAGTGATTTTGAGAAATTAATGTGATTAAGTGCTTTGAGAAAATATGTTAATAAACTTATTTATGTACAAGTTTATGAAACGAAAGCTGAAATGTTAGTCTAAAAATATATATATATATATATATATATATATATATATATATATATATATCATTTTTTACCACATCAATATTTTCTTAAATAGCCCGCATCTCAAGAAGATATTAAATGCGTTAAAAAAGTTGCCCTTGTTTCATTGAACCGTTCAAGAATGTTGGCCCCTTTTGTTTGGTAAAAGTTAGAACAGTTATTTGTAAATAAGTTTATAAAATGGATCGCATAAAAAAAAAAAAAAAAAGTTTATAAAATATGATGTGTTTGACATAAAATTTGAATGTGATTTGAGGATGTATATACATAAAGCGATTTGAAACAACGTATTATTCATAACCAAATGGATTAATTGTTTCAATGAATTTCACGACTGGTCCAAGTTGCCTTAACTGGATTGTTTATACCCACATTAATACAAGCACCTTCATATATTACTCAACAATCAAGAGATAATCGGAAGAGTGAAGTCCGAACCATGGATTGATCCAGCTGGTTGTGAGGACAGTTGGCCGCTCGTGATTGATTAGTATATATATATATATATAATTTGGCGTAAAATTTTGTTTTTTTCCTTACTCTTAGGCGATCGCTCGTGTTCACTTCAATCAGCTTGTGCTAATTCGATATCCAAAATTCGTCCTTGGTTCGAATATGCATTCCTGTGTTAAATTTTTGCATGTATTGTAATATTGTTTAATTGTGTATAGAACTGGATTATTGCTACTTTGCCTTCATATCAATTTTATCCAAAAAAATAATTTCTTCCTAAACTCATTCCTGAGCTCAGTCCCCAAAACCCGGGTTAGGACTACCCTATAGCTCATTGATAAGTATTTTACACTTATTTATGAGTCATTTCGTTATAACAATCATTACAATTTATAAATTAATTTATAAACAATATAATATATAATTTCTCCAATCATTTTTTAATCACACACATTTTCTCTCTCCACTTTTCAACTGCACATTTAACCTCGAAAACATAAATAAACAAATTTATAATTGTTACAGTATTACCGATACGTGGGTGCTGGAAAATTATGTCCCGATGCATTGCCAATTTGTGTTAAAAAGGATATACCCTCTCTTCGCAGCCCTTGTTTAAAACCAAATTTATTTTTTAAATTATTTTTTAACCATATATTTTTTCTCTTCAATTTTAATCTCATATTTTACCTTAAAAACTCCAATAAATCAATTTAAACCAATTTAATTGACCGCCGAACAGAAATATAGTTTCTAAAAAACTTTTTAAAAGATTGAAAAGAAAAATAACACATTTATGTTACCTTTATTTGCATGAAAACATAAAAAATGTACATGTGAACATCCAGCCCCTCACTGCATACATCTTTCTTTTTTTTTGTCACAAATTGCCTATCCATCAAAAAGCCCTACGCCTAAGCATATGTTATTTAACGTAATTATTACAATTTATAAATTAATTTATAAATTGTAATAATTACGTTAAATAACATATGCTTAGGCGTAGGGCTTTTTGATTTATAAACAACAAAAATTTTCAAACAATTTTTTAATCATACATTTTCTCTCTCCAATTTTTCAATTTATAATTTCTCACAATGTTACCGAACAGATCATTCTGTTTGATAACTTTTATAAAAGGTTGAGTGACAATATTTAATTGTACTATTTTTTATTTTTTTTTAGAAGTAAAAAATTTTGACTTGTTAAAGATTCGAGCCCCACCATATTTCATAAAAATGGACGAATGTAATATTATTACGTCTTAAAAAATGATCTTAATATTATTACGTCTTAAAAAATATTGTCGGGTGAATGTTTATGAAAAAGTTGCAAAGGTAAGAAAGAACACTAGAACGTAATTCATGCAGAGATTGACCGGCTGTATGTTGCTCTCCAGAAACAGGGACTTGTTGCTTGGTGTACTACTGAGGGGAAGACTTTTTTGCACCAGACTTTGCTGGAAAAGGAGAGATTGGCAAATGCCTTGCAAGATGAAGAAGAACGAGCACGACAGTGGGAAAGGAATGAATGGGTCGACCGTCGATGAAAGAAATATTGCACTTGATATTTATATTCAAATTATGAATGTGGTTTCAAAGATGAATCAGAAACAGAACTTCGAGAGGTGCCATTGACACTGGGGAAGACAAGTGGAAAGTAGACCGGACAACAAAAACATAGCAGGAGTGAACATATAAACCACAAAATTGTCAAATCAAATCCAACCGTAACAAATGATTTAATTTAATTCGATTTCAAATGTGAAATGATTTCATTTGAAAAAATGTTTTCAAATTTATTTGTTTACATACTGCACTAAACTACAAAACTTGGAATAATTTGATTTGAAATTTTGCTACAAAACATCATAAGCGAGCAATAATCAGGTCAATTTTAAATTAAAAGTTTAAACAGGATAAAACATTTATTTTAAAAAATGTGAATTGAACCTCCCAGCTCCAAACATCATCGCTCAAGCAATTTCAAAAAATAAAAAAATGCACCATATTGCGAGCCTACACAAAACTCGAAAATTTTTAGTAAGAAAACATGAAACTCTTCCGAAACAAAATGTGCAATTTATGATCAAACATTCCAAATAACAGCAGTTCAAAAATTCATGCCTGACAGAACCGGACAGATAAAAAAGGAACTGATTAAGAACAAGAGTACGAAGAAAGTAACATTAAATTTGTGATCCTGACGAACAAAATCTCTTTTGCATTTCTAAATTGATGGTAGATTTCTCATTTCAGAGGAATGAACCTTGAAGAGTGGGTGGCACCAATACCGGGTCTACCGTGCTTGACTGGCTTGTATGAGATGGAGAATTCAGCAAGATAGTGACTTATCATTTCAGGCTTAATTTCAACTGTATTGAAGGTCTTGCCATTGTACACTCCAATGACACTTCCTATCATCTCAGGGACAATGATCATGTTTCGCAGGTGGGTTTTGACAATTTCAGGCTTCTCGCCAGGTGGAGCCTCCCGTTTCTGAAGGATCACGAATACGAAAGCAATCAGTAATGAGACATAGATAGTCAGACAATAATTACAATGAATTCACGTAATAAGCCCACAGCGAAACTAAGCGAATAGGATCTGAAAAGTCACTGTCCAAAGGCTGCTATAACGTGGGATTTAGGGCCTGGTAATGGAAGAATTTCTAACTTTTTCCTGTAAAAATTCATTTTAAACCACACATTTTAATGAGATCCTTCATTTTTGACACTTTTCTACCACACATTTCCCCAAAACCCTTTTTTTCTTCCATTACCAAACAGGCTCTTAATATAGTAATTCCATCCATAGACACAGAACAGTTCAAATACTTCTGCATCTTAATCACTTACCGCCTTACGCAGCTTCTTGATCAAAGCCATGGGCTTCCTCTTCAAACCCCGCTGGAACCTGTCCATTTAATCACAAAAGTCAAAAAATATTTCTCCCGGGGGAAATGAGTAAAAATTATGAACATAAAATATAAGGAAATTTATGAAGGAACAAGTATTGAAATTTGATAGCGGTGGTTTAATTTGATATTCTCAGTTTCAAAACTCTATTTGGGTTCAATAAATGAAATGAATTTAACATAGACCTACATGCAGTGACACACAGGTTAATGCAGAAATCACAGTCCAAAGGCTACTAGTTCAACTAATAATAGGTAATAAAATCACACACTTGTTAGATACACATGCTTCAAGAGCAGTAACTTCTAAAATGGAATCGTCTTGAAGATGCAAATAACAAAGTATGTAAATAAAAAATAAGAAACGATTATGTTAACTACACAATGCAACCACTAGAGTATCCAAAACCAAGAAATCCACACACAATCATTTCATGAAAAGAATTATTTGACAAGCAATGCAAAGTAATTTGGATGTATAATAATATGTTAAAAAACACCAAGCCTCAGTTTGGCAAACCAAAAAAAAAAAATGTTTTTAAACCATACAATTCTCAAAACCATTTTTTAACCACATATTTTTCCTCTCCACTTTTCACTTTTCAACGACACATCTTGCCTCGAAAACATAAAAAAAAACGTTTTTGAATACAATTTTTTAACAAACAGAGCTACGCCAAAATTCTGCCTATTCATAAGCCATATTATCCATAAAGTGAGAGCTAATACAAATAATTAATACAGGAGATCAAGTGCAGTGGACAACAGAATGTGCAAGCACATAAATGGGTTTTAAACATAAATTCTACCCAGACACAGTCTACTCGATACACCAGACAGAACAACACAACCGTCCCAATTCTAATCCCAATCCGACTCATATAACCCAAATACATTTCACCTAGGAAACCAAAACTTTACAATTCAAAATGACATACTTCAATAAAAAAAAAAATACCTTCTGCGAGCACGGGCATGGAAGAGCTTGACGAGCTCATCGGTGGACATGTCGAGGAGAGCATCAAGATCAACACCCCTGAAGCTAAACTTCTTGAACGTTCTCTTCTTTGGCAGTCCTGCCGCTGTCTCTGGATCAACATCCGCCTGTACAAACACAAACACATATACAATCAGAAAATCAAATACATTAAATCTGTTAATCAGCGATTAAAGAAGAAATGAGGAGATTTACCATGGTTGTTTGTGGTGGTGGAGGGAATTGGAGGCTCAGGGATTGGGATTTGGTAGTGATGCAGTCATGCAGCTAGGGTTTGAGGAGGGTTATATATGAAAAGTACGGGTCAGGATATGTCTAAACGATAGGCCCAATCCAGCTGTTCAAAAAGCCCACGAAAGGATATATGGATTTGCAAGGGATAAATGCACTAGTATATCGCTTTATCGCGATGAAATCTGACCGTAGGAGATGACTTCAACTTTATGGGTGGATGGATTTTTGGGGGATTTGATTGTGGATTTTTGAAGAATTTGGTGATGGGGTGTTTTTTATAGACAGACATTCACGTCCTCTTTGACTTTATAGGGGAGAAAGACCTTCCTACGGTCGGTAATAAATAAGGTAAATATTAATGCAAATTTAAAAAATGAGATGAAACTTATGTAACTTCAAAAATCAGGTTGTGATTAAAATTAATTAATTAAATTAAGTAATTAAAAAAATTATTAATTATATTTATTAAAATCACAACACTGTGTAATTTAAGCAACAAAACAATTCTTTTAGATCACAAATTGATTTCAAAGTCACAAAAATTATAAAATAACATGTCACAAATTGGAATGATTCCTAGGTCACAATAAAAAAAAATTAAGTCACAACTAACTTCAAGGTCACAACTTATCAAATTAGCAGGTCACAAGTTCTAAATTAGTCAACCCTTACTTATTTCTAGATCACAACTTATAAAATTAAATTATGAATATTTCAAGTCACAATTATTGAATTATTAGGTCATAATTATTTTATTTCTAGTCACAACTTATTAATAATTAGGTCACAATTTTTTGAAATCACATTTATCAAAATATTAGGTCCTGATAAAATGTTTTATCTCACAAAATCGACACATAACCGCTTTAACCATCTCAACACCACCTCATCGCTATCATCGTCTCAACACCAACAATACCACCACCACGGTGCCACTTGAATATCGCCGTCGCTTCTACCACATCAACCCCAACATCACACAAAAAAAAAAAAAACGCAGGTATTCACCCATCATCGCCACACTGCAACACAAAAACATCACCACCACCGCATCCACTACAACCCCGTCCACCACCACCACCACCACCACATTTATCGAATTACATACTCCTCATCCCTAACAGTCTCCTGTCTCCAACAATACCATTGTCTTGGTGCCACCACCGCCTCCACCACTAGACCACTTGATGAGAACCGAGAAAGTCAAAACTCGACGTGTGTGCCCGTGAGACCCATGACGAGATCCGACGCCGAAAATGTTCAAGTTTCGAGGCTAAACAAGTAATTAAAGTCAAGAAAAATAAGCCAATGATCAAGTTGGACCCAAAATAAGGAGAAATTGGACTCAGCTAATTTCGGTGGACCGAAAGTCATTCCGGTCAACCGAAAGTCTGCAGAGAATTTTGAAGGTAGCCCCAGTCGCGTTCGAATGAGAGTTGGTCGACCGAAAGTGTCATTTCGGTCGACCATGTGATCGACTGAAACACCCCGTTTCAAAAAAATGGGGTTTTTCTTGTAAATTCTGAAATTACATCTTTTGTCCAATTTTGTGCATTATATACACATTTTTCATTTCAAACTAGATAACTTAGTTGTTCATATGAAATGCTCTTGAGAGCTTGGTCTTGAAAGATTCCTTTTGAGGTAAGGTAAAAACCTCATTGATCTTGTATTATTCTTGGAAGTTAATCAACTTTACTTGAGTATTATTATTCTTGTGTTGTCATTTATTTTCCGCCACCTTGAAATTTGTTTAGTTGATACCCATTGGGCTAGGGTTAATTTAATCCTTGAATTTTGGGTTAGATTTAAACTTGAGTTAAGGTGTAGGTGTTTATCGCTTTATTTACCACTTTAGCTTTCTTGGGATGGTATTAAAATAGTTGTGGGAATTTTCGGTCAATATACCGAAGGGTTTTGTATCATTTGGTATCAGAGCTTGACTCTAATTTGGTAAATCTATCATTTACATTATTGTTGTTGTTATTCCAAAAAAAAAAACGAAAATTGAAAAAAATTGGAAAATTTCATATGCCCATGAGTAATTCTTGATTCCTATATATTGGGTATATTGATTATTGCATTTGTTGGGGGTTTCTATTAGCCAAACACTTACATTCCTACATTTTCCAAAGTGTACCTACCAAGTGTTTGATAAATTGTCCCAAAGAAAAATACTTCATTAGTGCTTTTGTTGTCAATGCCCATATATTGCTAATTACTTGGGGCTATCCAATTCCCACATTGAGATTGTGTTATCAACATTTTTATCCCCTATATCATTTGCTTCATACATTGGGTAATTGTTGGTCATTCATTTTTTGCCACATTTGTGTTGTTGGGGGTTTTCATATATCCACAATATCCACATTCAAGGCCACTTAAAGATTGAGTACAAGTTGTTTGATAAATTGCTTCATTGAAAATTTACACTCTTGTGCTTATTGCTCTACATTTATGCCTTGTCTAATACTTGTGGTTATTCAATTTCATTGTTGAAATTTGTTCCTAGCATCTTATCCCACATAAATATTGTTCCTTTTGAGTATAGCAAGCACATAAATTCCACTTGCTATTGTATCTACTTGTTATAAATTCCTTCTTCCTTGTTTGTGATTTCTTTGACTCCACAAGAATTATACTTTGTGGTTTAGTTGATTACCTTCCTTGGAGAACTTGAGAAAGGAGATTTTGAGTGGAAAAAGGCAAGAGTGGTGAACTCAATAGAGGGTAAAAGCCAAATTTGAGTGAAACACGAGAGAAATGTTTTCTTGTGAGAACACTTTCACACTTGCACACCATGTCCATTTCCAATTCTCAAACTCAATATTTGAAGTACTTGTTGGAAAATCTTTCAACCACCATGGCTAGACAAATGGAGAAAAGTGGGGGAGGGTTGGAAAGATTAGAAACAAGAGAGGGAAGTACATCAACTAGTAGAGAGGAAGAAAGAAGGGATAATCAAAGAAGAGTGATGAATAATTTTGAGAACATTATGTATAGAGATGGGAGTAGGGATCGAAATGGGAGTTTGAATAGGAAAATTAGAAGGGATGTTCGGGATAATGAAGGGGAAGTTGAAGGAGATGGGAGAATGGATAGAAGAAGAAGAGAATGGGTAGATAGGAGTGGAGATGGGATGGATGAGAAGGTTGATATTGAGCAAATGAAGACTTCCTCATTCCATAGGAGGGATGGTAGTGAAAGTAAAGAAGTAGTGAAGGAGATGAATGCTAGGCCACCACAATCTTTAACCCATACTAATTAGATGGAGGAACATGGGAAGGATAATTTCTACACTAGGTGCCTAGTGAGTGATAAACCATGTAGTCTCATGATAGATGGGGAGATTGGCACTAATTTGGTGAGTGCTAGTAGAGTTGAGAAATTGGGGTTATCGGTTATGAAGCATCCTAGTCTTTACATATTGCAAATGTTTAATGACTTTGGGGAGGTGAGGGTAAGTGAACAAGTTCTTCTTACTTTTCACATTGGTACTTATAGTGATCAAATATTATGTAATGTGATTTCCATGCACACTACTCACATAATTTTGGAGAGACCTTAGCAATGTGAGCGAAATGTGAATCATGATAGGAGGAGGAACCGGTGTAGCTTCCAAATGAATGAGAATAAGGTTGTGATCCTATCTTTGAGCCCGGAAGAAGTATGCAAAGACCAAATGAAGCTCAAGAAGGAATTTGAGGAAGAAAAGGAGAAGGAGAAGGAGAAAGAAAAGGAAAAAGAAAAAGAAGAAAAAGAAAGGGAGAATAGGAAAACAAAAGAAAATTCAATTGAGAAAATTGAAGAAAATAAAAATGAGAGCATGAGAGTTGGGGCCACATACCTAGAAAAAGGAGAGACAATAAGAGTTGGAGCCACGACTCCAGAAAAAGGAGAGGTAAGAGAAGAACCGAGAGTTGAGGTTCCTACCTCAGAAAAAAGTGAGGAAGTGATGAGTGCCACCAAGAAAATTGAGAGAAAAGATCACCCAAAAATGTTATTTACTCTTGAATATTCTAACACTTCCCTCCCTAGCTTGGTTACTTCTTTGTTGCAGGAGATCGCGAGGTCAACTTATCAAGGCAACAAGGAACTTCAAAGTCATGCCTTGTGGAAGAAATTCAAGAAAACATTTTCCTACCACAACAAATGCAACCTAGGTAAAGATAATGAAATAACCAATGCAACATCTAGGAGGTATGCTCCTGACAATTCTTTGAATGCAAGGTTATTATGCTTCGAATATATTAGAGGGTTGTATAATGTTGATGTGAATTTGACAAGTGTATTTTTGACTAGTGAAAAGGTTGCATATAGTAAATTTCCTGGGCATGATGAATTCCTATTTTATGAGAATATGCTTGATGTGCCTATTTTCCCGATAAAGGAATTGCTAGTTAGGGGAGTTCATGAGAGAAATTTATTGAGATGTCTTGATGATAAAAGGACTTCACTTCTAACATTTCTTGATGCCCCCTCATTTTGTTTTGAACATGTTAAGGGCATGCATGTTAATAATCCAAATTTGTTAAACATTTATGAATCATGTTGTGAGTGATATCTTGATTGATTCTATGGGCATGATAATGATTTGTTTTGAAAAACTGGATTGTTTCTTTTTAAATGTGTCATGTGCGAATTGCTAATGGGAGAGGCACATGACGGTTGTTTGATGAGGCGATTTAAAATCAACGGGGTTTTAAGGGTATTCTATGATCAATTTTATTGGCCTAATTTGAAGATTGGTGTTGAACATGTTTGTACTTGTAGTATATGCCGAACTTGCAAAATGGCTAAACTCAAGTTTTTACCCCAAGAATTTCATACATATTTACCCATCATGAGTAAACATTTGATTACTAATTCTATGAATTTTATAGTGGGTTTACTTGGAACAAATAAAGAAAATGATGTTATTTTTGTGATTGTTGGTAGGAGTATTAAAATGTTACATTTCATTGCATGTCATGAAACCAACAAGGTCATCAACATAGCTAATCTTTTCTTTTGGGAAGTCGTGTATTTGCACGAAGTTGGTGCTAATTTTGTGGTTGTTAAATTTGCTTACAATGAAAGTGTTCATCCTATTAACAAGTTTTCTCCACTTAAAGTTGCTTGTGACTTTAACCTATTAACTCTGTTAAACTTTATCTATATGTTTATTGAAGAAAGAGCTGGTTTAGGTGGGCACGAGAATGCACCTTTGGTTAAGCCCCTTTGTAGGAGGTTCGAGCTTCCATTTGAGGGAATTGGTATACAATGTACTTCCAAAGCCAACCACGGTAGGAAGCATATTCCATTTGATCCGGGCGGCCGGATATGTTCCCATTCGTGGAAGTAGCTCCCCCCGATCAAATAAAATTCAAATTGCTACTCTGCGGTGTTGGCTTATTTCAAGCTCTTGGAAACACCTACAAATTGATTTTGCACGGTGAGTATGAATTTTCAGTTGCATTTATTGTACCTGAATTTTCTATTTTTATTGTAGGTGTCGATTCGTGGTCGAATCTCTTTCGAGATAGAGGAGATGATGAGAATCGCGAAGGTCTAACTTCATTGCACGAACCTGTGACCCACAATGTTGCAAGATCAAAGTTCAAGGAGTTTCACGACAGTGCATTCAAGCAATATTCGAGATTGAATCCTTTTCAAGAGGGAGGGGATGATGAGAACCGAGAAAGTCAAAACCAATGCGCGTGCCTGTGAGACACATGACGAGATCCGACGCCGAAAAGGTTCAAGATTCAAGGCTAAACAAGTAATTAAAGTCAAGAAAAACAAGCCAATGATCAAGTTGGACCTAAAATAAGGAGAAATTAGACTCAGCCAATTTCGGTCGACCGAAAGTCATTCCAGTCGACCGAAAGTCTGCAGAGAATTTTGAAGGTAGCCTCAGTCGCGTTCGGCTGAGAGTTGGTCGATCGAAAGTGCCATTTTGGTCGACCATGTGATCGACCGAAATAATTTCGGTCGATCGAAACACCCCGTTTCAGAAAAACGGGGTTTTTCTTGCAAATTCTGAAATTACATCTTTTGCCCAATTTTGTACATTATATACACATTTTTCATTTCAAACTAGATAACTTGGTTGTTCATATGAAATGCTCTTGAGAGCTTGGTCTTGAAAGACTCCTTTTGAGGTAAGGTAAAAACCTCATTGATCTTGTATTATTCTTGGAAGTTAATCAACTTTACTTGAGTTTTATTATTTTTGTGTTGTTGTTTATTTTCCACTACCTTGAAATTTGTTTAGTTAATACCCATTGGGCTAGGGTTAGTTTAATCATTGAATTTTGAATTAGATTTAAACTTGGGTTAAGGTGCTTATCGCTTTATTTACCACTTTAGCTTTCTTGGGATGGTATTAAAATAGTTGTGAAAATTTTCGGTCAATATACCGAAGGGGTTCGCATCACCACTAGTAGCAAAACTCGACCACATCTCAAAATTACAATACAAAAACTCCACTCCATCCCTCACTATCACCAACATCGCCTCCACTTCCCATCCGTAGCACCATTTAAATGTAAAAAAAATCGAATCGAAGTAGCTGTACCACTCGATCTAGAAGCAACGGCCCGATCTAGAAGAGGCGGCGCCGCTGCTAGATCGGTTCAGCGACACTACTGTTTGATGGTAGCAGTGACGCTACTGCCTGATGGATGCAATGCGTCGGCGTCGCCTCTAGCTTTAGGTTTACATTGAAATCGCGGCTGCCAACGGTTGTCTTGTCGTGGACGCTCGAACCATGGGAGGAGTCCGGCTGGCATGGGGTATGGCCGTGGGAGGGAAGTTGGATCTCCATTGAACCACAATGGTAATGGTGAGAGTCAGAGAGATGTAGTATTAGATAATCCACGATGGTGATGGTGAGATTCAAAGAGATGTAGGATTGGATACATTGAGAAAATAATTAGGTTTAGTGTGGTGTGAGATTGGTTATTTAATTTAAGTTTAGATTATTTTAATTTATTAATTAATTTTTGAAATTCTATTTATAGCCTGAAATTTGAAGTTATTTAAGTTTGATCTTATATTTGAATTTTGATATTTAAAAGTAGGCCTCCCTGTAATTTCTACATTTCCAATGTGGTTTTGGCTTTTGAATCTTCAATTAAAGTGACGTTTCGAGCCTTTAATTTATGGTTTAAGTTCATTTTTACAGGTGAAAATTACATTCACCCCTTCTTTTAAAGATTCAAATTCATAAATAAGATCAAATTTGAATAACTTCAAAAATCAGGTCATTATTATAAATTTAATTTTAATAAAACCATAATTTTGATTTCCTAATTATACATCACTCTTCCATTTATATTTCACGCCACCATCAGCAGTCCAACACGGCAATACTCTTTGGTCCCTCTCCTCCATTTCTATTCACGCCACGACGCCGCCGCCATCACCAATGCTCTGGTCCATCTCTCACATTTCTCTTCAGGTGTCTCCGTACCTGACTCGTTGGTTGCCCCCTCTTCTTCTCCTCTAATCTCTCTATTCACGCCATGACTCTGCCACCATCACCAATGCTCTGGTCCATCTCTCACATTTATCTTCAGGTGTCTCCGTACCTGACTCGTTGGTTTCCCCCCTCTTCTTCTCCTCTAATCTCTCTACTCTCTTTCTCCCGACGACCATATAAGTGCGGCCGATTATGTAGGCACTGGCAACGTGCGACCGTGGCATGGTCGCTCAGCAGCGATGGAAGGTGGGTCTGTGGTGGTGTTTATGGTTTTGTAGGTGGTGTTAGATATTGTGATGTGAAATTGAATTTTTTTATTTGTTGTTGTGATGATGGTGGATTGGTGGTGGCGGCGGCGATGAGTTATTATGGTGGTTCTCAGGTCACAGCCTTTTGTCCTGTTAGCAGCTGTGTGGATGGAGTGCAGGATGCAGCGACGATAGTTTAGCGAAGGCGGTGGTGGTCATGGCTGTGGTGGTCAGATGTGGTGATTATGATTGTGACCTGAAATAAAATTGTGGCCTTAATATGTTGTGGTGGTGTGTGTTGTTTTGGTGGTAAGGTGGTAGGGTGGAGCTGGTTAGTCGATGTTGTGTTGGTGGCGGCGATCATGGTCTTGATCTTTGGAGGAGGTGGTGGTGGCGCTGATGTTAAACCAAAACCATAACCTGCAATTTTTTTTACATGTGACCTTAAAAATGGTGGTTGAGACTAGAAATTATTGTGGTTGTGACTTCGATCCTAAATAATTGTAACATAATCGTGATTTGTGACTCTAAATAATTTGTGACTTGAAAGATTTTGTTTTGTGACCTGAAATTATATGATATCGTGACCTTAATATATATAATTAATAAAATATTTTTAATTATTTAATTTAATTAATTATCTTAATTACAACCTGATTTTTGAAATTATACAAATTTGTTCTTATTTTTGAAATTTATATTTTTAAACACTTTATTTATGTATTTTTAACTTTTTATAATAATTTGAAATGTTTGTAATCAAGTCAATTGTAATTTATTTCAAAATTATCGAAAGTAATTATCAAAATCAAGTAATTCTGGTGAGGAACGATAAAAAATCAAGATGCCTGATTCAAAATTAATTTCGATTCATCCCCCATGAGAATTTCAGCCTTCCTTAAACGGAATATAAAATAATCCTATAGCTATTACAAAAATCAGGTCAATTGTAATTTATTACACGAGGGTATAAATTATAATTAATTATGTGAGTATATAAATTTGTAATTGATCATTAGACAGTATATAATAAGGTAAATTGAAACAAGTAGCTAAACATCTTGTGTTATGCCATACGAAGACATCTTTGATCGAACTGTTAGTTAGAAATTGACGGTTTGTAATTAATTACAATATTTTAATTATTACTGCAAAATTATATTGAATTTACATTTACAAATTATAATGGATTTATAATTGATCATTAGGCAGTATTTAACTACATTGTGACAAATTAGCAAAATTCGTCTTAAGGAGATGTGGATTCTCATACCCCGCTTCATTTCATCGCCTTCTAATTATGCACTTTTCGAAATGTCAGTAAGTTGTCGTGTTACTTATTATTCAAGTATTGTGTTTTGGGCAAGACAAAATACTATTTGGTAATTTGCATGTCAATAGCAAATAAATCATGCATGTATAATTATGCATATTGATTATTATGTCAAATCTATACTAGATTTCTTAAAAATGTTGGACCGCAACCCTAATGGTCCCCACTGTCCTGTACTATAGCTCTGTGGAGGAGGTAAATCGGGGGATGTGCTAAGGAATAAATCTCATATCAAATAAAGATAAAAACATAGATCAATTTACAAAAGTTTGAACTACTCCTCTTAACAAGATTGATATTTTAAGATGAACCCTCAAATCTTAAAATGGTATCAGAGCCCATTAAGCTCCAACGAGTAATTCGATCTGATTAATACTAAAAAAATGAGCACATAGATTTCAAAATTGATCTGCTCAAATAAGCCACCATCTTGAAGGGGTATGTTAAAGGATAAAATTCTATATCGAATAAAGATGAAAATATAGACCAATTTACAAGAATTTGAACTACTCCTCTTAATAAGGTTGACCTATTAAGATGAACCTTCAAATCTTAACAGGACGTGCCTCAATTAGCCAGTGTTTGAAACTTACCGACTGACTTCCACCACAAGGAGGCCAAATCCAAAGTATTCACCAGGATTTGAACCCGCACCATGTGACTGTTCAACCTTTGTCAACTGAACTATGCCCCAAAGGCATCTATGCTCGATTTCTTATTTGTACCTAGAGATACTAGATCTTCAAACCATTCTGTTCGATTCTTTTTTCTTTCTTTCTTTCAGTAGACGTAAAAATAAATCGAACAGAATGACGAATATCATCCATTTGAAACTCGTGTGTTGGGATGTTTTCCTCAATTCCTTTAATGGAGTATCTCCAATGCATTCCATGAATTGAGAGAAAAGACTGACACGTCAATAAATAGACGGAACTTGTTAAAAATGCTTCTCCAATGCACTCCATAAATTACAATGTTAAGTTGACGTGACTTAAAAAAATAGATAATGTGAAATGCTCCATCAGATGTAGACACTTCATGTGACTTGATGACTCATCATTTTATATATTTTTATAATTATTTTAATTATAATAAAAGACTTTAAATCTTGGGGTTCAAATTTGAGAGTTTGTTTTTTATTTTTTAATTATTTTAACTATAATAAAATAATGTTAAATCTGAAAATTCATAAAAAAATGAAATTCAAAACTTGAGAGTTTGCTTTCAAGATTGAGACGTCCAACAAAATGGAATAAACTTTGTTTTTTAACTTAAAAAGTTTGAATATATTAATAAACATTGTTTTAATATTAATAATTTATAATATATATGAGTTTTTTATTAAGTTTAATTTATCAACAAAAAATTGTCGTTAAATAAAGTTATATAAAAATATTAATCCAAGAAAATAATTTATTTTATAATAACCAAAAAATTAAGATTGTTTTAATTATTCTGTGAATGAGTTATTAATTTTAAATTTTAAAAAAAGCAACATAATCAAAATCGTTTAAATGTAGAAGGAACCATTGGAGAGTAAATTTTAAATTTCTCTGTCTATTTATTTACGTTATCTAGAAGTCCGTCTAATTCATTGACACATCAACCCCAACCCATAGAATGCATTGAAGATGCTCTAAAACTACCAATATGAGAATTTATTTGTACTCTTTCAAAATTCATTTGCTACTGATCTACGCTTCTCTGTATCACACACGATTCTCACATTAGCTCTCCCCAATATATTTTTAATATCTCGACACTTTTTTTGTCAATGAGGCGCATTAATCTTGGCGTCTTTTCAATTGCTGAGAAGAGGTGATAAGACGAGGTGTCAAAAATATATTGAAGGACCTAAGTTCAAAACAACATGGCTCAGCTCTACATCAAATCATTACAACATTTCTTTATCTATGATACTTCAAAGAAACAGTTTGCAGTCAAGAAACATGGTACTAGAATGTATTTTATGATTCTCCGAGATTTTTAACAGAAGACAGAGAGTACTCAAGAAACGAAATTAGAAACTATTTTGAGATACGTGTGTACACTGCTTCAAGAACATGGCTGAAGACATCACACGAGGGACAATTTGGCAAGTGTTAGAGCCAATACTCGTACCCCATTCGCGATATCGTCAATGGCAGCAAACTCTTCGGGCTTATGGCTATATCCTGCAGAAAGAATATATACGGCTACCTATGTTTAAAGACTGTTTCTGCCAGAATATCAACCCTGCGTAGCTTCGTCTTTACACTATATTGCTAGTCTTCTTGGCAGAACTCAAGTCAAATGAATGCCATCTCGAATTTTGCATTTTAGCTTACATTATAATTTGAGCTGGTCAAACATATTTTTTTTATCCAAAGTAACCCACAACTTACGACCTACTTATTATACGCATGTTCCGTGGGTCCACTGCTTATAAGCACTACCAAACAAGCAGTGAAATTGGCACCTCGTGCACTAGGACAGGAAGAAAAGTGTGCATAGACAAAAGCCCATTTGGTAATGAAAGAAAAAATGATTTTTAGGGAATGCGTGATTGAATAGTCGTTGAAAAATGTGAAATATATGGTTGTAAATGAATTTAGGGGAAATTTTGAAAATTCCTTTCAGGACCAAACAGGCCCTAAATTTATAAAGATGGAAAAATGACGAATAAAAAGACCATACCTTTATAACATGGAATGAAAATCATGCCCATTGGAGATATTCTGCAACAATTAACATTGAATGTCAACAAATACACAACCACAAAGTGAGTGAGTGAAAGTTGGGAAAAGATTAATATTACCATTCTGTCCAACAATTCGATCAGTAGACAAGTATTTATTTTAAAACTTATTTACTTATAAGTAGACCTTTCAAGCTTAGCCAAATAGGCTCTTGATCAATTATCTTTAAATCAATGGTGTTCATCGAATGTGAACTGAAGGGTACTCAAAGAGTTTCAATATGTAAAGCTCTCTCCGCATCAATTACCTGGCCATAAACAGTGAATCGTGATAGGCTCTACTGATCATCTTCTTGTAAGTCAAGTTTAGTTCTTGACAAGCTGATTCGGTTGCTGTGGTGATTAAGTCTCCAGCAAGGGCTGGTGGATCTTGATTGACAATTTTAAATTCCGATAGCTTGACACCACGACTTTTAGATATGCTTAGAGCAGATTGATGGATTTTCTCGATTACAACATTTCTCCTCTTTTCATCAATGTCACGAGTATCTGCAATTTATAAAGAAAACATGGAAGAATAGTGGAGAGTATTGAGTGGACTGCCTATTATTTGCCATTCAATTTATAGAGATACTTAAAGGCACTATGTGTATATCAGAAACACAGCCAATATTACTGAAATGTATTTTTCAATCTTTTAAGCCATAACATAATCAAGTAGCATACCAATCTCCAGGTGCGACTTGCTCGGGATGCTGTTTATTGCTCCAGGATGCAACTCCAGAATACCTAGAAAATAGCATTTTCTGATTTTATAAAGTACTTAAAATAAAATATTTGTTTAGATAGTGCATATTGCAAGTGTTTACTCTGGATGGATATTTGTTCTTGATGTTATGAATAAAGTCCTAATCTATAATTCTGAGAGGAATAAGAAGCAAACAGATTTCGGGAAAACTGCAAAGCAAACACATGAATTTATAGTGGTCCACCCTCAATGTCAAATCTGCATCCACTCCTGAAGGCTTTCTTTCATGCCTCTCAGTTTCTGTATCTCTTAAAATAACGTGCCCTCAAGTTTCTCAATATATCGTAGGAAATTAGGGTGAATCAGTGCAAAATATGGATGCCCAATATACTCCTTGAATATAAAAACACGGTCAACACCTAGAATGTACAGCGATATTCTACGGATTTAGATTCGTAAATTGCCTGAATAGACTTGTGCAGATTTCACCATCCCATGCTTAAAGTCTATATTTACTGTTGAATAAGAATTGATCACATAAAAACCATAATTTACAAGTGTAAAGAAGTGTCTTACCAACTGTTCCGACAGTGTCGATAGATCCAGATTGTAAAACGAATTTCTCAACAGCAAGAGCCAACTCTGCAGCAGCCAGTCCTGCATCATTTCTGCTCCACATAATATACAAAATTGGTAAGATCACATGATGATGCACTCAATTTGATAATCCAAAACAAAAACCGAGTGAAGCGGGACGCTGAGCCTTGACAGTTGACAACAGATGAAAGAAGGCTTATCTTTTGAGTTTGCCAATTAATAGACCAAGTATGTGTGTGTGTGTGTGTGTGTGTGTGTGCGCTCGCGCGTGTGTGTATTTATGAGATGGTTTAGGTTAGATGATATTTTCAGTCAACTGAGATACTATAATGACTTCTAAAACCATCCTCACTTGGATAATATGACAAGGTAATATTACCTCATAGGCATCAAGACTGCTCCTGCATGGCCTCCATTGCCTTCAAAGTCCACTTTGATGCTCGCCGGAGCGGCAATGGCCGTCACCACACCGATTGATGTAGCTAAAGAAAATGCGAACCAGTTAAGCAAGTGATAGTACAAAAAACTGTAGCTTTTTATAAATTATGCGACAACCAGTCACAACAGCATTTAGAAAGAAGAAACCAACCTTCCTCTTCAAGAATTGGACCTTGCTCTATGTGCAACTCTATGAAAGCAGAATAACTTCCTTTCTTCAGAAATACACTGGTTAAGTTGTCTGGATGGTTTGCATATCCTGCAGATCTTGCAGCGTCAAAAAAGGATATATTTTGACTATCTACTGTCTTCCCGAGAAGTTCTGCTAGTTCTTTACTTCCTGCCAATAAGCGGCTGCAAATTTTAGATGAAAATCAGAAGCTTCAAAGACACGACTAAGAAAAAAATATGAGGAGAAGATATGAGAGAGATGAAAAGAATATTTATGAAAATCCAAAGGCACAAGCTCATGGAGCTCATTCACTGAAGAAACGTAGCAACCCGATGACAGTGAATAAGAAAGAAAATATATTAGGGAAATATGACTGAGGCAATATGTCATCCTAACCTTCCCAGGCAGCTAATTCCAAAGCGTGTAGGCTCCTCAGATGTGAACATGATCACTTCCAGGGACCTTTTAGGTTTAAAGCCAGACCTGTTAAATCCCAGTAAACATCATATAAATAAAAAGTAGCCAACCAAATACACAAGGAATAAAGACATGGAACTAAGGGTGGACGTGATTCGATTTTGTCTGGTTCCAATAGAACCAAACCAAACCATGAATCGATGATTTTTTTACTAATGGAACCAATTGGTTTCTATAAAGATATGGAACCAAACTATTCGTTTTGGTTTGGTCTGGTTTGGTTATGGAACCATTACTTGAATTTTTAAATAATAAATATAAATTAAAACCTATTTATATCAGCTTCTTCATTAGAATCCATCTACACATTACTAAATAGAAAACGAAATGTTTAGCTAACAAAACAAAAGTTTAGAAAAAATAACATATTTTTCCAAATCGAAGAAGAAGAAACCCGCTTGAAGCAAGCTCGCCGACTCGTCGAAACTTAGAGAATCAAACATAAAGGCTGTTTAGACTTATAGTTACAGGTTATGATGAAAGTCTGACTCTGCCTACTTTGCCGTGACGACGTGTGAGTTAGGGATGAAATTTGTAATTTGAATTTGGATTAACTCTTAAGAATTGACGAATTGGGGTGAGGTTTATAAATATATAAATTTTAAAAAATAAACATCAACGCCATATATGCTGAATAAGGAGCGCAACGATATCTGTGTTGTAGGAGTGCAAGTAAAGTAGTGTGAATGTGTGTTTATAATTGAAAAGAAGAGAAATGAATTAAAATTAGAATTTAGATTTATGATTTAAAATCTTTGTCTAATAGGGAATGAGGTAAAATCTATGGTAAATAACATTTTTGTATATTTCACATTTATAATTTCAGATTTGAATTTTTTGGTGAGACGAATACCCACTTAATTGTAAATATATATATATATATATTGAGTTTGATTCTTGATTCTGGTTCTACAATGAGAAATAGAATCAAAATCGAAACCAAATGGTTCTTGATTCTAAGAACCAAACCATTATTATTATTATTTTTTTAATGTAGAACCGAACAAAACCGCTTGGTTTGGTTTGGTTCCTATGTTACTCGGACTCTGGTACGAGTATCGGGTATATATCTAAGTGCCGCACCCTTTTTTTTTCAAAACCTAGGATACGGGGACACGGCTAAAAAGATGCAAAATTTTGACATAAATGCATAAATATGTCTTATAAACTTCAAATTACTTTAGAAATTTATGTATTAGTATGTAGTAATAATAAATGCATTTCTTGGATATATGAAGAATTATCTTTTGATTTAGATGATATAAAATATCATCTTTTGGTTAAAAGGATCCGAGAAGGATCCTATACCCATATCCCATACCAGAGTGTCCTACATAGGTACTTCTTCAAAAGTGAAGAGTCTGAGCAACATAGTTTGGTTCTGGTTTGGTCTGATTTTGTTCAGTTATTTTGTCCACCACTAATGGAATAAGAAATATTAATCAAAGTGCAAACAATCTCAATTTAATATATATTTTACTAACCGAATGCAACTAAATTAAGTAAATATGTGGGGTGCATTGTTTTATCTGCATAGTTATCAATGCACAAATTTATTATCCATCCTCTAAAAGTTTTACATACAATTTTTGAGAAAGCCTTTATCTTTCATTTGGCTTATAAGAACAGCAACAACCTTCTAAAGATTAAATAAACTTTCTAAATAATACTTTAAGAGGAGAGTGTAATGTTTTCTCCACTAGTTTAAAGTACGTATTTACAGCATACTTAATTTTAATTTAGCTCCATTAGTTACTTAGTTTTAATTTAGCTCCATTTGTTATATTATCTTGACAAAGAAACTACTTTTATAGAAATGTAAAATCTTAACACTTTTTCCAGAAACTCAACCTAGTTTTAATGACGAACTCAAGGAGGTCGAGCAACTGAAACATGATTTAATTATTGAGCACAGGCAATTTTGTCCCTTTCCTAACTTTGGCAGACCGTGAACACTGTTTGAAGTATAGGGCAAATGAATAAGCCTCTGTTTGACAAAGGTGTTTAAAAATTTGTTTTTTTCAACACAATTCCCCAAACCACTTTTTAATCATCCATATTTTCTCTCTCCACTTTTCAACCACATATTTTACCTAGAAAACATTAAAAAACATGTTTTTTAACACTTTTTTTTTTTTTAACAAACAGAGTCTAAATTATAGCTCTAGAATTCCAAACTAGGGTCAAGCCCACATACCGCTTTAGAACATTAATGGCTTCTATGGCGCCCAATACACCAACTACTCCATCATATTTTCCTGAGTACGGTATAGCATCTATGTGGGAACCTGTAGAAACTGGTCCTAGCTCAGGCTCATAGCCATCCCTGTGTAAGCACAAATAAAAGTCAGCATAAAGAAACTATAAAGAGGCTTTGAAACACAGATAAAATAATATAAAGTAAAACAATTTGATGGAACTATACCGAAACAAAACTCAGAATACCGACCAATGTTGATATCTAAAGAACATGTCTAAAAACACTCAAAATTACCAAAGTACTAGTGTACTACTGGAATTCCTCATTAAATGTTCAACAAAAGAACAGTTTTATATGCAGATAACATAAAGCATAAATATATAATTTCGAAATGGAGAAACTGTTTGACAATAATTGTTATGATAACAACACAAGATCCAAAAGGATGAGTTCTATCTCACCATCGACCAAATATGTTCCCGACAGCATCCTCTCTCACTGAGAGACCAGAAAGGCCCATTAAATTTTTAATGAACCTGCACGTTTATGATAGAAAAATTAAACATTTACTCATTCTAGAAATAGTTTTATGTGTAAAGTGCAAGCTAGACATTAGCATCAAGATTAATGTGAATCTAAAACAAAGCTAAATAGCAAAATGCTTAGTAAAGCAACTGAAAAACCAAACTCAAACTCATTACTAATCCATTGTTTAGGCTGCAGTAATTTGGGAAGCTTGTCTGATCCTAGAAGATTTGGAGGAATTTACAATGTGTGATTGAAAAGTGATGGAGCCCAAAGAAATATGTGGTTGAAAATGAATTTGAGGAAAAAAGTGGAAAAGAAGGGACCAAACAAGCTCTAAGCGTTCAGTTTCTACAAAGTATCGAAATATCTCGTTTAAAATATACTTTATTCATTAACATTAGAAAACTGTTTTCAAATTCAAACATAAAAATTCCAGGTTCCGGCTTGTACCTCCTTGCCAATACATCTTTCTCACTGTAAAGGATCCTAGTAACAGATGGTGCTGGTGTATCCGACAAAGTGGATAACTCGTCAATCTAAAATAAAACAAATGAAGTATATTAACTTCTAGCTAGAAGTTGAATAAATTAAAGAAATTCAAATGTTTCATTACACAAACAATAGGATCCTTAAGTAGTAAACAATTTTAAATCGTCAAAGATTGATCTTTTTTTGCTGGATTCAGCAGTATTCTATAATGAGCTTCTCATGGAATTCAAGTATCAGTTCAATCAAGAAGCAGTACACACTCAGAAAATAGATAAAAAAGACTATCAAGATCAAGCATAAATTAAAAAAACCTTAAGCCATTCATTAGAACATCAAGGTTGAGTCTCCTAACAAAATCCCCAATAAGAAACCAAAAATATTGAATCACACACACACACACACATACCTGCTTCTGAAGGCCCTCAGAGTCAACTGAAAGTGATAATAGGGAATCTTGGGACCGGGGTTCGTAAATTGGGTACCCAGAAAAATCCTCCATGATTTTATTTGAAGGGTCATTGTAAGCTGTGATTACAGGGAAGCCAGAGATGAAATATACAGAAAGAAGAACAAAAACCCACAATTTCGGAGCCATTCTGTTGGTAAAATTATTTTCTTCTCTAGTTGGAATAATAGGAATTGTATGCGAGTGGTGTAGTGTTACACAGTCATTGTTCCATCCAGATTCTTTTGATATTTGTTTAATAGAGAGAGATCATTTTTTGATTTTTGGAAAAAAATGGAATTCCATTGCTGGACTGTCAATATTCGTTAATTAGTGTCCCTTTCTTCCTGTTTTTGGCTTCCTTTCTTCATTAATATTTTTTAATGAACAATACATGTTTTTATTTCATTGAATAATGTTAATTGTCTTTAATGATCGTTGAACTTACGTCTATGTCATTAATTGATCACCGAACTTAAAAGTGTTGAGTTTTAATAATCGAACTCATGTCTACGTCTTCGATTGGTCAATGAAGTTTAAAATGTCGAGTTTTGATCACTAAACTTATGTGTTAATTGTCTTAATAATCATTAAACTTGTATATATTCTCGATTAATCACTGAAGTTTAAAATATCGAATTTTGATCACTAAAGTTATCAAAACTGTTGATATTAGTCATTGACTTAACTTCCATAACAGAATTGATGGCAAACGAAATGTGCACGTGACGTCACGTCTCCTTCAACCAACCAATCATGACTAACGTCCATCATTTTTGATCAGTTTAGTAATCAAAACTCGACATTTTAATCATCAGTGATCAATTAGTAGCATATATACAAGTTCGGTGATTATTGAGATAATTAACTCATAATTTCAGTAATCAAAACTCGACATTTTAAACTTCAATGACCAGTCGAAGACATAGATATAATTCAGTGATTATTGAGACAATAAGTTTAGTGACCAAAACTCAACACTTTAAAGTCCAATGATTAATTGAAGACGTAGATTTAAGTTCAGTGATCATTGAGATAATTAACTCAATATTGTATGACATTAAGGTTTTGTTTGATTGGAGGGTGGAAAATGAAAATGAAAATCATGGAAATCATTTTCCCAACTCCATCGAAAGAAAATAATTTCCGAAAATTTATACTTTTTGTCCTTAGGTGGAAAATTATTTCCATGGAAATTTTTTCAATCAAACCCTCAATGGTGGAAATTGGCTAGAAAATATTTTTTTTCCATCTTTTCTCATGCAGCTTATTTATCTCGGCTGATTTTTATATTTTATATGGCAATGAAGTTATTGGTGTTAGATAATACTAGTTATTACCCGTGCGATGCACGGCGAAGTGATCTAAAAAAGCAAATTTATTGATTATAAAAAATTAAAATAAAACTCACCAAAACAGATTAACATTTTATTAAAATCAATATTCATACTTTTAAAAGAACTATTAAATTTTAAAACAAATTTATTGGTTTTAATTACCATAATTTTAAGGGCACAATATTTGAGCACATTTAATCAAAATGTTCTAAACTTTTTTTAAAATGAGGTCGTCCACTTCTTTCTTCAGATTTAGAAGTTTGAAATTCACAAAAGAGAAAATTGGTCCATTGACCCTCCCCTGAACACATTACAGTTTTTTACTCCCAAAAACTAAAATAGTCAAGAAAGCTCAGCAATGCTTCACTATATGAAAACTAAAATAGATGTGCTTTTGGGGAGGAGTATTGATCACTTGAAAGAATGTATAACAAAACATTATTAAATATTAAGGCTCAAATAATTTTATCTGAACCCAAAAGTTGTAAATTTGAAGAAAATATAAAAATATGGGTTTTGTATGGTTATGTTTAAACATGAGCAGATTACATGGGCATGTGCAGATGAAAGCTAAGTGGAAGAAATTATGAAAATAAGTGAATGGAAAGTGATTACCATTACATGGTGGTGACGTTTGCCTTTATCCCATTCTTTAGCACGCCCTCTACTCTTTCACTAAAACATCATCCGCTGTAGATTGAAAAAGACATTATCAGTAAAAGTTAAGAGAACTATAACAAAATCCTTGTTAAGAGAACTATATTTGCTGCGGGTGATTGGACCGAATCCTTTTTCAAAGGTAGAGGGCTAAAAGTTTGTTGTTCCTTTTTCTACCCATTTCAGTGGGAAATGAAAGCAGCAGGAACACCCCTCAATCAACAACACAACCCAACAAAGCCAAAAACTCTTCAACCCAAACCCAGCACTTCCAATCACCAGCAAATATAAGCAACAAAGCAGAAACCTCAACAGATAAAAGGGTCGACCAGGCCAATACTGAATAATGGCTGACCAGGCCAGAAAGCTGAGCATTACTAACCTAAGATGGAGGACCCAGCAAGAGAAAACAGAGTGAAGAAATGACCCACTTCAACTTAATAAACAACCCATTCCAATCACCAAGAAATGACATCAAAAAAATTACCAGGTATAATGAGCAGTAATCCCAAGCAACTTAATAAACAACCCACTTCAATCACACAATACATACACAAATACATATTCCACCAGAATATGATTTTACTAAATATCCTCATTGAAATCCCAAGCAACTTAAAACAATGAGCTACTAAATGAGAAATGGAGCATTATCAATTAAGATTCTGCAGTATATGCATTATTTTCTTGTAAATCAGTTATGAGTATGTCTTATCATATTTCAACACGAACTATTAGATGATACCGTAATTCACTATGCCAGAAAGATCAGTTTGACAGATACCTCTTTTCATGATGGTTCTTTTCATAGCTCCCTTATGCTGCTTCCTCCCATTATCTTCTTGTTTTAGTTGATAGATCATATCCTCTACAGCACCAGGATGGTAATCTCCATCAAAGTACGAAAATCATGCTGCAGTCACCTTAGCTTTACATTGGCCAGTAGAAACAAAGAAATAGTCATATAAATTAGTAAGATCAACAACAACATTTTCCTTAGCAGCTTTTCTTAACATGGATAAGTACCTGAAATAGAAGATAACATCGACGTCAATACCGAAAAGCGTTAGCAAAAAATAAATACAATGAGTATCTTAGAAGGCTATCAATCTTACTACTCCCTGAGTTTATCAGATTTTGGCATCTTTTGAATTTCTGGGTGACAATATAAAATGTAGTCTTCACCCTTCAATGGAGGACAAGCCCATATATAGCAGCTTGTGAAATCACGTAATTTGCAATATTCTAAATATCCAATTTTGATAGAAAATAAATATATTGTTCAAGTATCTATATTGAGTGGTACAATATTTTTTTTGTCTTGCATGAATCAGTCACAAAAATGAACATAAAAGGAAATGGACAATAACTTGCCAATGCGTGTAAAGCATGCCAATATATGGGCAAGCCAAGTTATGATCACCACTGAAATGAAAAAAAAAAATATATATATATTTAATTAATTAGACAACATATATCAAATTTACATATTTCATATACATGTTATATTTTTTGCTTATTTAACAATTTCTATTGGATATATTTAATGAAGAAACTAATACGACTTACCTAAATATTAAAACTTCATATCCTTTATTGCTGAAATATTCATGATATTGCAGAACACTATCAACATCCCGTTCATATGATATATTGAGATTGCATCTGTTCCAATCTTTTATCGTTCCCTGGCAATAACATTACAACATTTTCCATAATTTTCACCACACTACACTGTTATTCCTGGTCCTTTTCCCATGTCAACTCATGCTATGTTGCCAATTTTTGTTTCATTCCCCAATATCCAACCTCATGGAGTTACTCCAGCAGTAATAATACCCCAACATTTTTGGGCATTGCAAAATAACATAATCAATACAAAACCCAGCAAAAACAATTAAAACCAGCACTAAATCCTTTTCTTCAACCGTGAAAAAATAATGTTATTTATCAAAAACCCCTAATACATGCATAACAAACTTAGTTTCTCCCATAAAAAACAAAGGAAATTCCCAGCAGCTACTTTTGGATTAGAATTCTTATCGAGGTGGTCTCACAGCTTAAAAAGGGGAAACAAAACTCAAGACTCACATTTGATAGATACTCATTATCGGCATAAAATCTTCCAGTCAGATTTTTTTTTAAAGCATTTGCGGCATGCTCTTCCTCTCTTAACTGGACATAAACATTGCCAACCTGACAAAAATTCATGATACGAATATAAGTTAGATCTCAGGAGTCTGCAATAGGGTTAAAAAACCCCAATAAACGAAAAAAACCTCTGAAACACCAAAAAAAAGAAAAACCAAAGGAAAAGAAAAATGTGTATCTGACCCAAAACTCAATCTCCGACCTTCGGCCAACCACCATCAGAAGGACTGCGCTGTTCAAGGGAACACTCGACCAGAGTTTGGGCGATAATGGCGGCGGAAAAAGTTAGCGAAAGCTGGAACGTTTCTTGCTGGGATTCAACTGGGAAGCTGCAAAAACATTGAAGAAAGGTTACCCTCAAAAAACAAAAAAGCTCTCAAACGCGAAGCAACAGTAGGAGAAAAAGATTGAAATCTCAGACGCGAACTCTAGCAATGACAAACGGAAGAGATGGAGAATCGAGAAGCTTCAGATTCTCGAACTGTAGGTCAGCCACGCAAGGCGATTTGTTTGAGCAAAGAAGTTAGCAAACTGCAGAGGACCAGAGGCGGATCGACGGAGTCCAGCTGTGAGAAGCGACTAGCGAGCTATCCAGTGAGGCACCGGTGACGGAGAGAATAGAAGCTACGATAGGGTAGGGTTTCGAGAACCCAGAAGCGATGCCTGGGGTAGGGTTCCGGAAGAGAGAGGAATGGAGAAATCTGAGGCGGAATTGTGTGTTTTAGTCAATACACAAAACGACGTCGTTTTCTCTTGGGCGGGATTTCTTGGGCGGGAAAACTATTCCAACACTCTTGCTATTATATATTAAATAGATTTCTCATGAGATGTTTGGCATAAAATATAGTAAAATTTTTATTTTGAATTCATAATAATTAATATGTCTTTCATTTTGTTACACTAAAATTATTGATGAATGATAAGTAAATTACATAAAGGTCCTCAACTTTTAACTTTATTTGCATTTTCATCAACTTTTTTTCCTTGGCTAAGTTGCTCTCAATCTTTGGAAATAAAGTGGCATTCAACAAATGGGAATTACACTCACACATGGATTTGAAAAATCAGATTTCAAACTTTTTTATTCAAAAATCAGGTGTCATTTAGGTTTTTAATATTAATATTATAAATATAAAATTAAATTGATCTAACTGAACTCATAACCCATCCCACTACACCTATACTCGCCCCTGCCCCGCAATCCAAATAATTTTCATACCACCCACCGCTCCTCTAAGCTTAATTCATTTCTACCCAAAAATAGAGGCAAACGGGAGAGAGATGTTATCAAAACATTCCTCGAGAGTTGGAGACAAAAACAATAAGTTTCATATGAAGAATCACGAACCAAGTCACTTCAAAACATCACACTTGAAATCTGAAAATGAATGGAGGAACATCGAAATGGAGATGAAGGAATAAGGCTTGAAAACGGTTTGAAATCGCTATCATAAAAGTACATTAGCCTCCCTTTGGTCGAGATGCTTAAGAGTTTGATGTAAATGACTTTAGCGGATTAATCCAAGCCTTTAATGGAGTATATTCAAAACATAATGATTACTCGAAAGAGGAATAAGAACAATAAAAAATGAGTTCAATTTTGGTGGAAGTGATCTCACAACTTGTATATAACTAATGGATATTTTCTATTGTTATTTATGATCAACATAGCATCCTTAATATAATAATTAATCCTCCATCTACGAAAGTACACAACATTTGGACAAAATGGCACATTTTAGTGCCAAAAATCGACTTAGGCACCAAAAGGTGCCTCTCGATGATCACCTTGCGATTGCAAGGTTTGGTGCATTGCGATGACAAGGCACGGTAAGAAAACAATCTACCATGAAGGCAGGCTTCCTTGCGATCGCAACGACTAAGTTATATCCCATTTTTTATGGTTTCATCATTTTTTCGTCCTTTTCCTTGTCTCTTTGCATTGATTTAATTCCACACTTTCATCATTGATCTTAACACATATTTGAACAACAAATTTCCAACGAGAGAGAGAGAGAGAGAGACGACCATCATTCGCAATAGTGACAACTATTGTAGCAGCATTAGGCGTTATGCGCAGCGATGATAGTCAGTAGTGGCCGCTACTTTTTTCTTCGGTGATGGCACCACGATGACTGTCAACAACGCCATTGATCTCCTCTCCAGATATGGTGCGCTACGACGACAGCTGCTCTATGCTTTCCTCTCGTATAGTGGCTTTTGCGATGTGCGCAACGACATCGTCAATGACGGGAGACAATAACATCACAGTTCTGTCAACGGGAGGACACAATGATAGAGGCCTTTTTGTAGTGGCTCCAGGGTCATATTTTACCAAACTTGGAGGTAGAAAACAAATTAATGCTTGTGATGACAATAAGTGGCCTTTGGTGGTTTAGGCAGTGGTGATGGTCTGATTATTTACACGTGAGGCATGATTATTTATAGTAGATCTCTGTGTGGTGTGTGAAGTGATGTATGAGGTGGTGATGGTGGTGGTGATCATCTCAGATGCTAGCGGTGGGATGGGTTATGGTATGGTATGGTGTGGTGTGGTGTCGGTGGCGACTTGGGTTGTGGTGCAGACGGTGACGGTGGTGGCAATAGGGGATCTATTGTGTAGTGATAGGTTGGAGGCTGTGTGATGTGTGTGGTGTTGTGGTGGTGGTGGGTGATATCCGAGATTTTTTTGGTGGTGAGAGTATTGGAGATTGATCTGGCTTACCATGAGATTGTAACTCGAACCGCGTCTGGGTTTCTAGCTACCGACGATGATTCATAGATGCTGTGCACAACGGTCGCCCACATTATATTGCCTGTAGTTGACTTTCGCTAGCTGATAGTATTAGTTGAAGTCCAACCTTAGGAGCCCTTACCGCCCCTGCCTTGGGGATTTGTAGAAGATGCAAATCTCGAAATTTGCCTCAGTGGAGCAAGGTTGATAGCTTGCTGTTATAGTGCTTCCAGTTGACTTCCGCTAGCAGATAGTACTGGGTTGTAGTGTGAAGTGGTGAGTGTGTTGTGCTATGCGGTGTTGTACACTGGTAGTATTTATAGTTGGTGGTAATGTGTTGACGTTGATGTTGTTTTTTTAGTGGTGGTGAGATGCCGGTTGTGGTGGTGGAGTGGGGTTTGGGAGTACGGGCGATATGGTGATTTGAATAGTATTTGTGACCAATTATTTGAGTGGTTGTGACCAATAAAATGGTTAATTATGACCAATAAATAATATGTGGCTTGTGAAATAGGTAATTTATGATCAAGAAATAGTATGTGACAAAAAATGTGAGATTGTAACTAAATTTATAGCCCTGACTTACAATTTCTATGTCCTGATAGATTAATTTGATAATTTATCATTTAAAAATAAGTTGCAATCTTTTAATTTGATAAATTGCGATTGAAAAGTAAATTGCGATTGATTAATTTGATAATTTGTGATGGATAAATAAATTGAGACCTATAAAATTTGTGATTTATGATGAAATAGTCCAAAAACGTTTCTCCAAATGGTTATATACGCAAAAGAGTTAATTCAAAAAGTAGAATTTTTTTTTTCTTTTTATCATATTAATTGAAAGACGCATTTGGAACTATAAATGCGTGGTAAATAGTGGTAATAAAACATGAACAGGTTTTTAAAATTCATAATTCAAGAAACAGGTTTGCAAGTTTTTTATACACTAATCAGGTTTCAATTCTCAATTAAAATATTAATTAATAATATAACCCAATTACCCCACCCAATCTAACCGCTCCAACCCATCACAATCAAATTGAAATAGGTAATATGTTCCTCTGTTCGTGAAACTTTTTCTTCAAAATTGAGCTCCAATCTATCTGATGAATTACAATCTGGCCACCGGCTCACCGCTACAAAGGAAAATGTAGGCGAGTATCTCTTCGATACCAACACTCCATCACCACCTTCTCCCAATTTGGAGCAAATCGAGCTTGTTTTGGGCCGGGCCTCCTTAATCTGGCCACCGGTGCACCGCTACAAAGGAAAATGTAGATGAGTTTCTCTCCGATACCAACACTCCATCACCTCCTTCTCCCAATTTGGAGCAAATCGAGTTTGTTTTGCGCCGGACCTCCTTCATATAGCCTGAAAACCAATAAGTATTGGTGATCTCGCCATTGCTAGGTGGAAGCATCGGTGCCGCTGCTTCAATTTAGTAGTGGCACCGCTGCTACCATCTAGCAGCGGTGATGGTTCAGTGGTTTCAGGGGTGGTACGATGGCTTCAGTGGTGATGGTGAGGTGGTGGTGCAGTGATTTCAGTGGTGGGCGACAATCTGTAGAGATTTCACTAGTGGTGTTGTGGGTCGATTTTGCTATTTACTGCGGTGTTATAGCGCCGCACTGCGGGTTGTAGGTGACTGTGGGTGATGTCGTGGTGGTGGTGGGTGGTTGATTGGAGGTTGCGGTGGTGAAGTGGGAATGGTGTAGGAGGTGATGGTACTTTGGTGTGAGGCTGTTTGGGTATTGGTGCGATGGTTTCGGTTTGTGTCTTTGTGATGGTGGAGTGGAAAGGTGAGATGGTGTAGTTGTGGAGGTGGTGAGATGACGATTGTTTATTTGCGGTCAATGAGGTCACATATATGAGTCATAAACCATAGGTCACATATCACGTATTCAAGTCACGGGTCACGCGCTTAAATCACGGGTCACATGTTACATATTCAAGTCACAAAAAATTGCATTGCACTCACAGGTCACATGTATCAAATTGAAGCCATATGTCACATATCATGTATTCAAGTCACATGTCACATATTACGTATTCAAGTCACACGTTCAAGCCACATGTCACATATTACATATTCAAGTCAGGGTCACATGTTCAAACCACATGTCACATATCACGTATTCAAGTCACATGTCACACGTTTAAGTCATGGGCCACATGTTACATATTCAAGTCACAAAAAATTGCATTGCACCCACAAGTCACATGTCTCAAATTGAAGCAATAGGTCACATTTTAAGGCACATGTTCAAATCACACGTCACATGTCACGTATTCAAGTCACAGGTCACATGTTTAAGTCACGGGTTGCATGTTACATATTCAAGTCACAGGCTTAGGTCACATGTCGCACGATCACAAGTCAAAATTCACACTTTAAGATCACATGTCGCGGTTTGCTTATTGCCGGTCACAAGTCGTATTCATCTAATCACATGTTAGAGAATCCAGTGAATAACCTATTTGTTGGATTATGTCACAGGTCACACTTCAAATGCTTAGGTCACATTGATGTATTAGGTCACAGGTCACACTTACATGCTCAGGTCACATTGATGTATTAGGTCACATGTCACACTTCAAATGTTCATTCAAGTCAAATGTCATACGTTTAAGTCATGTAGCAAAAAAATTTCCGATCTAGCATTTGGTAAACTTCTTTTATATGCTTCTTTTAGTTTTGCAGGTCATGAAGAATAGCTCAATTTAAATCTGAAAAATCAATAGCTCCATCAACAGTGGATCCTATGATATTATTACGAGGTCAATTCCAAGTTCATGAACAAGAGGAGGTTGCTGTGATTCTGTGAAGAGGTTAGTTTACTGTTTTGTAGATCTGTGATTTGAAGAAGAGTCTACCGAGGGAGAAGATGAAGTTAGCGTGAGGAACAGAGTGGTTCTGTTTGCATTTATGTTCAAACATGAAAGTTCTCTTATTCTTCTCAGACTTCAAAATATTATGTATGTGTGCTTGTGAAGTGAAAGATTTTTATTTTGTGGTGGTGGTGGCGGCGACGGTGGTTGTGCATTAGAGATTGGGAAGTTTGAATAATGGTGAAGATGATGCTGTTGGGAACCCAGATTGTTCTACTCACAAAAATTGATTTCTTGTGATAGATCATCCCGTTACAGGATTTTTTGTTCTATGTATTCAACTTGGAACAAATAATTTTGTGCACATAAAAAGAAAGAGATATTACCCTTGTAGCGTGCTTTACAATAATCTCTTTTCGCTGCTTCTTGATTTCACCAAAGCTTCAAACCCTCAAGCTTTCCTCGGTGTTCTCCAATGGCAGCTGTGCAGGTGCGTGGCCACCTTTTTCAAGACCTAGGTTAAACTAGGTTTAGGGTTTCTTTGTAAAGAGGAAACACACACTACACACTTTAGTGTGTGTTTCGCCACTTTTTCTATTAGGTTAAGAAAAATAGTCTTGGGAGACTATTTGTAACCTCTTTACACTCCAAAACCCTACCAGGCCTAGTACCATAACCCAGGCCCATTTTTGCACAACCCAATACAGGTAATAAGCCTGTATAAACCCATTATAGTGAAGCCACCGAGGGAACCTGATCGGATCCAATTAAACTAAGCTCCAATAAATTAATTATGACCCGATCAACTCTTGATCAGTCAAAATTAATTTATTAATCACGTTCTATTCCACTAAAAGAACGAGACTGCACTCTTAGTAAAATTGAAATTACTGAAACAATTAATCAAGAATTATATCCTCTGACTTATCGTTCTTACATGTTACCCCCATCGATCAACTCGAATATTCGGAGCAAGTTAAAATAACCAAAATGCCCTTCTTCGAATATTCATAAATTCTCAACTCTCATCTTCTGTCTGACAGTTCGATGTGATCCCATCACATCATAGAATTCAACAGTCACTGTCGAATTACTGAGCTCAGATTCAACTGTCCACTAGAAGAACCAGTGAGATTATGATCATACCTAAAAGGTGACGGATTCCATAATACGAATATATGTTCCTCGTTAGTTCACTTTAATTCCCAAAGTACCGAGATATTGATCAGCAATTTGATCTCACCCATTGATACCTCAAAGAACTTCAAGTTAGTAATCGAAGTCCATTATCCTATTAGGATTAAGGTCCCACGTACAATAATCAAGTGAAATTAAATTTGTATGGTCAATGTCACAAATTAATTTCACGTGGTCCCGTCCAATATGTTCCAAACATACTCTCAATTTTATTACCAAAGTCAAAGACAGACTTTAATAAAATCGAGACGATCTTATCAAAATAAATTGTCAATATTTATTTACTGATCGTGAACGTTAATTTTAGATCGAATCACAAATTGAATCTTTCTGCGTTTAACAACTTAAACACTCAATTTATAATATCAAATCGACCCGTGGACAAACGCAACTTTATATTAATACAATCAATAAACATTTTATTTCGAATGTCGTGAATTATACTCTATGGGCATATATAATTCCAACAGATGCTGACCGTGGTGGTGGTGGTGATCGGAGATACGGCGGTGGCGGTGCTCGAAGATGCTGGTGGTGGTGGTGCTCAGAGACGGCGACGGTGACGGCGACGGTGGTGGTAATGGTGAGAGGTGTCGACAAGATCTGGGAGATTTAATGGGGTGGGTGGGGTGGGTCTAATTTGTATAATTAGTTAATTATTATAAATATTTTTATTACAACCTGATTTATGAATTTTTAAACTTATATTTCTGTACAATTGAAATGTGTTATTGAAAATACATGGTTTGTGTATTTTTTTCCCTATATAAATATAATGCTTATAAAAAGGAAAATTACACCAACTACTCAAAAGTTTTTCAAATTTCAATTTCATTATACCTTAAATTTTATTCTTGTCCCCAAATCTAAGTTCAGTCACAAGACCCAAAATTCACACCACCACCATGTGTACAATTTTCGCCGCCGACCACCACCGTGACTTCACCCAGCCGACTACCACCACGATGATCTATTTGGATGAATGCTACCTATTTTCCAAAGTTTTGGAACAAAGTAACCCAAAAAGAGTTTCAGAACAAAAGTACAAATGAAACTAAAAAATTTAGGACCATTGCCATAATTTATCATGAATGATTTATGGCTCTTTTAAACCTCAGAGTACATACTTTAATTTTAATTTTAATTTTTTTTTTAAAAAAAAATTCACACCTCCACCACTACTTGCGAACTTCTGTCAGAAGATTTACCTAGGATCTGCAAGCATAATTTTCCATTATTTGTCGCAAATGGTGTCTATAACATTTTTCCACCACTCAGTTTTATCAGTTTATTTATAAACACTTCTCGGACATACTTTTAACTTATTTTTACAATACAAAAAAATAAAATAAAATATTAAGGCAGAAAAAACTTGAAATCTTGTCATTGAATTGTACAATTCAACACACTTTGTTAAATATATCTCACGAGAGTGAAGCAAATCGACAAAGAATACATCACATCAATTCACGATTTACCGAAACTGGTAGCTATAGGGATGATGACAACAAGAATGAGCAGAAGAAGAATCACAATTCCAATACACAACCATCTTCTGCTGCCCCTCTTGTGCTCTTTTGCAATCTTAAGACTCTTAGTCCCATCACTCACATACTCTGACGCATTTGTCACATAGCTTTCGATATCGTCCATTTGCTCACCTTGTGCCTCAATCATCACCGCCATGTCGAGAAATATCTGGTGCAGCTCAAGTAGACTCTTCTCCATTTCCTTGGCCGCGTCATGACGGTCTTGGATCTCCACCACCGTTTCTAGCACCTTCCCCCTCCCGTGCTCCTAGACACATTATAGTCATTACATCAATGAATCTAAAACTAATGTTTGGTAAAATTTGTTTATAAACGGCCATGTGACAATCTCATCGCACATTTTTTGGGAAAAGTTACAATTTCGGCATATCAAAGTTTCCCGTCCACCATTTTGACTTTTAAAAAAAATGGACCAACGAAATGCCGACAAATTGCTATAAAAAATCGTTTATAAACGATTTACCTGTATGGCTTTAGACAGAAATTCCTCGCCACTGCAGCCATCACCGCTTGAGATTATCTTCTCAATCACCTCCTCCTCCGGGGACTCCCCCGTCACCATGAAGTACCTTCTCCCCACAGTTTTCTTATATTCAGTCATCGTCTTTTGCCTCAGGCCCTGAAAATCCATCATCAGCTCTTTAAGCTTCTTCCTCAGCCCATTTGTGACTGGGGATCGTGTCCTATCCACCGGAGTTCCCTCCTTGCACCCTGAAAGTCGTCTATTCAATGCATTAGACCTGTCCATTTCCTCCAATTGGGATTTTATGGTCCTAGTTTTCTTCAAAACTACTATGATTTGTGAATTTATTTGATTTCGCATCGATTTCAGGGCTTGGGGGATTGTGAAGGGATTTTCTTTCTTCATTGGCCTGTTGCAGTTGGAACAAGGTTCCTTGATTGAATTCATCTCTGTTTTCACCTTCTCTGCTTGTTCTAAGAAGACAGTGAGGTTATGGTCGATTTGAGTCATCCCCATTTCGATATCAGGTCCGCCATCGAGATCTTTCATCGCTTCGTTCTTTAGATCTAAGTAGTCTGTGAAAGATTTTGTCATCAAATCATTCATCTTGATACTCTGTGTGTGTATGAATTATGAGTGGAAATGGAAATGGAAATGGAAATTCAGATGCAAGGAGAAAATAAAATCGACAGTGTGTATCAATTTGAATAAATAGCCGTTGGACGAAACGGCTAGTGAATACGAGTAAAATAATATGTTTTCCTGGTGACACACAAAATTGTTTGGACTTCTTGATTTGTTTTCCAGCTCAGTTCAATCCATTGTTAGCCCACCTTTCAAGTTTCAAGGAACGGATAAAAAAGGAATAAGAAATTATTTTGATACAAAATGGGAAAAAGGAGATAAGTTAACTAGAGAATGATGTGGTCATATGATTGTTTATCTTATCTTATCTTACTATATATATATGTATTATATATTATATATGTTGGAGATTTGTGAATAGTGAAGCCAAAATAAGTAGAATAATAGTTTGTAAATCCATGTCAAAAATTGAACAGAGTAACGACAAAGAAAATACAAACAAGAAAGAGAAGAAAGTAGGGATAAAGCCGAGGCAAGAGTTGGACTCTTTGTCCTTAAGTCGAATTTGCCCCGCAACGGTACCTACAGATTCCGGCAATCGACTCGCAAGATATAACGGCTACACTTGTGTTTGTAGCACTCCAAAACACATATACAACGAACCAAAATTTGGTTTATGTACTCCAATGATGAAAATGAAAGAAAATCAAAACAAATGCAATGATTTTGATTTTGGAGATAAGAGAGGATGATATATATTTTGCATATCAAAATTGTGAGGAATAGGACACCCAAAGGATCCTATTTATAGACCATGAAAGGGTGTGGACGAAATGGTTGAAGCCAAACCATACATCATTTCCAAACCATGCACCTTTATGAAAATGTGTCTTTTCACCGGACAATCGTGCGGTCGCAAGGTTATAGTCCGTGCGGTCGCACGGTTTTACTCAAAAAATCGGAAATAAATTTGACTTGTGATTGCACGGTTTCCAAATCATGCGATCGCACGGTCAAATATTTTGACCCGATTTCGTCATTTTTCGTAATTTCTCATTCATCCGATATTGGTTTTCGAAATGTCAAATATACCCTTCGATCCCCGTTTGTGCGCCCCGAAGCGGCGAAGTGGCAAATTAAATTTGCCTAAACGGATTGGGTCGGGTTTGAGTATTTGTCCGAATTCGACACAAAGTCACTTTAATCGATTTTCAATTCTCAATTTATTAACCAATATCCAACAATCCCCCACATGAATGGAAATTCCTCGATATGCGAATGAAATGCAGACTCTAACAAATGGAGTACACACGACAAGTCATAGCATCAAGATAGGTAGCTTGTGGCCTTGGACCTTCTTTAGTTGAATACAATCGAATTTACTAGGCTAGTTGGTGAACGCGATGTCTTGAACCATCCAGCCGTTCGTGTAAAACCAAACAACTGTACCAACACCATGACTCATCTAACCAATTCGGTTCTCATGGTTGTGTCCATTTTGGCCCTGGACAACTCTTGGTTTCATAAGTGCTTTAAGAGAATTAAGCCTCAAATTCTCGTAGAAGTGGCCCCACTTCACACTTATATAGGCGATCTCATACCTTTCTATCTCAAGGTTATGAATCATTAAAAGTATATATGAATACTTATCCTTATACACATTTTACATAGCACTTCAAATTTTTTAGGAATGGGAATAAGTGCTTTATTCCGAATCATTTATGACTTAGTTGTCCCATTGAACCAAGATCTTGGGATCTCCAATCTACAAGGTTGGGTTTCCGTCATAGTAATTCTATTCAATAGGATTTAGGCCCATTCCCCTCAAAAGATGGTATACTTGATCTTTTGCAAGTCCTTTCGTCAAAGGATCAGCCAAATTTTCTTTTGACTTCACATAGTTAATAGAGATTATACCATTCGATATTAACTGTTTAATGGTATTATGTCTCTGACGAATATGTTGAGACTTACCATTATACATACTGTTTTGTGCCCTTACTATTGCCGATTGATTATCGCAATGTATGTTAATCGCAGAAACCGGTTTTTCCCAACATGGAATTTCTTCAAGAAAATTATGAAGCCATTCTTCTTCTTCACCGGATTTGTCTAACGCAATAAACTCAGATTCCATCGTGGATCGAGCAATACACGTTTGCTTAGACGATTTCCAGGATACAGCTCCACCTCCAATGGTAAATACATAACCACTCGTGGATTTTGAATCCTTAGTGTCGGATATCCAATTTGCATCGGTATATCCTTCTAACACCGCGGGATATTTTGAGTAGTGTAATCCATATTCAACCGCGTGTCTTAAATATCTAAGAACTCGGTTTAATGCCTTCCAATGTTCAATACTTGGATTACTAGTAAATCTACTCAACTTGTTGACTATGTATGCTATATTCGGTCTTGTGCAGTTGGTAATATACATTAAACTACCAATGACACGCAAATATTCCAATTGAGTTACAGACTCACCAGTATTCTTGGCTAAGTGTATACCTAAGTCAACTGGTGACTTAACCGGTTTATCGTCATACACATTAGATTTCTTAAGTATAGTTTCAACATAATGTGATTGAGACAATGACAAACCATCGGATGTCTTAGAGATTTTAATCCCTAATATTACATCCGCCACTCCCATATCCTTCATGTCAAAATGTTTTGTTAACATTTTCTTAGTCGAGGAAATGACTTTGGAGTTATTTACCATAATTAGCATATCGTCAACATATAGGCATACGATTACATATTCGTTAGGTGTGTTTTTAATGTAGAAACACTTGTCACATTCATTGATTTTGAAGCCATTTGACAACATAGTTTTATCAAACTTTTCATGTCATTGCTTCGGTGCTTGTTTCAATCCATACAATGATTTTACAAGTCTACACACCTTCTTTTCATTTCCTGGTGCAACAAACCCTTCAGGTTGTTCCATGTAGATTTCTTCTTCTAATTCACAATTTAGAAACGCGATTTTGACATCCATTTGATGCATTTCAAGATTATGCAATGCTGCGATTGCAATCAAGACACGTATAGACGTGATTCTTGTAATGGGTGAATAAGTATAAATGAAATCTAGTCCTTCTTTTTGTCGATACTCTTTGGCTACTAATATAGCTTTGTATTTATCAATTGATCCATTCGACTTCAATTTCTTTTTGAAGATCCATTTACAGCCTAACGCTTTGTTTCCCGGAGGAAGTTCAACCAATTCTCAAGCATGGTTACTCGTGATGAATTCAATTTCGTTACGTACAGCTTCTTTCCAAGAAGGAGCTTCGAGATAGGACATTGCTTCATCAAATGTCATTAGATCATTTTCAAGTAAATTAGTTACGAGTTCTAAACTGAATATCTTTGGAATTCGTTGCCTTTTACTATGTCTCGGTTCTTCATTTACTTGAAGATCATCATTCTTTCCATGTATGTTATCATAAGTTCGTTTATTTGAACTTACTTCCTTTTCTTTACATGGAAAATTATCTTCAAAGAAGACCACATTTCTTGATTCAATAATTGTAACGACATGTACATCAAGTACTTAGGATTTATGAGCCAAGAATCGATATGCACTACTATTGATAGCATATCCAATAAAGACACAATCAATTGTCTTTGGTCCAATCCTAACTTGTTTAGGTTTGGGTATTTGTACTTTTGCTAAACACCCCCACACTTTGAGATATTTGTAGGAAGGTTTCTGAAATTTCCATAATTCGTAAGGCGATTCAACCTTATCTTTGTATGGTATTTTATTTAGAATATGATTTGCAGAAAGTATGGCTTCCCCCCACAAGTTTTGAGGTAAGCCCGAACTAATCAACATTGCATTCATCATTTCCTTTAACGTTCGATTTTTGCATTCAGCAATTCCATTAGATTGTGGTGAATATGGTACAATTGTTTGATGAATGATTCCAGATTCTGAACAAAATTTTTCAAACGGTGCAACATATTCTCCACCTCTATCACTACGAATCATTTTTATTCGTTTTCCAAGTTGATTTTCAACTTCATTTTTGTAGTGTTTAAAAACTTCCAAAACTTCATCTTTGCTTTTCAATAGGTATACATAACAATACCTTGTACAATCATCTATGAATGTGATTAAATACTTTTTACCACCCCTTGTTTGTACGAACTTCAAATCACACACATCCGTGTGAATTAGTTCTAATGGTGTGGTGTTTCGTTCAACCGAAAGAAATGGTGTTTTGGCCGCTTTTGCCTCTGCACATGTTTCGCATTTTCCATTATTAAAATGCATATTCGGAAGTAAACTTAAATTCATCAACTTGCGTATTGAATTAAAGTTTGTATGTCCTAATCTATGATGCCATAGATTAGATGACTCAAGAATATAAACTGAAGATGACGTTTTATTGATTATATTCTTTGGTACAACAGTTAGGACATTCATTTTGAATAGTCCATCTTTTACATAGCTTTGCCTACATACATATTATTTTTGGTAAGTACAAACTTATCCGATACAAAGACCAGTTTAAAGCCATTCTTGCTTAACAAAGAACCCGACACAAGGTTCTTACGAATATCCGGTACGTGAAGGACATTATTGAGGATAAGTTCTTTTCTCGACGTCATCTTCAAAACCACTTTGCCTTGTCCTTCCACTTTGGATGTTGAGGAGTTCCCCATAAACAATTTTTCTCCCTCAGTTGGAGTGTATGATGTGAACATTCCTCTATCGGCACAAATGTGACGGGTTGCACCCCTATCAACCCACCATTCCATGGGATTTCCAACAAGGTTGCATTTAGAAACAACCGCCGATAAGTTCATATCGAACATGCTATTTGATATGGCATCAGATTCCACAATGTTGGCTTAGGCTTGCTTCTTAGATTTACAACAATCAACCGAGCGATGTCCAGCCTTTCCACAATTACAGCAATTTCCCTTGAACTTCTTTTCATTCTTCTTTGTAGATTCAACGGAATGCTTTCTCTTCTTTCCTTTGTTATTGCTCGATTCTACCACATTTGCCTTTGATTGTGGTATGCTATTTCCAACACGCTTGTCCGAAATTCTGATTGTCTTCTTCAATTCTTAATCAGACCACAAGTTCTTCAATGTTCATCTCCTTGCGCTTGTACTTGAGATAGTTTTTGAAGTCCTTCCACATGGGTGGAAGTTTCTCGATAATTGCAGCACTTGAAATGATTCGCTCACGGACATATTCTCCGCATGAATGTCATGGAGTATGACTTGCAATTCTTGCACTTGACTGATGACGGTCTTCGAATCTACCATCTTGTAGTCCAAGAATTTTCCCACAATGAACTTCTTGGTTTCGGCGTCTTCAGTCTTGTATTTCTTTTCCAAAGATTCCCATAGTTCCTTTGTAGATTTCTTGGAGCAATATACATTGTATAAGGCGTTGTCCAAGCCATTCAGAATGTAATTCTTGCATAAGAAATCTGAATGTTTCCAAGCATTCAAAGCAATCAATAATGCCCTATTGTTTTCCCCTTCTTATATGGCGGGAGGATCTTCATTCAAGAATTTCTCCAAGTTGAGGGTTGTGAGATAAAACAACATTTTCTGTTACCACCTTTTGAAATCAACCCCAACAAATTTCTCCGGCTTTTCCCCATGTGAAACGGAGTTTGAATATAAGACAGTAGGGGCAGCCACAATCGGAGGAATCACATTTGTAGTAGTTGTAGTCACAATCGGAGGATTCACACCGGTAGAACACTTCCTTCAGAAGTTCCCATGTTCGAAGTATCATTCGAAGTAGTATCAGTATTAAGAACCGTATTCATTTCTGTTTACGTAAAATAGAAGATCAACCAAAACAAATAGAAGTGTAGAAGAAGTTAAACTTTACAAGTTTAACCAAACAAGAATGTCACTTTCACAAAATATAAAATTCGACTTAAGATTGTTGGAGATTTGTGAATAGTGACGCCAAAATAAGTGGAATAATAGTTAAAGTGGAAGAGTAACGGCAAAGAAAATACAAACAAGAAAGAGAAGAAAGTAGGGACAAAGCCAAGACAAGAGTTTGACTCTTTGTCTTTAAGTCGAATTTGCACAGCAACGGTGCATGCGGATTCCGGCAATCGACTCCCAAGATACAACGACTACACTTGTGTTTGTAGCACTCCAAAACACAAGTACAACGAACCAAAATTTGGCTTATGTACTCCAAGGATGAAAATGAAAGAAAATCAAAACAAATGCAATGATTTTGATTTTGGAGAGAAGAGAGGATGATATATGTTTTGCATATCAAAATTGTGAGGAATATGACACCCAAATGGTCCTATTTATAGACTATGAAAGGGTGTGGATGAAATGGTTGAAGCCAAACCATACACCATTTCCAAACCATGGACATTTATGAAAAGGTGTCTTTTTCACCGGACAATCGTGCGGTCGCAAGGTTATAGTCCGTGCGGTCGCACGGTTTTACTCAAAAATTTGGAAATAAATTTGACGTGTGATCGCACGGTTTCCCAACCATGCGATCGCACGGTCAAATATTTTGACCCGATTTCGTCATTTTTTGTAATTTCTCATTCATCCGATATTGGTTTTCGAAATGCCAAATATACCCTTCGATCCCCGTTTGTGCACCCCGAAGCGGCGAAGTGGCAAATTAAATTTGCCTAAACGGATTGGGTCTGGTTTGAGTATTTGTCTGAATTTGATACAAAGTCACTTTAATCGATTTTCAATTCTCGATTTATTAACCAATATCCAGCAATATATATATATATATATTACACACTATTCATCCAATTGCAATAAAACACTATTCATCCAATTTAGGCATTATTCATCCAATTAAACATTGTGCGGGCAACAATTGTATGCATTATTGGCACTATTCATTCAATTTTAATTAAATACTATTCATCCAATTTAACTATTCATCAAATTGCAATTAAACACAATTTATCTAATTAAACACTATACGGACAAATTGCCCGAATTTCTTATCAATTTAGGAACCATTCATCCAATTGAATGTGGAATTGACACTATTTTTCCAATTGAAATTAAACATTATTCATCCAATTTAACTATTCATCCAATTGCAATTAAACACTATTCATCCAATTAAACATTGTGCGTGTAACAATTGTATAAACTATTGGCACTATTCATTCAATTTTAATTAAATACTATTTATCCAATTTAACTATTCATCAAATTACAATTGAACACTATTTATCCAATTAAACACTATGTGAGCAACAATTGGATGCACTATTCATCAAATTAAACACTATGCGTGCAAATTGCTCGGATTTCCTATCAATTTAGGCACTATTCATCTAATTGAACGTGGAATTGACACTATTCATCCAATTGCAATTAAACACTATTCATCCAATTTATGCACTATTCATCCAATTAAACATTGTGCGTGCAACAATTGTATACACTATTGGCATTATTCATTCAATTTTAATTAAATAATATTCATTCAATTTAACTAGTCATCAAATTGCAATTGAATATTATTCATCCAATTAAACACTATGCGAGAAACAATTGGATGCACTATTCATCCAATTAAACACTATGCGAGCAAATTGCTCGGATTTCCTATCAATTTAGGCATTATTCATCCAATTGAACGTTGAATTGACACTATTCATCCAATTACAATTAAACACTATTCATCCAATTAAACATTATGCGAGCAACAATTGTATGCACTATTATGTTCATTCAATTTTAATTAGATACTATTCATCCAATTTAACTATTCGTCCAATTGCAATTAAATACTATTCATCTAATTAAATACTATGCGGGCAACAATTGGATGCACTATTCATCCAATTAAACACTATGGCAGGCAAATTGCTTGGATTTCTTATCAATTTAGACACAATTCATCCAATTAAATGTGGAATTGGCACTATTCATCCAATTGAAATTAAACACTATTCATCCAATTTAGACACTATTCATCCAATTAAACATTGTACGGGCAACAATTGTATGCACTATTGGCACTATTCATTTAATTTTAATTAAATAATATTCATCCAATTTAACTATTCATCCAATTAAATACTATGGGGCAACAATTGGATGCACTATTCATCTAATTAAATACTATGCGAGCAAATTGCTCGAATTTTCGTCAATTTAGGCACTATTCATCCAATTGAATGTGTAATTGACATTATTCATCCAATTGCGATTAAACACTATTCATCAAATTTATACACTATTTATCCAATTAGACACTATGCATGCAACAATTGGATGCACTAATCATCCAATTAAACACTATGTGGGCAAACTGCTCGAATTTTTGATCAATTTATGCACTATTCATACAATTGAATGTGCTATTTGCACTATTCATCCAAATGCAATTAAATAATATTCATCCATTTTAGACAATACTCATCAAATTAAACACTATGTGGGCAAATTACTCGAATTTCCCATCAATTTAGGCACTATTCATCCAATTGCAATAAAATACTATTTATCCAATTGCAGTTAAACATTATTAATCCAATTTAAACACTATTCATCCAATTAGATATTATGCGGGCAACAACTGGATGCACTATTCATCCAATTAAACACTATGCAGGAAAATTGCTCTGATTTCCCATCAATTTAGGTACTATTCATCCAATTTAGGCACTATTCCAATTGTAATTAAACGCTATTCATCCAATTTAGGCACAATTGCAATTAAATACTATTCATCTAATTAAACATTATGCGAGCAACAATTGGATGCACTATTCATCCAATTAAAACTATGCAGACAAATTGCCCTAATTTCTCATCAATTCAGTCACTATTTAAATTTTTAATATACCCCTATTTAATATACATTGTTATCAAAACATATGAAATATTTATTATTTAATGTAGGGGTAGATTAGATAAAACGTAAGCAAATTTATAGTTCCAACATATAATAATTATGTTTTCTTAATCCGTATAAAAATAGAAATGTGTCTATCTTTATAGGACATGTGAGTATAAAAAAAATCATTATTTGAAGCTTATCTGACAGAAAATACTGACAATATGCGTGCAACGCACGTATATATATATATATATATAAGATTGAATGTGTAATTGACACTATTCATCCAATCTAATTGCAATTAAACACTATTAATCAAATTTAGGCATTATTCCAATTGAAATTGAACATTATTCATCCAATTTAGATACTATTCATCCAATCTAATTGCAATTAAACACTATTCATCCAATTTAGACACTATTTCGTCCAATCCAATTGTAATTAAATTGACATTATTCATCCAATCCAATTGCAATTAAATACTATTCATCCAATTTAGACACTATTTCATCCAATTCAATTGTAATTAAATTGATACTATTCATCCAATCAAATTACAATTAAACACTATTCATCCAATCCAATTGCAATTAAATTGTCACTATTTATCAAATCTAATTACAATTAAACACTATTAATCCAATTTAGACATTATTCTAATTGTAATTAAACAATATTCATCCAATATATGCACTATTCATCCAATTAAACACTATATACGGACAAAAATTGGATGCACTATTATTTATCCAATTGTAATTAAAGACTATTCAATCAAACAATAAATCATTATTCAAAACTTCTCTGATAGAAAAATACTGACAGTATGCGTGCAACGCATACACCAAAACTAGTTAAGAAAAGTAATTGGAAACCCATTTTGTGTATATTCGAAAAGAGGAAAGATCAAGGCAATGTCGTAGTGGTTAGGGTGTCATCCTTACCTGGTATAAATCAGGGTTCGAATCCTATGTGTGTTGGGGGGAGGGGGAGGGGGGGGGGTGTGTGTGTGTGTGAGGGATTTTAGTTGTAATAGGATATACTCAAAATGGGTTTTGTAACACTGCGTAGTTCATAAATTAGTTTATTTATGATTTTGAGGTAAAAAAATAGTAATCGAAAATTGAGAGAGAAAATTTATATGATTAAAAAATGATTTAAGAAATTATTTAGTTTATAAACAAATTTATAAGCCTCTGTTCAGATAACTTCAGTAGTTTATAATCCAATTTTTTTTTTTGCAATTTCGAGGTAAGATCAATGGTTAAAAGTTAAATAAAGAAAAGATGTGAACTCAGAAAGTAATTTGAAAAATTATGTAAATTATAAATTATTTTATAAACCTTAATCATCACATATCCGAACAAAGGCTAGAAGAGTTTATTTTGTTTACCAAACACTTGCTAATATATTGCTCCTAATTGAAATCAAACTTCAATGTGTTTCAATTGGTTTACCTTCTTAATTAGTATACTAGTAGAGGTGTCAAGACGGACGGACCGACCAGACCCGTGAAAATCGGTCCGGATTGATCCGGGACCGCGGGCCGACCCGTGACCCGTGTGGGCGGTTCACGGGTCAAGAAGTTGTGAACCGCGGGTTTTGCGGGTCAAACCTTTGCGGGCCGCGATTAACCCGCTGGCCCGTAAAAAAAATAAAAATAAAAATAAATTGTTTTATTAAATATGGTAACATTGAAAATCTCTTTTCTTCTAGAAATTCTAATACAACTTTTAAAGTAAAATCTTATTTTTTTCTCCCTAATAGTTAAAAAAGTAACGTTTTTTGATAATAGTAATTAAAAATACATTTATCACTTTATTGTTATTTGTTTATGTTTTATTTAAATTTGCAAATTTAGAAGTAATTCATATAACATAAACTATAATTTTAAATTCTATGTAAATATTTTATGGTATAAATATGAATTTATCATTTTAATCATTTTGTAATTAGAAATTTGACAAAAAATTTACTATAAATATGAAAAAATCTATATTTTTATTCATACGAGCCAAATCAGAACAAACCGCGACCCGTATGGGCTCGACCCGGATGGACCAGCGGACGGGCCTGGATTGTAGTTCAAAATTTGCGGACTGACCCGTAACCGGCCTGTAACCCGTAGGGGGCGGGCTTTTTTTCAAGCGTGCCGTTACCGGACTTTTTATTGACGGGCCGACCCGACCCGAACCACCAGGATTGACACCTTTATATACTAGTAAGTTGAGCACGCGTTGCTTGCATGGTACAAATATAGATACGCGTTGAATAATTTAGCCATTATTGAATGTTTCGAGTTTGTTAGGGGGGGGGGGGGAGGGGAGGGGAGGGGAGGGGAGGGGGGGCTCGGACAGCTAGCTGCCCGAAATTGGCACTGTGCTGTCCTTTTTGTTCCATGGATCACCAAATCTTGAAGAACGTATTCAAATCTAATATAGAAATATAATATAATCAAAATTACACAATCTTGAAGGAATTAGTGAACATGTGAATCTGATCATGGAATCTTGGTCCCCTTCTGCCCTGATTTTCTTTTGTTGGGGGAAGAAGTGCGGCCGGATTTCTTGGGTCGATCATTACATGTATCTGTGAACAAATCCTTGTATTTCTCCAGTATCCGTTCCTTCTCTTCAGGTAATCCCAACATCTCATATGCATCGGCTACTTTCTGCACTATAGATTTTTCTGGGGGTTTTCGGTCAAATGCTTCCAAGCCTTTGAACAGCTTCACAAGATCCTCGAGCATGTTATTACGATAATATATAGATATCATAAGATCACACAACTTCCAAGGAACGGAATGTAAATCCGATGCGAGTTTCTTCATCCAGATATCATGTGCCTCTTTTGCTCTATGGTCCATATCTAGAGCTCGAATCAACTGCCCGTATGTTCCCCTCGTGGTGCCCTGTCCTTTACTCAGAATCCATTTAATAACTTGGACTATTCTATGCCACTGTTGCTCTTTCTCCAGAGCAAGCAATACATTCTTCAACGGCCCAATAGGGAAGTTCCGTTCCCATGCGACCCAAGCATCAAGGGCACCATATATCGCTTCTTTATCATCACCAAGATCCATAAGCAAGTTGATAAGAAAGCTAATCCTCTCCTTACGTGAAATATTTTCTCCTATTAGGTAACTGGATACAGCTACACCATCTTTACGAGGTTGATTTTCTGAGGATTCCGTCAAATCTGCACTGCATTGCCTGTGGACTTGATTGTGCAGTAGTGTACTGTAATTGGAAGAGAGGGGGCGAGCCCTTGCTGTTATGAGATGGTTGATTTGTCCAGCCAGCTTCATTATGGATGCTGATCTCAACATCTCTCTCAATTCTATATATAGTCACTGCAAAACTAAATATAGCTTAAATACTACACGCTATACATAAATCAGTATTGCGTCGATCAATTAAATAAAAAAAAAAAAAAAAGTAGTACAACTCAAATGAATTATGAAGCCTTATCAGTATGTTGATGGTGAATACAATGATGTAGATGACAGCTACATGACTTAATCAAATTAACATTCACCATCAAATTCAAAACAAATTGGAAGTATACAAAAACTTACAAGAAATTCAAAACAAATTGGAAGTACACAGAAACTTACTAGAAATTCTACTCTCTTAGCGACGGGTAAAACCTAAAACTCATGTTCCAACCATTGTCGCTAATTCTGACCTTCTTGATAGTAAACTTTGAAATATGATTATTCCATCTGCATTTTCCAAAACTCTTTTACGAAAGAATTATTCCTGGAATGTCCATTTAAGAATGATAAACAAGTCGTGAAAAATCCTTATTCCGTTTAGAATTTAACTTATTCGTGAATTGATAAGTTGGGATATTAGACCTGCATTCGAAACAACATTCTAATGTTAAAATTTCATCCAGGCATTTTGTTGAACACTTGGCACTACTAGCTAATGGTCCAACTATTTTGCCCCTACCAAATATAAAAGAAGCTGAGAAAATTCAAAGAATTATAAAATAAAATATTGAAGACCAAATATCAATTTGAATCATCCTTGCTTACAGCCAGCCACAAGGCCCACAACAATATTTTGCAGTAGTTGTCTATCCTAAATTATTTGCTTATCAAAACCCGACTGACCATGAAATTTGACAAATAAATTGTTGCGTAGTCACATATATACTCCACTAAAGCATAAGTACATAAAAATCAATTTATCCTATTAATTTCTAAACTGAATAATATGGTGGGAAGAAAAGCAAATGCTTGGACTGCTAGAGACTTTAACTAGCCACCTCTCTCCATACTCATTCCATCTCAGGTCTCTTTCTTAACAATCTTTCTTTAAATAAATAAAGAAAAAGATTAAAACGAATGATACAGGAAGAAAAGACGTGGTTTTACTGGTTCTGTATTGTGGACTAGACCACACTGATCTTCATCAGATCTGGGGTGAACTAATTAGCAATACCAATTACCTGGCTATGATACCAGGGTATGCAACATATGACTAACAGTCTAACATTATGCTGTCTTGTTTCTGGAGACAAGGTTTGTTCTCTATAGGTTAGCAGAAACATTGGAAATTACTTTCTAGCATGATTAACATGAAATCTTATTCAAGTTGAATCAATAAGAGGATGCTGAAACTCTCACATTATTCCAAAAATTAGTTGCAAAGATAGGATTTTCTTCTTCTAGGGATCTATCTAGATAGACACCATAATATAGTTGTGGCTTTGGGTAATAAGAATTTCAGAACAGATGTTCAGGTATGATATTCCTAAATTAAATTCTGGCCTAAATATATAAAAATATGGGGTTTTAAAAAATTGCAGTTACACATCACAGTGAAATTGAAACATATTTTTCCATCACTACAGAGTAATGAACACAAAAGAATTACAGCATATCGAAGGATTACAACAAATATGTGAACATATATGGATAAGTAGTTCCAGATTATAATTAAAATAAAGCCAGACAACAAGCAACAGAAGCCAAAAAAAAACAAGAGGCCCTGGAATAACCTTCCAGCAGTTGGAAACGAAAAGAAGGTCTTCTCTATAGAACAAGATCCAGATTTTAGTGGGTTGTTTGACAAGATTGCTGAACCTGGAAGAAAAAAGTGTTGAAATTTACAAAAATAATTCAGGGATTCAATTCACAAACAAAAGAAAAATTCAGAAACCAATACCTTAGTCAACCCTTGAATCAGGTCGGTATGCTACTGATTCGATCGCGATGAATTTTCAGGTCATTTTGAGAAATTACACCAAGAAATCGACTGTTTCCAGCTGCTGTGTAGAACTGAGAAAGGGTTTTGGGCAACGGCTGAGAGAGAGAGAGAGAGAGAGAGAGAGAGAGAGAGAGAGAGAGAGAGCCCCTCAGCTAAAACTTAGTGAAGAATACCTTAGGTTAACATCAAGAAATCAAAGCTGAAAATATCAAATGGAACATGGTAAGACTTCTAGAATTCTTTTGTAAACTTTCAAGTTAACACCTAAGCAAGTTGATCTCTATCTTGAATAGGGCAACAGCCTTTCATTTCATTCTTTCTATCCTTCTTCTTCTCCAACCATTATTATTTTTTTTAACTTGAACCAACACAAACCTTTGACTACCCTGACATAAAAAATTTTATCACCTAAATTGTACTTTCATTATCTTCCGTCTGTACTACCTCCAATTGTTAACATATATTCTCATCATGTCTGAAGTGAAGAACCATAGGGTAAATGACGACAAGGAAGAGAAAAAAAAGGATACAAAAAAAGAGAAGAATTGAGGGTTTTCATATATCATCGGTTAACTATTAAATTAAGTAAGCCCCTCTTTTTATAGAGCAAATAAACTAAAAGAAAATTACAGCTCCCTTTGGATATCGTGACCAATGGACACCATACCCAGAAATTCAACAGAAAATTATACACGTTCCTGTCGCATTACACCACTTTGCACAGAGAAATCACACTAACAGAAAATCAATTAACCAACTCCATCATTCAAAAATCTGAAATTTCTCAAAATGGTTGTCAATTAAATCTAGAATCAAACATAACCTCAAGTTTCAAAAGCTGAGAATAAACATTTTAATTTGAAATCTAAACTAAAAATTTCAATTGAACTATCTAAACCTATGAAATGCAAGTCTGAAATATACCATTGTAAATCAACATTTAACCCAAACAGCTAATTAATCCAAAAATATCATAAAATTCGAAATATGAAATCTACCAAATTGTAGCATATACATATAATCCATACATACATGTTGGTGTGTGTATTCGGGTGTGTGTATAAACCCGCGTGTGTTCGCGTGAGTGTGTGATCGTGCGCAGTGTGATGGAGGGAAAGAGGAGTGGGTTTTTACCGTTGGGGGGGGGGGGGGAGTGGTGGTGTGGCCGGTGGAAGACGAGGCCGAGAGAGGAGAGAGCAACAGTGATTTGAGGTTGAGAGAGGCAGTGTGTGAGTGATTGAGAGAGAGAGAGAGATGCAAGAGTCGGGCAAAGTGCTGCAAAATGGTATTTTTTGCAACACATTTTTAGACGTCGCAAAATTGTAGAGTTGGCAAAATGGCTCGTCGACTCGACTCGTTAAAATACGAGCTGAGGACGGTTCGACTCGCCGAAATAACGAGCCGATGGACAAGTCAAACGTCCTCATTGAACCACGTGGTTAAACGAGCAGCTCGTTGGAACGAGCAAAAAAAAAAAAAAAATTTGAAAATCGACCTTTCCGACCGTTTGCGACGTCCAACGGTCAAATTCCCCCCCCTATAAATACCCCTAAAATCAACTTCATTTTCACTTCATGATGTGATCCAGATCACGGATACAAGCCCGCACAAAGATCCGTTGAAGATCCGAGGAGGGCCGATGACTCGATTGCAGACAAAGAGGGCCAAGGAAGCAATGGACAAGTTAGTTCAAGAAACAATGGTCAAAACAATGTTCGTGTCATCGAAAGAAGCAAGTTCCATGTTGGGACCGAGCCAAAACGACGAGTGGATCAACCTCATTCAAGCCGACGAAGAAAATTGCAAATTTTCAAAATTCACGGCCGTAACATATGGGAGCTCACGGCCGTAACGCAGCCTCGGATCAAAAACAAGATTTTCAGAAATTTGGCTTACGGCCGTAAAAATAGTCTCACGGCCGTAATGTTGGAACAGAAAGGGCCTTACGGCCGTAAAGTGAAGGTTCACGGCCATAAATAATTATACGCGTGAATTTAGGAATTTTATTTATTTCCTTATTCTTTGGTATTTGTTTCCTTGTTTAATTAGAACTCTTAACTTAGATTTTGACCCTATTTATAGGGATGTAATTTTCATTATTCATGACATACAATTTTGATATTATAATTGAGAGGCTATTCTGCTTTCACAATCTTATTCTTCATTGAATAAATCCCGAACTTGCGAGTTATTCTTGTTTGTTCAAATCTCGATGAGAATTATTATTGCTTGTGATCAAGAGGTCAATATATCCCAGTGATTGTATTGGTTGCTTGATTCAATTAATCTTAATTGGATCCATAAATCGTGGTTCTTGGCTTTCTTGGGTCGATTTCAATATTTTGTGGGTTGCGTAGCTACAATTGCTACGTGGTTTGCATCACTTCATCTCTCAAATCTCAACACAACTCTCTTATACTATTACTATACATACTCTCAAATTCTCAATCCACCTCTACTACTCTACTACAAATCTACAAGTCTACAATTTCATTTCAATATCTCAATTCTATTTCTTTTTTCTAACCACTTATTATTTATACAATACACATATTTCATTTTCAATTTTCTTATCACTTCAAGTGATCAAGTCTTCACCTACACTACACTACAAATTGTCAAATTCTACAATTACACACCACACTCCACTCCACACATTTCAAGATTTTCAAGTTTCAACTACAAAAGAATGGATCCCAACAGTCGAAGATTTGTTAATGAATTGTTCGATGGTCCACCTGGTTTTGGGGATGACTCAACAACATCACAATCTCATGTTCAGTCTCACTTCAATGATGAATTCGCCAATCTCAACTATGTTCCAATTCCAGAAAATCTTGAAGAAGTTGCACTTAATCAATGAATCGATTTAGATGATGTTGAAGAAGATGTGGATATTGAAGTCTTAGAAAATGATCCCGATCTTCCCGACACAAAAGGGAACCGAAAAGCTGCAAAACGTACAAAGAAAGTTGTAAAGTGTTGGGATCATTTCAAATTGATCTCAATTGGAAAAAAAAAATTGAATCATCACCGGAAGAGTTCAAAGCAGTGTGCAAATACTGTGCACAACAATTGGCATGGTAAAAAGGTATTGGTACTACACACCTCAATCGTCACTATAGCAAGTGTGTTACCAAACACGGGTTTGTTGAATCAAATCAAAGTCAATTACGATTTGGTTCATCCGCTAGTGGTTCAGCTACTGGATCTATTACACTTACAAATTGGATGTATTCCGAACAAGAGAATCGAATCGACATGGTTCAATTCGTTGCGGGGGCGGAGTTGCCACTAAGCATAGTGGACAAAGAACATTTTGTTACGTATATCAAACAATATCTTCAACCCAGGTACGCCTGTATTACTCGAAACACTCTACGTGCTGATACTGTAGCATATTTTACTAAAACTAAGAAACAATTAATACTCGATTTAAATAAATATGGTGATGTTATTTCTTTTACTTCCGATCTTTGAGAATAAATTAACAAAAAAAGTTATATTACTGCAACTGCACACTACATCGATCCATTTTGGGTTATGTATAAAAAAATTATCGCTTTTAAAATTATAGAATTTCCCCACAACGCATCCAACATATTTAATGTTATACTGCAAATTGTTAGAGAATATGATTTTGAAAGTAAAATTCGATCATTTACTTTCGATAATGCTAGCGTAAATAAGGTTGTAGTGGATAAGTTATGTAGAATTCTTAATCCGAACTTTGGTGATTTTTTATTTTATGTTAGATGTTATTGTCGTATTTTAAATCTAATTGTTCAAGATGGAATGAAGCATATTAAAGAGCAAATGGATAGAATAAGATATGCATTAGTGTACATAACTATATCACCGAGTAGAAAATAATACTTTGAAGAGACGTGTTTACAATGCAATTTAGATCCTAAGAAATTTATCACCGACGTAGGGTAAAGGTGGAACTCTACATATTTATTACTTAAATCATGTGAATGTTATGAACACATAATAACCGAATATTATAACAGTAGAACACTTAGGAATGACGATGATCTTCTATTAATAGAATCAGATTGGGAAGCTGCTTTCAAAGTCAAAAGATTTTTGACAACTTTTTACGATTCAACCAACATATTATCTGGGGTATATTACCCAACTAGTTCAAGATTTCTTGAACGTCTCTATGTTATTGCAAGAACTTTTTATAGATATAGACATGACACATTTTTTCAAGAAATGATAATTGCCATGGAAATGAAATTTAGAAAATATTGGGAAGATTTACCTATGTTATTTCCTTTAGCATGCGTAATGGACCCGCGTTACAATATGAAACTTCTTGTTTCTAAAATCAATAGCTCGTTGATTTTGGATAAACCTATCACTTATAATAATTTAGAAAGTACGTTAGTAAGCATGTATACCATATATGCAGCACGATTAGGAACTAATGTGTGTCATACACAACCTGCACCATCACGTGACACTAATCTTGAAGTCAATGAAGCAGAATTATTAGATTTAATGGATGAAATGAGTCGAACACAAGGAAATTCTTCTTACACCGCGTCTTCTAGTAGTAACGAATCAGGTTCAATACCTGAAGAATTACAAATTTATTTTCAACAAGATTTCCTTAGAAATGTGGAGCGTACTAATTCTTTAGAGTTTGATTTACTAGAATATTGGCGAACAAACGAACGGAGATATCCAATTGTTTCGGCCATAGCAAAAGATCTACTAACACCTTCAGTTAGCACGGTAGCTTCGGAGTCTGCTTTTAGTACAAGTAAAAGAGTTTTGTCAGAAGTCAGGAGCCGACTCAAAGAAGATATTTTGGAAGTGTTAATGTGTGTCAAAGATTGGCAAGACGCTCATTTTCGCATACAAAATAAGTATGCTGAAATTGCATGCAGTCAGGTAAATGATATGTAACTGTAAAATTTTAATTCTTTCCTTTAAAATACAATTTTCATTTCAAAACAAAAATTGTACACGTAACAAGTTGTTCATGTACAATTTTAACTCTGCTTACTACGAAATTCAAATATTCAATCAAGTTAGTAGCCGGTCCCAAGCCTGGATAAAAAGGAGGAGGGTTTTAATTTTAAAAGTTGTAAATTTTAATTTATTTACTCAATTATATTTTGTCTTTCCAAATATTAATTCTTCACATGTTTACTAACATTAATCACTTGTAGTCTTATTATACAGTATACTTAAATAAGTATTAATTATTTGTTACAAATTTACACAACTAATTAAAATTTTATATACAATATATAATTAATATTCAACTTATTTAATTATTTTCTGTTAAATTAACTCTTTTTTAGAAAATAAATTTAAATATACGAGCCACAAGCCGAGCTCGACTCGGCCCACGAACCACGATCTTGTGGGCAGAGTCGAGCTCGGCTCTGCCCACACGAGCCAAGCACCTGCTCGGCTCATTTAGACCGATCTTGTTGCTTGGCTTGTCCAAATGACGAGCCGAGCATGGCGAGCCGGGGGTCGAGCTGGCTCGGTTCGGCCCATTGTCATCCCTACAAAATTGCATTTTTTGCAACACTGGCTTGAACGTTGCAAAATGTGGTCTTTTGTAGCGTTCAACTCTTTTGCAACATTCACTTCTCAATTATTAACATTAATCGCAACATTCATTTGTCAAAATATTGCTAAAGTCCCTTTAGCAACATTCAACTATCGAATGTTGCCTTTTAAGTGTTGCAGAAACCCATTTTTGTTGTAGTGTCGTTTCTGTTCTTTCTTTTCAACATTAAGGTCCAAACTTATGTGTTTTGATGCAATGCTAATCCTTGGTCATGGAGTGTTTAGGGATAACAATGAGGGGACAGGAAAACGCCCTAATCTTTTCGCATAGTTAGAGATTTTCGAAGGCAGGGCTACGACAGTTTCGAGTAACATGTTCCACGCTAATATATATATATATATATATATATATATATATAAATGTTTTAGGACTATTTTACCTTCACAATTTCTAATAATTTCATATTTACCATTAGTTATATATATATATATATATATATATATATATATATATATATATATATATAGAGAGAGAAATGTTTTAGGACTATTTTACCTTCACAATTTCTAATAATTTCATATTTACCATTAGTTTTAATCAATGTACGATTATTTTTAAATATATTCTATTTTATTTTCATATTGTCAATAAAAGTATTTTCAATACATTTACAATCTAAACCCTTTACTTTCCCGCTAAAATTCTTTTAAATAAAACAAGTAACTCCTATTAATTTATATATAGTTCCTAATACATCCTCCAATTAATATGATATGAGACTTCTAAAAGACCCAAAAAGAGATACATTTAGAATCTAAACTCTCTACTTTCCTGCTAAAAATCTTTTAAATAAAACAAATAGCTCTAAAATAATTTATAGTTCTTAATACGCCCTTATGTTATTATGAGAAAAAGAAAAAGAAAAATGTTTACTCCTTTAATTAATTCTTTTACATGCATTAACATTTTTTTTAATAAAATGTTTGATCATTATCACCTTCTACAATATACATTTTATTCTTTGTCATTCCTATTTCAATTCAGGTTTCTTTGCCTAATTAATTTGACCATGATTGTATCCTCACAACACCCACAAAATAGAGTATTATGAAGATTCATTTCTTTATTTCGAAAGTAAATTTTTGAAGTAATGCGTGCGCGTCCTTTTTCTAAATTATTTAAGGGTGTGTTTGACAGAGAGTATATGGAAAATGAAAATGTATTTCAATTCCATGGAAACTCTTTTCTCACCTCCACCTTAAGATTTTTTTCAAGAAAATGAGGTAAAATAATGCATAGATGGGTTGTACCGTTGAAAATTTTAGGACATTTTCCATGTAAAATTTTAGATGTCAAACTTGAAAAGGTAGAAAATATTTTTATTGATGGAACATTTTCCCTAGAAAATTCTCTCAATCAAACACAACTTAATTGTACGGAAAACTCTTTTAAGTTTTGTTCCCCAATCAAACTGAATTCTTATTGTAGTAACTTTTCATATTGGAATTCTAGAGTGCAATTTTCATGAAGACCATTTCCTTATGTCATAAGCTGGTTTATAATATGTCAATATCTATATCTTCTGTTTGAATTTTGAAGTGATTTTTTTTTTTTTTACAGATTATAAAAAAGTCATTTCAAATGAAAAGTTGTTCACATTTGACCCCCTTTTACTAACATTTTTTCTGAACACATTTTATTCTCATGTGTTTACTAAGCCAGACATTCAAAAGAAATCACGAAGGCATGGCCTTATTGCCTTTGTTCTGTCAAGTCGATGATCGCATCTTATTAGATTGTAGCAAAATTTAAGATGATGGTTTGAGGTGATTCTATTAATTTAAAATTTGAGAATGTCACTTTGGGATTCAGTGCGTTGTAAATCAATTTGTTTGAAGCAAAAATTTGAAGAACACCAATTTCAGAACAATTTCCGTGGTCAAACATTACTCTAATTAAATATGATAATCTTTTGTGGCTAGAATGATTGTATCTTAGCAGGGAACCTAGGCCAGATACATCTTATTTTTTCTCAGACATTTAGGATCAGATATTCTGAGTTCTAACTTCACATGAATTATCAACATTCTTTGTGTGTCGGATTCTAATTTATTATTTTTATCTCAATTCTAAAATCTGGATAAATTATCAAATGATGTTTATTATTATTTTTTTGTTGTAGCAATGAATTGACAATGTACTGTATACACACATAAATAAGAATATCCTCCGAACTCCAGTTTATTCAAATAAAATTGACTAAGAATACATTGAATGAGATACAAAATTGAAGAAGAGCCACTATTCAATAATGAGAAAGAAAAATATAACGGTATAACCGATAAGGTTATTGCATACGTAATAGAAATTTGAATAATGTTTAAGGTAAATTGAGTTCAATATTTAGATTGTTTAATTCAATATATTGCAAGTTTTTTAGGTGAAATGTACAGGACAATTATGAAAATTTTCATTCAATTTCAAAATTATATATATTTGAATAAAAATATTGTTATAATATCAAGTGCATCACACATGTTACATAACAAGAAAAAGCACATAACTTATTATCGATAAAGAGACATTACACAACTATATCTGTAATAAAAATCAAAAAGAGCAAAAAAAAAAAAAAATCTTAATAATTTAGGCAAATCATGGCCCAATACTTCCTTCCAAACAAGAAAAGAGCCAGAAATAATGAAGGTATTTTCGAGAGAAACAAGTTCTATTTGAACTAGTGAATTCTCCATGATATTCAAAGCTCGATATATCTTTCAAAAGAAGAAGAAGACGAAGAAGAAGAATGATGTAATTTGACTAATCCTTAACATGCGATAACTTTGACCGTAAAAGATTAAGTTCATTTAAATTTTAATACTCGTTAATTTTTTAAAACAAAAGTTGCGAAAACTATTTTTTTATCAACTTTTATCTATATCTATATCTATATGCTACTTCTAAAGAAGAAACTTTTTAGACGATAATACCTCAACAATAATTTACAATTTCTTATTTGTCCTTTCAATTAATTTTATTTTAATTATTATATATTTTAATTAATGTAATATTTTCTAATTTAATGATGGTTGTTGCATCCGGGCCCAAAGAAAGGTACAGTGATCTACCACCGAAGGCCCAATAGTGGCCCAACGGACCTTAACCCACAGCTAAGGCCTAAAATATCACTTTGGGATGAATGCCGAGGTGGTACGCCAAGCAAACCTCTTTAGCCGACCTGGTTAACGTCCAGCCGGTGTGCTTTATGCTCAGCCGAGGCGCTTTATGGCGGTGACCAGAAAAGAGATGGAGTCAGTGATGGGACACCGCCTTTACCAAGACGTGACAGACGCCCATCCCCTACGAAATGTAGCAATGATGACGGTTGAAAACCAAGGTTGTCACATCCATGAACTAGGGTGATGACAAGTATAAAGTATGCCACGTGTCGTGATCCAAGACAAGAAGTTCCTCTATAAATGAAGCACAATTATCTCCAAGTTAAGGGTTAGCAATTCTCGTACTCTTGACAATATACTTCTCTCACTCCCTTTTCTCTCTTCTACACACTCATATTTCCCGCACCCAACATATATTTGTCCAAAATGAATACTGACTTTGGCATCGGAGTGCAAACGGGAGCCACCTTGGCCCCCTTTGCAAGCTGATCGTTTGTCACAGTGCGCAGGAAATCCACGTGTTCAAGAGGGAGGAGCTGAGACGTGTTGGTCTAAGGTCCAAACGGATTTTGTGGTCACCATTTTGGCGCCGTCTGTGGGAAACCATACTGCTAACCACGAAAACACATCGTAAAAAGTCATACATAGAAAGGTAGTCCTGAAAAAGGACGAAGAACCATTTACGAAGGAGCGGATAACTGCAAAGAGCTTTGAAAGATAAGCTGGTTGACCTTGAAAAAGGTAAGCGCTTTGAAAGATAAGCTGGTTGGCCTTGAAAAAGGTAAGAGCTTTGAAAGATAAGCTGGTTGTCCTTTAAAAAGGTAAGAGCTTTGAAAGATAAGCTGGCTGTCCTTTAAAAAGGTAAGAGCTTTGAAAGATAAGCTGGCTGTCCTTTAAAAAGGTAAGAGCTTTGAAAGATAAGCTGGCTGGCCTTGAAAAAGGTAAGAGCTTTGAAAGATAAGCTGGCTGGCCTTGAAAAAGGTAAGAGCTTTGAAAGACAAGTCCGTTAACCTGAAAAAAAAAAAAAACTTTGAAAGACAAGATAAGATTAAGGAATTTCCCTAAAACATGAACGAAAGTGATGGTGATGTTAACCCCCGTAGGGGAAGAAGTGGCCAACACAGAGAGGGCGAGGTTCCTCAAGGACTTCATGAAAACGCCAATGAGGAAGTGGCACAACCTAACCCACCTCGCCGGCACCGTAATCGCCGCATGATGCGAGATATGACACGCATGGCGGCCCAAATGTTAGAAATGCAGAAGCAGCAGATAGAACAGACTGCTGCAATGAATGCCTTTATGGCCAGAGGGTATGTTATGAATGAACCCGTGATGCCTCAGCAATACCCACTGCCACATTATTCACCATCCGAGGCGGCCACTGCCTCGTATTATTACCAAGATCCACAGGCATATGCCGAGGTGGAATCCGAGCCCATCTACGAGGAAGACCCGGAGCATGAAGCACACGATGAACAAAGCCCACTCCCAGCTAGACGCAGGGAGGCTTCTCCCGAAAAATCCGGCATTGTCTTCAGCCGAATAGGAGGGCTATTTAGGGGCCAGCGACGGGGGCAAACGGACCCAGGTCGGCACAATGCCGCAGAGCCTAGAAATAGGCAGGAGCGACGCGCTGAAGAAGCCGTGTCGCAGGGTCAAATGTGTAGAAACCAACATGATTGGGGAGCAGAAAGATTGGCATCAGCACATGAGCCTAGGAATAGGCAGGAAAAAAGAGCCGAGGCAGTTCGGACAAAATCTCGCAAAGAGCTGCCCACTTACGAAAGGCCAAACTACGGCCATGTTTTTCCACCGCAAAGGCAAGAGTATGCTCCGCCGCTCTACGACCAATACCATGATCCAATGTATTCCGGTCACGATGAAAACAGTGAACTGCCCTCTTACGAGTTGGATGACGAAGAGGAAGTAAGTCCCTTCATAGAGGGCCTCCGTAGGTGCCCCGTACCTCATGACTTCGAAATGCCAGAAATAGCAAAATATTCTGGTCGAGGTGACCCAGTCGATCACCTGTTAAATTACTGCGCCAGCATGGAGATAGCCGGGGCTACCCCGGCACTGAAGTGTAAAGCTTTTGCCTTAACCCTTGAGGGAAGTGCCATACGATGGTATAAAAAGCTCCCGCCTGGCAGCATCCACAGTTGGAGGGATATGAAAACTGCTTTTAAGAATGGTTTTGTTTCCTCCAGGCCTGGCTAGCTCCCACTCCAACGCCTTCAGGATCTGAGGCAAGGAAGGGACGAATCTCTGAAAAGTTACCTAGCTAGGTTTACTGAAGAGATGCATATCTGCGAAAATATCACAGAAGCGGAGATGTTTTCCGCCTTAAAAGGAGGGCTAGATATGACCAGCATGTTTTGGAGGGATGTCCGGAGCAGGAAACCAAGGGATTACAATACCCTGGTAGACCTGATGAAGGAAGAGATTGTATCGGAGGAAATGGCTAGGGCCAGAGATAATCATCCCCAAGGTAGATATAACCTTGGATATTCCAACGAAGAGGACCTCAAGAAAGGAGGGAACAAGGATAGGGTCGGTAACCGAGGTGGCGCACCTCGTCCGTTCCCGGGGACAAGATCTAGCTTTGCAACGGAAATCACGGAAGCTATCCATCACTTGCACTCTAATACCCCTTCTCAAAATCCCCCCACGGCTCAAGGGAGAGTGGAAATCGGCCGAAGTGGAAAACAACCCATGATAGGGGCCTACTGCGCCTACCACAGATTTTACGGTCACGCAACGGAGGATTGCAGGGAGATCCACATGTTAGCTGACCAAAAGGCACAGGGAAGAAAGGGGGGTGATTTTCCCCCCGATACAAGAAGAACTCAAAAATCTGGTGGTCAAAAGTTCAATCGAGCTGATAGGAGAGTTCCGTGGAAGAATTCAACTAAGGAAAGAATTGACAACCGTCAAAGAGATAGGAATAAGGGCCAGGATACCGCCCCGGTACATGCTAAAGATACACGGGAACATCCTGTGCCTGTGGCCGACCTCCCCATTCGTGAAATCAACACAATACTGGGAGGCCCCCACCCAGGTGGGAGCACAAACAACTCCCAAAAGAGGTATATAAGAGAGGCCAAGCAGCCCGCCAACGTGAATTATCATATTCATTCACATCCGGTTGGGATACCTCGGACGGAATCTATCACATTCACACAAGACGATGCTGTAGGAGTGCACTTCCCGCACAACGACGCATTGGTAATCAGAGTGGTGGTGGCTCGGAATGGTTTATCACGGATGATGGTGGACGATGGCGCCTCGGTAAATGTGATTTACGGGGTAACTTTTGATAAAATGGGGATCAGCACTCCACTCATTCCAGTCCCTGATCCAATTTATGGATTTACGGGGGACAGCATAACCCCCAGAGGATCCATAACCCTCATAACTGATGTAGGACAGGCACCGACTCTCTCCAGAATCCCCATGGAATTTCTGGTGGTTGACAAAATCTCCTCCTATCATGGTTCAATTGGGAGGCCTGGTCTTATTGACTTGGGGGCTGTAATGCATACCAAATACATTTGCACGAAGTTCCCCACGGAGCATAGCGTTGCAACTGTAAGGGGAAGCCAAACAGAATCCCGGGCTTGTTACACAAATGCAATCCGAAAGTTCCAAGATTGAAGCTTGAACATGATCAGTGACGTAGCCATGATCGAGGCTGCCCCAGACCCTGAAAGACTGGGTGAAGGGCCTTCGGGAAGTAAGGATGTTACAATGACACTTGAAGATGATTTGGCAGATCTGGACCCAAGAATGTCAGGTGACAATTGCTCCACCCCGGCAAAAAGGTTAGAATGCTTCGGTGTAGACTCATTTGATCCAATCAAGGAATTGCAGATCGGATTAGACTCACCAATTGAATACAAAAAAAAATTGAAGAGCTTTTTACTCAAAAATCTTGATGTTTTCGCATGGAAACACAGCGACATGGTTGGGATCGATCCTAAAGAAGCCTGTCACAGACTCCAGATTGATCCCCGATGTCCTGGACATAGGCAAAAAAGAAGACCTATGAGTTCCGACAAATACGAGGCCTTGAAAGACGAGGTCACAAAGCTATTGGAAAATGGTTTCATCAGAGAGTCCCGCTATCCGAAGTGGGTATCAAACCCTGTTTTGGTACCAAAACATAATGGGAAACTGCGGGTGTGCATTGATTTCTCCAACTTGAACCAGGCATGTCCCAAGGACAGCTTTCCACTGCCTCGGATTGATCAGTTGGTCGACTCCACGGCTGGACACGAGCCGCTAAGCTTCATGGATGCCTACTCCGGGTACAATCAAATCCCCATGTGTGAGTCGGACGAGGAGCATACTTCATTTATCACAGATAGAGGACTCTATTGCTATAGAGCTATGCCATTTGGCTTGAAAAATGCGGGAGCTACCTATCAGAGGCTGGTGAACCGCATGTTTTCAGAACAGTTGGGGAACACCATGAAGGTATATGTTGACGACATGCTAGTCAAAAGCATGGTTGCTGCGGATCACATCCTCCATCTGTCAGAGGCATTCGATGTTTTGAGGAAGTATCGGATGAAACTGAACCCAGCGAAGTGTGCCTTTGGGGTAGCATCTGGAAATTTCCTCGGATTCATGGTGAATAAAAGGGGGATCGAAGCCAATCCGGACAAAATCAATGCTTTGCTAAACATGCAGTTGCCTCGGAATCCGAAAGAAGTGCAAAGCCTAACAGGAAGAATTGCGGCCCTGAATCGATTCGCCTCAAAATCCACTGATAAATGCTTGCCATTTTTCAAGGTCCTAAAGGGGGAAAGCGATTCCAATGGACACCAGAATGCGAGCAGGCGTTTGCCGACCTGAAAGCTTCTTTGGGACGTCCCCCTTCGCTATCAAAGCCGAAGGCTGGCAAGCCTCTTTACTTATATTTGGCTGTATCAAAAGAGGCTGTTAGCTCAGTATTAGTCAGAGAGGAGGATGGGAATCAGTTGCCAGTATATTATGTAAGTAAAGCTATGCTGGACGCCGAGACGCGTTACCCAGATATGGAGAAACTTGCTCTCTCGTTAATCACAGCCTCTCGTAAACTTCGTCCCTACTTTCATTCACACTCCATACACGTGCTCACCAACTTTCCCATGAGACAAGTGTTGCAAAAACCGGACGTTTTCGGGAGATTACTGAAATGGGCAATAGAAATCAGCCAGTTCGACCTACAATATACGCCTCGGACTGCTCTAAAGGGCCAAGCGCTGGCGGACTTTGTAGCTGAATTCACACATCCCCCTGAGGTTGAAATGGTAGATAACACGGATGACAGCCGAGATGACAGCCAAGAGTGGAAATTGTTCGTTGATGGGTCCTCGGCTGATGGGCGATCCGGCGCAGGGATATTGTTAGTAAGCCCAGAGGGGTTTAAATTTCACAGCGCAATCCGCTTCGAATTCAAAGCCTCAAACAATGTTTCCGAATACGAGGCGTTATTAGCCGGGTTAAGACTTGTGAAAGCCTTGAAGGTTAAATCCGTAGTGGCCAATAGCGATTCGCAGCTTGTTGTGAGCCAATTCAATGGGCAATTTTCTGCCAAAGAGCCTTCTATGGTCACTTACTTGAAGAAAGTAAGAGATTTGGCTGTGCACTTCGAAAAAATGGAGTTGCAAAACATCCACAGAACAGAAAATTCCAACGCCGATGCGTTGTCCAAATTAGTAAGTAGCAGCGATTCAGAGTTACACAATCTAATCTCAGTTGAGCGCATGTTGACTTCGTCTATTGAGCCAGGACCGGAGATTTTGGCGATTGAAGAAGAGGGATTCTGGATGAACCCCCTGGTCACCTATTTGAAACATCAGATAGTGCCAAACGAGCCAGAAGCAGCTCGAAAATTGCAGAAATACTCTGCGAATTTTGTACTCTTGGACGACCTACTTTATAAGCGGAGTTACACCTCTCCTTTGCTGAGATGTGTGGGACCAGAGGAAGGGCAGTATGTGATGAGAGAGATCCATGAGGGCATCTATGGCAACCATGCCGGGGCTTTGTCGCTAGCTCGGAAAGCTCTCAAACAGGGATATTTTTGGCCTACTATGCGAAAGGATTCCCATGACTTCGTGCGCAAGTGCGATAAATGCCAAAGACACGCGACCAAACCACATCAGCCGCATCACGAGCTAATTGTGGTGACTAGCCCTTGGCCTTTTTCAAAGTGGGGGGTTGACATTATTGGTCCTATACCTAGAGGAGCTGGTAACAATTGCTTTGCGATAGTAGCAATTGACTACTTCACCAAGTGGGTCGAAGCGGAACCTCTGATGAAGATCACCGAGGCCAACACCACCAAGTTCATTTGGAAAAATATCATATGCCGGTTCGGGATACCACATTCGCTGGTTAGTGACAATGCGAAACAGTTCAAATACAGAAGCGTCGATGAGTTGTGTGACGATTTGGGAATTAAGAAGCTGTTCTCATCTCCACATCACCCACAGGCCAACAGACAGGTCGAAGCGGTGAACAATACCATAAAAAATACCCTAAAAAGGAAGTTGGAATTCAGAAAGGGCGCATGGGTAGATGAACTCCCATAGGTGTTATGGGCGCTTCGAACCACCTCGCACACCGCTACAGGTGAAACACCTTTCTCTCTGGCTTACGGAGCCGAGGCGGTGTACCTCGTTGAAATCGGAATCCCTTCACTTCGTCAAATTCATTATGATGAAGTTAGGAACGAGGAAGCGCAAAGGGCCGGTTTAGATTTCCTCATGGAAAAGCTGAATGATTCTCAAGTGGTAATGGCCAAATACCAGAAAAAGATGGCTCGATACTACAAAAAAATAGTAAAGAGCCGACGCTTTAATATTGGGGACTTGGTCCTCAAAAAGGTTCTTCCTTCAACACAAGAGCCAGGAGTAGGGACTCTAGGTCCTAACTGGGAAGGCCCTTACAAGGTCGCTGCCGAGGTGGTACCCGGAACATATATAATTGAGGACTTGTCTGGAGTACCTCTATGTAATCCTTGGAACGCGGACCACCTTCACCGTTATTTTCAATAAAACAAAATTCCTCCTCTATGATTGCAACGTTATCATATGATTTCAAAAAATCGTGGGCGAGCTGCACTAAAAATTACGCCAATCTCTATATTAGACATACATAATGGATAAACGCACGTTCCAAAATTATTTTGGTCCTGATGCCATATGTCCACGCTATGCATAAAAAATTGTTAAGCACAAGGGACTCTTATCAGGTTAAACTACGATCACCGTGTAAGGATTGGGAGTTTTAGTACGACCAAAGGGAGTTCATACAAAAATTGTGTATACAAATCTTAAAAAGTATAACTTGGACGTGTGCAAATGTTTGTCACAATCAAATCTCACTGGTAAACACAAATGCTTCGAACCACTCAGGTCTAAGATATTGTACTCATTAACCGTCATTTGCCGCGCAATACGTTTGGAATCATTCAAATTTAACCAAATATTTTCGTATAAACCAAAATCCTTGGTGCGTTAAATTAGCCCATACATACGGAGCGCTTTCTTGTGCGAAGTGATACTTTTACACATATATTCGGACAAAGCGTTTGCAAGACATATGTATACTGAATGCTGTGTGAGTACGCGTAAAAGACAAACGTAAAAAATTCTTATGTTGTTTGGTTGCAAAAACCACACGCCTCTGCCAAGCATGAACTTTGTTAAAAACGAGGGACTCCGGCGTATTTACACTGCGACATTAACAGAAGTTATTGCTCAAAAGTTTGTCAAAATCAGATCTAACCAGCAAACGTGAACGCATTAAGCTGGTTAAATCTGAGGGACTAGACATTATAGACATTTTAGACATTTACAGATATTTACAATTTCCCACATATCATAATGCAATTACGGAGTATCCGCATTTGGAAATACTCATGCTTAAACAGTTAGAAGCAGATATGAATAAACTATTCCATTCATGAAAATGAGGCATGTACAAATCAAAGGAAGGTTACATTTACAATATCAGGTGCCGGGGCACTTACAAAAAAAAAAAAAAAACGAGAAGAAGAAAACAAAAACAAACTAAACTAACAAATGCAGAAGAGGATTATTGTGGAGGAGGGACATCTTCCAAGGAGCCCTTTTCAGATGCGTCCAGAGGATCCGCATGAGCACCTTGAGGCTCGGGGTAAAAAGCCTCAATGGAGGACAGGTCCAATGTTGGAAAAGCTTCCTTCACGTCCCCCAAGGCCATCCTGGCCCCCAAGTTCCCGAAGACCCTCTGCATAGCCTCGTATTCTGGGGTATCTTCGAAAGTATCTTTGAAGTTCTGAACTGCCTTCGAAACTTCTTCACCCAGAACCTCCTTCACCCTAGCTGCAATGGTACGCTCCAAGGCCTCAGCAATTTTGGAGTCAATATGTTTCTCCAGGGAAGTATAATCCTCCTCAGCCTTCTTCCTAGCCTCTAGCTCCCTCCCCAGCTTTTCATTAATTGCTACCCCCTCAGACTCCAGCTTCAACTTGGTTGCATTAGCGGCGGCCAGAGCCTCAGAGGTGATTGACTGCGCTCGGTTGGAATCATCTAGTTTTTTGCACAGAACCGCCACGTCTGATTTAGAAGACCGGAGATCATGCTTCAGTTTGTCATTGTCCTCTTGGAGGCGCTTCGCATTAGCCCTCTCTTCTGAAGAAGATTTGCGGGCTATGGACAGCTGGGCCTTGAGGTCATTGATTTCCTTGAGCATATTATCAGCGTGGGGGAGAGCAGTCTCAGCATCCCTTTTGTCCCGTTGAGCTACCTCAACAGAGGACTCTACCTCGTCAATGAGGGCCAGAGCTCTGGTGTTCATAGCCTTGGCAGCGAGCAGCTTCCGAGATGGAGTAGCACTGGAGGAAAAGGCGGCCCAACCCTCTGTCCAAAATTGCTCCGTAATTAAGGCCGCCCTAGCTGGTGGCGAACTGGAGGAGTCGAACAACGAAGGGCTGAAAGTGACATCTCTGGGGAGGATGCTAGTTTTGATATACTTGAGCTCTTCCGCTCCCTCTGGTGTCACTTCGTAGGCTAAGCCTGGAATGGGTACAGAAGGCTCATCCTCCAGGTCTTCTATCATGGGAGGCGGAGGTGTAGAGGTTGATTCCTTGCCCCTACCTCTTCTGAGTCTCTTCAGAGGGGCGGGCTCCCCCTCAGGGGCATGTTCAGATATGTCCTCGGACGGAGGAGGCGGCACTGAGGCATCCTTAGCCTCCCTGTCTCTCTTAGACCCGCCCCTGTCAGACCTCTTTCATTTCCCCTTTGGAAGGACTCCCTTATGGTCGGCCTCCTTCTCTGTGTTAGGCTTCTGAGGGCCCACAGGCAGTAGAGTAAGTGGTGGCATTAGGGCTGGAAGAGGGCCTTGAAGTTGGGCCGTTGACGTGTCGGAGACCTCCTTTGCCACCCCGACTTGCAATTTGGCCAATACCGCCTTTTGTTTCCTTTCCACTTCACTGCCATGGCGAAGTGCAGGGGGAATCTTCGTAGCCATGAGACCTTTCAGAGAAATCTTTGGAAAATCCTTAGAACCTAGCAAGAAAAAGAGGGAAATGAGGCTACGAACAGAAAAAGCATGATATATAAAAGCAGTAACAAAGCGAACTCACCCATCGCTCGCATAAGACCGTGTTTGAGAATAGTTTGTTTTGTTGAATAACCCCTTGAAAGGTGCCCTTGTAAGCAAACAGATGCCTAACGGCCGCTAAATTCGCGTCAGGGAGTAGGCGTGCAAAAGTGTCCCCTGTCACAAATCAGAAACATGTCAAAAGCCAGCAAAGGAAGGTGAATGGAAAATGAAAACAAATGACACATGACACTCAAGGACACTAAAGCAAACGCAAGACTCACTAGGAATTGAAAGAGTTCGGGGAACAGAAATTTCTGGACAAGGGTCCACAGGAGAGCTCTGCCACTCCCCGGCAACCCAGAACCACTGGTTCCTCAAGTTCTTTATTGAGGTTGGGTGACCAGTGATAACTGGAGGATACGACCCCCTAGGAGACAAGTAGTACCAATCCTTGACGTCCGACCTCACATCTCTCTCCCTTCTAACTGATTTCTTCAAGGTGTAGAGGGTATGAATGATGTACAGTGGGATGGGATGGTCAGGGTTGACCTCTTGCCACACCAGCCAAGTGCCCACTGCCTGTGTCCAGAAGTTGGGAGCCAGCTGGTAGGGACACAGGTTATAACTCCTAAGCAATGCCCTGAAGAAGGGGTGTAGGGGTAGCCTCATCCCGCAGGAAAGAGCGTCGTAGCATATGGCAGCTTGACCTGAAGGATGGCTGCAAGGTCGGCAAAAAGATGAGGGGTGCACCAATTGAACCCCTTCTGGAATTATGAATTTTGCTGGAGCCCCAGCCAAGTCAATCCTTCGGATTTCAGTGGCAACCTCGCTGCTCTCCCATGACTCTGGGTTTGGATCAGGATTAACGTGATAGCCTGAAGCTTTATTGATCTGGTCGACCCAACCCTCCACTTGGGCAACCTCCTCTGCAGACAAACCCAATCCTTCCCTATGAGCCCTAAACGGTGCTCTAACGATTAAGCCAAGGTCCTGGTGACCAGAAGAAGAGCTGGCCGCCTCTTCTCTCCTCAGATCCCTGTCTCGTTTGCTCCGAAAGATGCCTCTTCCTCGGATGACAGATGAGCCATGTAAGTCTGATGTTTATCTTCTTCGCTGTCAGAATCACTCAAATAGATTATGCCACTGTTTTTCCTATTTCTCCTCTTAACCTGCTCCCTAAAGAAGCGGTAACTAAAAACCGATAAAGAGATGGGGCAGAAGCCTCTGACGGGAACCGCCATTGCTAACATTTCCTGTGAACCCGTTCCCCCAACTCTTTCCATTTTTTCTTTTGTTTTAAAGGTGGGTCAGACTCAACGAAAGGAAAACAAGGTGCAAAAACAAAATTTTCAAACCCACAATGAGAAACTAAAAATAGAAAAGTTTCGCATATACAGAGACCAAGAGGTTTACCTTCAGGTGACGAATGCGTGAAATTGTGCACTGGGAATGGAGAACTCGCCGGTAAAGAAACTGTGGAACAGTAAAGGCGGACGCTGGGTAGAAGCCCTTGAGGAGAAGACTTGAAACTTGCAGGAAAGAGAGAAACGGAGCAAGCTTTTGCCAGGGTATTGCTGCAAAAGACTCTTAGAAAGTGGTAAAAGGGGAAAATAATGAAATGAAGAAGGATTTATAGGGATCCCAACAATCTAGATTCCTTGATCTTTGTGAGCCGTATGATTAATGTGGTTAACCCATGCTTCTTGGAGAATGGGCTAATCAAAGCGCCAGCCGTCAAAGGGAGGGACAAAACCGTTCAGTTACCACAGTGAATACCACGCGCAGCGAGATACTACTCCCCTCCCATTTTATATATATATTTCTTGGAAATAGGTACCAATCGCCCCTCTGAATTAAATGCGCTGCCTAAGAAGCGCGTTAGTACGGTCCCGGCTCCCATTTAGGAGGGAAAATCCGAGGCATAAGATCGGCTATAATATGGATCCGAACCTTACATAAGGAATATCATTATTGACTCCCTAAAAAGTTAAATGCTGGGAAATTATGGCAAATCCTACACAACCATGAATGATCCCTTCGGATTTGAGGGACTAGTGTTGCATCCGGGCTCAAAGAAAGGTACAGTGATCTACCAGCGAAGGCCCAATAGTGGCCCAACAGACCTTAACCCACAGCTAAGGCCTAAAATATCACTTTGGGATGAATTCTGAGGTGGTACGCCAAGCAAACCTCTTTAGCCGACCTGGTTAACGCCCATCCGATGTGCTTTATGCTCAGTCGGGGCGCTTTATGGCAGTGACCAGAAGAGAGATGGAGTCAGTGATGGGACACCGACTTTACCAAGACGTGACAGGCACCCATCCCCTACGAAATGTAGCAATGATGACGGTTGAAAAGCAAGGTTGTCACATCCATGAACTAGGGTGATGACAAGTGTAAAGTACGCCACGTGTCGTGATCCGAGACAAGAAGTTCCTCTATAAATGAAGCACAATTATCTCCAAGTTAAGGGTTAGCAATTCTCGTACTCTTGACAATATACTTCTCTCACTCCCTTTTCTCTCTTCTACACACTCATATTTCCCGCACTCAACATATATTTGTCCAAAATGAATACTGACTTTGGCATCGGAGTGCAAACGGGAGCCACCTCGGCCCCCTTTGCAAGCTGATCGTCTGTCACAGTGAGCAGGAAATCCACGTGTTCAAGAGGGAGGAGCTGAGACGTGTTGGTCCAAGGTCCATCCGAATTTTGTGGTCAACAGGAATAGCGGCTTCTAGTCCAAAATCTAGCATGAACGGAGTTTCCCCGGTTGTCATCTTGAATGTTGTTCAATTTTTCCAAAGAATTTTCGGAAGGTGATCGAGCCAATCATCTTTACGCTGTCAAGGCGAGTCCTCAAATCTTACAAGATGAGCCTGTTGGTTACCTTAGCTAATACATTACTTTGCGGGTGTGAAACCTAAGTTAACCTATGCTGTATCCCCAAATTCTTGCAGAATTGCTTGAAGGCTTGGCACTCGAATTGTCATCCATTATCAGTGATTAACGTCTTGGGAAGATCAAAACGGCAGATAATTGACTTCCAAACAAATTCCTCCAACTTTTGTTATGAGATTACTACAAGAGGCTTTTCTTCTACCCATTTTTTGAAGTATTCTACAGCCACTGCAAGGAACTTGACTTGTCCACGAGTTATGGGAAATGATCCAAGTATGTCAATTCCCCATTGCGCAAATGGGTATGGGCACATAATCGAAGATAGCTCTTCCGCTGGTTGATGCAATCGGGCTGCAAATCTTTGGCACTTATCACAAGTTTTCACTATGTTGAGTGTATCCTTCCTCATGGTTGGCCAATAGTACCCATATTGCATTAACTTCATAACCAGGGCTCTTGCTCCCTGGTGCCCCCTACAAATTCCTTCATGAACTTCGGCCATAGCAAGGGGTGCTTCTTTCGAGGTTAGACATCGAAGATAGGGAAGCGTGAAGCTTCGACGGAGTAAGGTATCCTGTAATATGGTATAACTCGGAGCTCTTGCTTTGACTCTTCTTGCCCCTGCTTTGTCATCTGGTAATTTTCCCAATGTCAAGTATTCAATGATTGGATCCATCCAACTGGGCTCATGTTTTGAAATATCCATAACGTCGGGTTGCTGTGTGATACTGGGCTCGTGAAGTGTTCGCACGGAAACAGTTCTCTCCAAGTGGTCCAAGTTGGAAAAAGTTAGTCTTGACAGGGCATCAGCTTTGTGATTGGCGGACCTTAGTATTTTATCTATGCTGCAAGATTTGAACTTCCTTTGTAAGTCTAGAACTATCATTCTGTAAGATGACATCTTTTCCTCTTTTGCTTCAAAAGTGTCATTCACCTGCTCAACCACCAATTGTGAAGCACTCATGACCTTGACATGCTCGACCCCAACGTGTTGAGCGGCCTGAAGCCCGGCGATTACAGCCTCATATTCTGCATCGTTATTAGTGTCCAGGAAGTCAAATATGACTGCGCACTGAATCTCCATCGTTCCATCATCCTTCCTTAGTATTATTTCGGCCCTTGAGCCCGCGAAATTCGATGCTCCATCAACTTGTAAAGTCCAAGTGTCCTCTTTCTTGGCATGACCTTCGGCCCTCGAGATCTTGGAGCGTGTTTGGCAACGAAGTCTACAAAGACCTGTGCTTTTATAGAAGGTCGAGGCTTAAATTCAATATCATATTCCCCAAGTTTGATTGACCACTTGAGTAGATGACCAGAGACATCTGGCTTTTGCAAGATCTGCTTTAGAGTTTGGATTGTAAGGACCATTATGGCATGGGCTTGGAAGTAAGGTCTTAATTTTATTGCTGTTGTGACTAGTGCAAGTGCGAGTTGTTCTGCCAGCGTGTATCAAGTTTCTGCATCTAGCATCATCTTGCTGACATAGTAGACTGGTTTTTGGGTCTTCCCTTCCTCCTTAACCAAAAATGGCACTCACTGTATGATCCGAAACTGCTAGATACAGAAGAAGATCATCTCCGAATTTGGTTTTACCAGTATTGGGGGCGTTCCCAAGTATTCTTTGAGTTTCTTGAAAGAGATTTGGCATTCTTCATCCCATTTAAACTCCTTGTTTCCTCTGAGATATTTGAAGAAAGGAAAACATTTATCTGCTGCCCTTGACATGAAGCGGTCCAATGCCGCCACTCTACCTGTAACTTTTTGTACTTCCTGGATGGTTTTAGGAGATTCCATAGATGTGAGAGCCATGATTTTATCATGATTAACTTCAATGCCCCGTTGAGTGATCATGAACCCTAAAAATTTACTCGAGCTTACTCCGAAAGCGCACTTTGCATGATTTAGTTTCATGTGATGTTGACGGAGTGTAGAGAAGATATCTTCAAGGTCGGTTATGTGGTCTTTCTTTCTCGAGCTCTTTACAACTATGTCATTGACATACACCTCAATGTTCAGCCTTATATGTTTGGAGAAGATCATGTTCACAAGCCTTTAATAAGTTGCCCCAGCATTCTTCATCCCGAATGGCATGACCTTATAACAATATATTCCTTCATCAGCCATGAAGGAGGTTTTTTCTTGATTTTCTTGTACCATTTTGATCTGATGATATCCTAAGAAAGCGTCGAGGAAGCTGTATAGCTTGGACCCTGATGTGGAGTCTACTAATCTGTCAATCCGAGGAAGAGGATAACTGTCTTTAGGACATGCTTTGTTCAGATCTGTGAAATCTATACAGACTCGCCATTTACCATTAGCTTTCTTCACCAAGACTAAGTTAGCAAGCCATTATAAATATTTCACTTCCTTGATGAATCCTGCTTTCAAGAGCTTACTGACCTCTTCCTTAATTATTTGCCTTCTTTCAGTTGCAAATTGCCTTCTTCGCTGATTTACAAGTTTCTTGTCTGGTTGGACATTAAGCTTGTGTACAACAAATGTAGGGTCAATCCAGGGCATGTCTTCTACACTCCATGCAAAAATATCAAGATTCCTTCTCAAGCATTGTGTCAATTCTTCCTTCATAACCTTGGGAAGTTCTTTTCCTATTGTGAAACCTTTGTCTTCCGAAATTAGAACTTCTTCCAATTCTTCCACATGTGACATACGTTCTTCCATCGGAAGTTCGATTGACATAAGTTCTGCCTTCTCTTTCTTGATACAACTGATATAATAGTTTCTGGCCATCGCTTAATTGCCTCGTACTGTTACGATGCCTGCGGGAGTGGGGAATTTTGTTGTCAAGTGGTATGTCGATACAATTGGTTTGATACTGTTCAAGAATGGTCTTCCTAGGATGGCGTTATAAGACATGAGAGTTTTCACAATTTGAAACAGAGTCATCTTTGTAGTTCGTTTTTCTTCGGATCCCAGGGTTGTGGGTAGATCTGTCAAACCTTCTGGTTTTACTGTTCGTCCACTGAAACCCGTTAAGGGAGTAATGATTTGCTGGAGCAGATCTTTGGGAATCTTCATCTTGTCAAAAGCTTCCAAAGAGAACATTGCTGCACTTCCATTGTCCACAAGTAACCTTCTCACATCAAAATTTGCTATCATAGAACTAATCACAACTGCGTCATCATGGGGATATGAAGTTACTTCAATGTCAGGGTTGCTGAAACTGATGGTTTTCGAGAGTTCGGGGTCGAGATTGGGCGACCTGACGTCATGATTTCCTAGAGCCTGAGCATAACTTTTCTGGCATTTTTGGAATCACCCACTGACGCTATTCCTCCGACAATAAAGTTTATTGTACCAGCAGTTTTATTCTTATCTTCCCTCTTTTCTTGATCTTGAGGACTTTTACCTTCTTTTTTCACGTAGTGCCCCAGGAAGCCTCTTTTGATGAGGGCTTCTATTTCTTGTTGAAGTATCCTGCATTCATTTGTGGTATGACCTGGGCTATTGTGAAAGTTGCAATATTTATGGCGGTTTCGTTCATCGATCTTCCCCTTGATGGGTCTTGGCCATCGCAAGTCTTTCCGATCCTTGATTTCCACGAGAATGTGAGACAGAGGTGCATTCAATGGAGTGGAATTTTGATGCCCATAACTATTCCCCTTTGTGTGAGACCAAGAAGAATTCTGTCCATCCTCCTTCCTTGACCTCTTGTTCCCTTACTTGACGGTTCTGAAGATTGTACCGTTGTTCCATGAACCTGATCCTGTGCCTTAACCGACAACAGCGTCTCTTCCATATTTATGTATTTTTCTGTCCTTCTGAGGAGTTCAGTCACATTTGTAGGAGGATTCTTAGAAAAGGAAATTTTGAATTCCTGACCTTGGATTGCTAAGGTTAGGGCTGAAGTTGCCGATGAGATGTGAAGATCGGGAATCTGAAGTCTTTTGGCGTTGAAACGGGTCATGAACTCTCGTAGTGTCTCAATAGGTCATTGTATCAACTGCATGAGGAAAGTGACTGTCTTTATATCCTTTTGCTACTTGCAAAGAAGACGGTTAATTTCTCAGTAAGATCGGCGAAGGAAGAGATTGATCCGATGGTATTGTAGAAAACCAGTCTCGGGCAGCGTTGGTTAAGGTATGCGGGAAGGCCTTGCATAGTATTTGGTCGGGAGCATTATGTATGTCCATGACATCAATGTAGGTATTCAAGGTGGTTGTTGGGATCTGTAGTTCCATCGTATTCTTTTATCCGAGGATACTTAAACCTTTCTGGTAAGGGAAACAACGTTATTTCAGGTGTAAAAGAGGTTCTTCTCATGAAAGAGGTCCTACCTTGCGTGTTTTGCCTTATCCCGTAGCAACTTCCTGAATAATTTTGGAAATTTCCCACTGTGTCAAGTTGGCAGATCCTTCAGTAATGGGATGGGCCCCCCGTTTCCCGGAGAATTGATATCCACAGGATTAACTGGCATATGATCTTCCCTGGGAATCGCTCCAAGAGTGTTCAGGTCGGGTGGTGTTGGAGGATTATTCTGTTGTTGAAGAATTTGACAGAGTTCATGGAGCTGCTGCTGGAGTTCATTAAAAGCTTCTCGAGTAACCGGTTCATTGTCTGGCGTGACTTCTGGATGTTGTTCTTCCCTAATATCTTCAAGAGGTGGGGGATTATCCCATTCAGTAGAAGTATTGGTTGGAAGGGGTTGTCCTGTGGATTTGGAGGGACGAGCTTGACGTTTATTAACCATGGTTGATTGTATCGATTCCCATAGACAGCGTCAATTGATGCTGTAAAAATTCCTAACCTTGATGTGACAAATCTTTAGGGGCCGTTTTCTTTGTGTTTCGATTTTGAATTTTGAGTTTTGAATTTTGGTTGTTTGTTTTGTGATTGCTGAAAACATGTTCTCTTTGTGATTTTGGAAAACTGTTTTCAAAAATAGAAAACTGAAAAATGCGTTTACTTTATAATTTTCTAATATATTTATTTTGTGATATTTTATTGTAAAAAATGGTTGATTTGAATTACATTAATTTTAATGTCAATAAATCAGTTAGTTCTCTATGTCAATAAATTCATCATTAATATTTTTTCAGCTAAACAAAAATCCAACCCCATACCAGCAAAATCTTAATATGGATCTATTAATGAAAAAATAACATAAGAACTTCAAGTGAAGGAATTGTCTCACATTTACCATAAAAAAAAGAGTCCAAAATGCACGTTTTGGACTTTTTAACACTAAATATCCAAAACGAGATAAACTCGTTTTGAGTTTCCTTTGTATTTTTTTTTTAGAAAACAAATTTCTGCAAATGAGTAAAGTGAACGCGTTTTCAATATTTCCAAAAATCGAAAACTAAAAACGGGCTGAAAAAAGCAAAGAGAGTAGGGCATTAGTTGCTGGATTGCTGAAAAAAGATGAATAGATTCACCTTGGATGACCTGCAAAAAGGCGAGGAGGATTCTCTCCGTCGTCCCTCCGGTGTGAGAATTACTATTCTGGAAAAGTAGAGAAAAATATAACTGAAAATATGTAGAGAATTATGAATGAATAATACGTGGTCTAAGGAGCTATATTTATAGGGCTAAAAAGCCCATGGCCTTCTTTAATTCCGAGAAGGAGTCCTTTTTGTATAAACTTACCTTTTATGAGGAGTTCTAACCTTACAAGGGTTGAACTCCCCTTTTTTAGGATATTTCCTTACGGAATACGTCTTGTATTGGGGCCCAAGAAAGTGGCCCGTTGATGAAGCTCATAAACGAAGAATGCTTAGAGTCATGTTTGTAATGGGCTTTAGGTGTAATAGGGCCGAGATGGACGGATTACAAAAGACAAGATAAAGATGAGGTAGAGAATACCCGACCTCAGTGACAAAATATGTCCGGGCTAGTATGCCGGCCTGTGAATAGATGGAAAGAATAACCTAGTTAGGCCGGGCAATAGGCCTAGGCTACATTTGGCCAGGCATTCATGCTCGACCTTTTGGAAATTTGGTTACTAGATTTAAAGAGATCGGGCAACCAGACCAACCTAATGGTCAAGATGGGCCGACCTGTTATACCCCAAACGCTTAGCTCATCTCTGGGCGTCGTGAAATTGTTCCGATTAGGTGTTAAAGAAATGACAATACTTTCATGTTCTATTAAGATTCTCTGATATTATTTATGTATTCAATAAACTAGTATTAATAAACCCAATTTCTATTCTATAAAAAGAAGAAGAGAACAAATCACAAGAATTTGAAAATACTCCCCCAACAGCCTAATGCAAGTCTCAAGTAGAAAATTGTAACTTAATATCAGTATCTACAATTAACTCTAACTCATAAAACAACACATTTAAATAAATAAAAATAGTATCAAATGTATCAAATTTTGCACGCATCGTGCAATATTACAATATTGTATCGAACGTGTCATCTAAGTCTGAAAAATAGATATTATTAAGATAATAATCAGGAGTAAAATCTCACACATACTAAAAGAATATAATGTAACGACCCGGTTCCCTCACTGGGGCCTTCTCCGAGCCGTACTCATGGTCTTTCCACTCCCCCCTGGCTCCCTCGCTGGGGCCTTCTCCAGGAAGTTGATTTTTGCCTTCCGCAGGATTCGAACCATGTACCGAGGGGTAAGTAAAAAGATTCTTAAATCCCTGCTACCATTAGACCGGTCTAATGGTAGCAGAGATTTAAGAATCTTTGTACTTAACCCCTCTTGTCTAATGGTAGCAGGGATTTAAGAATCTTTGTACTTAACCCCTCTTGGTCTAATGGTAACAGGGATTTAAGAATCTTTGTACTTAACCCCTCGGTACATGATTCGAATCCTACGGAAGGCAAAAATCAACTTCCTGGAGACGAGGCTGCCAGCCCTAGAGGAGCAGGACAACCAAGGGGGGAGTGAAAGATCATGAGTAGACGGTCGGCAGCCCTTGAGGACCGGGTACGCTACATATAAGAAATAAGGAAATGTAGAAGTGAAAGAAAAAAAATTGCGTGCTAGTGAATTCATTTTTGATTAGCATCCACATGACCAAATGTATTCATCGGATGCGAATAGGTGGAAGCTCTAGGCCGCGCACCACCACCACCACCACCACCACCAAAAAAGTGCTTTCCTTTGACCGGACAGTTAGAGCCACCACTTCCAGGGATGTTGGTGCAACCTGAACGTCCAGAAGGAGGGGTAGGAGCCTTCTGAAGTACGTGTAGAACAATGCCTCTTTTCTTTAATCTTGTCTCTCGATCATTCAATAATCGACTATTACTTGGTCGGATGCATAAAAGAATGACTACTACTACTACTAGCACAATGCAATTAAGATATTTCATTTTGTACAAAAAAGATATGTAAGCAAGTTGTGGGGAGTTTCATGTAGGGGAACTGGGTATTTATAAGTAGGGTCATGAGAATTTTTCTCATTAATATATTAGTTGTAAGGTCTTGATCATTTCCAATTGAATTTTTGGATAAATATATTGACTAATTAATTGATATGTATAATAAGACAAGTTAATTAAAGAGACTAGTTTTGAGCATGTATCCCATGTTTGTCCATCATTTGACATTTTAACCTTAATAATTATGGAAATTGATTCAAACATGTGTCCCATGTTTAACTATCTTTTGACATATTAGCCATGGCTTGTGTGATACGTATATTTTATGCGTTTAATTATATATATATAGTATTAAGAGTATAAATAAAAGATGTATTGCATCAAATAACAATGGGAGAACCATTATCACATAGTAACCAACAAGATTAAGAGCGGTAAAATGAAAATTTTCATATTAATTTTTCAAACAATTTCAACCATTCATTTTTAGTCAAGTCCACAGTTTTTAACTATTTAAACATTTTTAAACTATATATTCATTAATAATAATAAAAAAAACCCACAAAATTTCTAAAAATCAAATTATCAAATATGCAATAAGGAAGAAAATTACTCGTTGTTTTACACAACTTTTGAGTCAATGAGCAATCCAATGTGCATCTCATAGGGGTTAATGTACAGTTCTGCCCTTATTTGTGGAATTCTTTTTAAGGAAAATTCTAGGCACGCCACAACTTTACGTTAACCCCGTTGAAATTGAATTGAATTTTTGAACATTTGTATTGGTCAAAATTAAGGCAGATATATAGACTAATATATATATATATATAACACTTAATTATGAATTTATGACTGGGAATATGATGTTATTCCACTGAGATGTTGAGTTGGCAATGGAACGAAATATTACCAAAATGGACTCTTTTCCAATTCAAAATAAACTGCAGAAATGAAGGTTAGGGTTGGACTGCAGATTTCTTAATACCTTAAACAACAAGATTCTTAACATCCATGTTTTTGCCTTGCCTTGAGGACGGGGAGGAAAAAAAAAAGCACCTTACATGGGACTTCAATACTACATTATAAAAAGGAAAAATTACATAGAACCTTGGATTTCAAAAATGCAATTCAAAAATCATGTGAGGAAATTATTATTTTTTTAAATTTCAGGTGCTAATTCATTTAAAATTTTAAATAGGTGTTTAATAATTAAAAATAAATATAATAATATATATAAGACAAACATAATTATCTATTATATATTATATTAGAACTAATATAATATTAAATAAAAAACTCAAATTTTGACGTCTTGCCCACCCACCACCCCAGCCCACACCAAAAATAATTTTTATTTTTTTCCTTTCGATGTTTTCCCATCCCATCCCACCCCACCCCAATCCCACCTCATCGGAAAGTGACAAATTGATCTCACCCTAGCCACATTCCCCCACCCACCTCACCACTCATATCCTGCCCCACCCCAAAAATAAATTTATTTTTATTTTCTCTCGATATTTTCCTACACTTTCCCATCCCACCCCACCCCAACCCAACCCAACCCCACTCGATCCTACCCTATCTCATCTCAAAGTGATAAATTGATTTTATTCCAACCACAGATCACGACAACACCCCATCGACCTAGCCCCCCACTCTACCCCACCCCACCCCACAGCAAAAATGATTTTTTTCCTTCTACTTTTCTACCTACCCCCACCCAGCCCGACACAACCATACCCATCCCACCCCACCCCAAAAATAATTTTTTTCCTTCTACTTTTCCACGCTCCTACCAACCCCACCCCGACAACACCCTGCCCACCCCACCCCACAAAATGAGTTTTTTTTTTTTTTAATCTCTCCATCTTTTCCCACCCTACCCCTCCACCCACCCCATCTAAACCCCACCACCCACCACCCACGCCACCAAAAAATGATTTTTTTCTTCTAATTTTCCACACCCACCCCGCACCCGACCCTACCTGCTACCCACCCAACAAATCGACCCCACCCCAATCCATCCAAAAATGATTTTTTTCCACTTTTTCAAACCCTACCCGACCTTAACCTTGCACCCACCCACCCCATACCCACCCTCCAAAAATGAATTTTTTTCTTCAATTTTCCACACCCCACCCACCTCGCTCCCGACCCTAAACCGCCACCCACCCAACCAACTGACCCCACCCAAAAATGATTTTTTTTTTTCTATTTTTCCACACCCTTTCCCGACCTTGCGCCCATCACCCAGCAACCCCACCACAACCCACCCCACACAAAAATGATTTTTTTTCTTTTCCACACCCAGTCTCGACCCTTCACCCATCACCCACCAACTCCACCCCTACCCAAAAATGATTTTTCTTCTTCTAATTTTTCACACCCCGTCCCTACCCTGCCTCCCATCCAACAAACCGACCCCACCAAATTTTTTTTTCTTCTACTTTTCCTTGTCCAATGGTCACAGAAAGTTATAGATGGTCAAACATTTAATATAATTGGTCACAATCATTTATAGTTGGTCACATATTATTTATTTATTGGTCACAACTTACTCTTTTTTTTCACGATTAATTAATATTTTTTGTCATAATTACCTAATAATTGGTCACATTCCCTACTCGTCACAAGTCACATAAAGTCACATTTAGTCGAAATTTTGGTTACACTTACCTAATAATTCGATCACCCCATCCCATCCCATCCCACCCTAACCCACCCACCCTACCCCACCCCACATGCAAAGTCACAACAGGTCACACAATTGGTCACATTTAGTTAAAAAACCCCACCCCACCTACACACTCATTCCTAAAGTCACAGTTGGTCACACAAGGTCATAGTTTGATAACACAAAGTCGCAGTTAGGTCACATGAGGTCACAATTAGATCACAATTGGTTTAGTTGCAAAATTCGGTCATACAAAGTCACAATTCGATCACATAAAGTCACTGTCGATTACACAAAGTCACGGTTCGATCACACAAGGTCATAGTTTGGTAACACATGTGACTGAACTATGACATCGTGTGATCGAACTGTAACCTTGTGTGACCGAACTGAGACTTTGTGTGACTGAACTGTGATCTTGTGTGTTCAAATTGTGACTTTGTGTGATCAAGTACGGGATGTGACCAATTATTAGGTAAATGTGACCAAACTATTTAGTAATTGTGACTTGTGAGAAATGGGGGATGTGACCAAGAAAATTAAGAATATGGAATGTGACCAAATTTTCGTAATTTTGATTGAGGAAACGAGTAAATTATGACCAATAAATAAATAATATGTACCCATTATATGATAATTTTGATCAATTATAGGTAAATGTGATCAAAATATTGACTAATTGTGAGTTTGTGCGACTTCTGATAAGTGCGAAATGTGATCAAGAAAACAAGTAAGTTGTGATCAATCAATAAATAAATTGTGATAAATTATTGATGACCATGATCAATTATTAGGTAATTGTGACCAATAAATAAATAATATGTGATCAATTATGGATGATTGTGACCAACTGTGACTTGGTGTGACTATTGGACGAGGACGTGATGTGACTTACAATTGTGTCAAATATGACTATGCGTGACCAAACTGTGACTTTGTAAGAACGAAGTGTGACTTTATGTGATCGACCTGTGACCTCGTGTGATCTAACCGTGACCTCTTTTAACCTAACTGTGACCTCGTTTGACCTAACTGCGACTTTGTGTGACCGAACATTGACATTGTGTGACCAACTATGACTTTGGAGGGGTGGAGTTTTACAACTAAATTTGTAATTATGACTATGTGTGACCTTGTGACTTAACTGCGATCTCGTGTCACCTTGTGTGACTGATTACGACTTTGGGGGTGGGGTGGGTGGGGTAGATGTCAGGTGGGGCTAGAAAAAGTAGAAGAAATCATTTTTTGTGGTGAGGTGGGGTCTGGGTGGGAAAAGTAGAAGAAAAAAATCATTTTTTTTTGTGGGTGGAGGTACGATAGGGTGGGATGGGTTGAGGTGGCGTGGGGTGGGGAAAAGTAGAAGAAAAAAATCATTTTTTGAGTGGGGTGGGTGGGTGGGTGGGTAGGATGGGGTCGAGGTTGGGGGTTGAAAAAGTAGGAAAAAAATTATTTTTTGGGTTGGTGGGTGCGTGGGTTGGGTGTGGTAGGTTAGGGTTGGGTGGGGTTGAGATGGGGTGGTTAGGGTGAAGTGTGAAAAAATAGAAGAAAAATCATTTTTGGATAGAATATGGTGGGTGGCGGGGTACAGTGGGATGGGGTGGCCGGTTGGGGGGAAGTGTGAAAAAATAAACGAAAAATCATTTTTGGGTGGGGTGGGTTGTAGTGGGGTTGGTGGGGGTGGGGGTGGGAAAATATAGAAGAAAAATCATATTTGGGTAGGGTAGGGTGGGTGTGGGGTTGGGTGGGTTGCAAGGTAGGGTTGGGGTGTGAAAAATTAGAAGAAAAAAATTAATTTTGGGTGGGGTGAGGTTGGGGATGGGTGGGGGGGTAGGGTTTGGGCAAATTGTGGAAAAATAGTAGAAAAAAATCATTTTGGATGATGTGGGGTGGGGTAGGGTCTAGGGCCGAGGTTGGTGGGGGAGTGAAAAATTAGAAGAAAAAAATTAAATTTGGGTGGGGTGGGGTGGGGTTGGGGTGGGTGGAGGGGTAGGGTCTGGGCGAGTTGTAGAAAAGTAGTAGAAAAAAACATTTTGGGTGAGGTGGGGTGGGAAAACATCTCAAAAAAAGGAAAAAAAAAATATTTTTGGGGTGGCATGGGGTTGGGTTGGGTGAGGGTGGGTGGGGTGGGATGGGACGGGTGGGTGGGTGGATGAGATGGAAAAAAATAGAAGTAAAATCATTCTTGTGGTGGGGTGGGTGGGGTGGTTGGTGTTGGGGTTGGGGAGGAGTGGGGTGGGGTGGGGTGGGTTGCCGAGTGGGGTGGGGTGAGTGCGGGGTTGGGTTGGGTTGGGGTGGAGTGATTGTGGATTATGTATTGTTTTGATTTTATTATTTAATATTATATAAGTTTTAATTTAATATATAAATGAAAATTATTATAATATTATATTAATTAATTAACTAATTAACACCTGATTTTTAAACATGATTTTTAAACAAAAATCTTAAGTTTGTCATGTTTAAAAAGTGAAAGTTTTATTTATATAGTTATGTACTTTTCCCATGTAAAAATTAGGTTTTAGGAATGTTAGTATATGTGTTTATTATTGTAGTTAAAAATCAGATTTTTATTAAATTTTGATAAAAATATAATGAAATGCGGGATAAAATTAATTTGACTTTTATTTAGATTTTTTTTAATCAAAAATTTAATCCACACACCTAACATATTTTCTTAAGTGCTTTGATTTAGACGTTGATGATCTTGTGTGAAGGGCAAAAAATCATTGGAGGGGGGGGGGGGGGGGGAGTTGCGGCGATGGCCACTGTATTGTGCCCGTCGATGGCACTAGATCACCTCTCTTATTTAAATTGTGAAAATTACACTCACCTCTACTTTTAAATATCCAAATTCAAATGAGACTAAACATGTATAACTTCAAATCTCAGGTTATAATTAAAATCTCAAAATTAATTAATTAATTAAATAATTGTATTTTGAAATTAAATTAATTACCCAATTCTTACCATAATTCCACACCATACCACTCCACATCACACCCTAATTACTCTCTCTCTCTCCCCCCCCACATACGTTCACTCTCAACGACTGCCGAACACCGTACTCCATGACTGTCGCACGACGCCCCTTCATCTCGGCCACACACCATGATCGTCGCACACCGCACTCCAACCTATGCTTCGAACGAAGACTGTTGCATGCAGCAGCCATTTCAAGGTAAGAACCACCACCAACATCAGAAAAACAGATCAAAACCACAAACCATCACCAGATTCAGAACCACAAACACAACTGAAAGCCAGCATCAAAAAGAAGAAAGAAGGACAAAGCAAACACTAGGCACGAGCAAACACACAACCAGAGAAGAAACACTACATCCTGCCTAAGATTCACCATAACCTTCACCACAAAACCACCATATCTGAACCACCACCACCACAATCCATCCAACATCAACACACCACCCGCAATACTTCCACCACAAAGAAGTAAACCACACACACCCCCACACTCCACACCGCCAAAATCTGTGCGTAGGTCAGCCAAAGGTGGTAATATGCGAACGTGCGCGCACTGCTGGCTTCGTAGCTCAAATCTGCGATTGTGGCGTCGTCGTAGTTCAGATCTGCGATGCCTGCTTCCGCTCCTGTAGTGGGTGCCATCGCCGAAGCCGCCGGGGAGAGTGGATACCGGTAGTCGGTGGTTGTGGTGCGAATAAAATGGTAACGAATCTGTGAAGGCACTAATTTGTGTTGTGTGTGCAGTGGTAGTGTAGTGGCATAATTAATTTAACTTAAAAAATGTGTGGCCAACTAATTGATAAGTTGTGACCTAGGAATCAAATAATTGTAACCTAATAATTTGTAGAAAAATTGAGGTCAACAATGTTTATGTGATTAGTTACTTGATTAATTGAGTTGAGATAAACTATCCTACAATTGTGATGAATTGTGCCAAAGAGATTCTTGAGGCTACAAGCAAGTGTTTGATTTTATTAAGCAGGTTGATGCATGCTGGATGCTGTACTTTTTGTTCACCTATGCTCTAAAATTTTCATGCACGTGAACTAAAAGACTTGATCGATGAATATTGCGATAAAGTTATAAAGAAGAAATTGTCACATAGATGTTCATTTCAAGGCCTATTGTGGCATATTTGAAAGAGATCCTAACATGCATATTGATTTCGTTGCTATTATCTGATGCTTGGCACTTGCTTGTCCACTTCGATGCAATTGCGTTATATTTAACTAACATGTTAGGTTATCCTGAGGGAGTGAAAGATTACAGGTTATGGTTTTAGATGGTAAGGGCATGAAAGTTATCAACAGTCGAGATGTGAAGTTTAATGAACTTGATATGCCTTGTCTCAAGACCATGGATAAACAGATTGAGAAGGGGGAATCTTCTGTTGAGAAGAAGATTGATTTTGAGGTTAAGAGATTAGGTGAAGATAATCCAGAGGGTAGTGAAACCCAACCTCAAGTAGAAGAGAAAAAAGAAGTCATGGTAGAGCAACCTGAACTAGAAATTCCTCAAACGGAAGTCCCTGATCAAGAAACATCTACAGGTACTAATTTGGAGAACTACCAATCTGTGAGAGATAGGGAGAGGAGACAAGTTAGACCAAATATGAAGTACGTATCTTCTAATTTGATTGACTATGTCTTAGTTTCAGGTGAAGCCTTAGATTCAGTTGAACCTACTTCATTTGAGGAAGCGATTAATTGTGAAAAATTTGGAAATTGGAAAAAGGCTATGAAGGAGGAGATCCAGTCTCTGAACAAAAATGAGACTTGGAAGTTGGTTGAAAAACCAAGGAATCAGAAGGTAGTATGTTCGCTAGAAACACACCGCAAGTGCACGAATCGCATACAAGTGATAGTGGACTAATTGAGTCTGGTTTATCGATCCCACAAGGATTGTCTATTTCAATTACACTCTAATATAATTAATTTTAACAAGAAAAACACACAATAAAGATTTGTTTGGGAATGTTCTCGTACTAGAATTAAAGTTGCAAATGTAAATAAATAACTAGAAAATGGTGATGAATAGATGATAAAGGAGTATTGGGATTATTGATTCCACTTGACCATTACCTAATTGAATTCACGACAAGCAAATAGAAATGCAATTCATTAATCATGTTAGACCCGATTTTCCAAGCTTAGCCAATCACCTCTCTCGAGTGAAATCAACCCTAATTAGTGGCATTAACCTACTATATCTCTATGTCGATTAAAAACACACAAATTGCATTAAACCTTTATGAAAATAGCTCAATGGGTCATCTAGGGTTTTAGGTATATCTCTATCCTAAACAAGAACCTAGAGCAACTATTGTATTGATCTAGAATACACAACAATTTCTCAATAATTGCACATCCCATGAAACCTAAGCATAAATGTGGCCACAATAAATGCTAGTCAATAAATACAAAAATAAATGCACAAGATAATAAATAGCTTAAATTCTTAAAACAAGCATGAAAATCAACCAAGTTAGGTCAAGCTTCATCAATAATCCCAACACAAAATAGTTTAGCCCATAGTGAAATAACAATAAAATTCAAGAATTAAATACATCATTTCAACAATCGATTAAAGTAAATAGAGAAATACGAAGATTAAGCAATAAATGCTTCCCTCAACCAATGAGCCAAGCTTCAAAATATCAATATTCTTCCACAATGACTTTGGTATTTCTCCCCTTAATCAATATTCATCAACTAAACTATACAAAATCAAGAGAAATTACAAGATAAAAAGAGAGTAAAAAGAGAGAAAAGAGAGAGCCTAGGGTTTCTTGAGTTCCAAAAGGTAAAGAATGCTTTCAAAATACCCAAAATCACTCAAAAATACACCCAAATCGTGTAGATCCGCGTATAATAGCTTTTGGGCCGAACCGGGTCGGCCCAGATTATCGCTCAATATTTTGACCACGCGATCGCGTGGTTGACTGCCTTGCGATCGCGTGGTTGCCCTTTTTAGTCTCGGGTTGGATTTTTGGCCAATATCGCGAACGCGACCTGTGCATAGCCACGCGATCGCGTGGTTCCTCTGAGTGATGTCTTGCAACTTGATCTTCTTTTAATTGCAATTTAGGTCCTCCATTTTTCAGTGTAGATCAAGTTGGTCCCCAAACTTTGACTCTTTTCTCCTCAGTTTCTTCAATAAATCTTTCATTTAGCTTCCATCTTGTGTTTTCTCCCTGAAGTTGATTGTTAGACCTATTTAACCACAAAATATGCATAATTAAGTAGGTATTTGTCCAAATTACTCCAAGAGTATTACTAAAAAATATATGAAATATGCATGTAAAATGCACTCAACAAATACCCCCAAATTTGAACTCTTGCTCGTCCCGAGCAAGAATATTTACATGCATCTACAAAAAGTGACAATATGATCAACAATGCTAGATACTTGCAATCTTCCATGATTGTAAAATTGCATAATTAATTCACAATTATGTTCCCGAATAATGCTACAAAAATGAGTTTGGCTTATCCGATGTTCGATCGGTGCGTGTGTGCATAGCCACTGTCAATCGTCAATAAGATTCAAGAATGTTGATGAGTAAAGAGGTTTCAAGTCAAAACTATCCCACCATTAGTGGTCAATTCTTTCCTTTCCCACTCGTGACATTCATCCCCCAATGAATAATTTTCTTTCCACTCCCGGGATGCAATTCTAGAGGGTACTTCTCAAATCACTCTTTCTTTTTCCACTAAAGCATGGGTGTGTTTTACCGACAACCTAGAAATGCAGTGACTCTCCACTAATGAGTGCTTCGACATTCAAGTTTATACCAAGCAATTCAAACCCACTATTCATCTAAGCCCTTATGCAAGTACAAATGCATGATTTCTAATAACTAACATGATGTTTGCTCGTGACTTCCCCCACTCCCTTAAGCTTTCTAATTGACCCATGTAGCGAGCTTTAGGTCGGTAGCTCCCCGATTTTTTTAGATCAAAGGGTACCAGGTTTCAAAATACCCCTACGGACTTATTAACTCGAGTCAAAAAGACTACGAAGTGGGGTAGACTTATTAAGCGAATGCAATGATAATGTGCTTTTTTTTTTTTTTTTTTTTTTTTTTCAAGTGTGTGTGTGTGAGTACCCTACTCATTAAGCTTTCTAATTGACCCATGTAGCGAGCTTTCGGCCGGTGACTCCCAAGTTTCAAACTTAAGGCACCAAGTTTCAAGATACTCCTACGGGCTTAATAACTCGAGTCAAAAAGGCTTCGAGATAGGGCAATGCAATGCAAAAATTAAAATGGGCTTAGAACTCTAGCATATGGTCATTACTTGGCTTATATTTGGCGAAAGATACTCCACACAAAAATTTACTTCCACGTGCATGGAATCACTACACGTCTAGGCCGTCTCTTTCACCAGGTCGACCACCCCCAAACTTGTCTTACAATAGGATCAAGATATTTAGAGTTTTGGGAAACATTTGATAGGTTGATAAAAATAAACAATGCAAGCTCACAACCTAGTTCATCTACTCCATTAACCTCTTCGCCCTTCAACAATTCCCAAACTCACCGACAATTGACATGACTATTGTGCTCAATGTACATATGATCTTACATGGATAAGCATTTAAAGAAAGTAGCACAAGTAACATATTTGGTCATAACTCGTGAATTAACAACAATTTCAAACATCAAAGTCTTATAAGCCGGCAACGCTATCTAGCATGTCAATATTCTCAACAAAATAAACAATTTCAAACATCAAGACATCAAGGGCCGGCAAGGCAATGTAAAATGTTCATAAAGCAACATGATCCCAACACCCCAAATTTAAATCAAACATTGTCCTCAATGTTGACAATGGCATAATAACAAGAAAGGGATGGGTGATGGAACTTCCCCGGATTGATGCGTGTATGATGTTCCAAATTGACCTAAGCTTTGATTCTCTTGCTACGCAAATCTCCCCCAAACTTGTTGAGGACAAGGTTGCTTAGGATTTCAAAAAAATTTCGAACCTACAAAAGTTGGTGATTAACCAAGTTAGAGATAATAAAAATGCAATAAGTAAATATCAACAAGTAATTAAAAGAGTAGAAATTTGGGTTGCCTCCCAGAAAAGCGCTTGGTTAAAGTCGTAAGCTCGACTTTTTGATACAATTACTCCGGGTTTGCAAGAGGGATGGATGACTTCTCATTTTCATAATTACCCCCAAGTATGGCTTCAAACGTTGCCCATTTACTTTGAAGTTCCCTTTACTTCCATGATAAAGTTCAACCGCTCCATGTGGGAAGATTTGAGCAATGGTGAATGGTCCCGACCATCTCGAGCGAAGTTTACCGGGGAACAATCGAAGTCTTGAGTTGTAGAGAAGTACTTGTTGCCCAACTTGGAAGTCCCGCTTCACAAGGTTCTTGTCTTGCCACCTCTTTGTCTTTTCTTTGTAAATCCGAGCATTTTCATATGATTCAAGGCGGAATTCATCAAGCTCATTGAGTTGGAGTAATCTTTTCTCACCGGCTAACTCCATATCGAAATTCAAGACTTTTGTTGCTCAATATGCTCGGTGCTCAAGCTCAACCGGGAGATGACATGCTTTACCAAATAGGAGTCGAAATGGAGACATACCAATGGGGGCCTTGAAAGCGGTGCGGTATGCCCATAATGCATCATCTAATTTCTTGGACCAATCTTTCCTCGAGGCATTCACCGTCACTTCATGGATCTTTTTCAATTCTCTATTTGAAATTTCAACCTGCCCACTTGTTTGCGGATGATAAGGAGTGGATATTCGATGTTTGACTCCATACTTGGTCAAAAGTGAGTCGAAGAGGCGGTTACAAAAATGTTTTCCGCCATCACTAATGATATCTCGAGGGGTGCCATAACGAGTAAAAATATTTTTCTTCAAAAATTTCACCACCACTCGAGCATCATTTGTGGGAAGTGCCACCGCTTCTACCCACTTGGACACATAGTCTACCGCAACTAGAATGTATTGATTAGAAAAGGACGATGAAAAAGGTCCCATAAAATCAATACCCCAAACATCGAATATCTCCACCTCTAAAATAGAATTTAAGGGCATTTCATTTCGGTTAGAGATATTACCCAATCGTTGGCATCGGTCACATTTGGACACAAGTGTGTGAGCATCCTTGAATAAAGTGGGCCAATAAAATCCCGATTGAAGAACCTTTGATACAGTTTTCACGGAACCAAAATGGCCTCCATAAGTCGATGAGTGACATTGTTCAAGAATCTTCTCCATCTCCTCCTCGGGCACACACCTTCTCATGATTTGATCCGGACCCCTTTTGAACAACAACGGGTCATCCCAAAAATAATGCTTGATATCCGCAAAGAACTTCTTCCGTTGTTGATAAGAGCAGTCCGGGGGAGTGATGCCACTTGCAAGAAAATTCACACGGTCCGCATACCATGGCACACTAGCAGCTTGTAGAAGATCCATGATTTGGAAAATTTGCTCATCCGGAAATTCCTCACTTATCTCTTCATCCAAAATTTCCTCGGTTTGCTCAAGTCTAGATAAGTGATCGGCTACAAGATTCTCCGTCCCCTTCTTATCACGAATCTCCAAATCATACTCTTGGAGGAGAAGAACCCATCTAATTAACCGCGGCTTGGCATCCTTCTTTGCCAACAAATACTTGAGGTCCGAATGGTCAGTATACAAAATCACCTTGGAGCCAATAAGATATGACCGAAACTTATCAAAGGCAAAGTCCACCGCTAGCATTTCCTTCTCAGTAGTAGCATAATTCAATTGAGCATCGGTCAAGGTTCTACGAGTCGTATACAAGTGATAGTGGACTAATTGAGTCCGGTTTATCGATCCCACAAGGATTGTCTATTTCAATTACACTCTAATATAATTAATTTTAACAAGAAAAACACACAATAAAGATTTGTTTGGGAATGTTCTCGTACTAGAATTAAAGTTACAGAAGTAAATAAATAACTAGAAAATGGTGATGAATAGATGATAAAGGAGTATTGGGATTCTTGATTCCACTTGACCATTACCTAATTGAATTCACGACAAGCAAATAGAAATGCAATTCATTAATCATGTTAGACCCGATTTTCCAAGCTTAGCCAATCACCTCTCTCGAGTGAAATCAACCCTAATTAGTGGCATTAACCTACTATATCTCTATGTCGATTAAAAAAATACAAATTGCATTAAACCTTTATGAAAATAGCTCAATGGGTCATCTAGGGTTTTAGGTATATCTCTATCCTAAACAAGAACCTAGAGCAACTATTGTATTGATCTAGAATACACAACAATTTCTCAATAATTGCATATCCCATGAAACCTAAGCATAAATGTGGCCACAATAAATGCTAGTCAATAAATACAACAATAAATGCACAAGATAATAAATAGCTTAAATTCTTAAAACAAGCATGAAAATCAACCAAGCTAGGTCAAGCTTCATCAATAATCCCAACACAAAATAGTTTAGCCCATAGTGAAATAACAATAAAATTCAAGAATTAAATACATCATTTCAACAATAGATTAAAGTAAATAGAGAAATATGAAGATTAAGCAATAAATACTTCCCTCAACCAATGAGCCAAGCTTCAAAATATCAATATTCTTTCACAATGACTTTGGTATTTCTCCCCTTAATCAATATTCATCAACTGAACTATACAAAATCAAGAGAAATTACAAGATAAAAAGAGAGTAAAAAGAGAGAAAAGAGAGAGCCTAGGGTTTCTTGAGTTCCAAAAGGTAAAGAATGCTTTCAAAATACCCAAAATCACTCAAAAATACACCCAAATCGCGTAGATCCGCGTATAATAGCTTTTGGGCCGACCCGGGTCGGCCCAGATTATCGCTCAATATTTTGACCACGCGATCGCGTGGTTGACTGCCTTGCGATCGCGTGGTTTCCCTTTTTAGTCTCGGGTTGGATTTTTGGCCAATATCACGAACGCGACCTGTGCATAGCCACGCGATCGCGTGGTTCCTCTGAGTGATGTCTTGCAGCTTGATCTTCTTTTAATTGCAATTTAGGTCCTCCATTTTTCAGTGTAGATCAAGTTGGTGCCCAAACTTTGACTCTTTGACGGATTTGACTCTTTTCTCCTCAATTTCTTCAATAAATCTTTCATTTAGCTTCCATCTTGTGTTTTCTCCCTGAAGTTGATTGTTAGACCTATTTAACCACAAAATATGCACAATTAAGTAGGTATTTGTCCAAATTACTCCAAGAGTATTACTAAAACATATATGAAATATGCATGTAAAATGCACTCAACATAGTCCATTGTAAATGGATCTACAAGTTGAAAGGAGTAGAAACTAATGGCCCTTTAAGATATAAAACTAGATTGGTAGCTACGAGATTTACTCAAAGAGAGGGTATAGACTATAATGAGGTGTTTTCACCTGTTATTAAGTATAAAACTATTAGGTTAGTCCTAGCCTTAGTTGTCCAATATGATTGGGAATTAGAGCAACTAGATATTGAGATCGCTTTTATTCATGGGGAATTGGATGAGGTGATTTACATGACTCAACCTCAAGGGTTTGAGGTGAAGGGTAAGTCAGAACTTGTGTGCTTGCTTAGAAAGTCTTTGTATGGCCTTAACCAGAGTCTCAGGCAATGGTATAAGAAATTTGATGCTTATATGTTTAAAATTGGTTTTAAAAGGAGTGAATATGATGCATGATTGTATTATAATAACTGTAAGATAGGCTGTGAAGTTTATTTGTTGTTATATGTAGATGAAATGTTGCTTGCTAGTTCTAGTAAATCTGAAATTGTTAAAATGAAAAACCTTTTAAAATCGGAATTTGACATGAAAGACTTAGGAGATGCAAAAAAGATTCTTGGCATGGTTATTAAAAGGAATAGGGCTGATGATAGACTAATTATTAATCAAGAGTCTTATTTAGACAAGGTGATAACCGAATTTGGCATGAAACTTGCTAAGTTTGTCAATAAATCATTAGCTGCACACATGAATTTATCATTTGCAGAATGTCCTAAAAATGAAGATGAAAAACATGAAATGAGTAATGTTCCCTATGCTAATGCCATTGATTCTGTGATGTATTCTATGATTACCACTAGACCGGACCTTGCATATGCAGTTAGTTTGTTTAGTAGGTTTATGTCTAACCCAGGTAAACCTTATTGGGCTGCATTAAAATGGATATTAAGATATCTAGCGGGAACTCTTAAAAGGGGGTTAGTGTTTGAAAGGAGAAGTGATAAGCTTGAGCTTAAGCGATAAATAGATTCTGACTTTGCAGGGGATAAAGATCAGAGGAAATCTACCAATTCTTACTTCTTCTGTTTAGGTGATAATTGTATCACGTGGAAATCACAGTTGCAATCTCTTGTTACAATCTCCAGCACTGAAGCTGAATATATTGTACTTACTGAAGTTGTAAAAGAATGCATGTGGTTAAAAGGCCTATTGTGTGAACTGAACTTCTTGAATGAATCTGCTATGATATTTATTGATAGTCAAAGTACTTTAATGTTATGTAAAGATCCTGTTTATCATGAAAGGTCTAAGCACATTGAGGTAAAGTATCGTTTCATTAGGGAGAAGTTATCTTCGGGTGAGTTTAAACTGCTTAAAATTGCAATTGAGGATAATCCTGCAGATGTTGAGACAAAAGTACTTGGGACAGGTAAATTCAACAAGTGTTTATCAATTCTTGCTATTGATAATTGTTAGTTTTTTTGCAGGTACTTGGCTGGAGTGAGCGATGATAATTTATAAAACCACACACACAAATGGATAGCACTTGTAACCGAGGAAATTGGTAATGGATTAAGGTGACCCAAGGTGAAGATTTGTGGAATGAAGTGTTGGTTCACTTAATCCACATGACATCCTATGATTGGCTTCCATTTGGATTTTGAAATGAATAAAGAAGGGGGAGCTCCTCTTGGTTCAGAGGTCTTGGAAAAGAGTTGGGTGGAGAGAATATTGCTACCTCCGGTGAACCAAGATCCAGTTGCCATTTGTCAAGGACGACGGTGCCATGTTCCAGTTTAAGTGATCATAAACTGAGCTCAAACAAGGAACAAGAACACGAACCGAACAAAGCTGCTGGACAGATTCTTCAAAGCTGCTGGGTTCTTCAAGGTTGCTGGGAATGAGCTTGAATGCTTAACAAACAAGGAGAAGGACCTGTAGTGTATTTTCCTCGATGCCACAGTGAGCTAAAAATCTTTATCTAGTCATGGCTTCATGATAGCATGGATGGAGGGCCATAGGAAAGTGGCTGTCACAATGGACTCCTCTGCGGTAGTTACATTAGTTTCATGGGAATCCATAAGTGAAATACCACCCTCAAAGAGCTAGAATTCTCAAGGTTTGAGTGGAATGTGAACGTGGTGTGGAGCTAGGGGTTGGTAGTTCTAATGGTTTACCTTTTACCTTTTTTATTTTTTTCATTTCAACTCATTTTATTATTTTATTTATATTAGTCTTTTAAACAAAAATATATATTTTTGAACTTAAAAGTAAACAAAACTGTTTATGAGGGTGTTGGAGGAATTTTTTAAATGAATCATATATACAATGGTTGAAGAAAACGTAGAGAAATGAAATGGAAAATTGGGTTAAAAAGAAAATTTCATTATTTTGGCCAGGCACATGCATGCGATCGCATAAGTCCATCATGCTGTCACATAGCATGTCCATGCTGCCGCATGGGACCGTTAGACAGATTTTTGAGCTTCATTTTTCTTGCACCTTTTCATGTTTTACATGGTTTTTCATGGAAAGTTGTAACCGTGAAGAGTTGTATCAATTCTAAAGGTTGTATATATTGATAATACACATTTTGATACTCTATATAAAGGATTCAAAGTTGGTTGATTCAAAAACACCTTGAATTTCTCCTCTCTTCTCTACTTGCCTTGATATTTTTGTATAAAAGTTCATTTGTTCTCTTACATACAAACTTCTAATGTCAATAACTGTAGATTTGAATATTAGATTCTTTTCTGTATTTATCATCGTCTTTGTGTTCGGGTTTGTTGCCGGATATTGCACGTTCGTCATCAGACAAAACTTTGATTCCATTGTATCTTGGAGGCTTATTTGGATCCCTCGTGCATACTATTTGGCGGGACAAATAAAGTCTAAAAAAAAGTGAGTGCCGTGCCTTGGAATCATCAAAGTCATTACGAAAGATTTGTCATCACGCCACCAACATCGTTTCAACACAGGGTTCAGGTTATGACTCCCTACCAAAAAAATAGATATATGACCAAGTTGATACAAAGATCATAAATAGAGACCAGTGATGAAAATCCCTAATATGTAAAAGAAGGGAATGTAGGCTGGAGATTCACAAACCGATGTGTTAGAGCAACTCAAATTTGCTGTTTATTTTGAATGTGAAGGTGATGTGACTTGGAGACATAATGAGGTTGCAATGGCAAATCAATAAAATATGGAGAGGACTGTCCAAAAAGAGTAATGTTATTCATCCAATTGGTTTGTGTGTAAGTTTGTGTTACATTCTAATAGAGGGCTCAACTCCAGTGAGGATGAATATCATTATTCGTCCAAACATGAACAACTCTTCTTACAGCTGTGAACCGTTTTTAATTTAATTTATTTCTCTCCTCACATATTTTCTCTTTCTTATCAACTAAGTCAATCTTCATACGTGAGTATTGAAGATGCTCTAATTGCAAGTTTGCAAAAGAGTCCTAACAGTCTTAATATATTCCATTTTAGGAATTAATGATTTTTTTAAATTTATATTTAAAAAAAAATAAAAAATCGCGTTTTGTTCTGGTTCTTGGTTTTGGTTCTGGTTCCGGAATCAGAACCAGAACCGATGGTTCTTGATTTTTAAAACCAGAATCGTTTAAAATTTGATAAAACCGAACGGAATCGAGCCGTTGGTTCCGGTTCTTTTGCCCAGGCCTATTCCGCAACTCGCCGCCATGAGACGTCGTCCACAGTCCACTTCCAGTCTCTGTCTCAATCTAACACTGAAAATTTAAAGGTAAATACTTTCACATGGCTCATAGTTTAGTCGCATAGAGATTGAGTTTGGGGTTTGTCGAATTGTAGTTGCTGTGCTTAGATTTATTGGAAGAATTTCCATATGGTGAAGATATTATATTATGTTAAGTAATGGGTTACCAATAGTCAAATGGAGATGTAAAAGTTTAATTTCTGTTTTTGAAAAATAAAAGTTATAGTCACTCTGAATTAAAATTAAAGATATTTCCGGTCAGATTAGTTGGAGATAAGTTTTCATTGATTTTCATTGATTTACCATGTCAAAACTCAAAACCCATAATTTTTCATTTCAGGAATTCATACATATAGGAATTTTGCAGATTATTTTTACTGATTTGATCCATATATTATTGGCTCATCTTGATTGTCAGAGGTAATTTTGCTTATATTTGTTGCTTATGAGTGAATTTCCTTTAGATTTCATGTTTGTAGAAATAATTTGTTGTCCAAACATAGGTCACGGAGAGAGCTGGAAACAAAGCAAGATGACAAATGAGGATTTAAGGTTTGAGATTGAAAATTAGAATTGAAAAATTGGGTAGGGTGGGTTTCGTTAGGTGGGTATATTATAATCAATGTTCTAAAAAGCGTAATGCGTTGCGAGACGTCGATGTCGAAAATCAAGAATCACAAGTTTAGGCATGTCAATGCGAAGAATAAGCGTCATAATGCGTTTCGTATTTTTAATATTATTTTATTTATTTTAAGACATTAAATATATTTTTATGTAAAAAAAAATAGATTTTTTACCCTTTAAAAAAAACCCGGATTAGGCGGCGCCTAGGGGGGATTAAACGCGCCTAGGTGCGCTTAGGAGGTCAAAAAAAACTTTGACCGCATTTTTACGAGCATACCACTTATTCGATGCGTTTTGGCCGTGCATCGCGCCTAGGCCCGCCTAGGATGCGCATTTTCGCGCATTTTAGAACACTGATTATAATAGTATATTAGTTTATTATAATATTTATTATTAATATTAATATAATTAAAAATAAAAATTACACCTAAATTTTGATCAAAGAAGATATAAATTTGATTTTTGAATTGAAAACATAAAACTCATGTGTCAAGTGTAATTTTCCCTTGATAAATAATCATTTTGATAATAAAAAAATGGAGAGAGAACTGGGCAGGGTCAACTAATACTGAGACTTCTCTAAAGGGGTCGGAGCCCAGCCCAGTCTGCAGCAAAATATATATAGAAATAGAAATAGAAATTAATTATCACCAAACGCATGAAGGCTCAAAACCCTATCCCACTTTTACATTCGCCCGACTCAATTTTCCGCCACTCAGTAGGAGAGCTTGCTGTGGTGGTACCTTTCAGGTTAGCTTTCCCTTTCGCACCAACACTCGTATGTACACGAAAAGGGACTTATAGTTATGTGTTTATAAATAATTCAATCAATTAATCTGAGACGGGATTCTATTGTAGATCGTTCAACCAGATATGCATGTTATATGTTTTAGTAGTCTTATTTTTATTTTATTTTATAGATTTGTCCTTATTTATATTTGGTTTTGAAAGCAATATAATATGTTCTAATTGTTTGTTCTTTTTTAAGACATTTGAAAATAAAGGTTCAGAGATCAGGTTTTTACGGAGTTTCATGACCTCGACATCTCTAAAATACTTTGATGGGATGAAATATTAAATGTATTCCCATTTGCTTAAACAACATGTTTTATGGTGATGAGAATCTGAGTGAAAGACTGTTGCTAGGTCTTTCCATGGAGAAGAAGTATGCGATTGATAACAGTAAGACTTGGCTTTAAAAAATTTTGGTAAAAAGAAAGGAAAGAAGAGAACACTGGAAGTGGGAAAGAGGAAGTTGGGCACCCACAAAAAGGCAAAGAAGAGTGAAGAGATGACACTGAAGATGAGGGGAATGATAGTAATAATAATATAAACATACTACATTGTTAAATACTAAAGTTTTTGCTCCGGTTTTAGTTGGCAATAAAGATGAGGTGAATGACAGTAATAATAATATAAACATACTACGTAGTTAAATACTAAAGTTTTTGCTCCGATTTTAGTCTAACTTCTTTTGTTGGTCAGTGGATGTCTAGTTTTGTAGGCAGTAAAAGTTAAATTCATCCAATTCTTGTATGTGTGCTCACAATTTGAATGATACACGGGCCCTGGAGATGAAGAAAAGAAGAAGTAAATTGCTGCACTTGGATTTCTTAGGGGTGTTCCGCAGTTTCCAACAGGTTTGGCCACACAAAAGACTTGATTTAGTAATGTAATTTTGATTTGTCCATTTGGAGAAATTTTTTGATGGAAAACTTGAATTTTTATTGAAGGTTTTGCTAATCAGATGAGTAGTTTCACTTTTTCTGACTTCTTGATCAGAATGTAATTGCTGGGTTCCCATTGACATCTTGATCAAAATGTTGTTTTGAAGTGTGTCAAGATTCCAAGTTATGACCAAAAAAAAAAAATTTCTTCGATCGAAAATTTGTTGTGCCCCATATTTGACAACTATTATATATATATACACAGAAAAACACGATCAATTCATGTTTATTAATGTTAATCAATTATGTAATTTTCACTTGTCAACCTTTCGTAAGGAATAAATAAATAATTAAATCACACATTTGGTCCTGTTATTGGTTAATGTCACAATATCTACGAGGTTGTGTGCGCTACGTAGGGATGGCACCGCCCCTATAAGTATCTACTATACAAAAGTCAAAACGAAATGTTTAATAAATGAGCACATGATACATCATAAGAAAGATGGTTGAATTTGGAGTTCAACGCAAAAAACGGAGTGCAATTCGGAGTTGTAGATCAAAAGTTATACACGTTTAAAGACAGTTACCTTTAAATCAAATACGGAATGACTAAATTGAAAGAAAAGTAAAATTTGAGAACTAATCAACAAGAAAATTTAAAGGTAGGGACGTTATTCGCAAAAAAATAAAGGTAGGAACGTTATTCGCCAAAAAAAATAAACGTAGAGACGTTTTTCCACAATAAATGTCAAACGTAGGGACGTTTTGTGCCAATTACCCAAATATGAATGGGCTGATTTTGATTTTGACGAAAATGCCCTTGCATGTGTTAAATATTTACTGTTCAATTCTAAATTAACGGTGAAATGAGGTTAAATTTGACGGAAATGATGTCTCCCACAAGAAAATGTAAAGGTTGGGACGTTTAGCGTCAAAAATCAAAACGTTGGGACGTTTTGCACAATATATGTCAAAGATAGAGACGTTTTGTGCTATTAACCCTTATATCATCTACAATATATGGTCTGAGTTGCAATGTCATTTCTATTCTCTCTTTTCGACATTAATAAGGTCCAAACTTGTTTGTTTTGATGCATGTGCTAATCCTTGGACATCGACTCCATCCAATTTAACTGTTTAGGGATAACAATTATTATGGATATAACAAGAAAAAGCAAGCAAATTAGTATCGATAAAGAAACATTACACAACTAGGAAATATAATGTAGTCTATTTCGAACAACAGAACGGTCATGATCTATAATATAAATAAAAAGAGCGAAAAAGACAAAATTTCTTAATAATTCGGGCAAATCATGTCCTAATACTTCCTTCCAAACAAGAAGAGAGCCAAAAAAATATAAAAATGAAGGTACTTATGAGAGAAACAAGTTTTATTTGAACTAGTGAATTCTTCACGATATCTCAATTTCAAAGCTTGATATATCTTTCAAAAATAAAAAATGAAAATAAAAAAAAGAGGATCGATGCAATTTGACTAATCCTTAACATGTCATAACTTTTTTGATTGTAAACTATTTTCATTCCAATTTTAATACTCGTGAATTAAAACAAAAGTTGCGAAAAGTATTGATTTTTTTTTAATCAACTTTTAAATTTATTAAAAGCATAATCTTACTTGCTATAACCGCAGCCACCATTTATATCAAACGTGGAATATGTCAAATTAGGCTGTTAAAAACACCAATTTATCAATCTTTATATTATTAATGTTTGAGCATTCAAAAATTCGCGTCTTTGATACTGAATGTAGAATGCATACATTCAAACTTTCACTACGGTGGTCGTGTAAGGATTTCAGAACTAAAAATAACAAAATACAAATACTTAAGGTCAAGTCAAAGTAAAAATAATAATTGCCATGAGAAAAATAAACTTTGAACTTCCTATAAATATTCACCAAGTTTTAGAGTTTCTGCTTATAATTAACTTACAGAAAAGTGCAAGATTTATGTTGCATTCAAAGAAGATGGGTTATATTAAAACTACTTATTTTCTCATTTTCTGCACTTTTTTGGTTTCACTTTCTTTTCAAGAAGCAAATGCTATAAGAAGTTTGGGCATGAAGAAATGGCTTAGGGAACAAGTTCCATTATTGGCGGCTTCTCTTCCTAGGGGTCCAGTGCCACCTTCTGGTGGTTCTCCTTGTACTTACATTCCTGGGCCTCCCGGTTCGAGCACCGGCACCTGCGCATTGAACGAAAAGCACTTTTCCGGTGGTGGTGCCGCCCAGCTGCCAGCAGCTTCTCCGATGAGTTCCAAGAATGACTCAACTTCTTGAATTTTTTTTCCCCCCGAGAATTATAAGTAAGAAAGTAAACAAAATTTTGTACCTATAACACTTTTTTTTTATTTGTTACTTGGAAGAACAACAGATGCATGTCTAGTTGTTTAATGTATGTAATTAATGTAATATTGAATTCCAGTACAAAGTGCTTATATTTCATTACTTTGATGAAATTTAAATATCCGTTTTAGATTACTAGTTGTAAGCACGTGCATTGCACGTCTCACATAAAGATATATAATATGAATATTGAATTTTAAGTTATAATATATTTTCAGGCAATTGATATAACTAAAAATGTTAAGGGCAAAACTAAAAATTGAAAAAAAAAAAAACATGAAACTCATTTTAATTCATATTTAATTTATCACCAAAGATTAATGACAATTCAGTTTAATATAAAAACATGTACAAACAACATACAGTTTAACAAAAAGGCAATCCTCACAAGGATGTCCCGAAATTCAAACATAAAGAAAACTGTATGATATCACAACTATTAAATTATCAACTATCAAGTAGTTTCTCTTCTTTAACATGAGGAAACACTTTTCAAAAACAAACATGAACATTTTGCACAATGGGTTAATCATACAAAATGTCACTCAAAAAATCTCTCAAATAATCTTCAACTTTTTTTTTTTTTTTTTTTGATTACATAGGGAGTGGAGGGGAGGGGTAAATAATCTTCAACATTTTATTTTGATGTAAAAGTCCTTAATTTTTTTTTTCTAAATTAACAAAAGTAATCATTTTTAATTCCCTCTTCTTTTGTCCTTCTGTCTTGATTCATGGACTGAACTTTTCTCTTTCCACTCCTCACCGTCTTTCATCCAAACTGGCCAGCATCCACAACATCAAACTATAAGCCAGTCAAGGTCTGACCTAAAAAATTGTAAACTTTAACAGCTTTCAACCAATCGGATTCAATTATGATTATCTGACCAACCGGACTCAATCTAACAATTAGATTCCAGGAAAGTAAAATTAATGGAATACATTTAACAATAAATCAATTCATATAACTGACTAAGTAATTTTAACTATTTATCAATCTCCTCATTGACCAAGCACTTTCAAAAAACGTGCTTTGCTAAATGTCAATTGCGGGAAAAGATTATAAACAAGAAATATTTGACAATGTAATCTAAAAGACAAAATTAGGAAATCCGAAAGGGTTATGAGTAATTAATACCATTTATGCTCGATTTTTCATGTAAGTCCAATTTGAAGAAAAATATGGATTTTTGGGACTTTGCAGCAACTAAAAAAAAGAAAAATATATATCTAATCCATTTACCCCCAATTTCTGAACCCAAACTTTAAACAACCCACCCAAAGCCGCTGTAAGCTTGTAACCAACCATCGAGAAAGCTCCCATCATCAATGATCCACGTCATGTCAGCCCACCACTGTAGGTAACCCGGCCTCCATCTACACTGTGAAAGTTCAAGATCCAATGATATAAGCATTATTGAATCTGTATAAATTACTAAATTCAGAATTTGAATGTGAAGGTTTGAGATTCAATGATGTAATCATTATTGAATCTGAATAAATTACTAAATTCAGAATTTGCAAAGCCAAATACAAGACATACATATGGGAATTCTATACACAGTAATTTCAATTAAACAAAAAAATTAACTACTATCAGTTATTTTCTTCATAGACATAGTTTACCATATCGTTAAATAGTGACAATTGAAATATTATAAATGTATATAGTTCATTGCTTTGCAAAACAATTTGAAATCAATGACAATGTGATAGTAAACAATACATTGAAAAGTCTAGATATGTACATGTTCCACTAAGGTGCTTGTTAATCATTATTTAAATGGTTCATAGAACTATGAGTGCTTCCACAATCAACAAACCTGATGAATATTGAAACTAACAAGCAAGTGCACATTTAAAGAATTAGCTCTTTCAAATTGTAAAAAAAAAAGGCACGAAGAAAGATTTTTACCTATCTTCTTGATCTTTGTTCATGTTGACAATTTTAGCTCTTTCAACTTCTGTAGAAGTTGAAATTACATCAAACTGCAATGAGGAATTCATACATAGACATACACATACATGCAAATAGTGTGTGTAAAAAAAAAAATTATTACTTAAAAGTCCCAAAAAGAAATTAGAACCTTTAGACATGAAAATGAAAAACCAATATTCAATTCAACATATAAGTACATGTACATGGAAAAGATTGTACACGCATATGTATAAAATTAGGCATATAATGTTTAACAATAGACACAATTCATAAAAAGAATTAATAGACTTAATACATAATAATATCATAATAACAATTAACAACACAAGTTTCTAACAGATGTTGAATGCAAGGAGTTAGAAGATACCTGGTCGAGCTCAAAGAAGTAAGAAAATACAAAGAAATACTTGTGATCGAGGAACACAGCATCTATGGTTAGAAAGCCCTAAATGTATTATTCGTCATACTGCCAAATAAGCAAATAAAAAATGAGAAAAAGAAAATCCTTAAACAAAAAGAAAATATAATCCAACTATGAGGGATTCTGGCTCGAGACCTATCCAAAATCAACCGGGTCGGAAAAAAGGAAAACAACTTGATGTATTGAAACGAAACCTTGATACGAAACAAAAGAAAAACATAAATTGAGGAACCCAGTCACATTCTTTATAATAAAGCAAGCAGAAGTCATTTTGTATCCATGAGATAGTGATAGGGAGAACAAAAAACTCAAGAAACACAACAATTCAGACTTTCTTTCGAGTCACATTACATTAAGAAACCCTATTTCTAGGAAATCAAGCCAAAGAAAAAGTACCTTACCCTAGAAATACCCAGAAACGAACCCCTATTTCTAGAAAATCAAGCCAAAATAACATTACCTTACCCCCAGCAATACCCAGCCATGTGTTTACAGAGCATCATTGGACCACAAGAAGGAGTCACCAAGGTGGATAGGCGCCGGTTGGTGTTACGATGCAGCGATATAATATACGCAAATATTAAATCTGCAAGCAATGACAAAATGTATCAGAGAATAGGGGTGTGAGGAATACCTTCTTGACAACAGTAGTTGTATTGTATCCTTCTTCCCTTTAAAGATTTTGTCCAGCAAAATGTGAAAAAAATGTACAACAGTTAAATGTCAAAATCATATGTTACTCCAAAAAATCTAATGCGACACTTGTAAAATACAGGAAAAAAAATACAAAATCATAAGAAATTAAACCCCAAAACCAATATAAAGGGAATTATGAACGTATAAAGATGCATACATGTGCGCGTGTTTGCTGGTGGCAGCATCTTGGACACGAATAACCTTCGGCGGAGCCACGACGGCATAGTCGTTGGGGAGCAAGACACAGAGTCATCCCTTGCAGGGAAATCAATGTCCACCGCTCACCTCCCCTTCTCCGGAGACTCCACCATACCCAAATATTTGACACATTCAATCGCGAGAAATCAGAATCCATCGCCGAAAACCTATACCAAATGCTTAAGATCAAAGAGCACAAAGATAGCAAAAGATTATCTGTCAGTTACCACCGAGAGAAAGAGAGAACGCCTATGTTCATAATCTTGAATAGAATTTCATTCCAATTCTTCCACAAACTGAAGCTATTGAGAGGTCGTTCTGTTTCTAAGGTTTAAAATTGGGAACCTGCGATAATGGACATTTTGTCCCTTTGTTTCCTTTAATTAATGGGCTAAAGTTAGTTTTGGGATAGACTAAAATATGTGTGGGTAAATTAGGCAACTAAAAGATTTTCCACTATATGTACTTTTAAGGTAGTAGTGATAGTGATGCATACGAAAAAGGATCCGATTGGCAGAAAATTGTTAGCCGAATACTTAAACCCCGTTCTCTTTACTGTTTTTAGCCCATTTTGAGTTTTCGATTTTCAGAAATATCGAAAACGCTTTCACTTTGCTCATTTTCAGAAATGCGTTTTACAAAACACAAAAAAAAAAAAAAAACATACAAAGGAAACTCAAAACGAGTTTATTGCGTTTTGGATATTTTGTGTTAAAAAGTTCAAAACGCCTATTTTGGATTTCTTTTTTATTTTTTAGATCCATGTTAAGATTTTTTTTTTTTTTTTTTTTTTTGTAAATTTTTTTTTTTTGTAAACGTGAGACGCTTCCTTCACTTGGAGTTCTTATGTTATTTTGCCATTATATATATATATATATATATATATATATATATATATATATATATATATATATATATATCCATGTTAAGATTTTGTTGGTATGGGTTAGGTTTTTTTTTAGCTGAAACAATAATAATGATGAATTTATTGACATAGAGAACTAACTGATTTATTGACATTAAAATTAATGTAATTCAACAAATCAACCATTTTTTACATATAAAATATCACAAAATAAATATATCAGAAAATTACAAAGTAGACGCATTTTTCAGTTTTCTATTTTTGAAAACAGTTTTCCAAAATCACAAATAGAACATGTTTTCAGCAATCCCAAAATAAACAACCAAAATTCAAAATTTAAAACAAAATCGAAAACTCAAAATTCAAAATTGAAACACAAAGAGAACGGCCCCTTAATTCTCTCCACCATTCATTACTATCTATTTATAAATTCTTCAAAACCAATATATACAGCCAATTTTGTTTTTTCTCCTTTTCCATCTCTTTCTGTGATAGAATCTATAATACAGATAATTTTAACAATGAATATTGGATGGAATCTGGTTTCAACACAACTAATCCCCTGCGATCCAAAGCACAGGGGCCCACATAGAAAGGGGTTGTCGGCTGACAGTCCCTTTTAAGTTTTTTATTTATTTTTTATTTCTTTAACTTGAAAGGGCTGTCAGCCCTTTCATATTTTTTTCTATGTTTCTTTTATATTTTGACGCCTTTTTTTATGTCGTTTTTTTTCCTTTCTTTCAAAAGTTTTTTGTATTATTTTTTAAAAATTAATTAACGATTAATTTGAATAAAAATAAAACGAACATAAATTAAAATAGATTTAACATAAACGATCTTAATTAAGAAAGATACAATTTGAAAAAAATACAACAAAAATGCGACTTAATAATAGTCATTGTTGTTAAACCCTTGGAACTCCCCATAGTAGTGGTTTGGTAACAACATAACATGTTTCTTGATCATAAATGAAAGCATGTGCCGACACGGATATCCTTCGAACTCAAATGTCTTACAACTGCATGATATAATATTAGTCATTGTGAAGTGGCCAACTTCACGTTCTCGATCAAAAACTTTTCCACTCTCAAACCTCCTGACGGAATACGTTTTGAGACCCTCGTAATTTGAACTCTTCGAATAAAGATGGTGAGTACTTTGTGCAAGCTCTTTCTGAAAGCGCAGGAAAATTGTCTTTGTATATATGCTGGCCATCTGGACTTCTACTGCGAACGAAGTTGTCATCCGAGGCTGCTCGTTTAGGTCCGTGTGATTTGCAACCAATTCGCCATGTCGTTGGTGAGCCAAGACATTGGAAAACCTTGTGATGAAATCTATCAATGTATTTTTTTTTTGTCCACGTATTTTTCTTCGTGGTCGAAACTTCGCAGTGCGAACATAGTAAGTGAACCTTCCGTGGTGTGGAAAGTGGGTGATTATGTGCCTCGGAGAAATGACTTACATACTAAGAATTTGAATTTCCTTCTTTAGAACAGTTAACTTGGCGGCGCATCCACAATGAGAGTCTCCGCGAAGGCCGCAGCCTTTCTCTTGAACGAGCAACCAAATTTTTAAATTTCATTTGGTATTTCTCATCTTTCTGGCCTTACTTGAAACAAACATATGACTTCCAGACAACTTCATTCATTTGTGGATTCTTTCGGCTACTACCAATACGTGTACTGAAACCCAGCTAATTTTGTATACTCATTATAAAAGTTGTACACATCGTTCAGTGTTTCAAACTCTTGCCCAATTTGCGGAATCACACCAACAATCACTTGTGGTACAAATACATTATCGCCCCTTCCATTCCGAAAAAAGATGTTGCAATTTTTTATAAAATTGTAACGAACTTTGTAATGAAAGAAAGAGATCTATTTGAGAAATGTTGCAAGAGAGTGAAATGATTTGGTTGGTATAATAGCTAAAAAATATGAGAATTTATAGAAAAAATTACATCAAATTTGGAGAAAGAAATGACAAGTCATGTAAAGAAAAATATATCAAAAGTCGAAATTGAATTGACAAGTCAAGAAAAAAAACAAAGAAAAAAATTGACATGACAATTCAACTAAAAAAGAGTACACAAAAAAATTTGAAAAGATTTTATACAAAAATACATAAAAAAGAGATTGTGTCACAAGTCATGTAAGGAAAAAACAATGAAAAAAATTTGGCATTACAATTCTACTAAGAAAGATTGTACAAAAAAAGTTGAATATATTTTATATAAAACGGGATTGGTTTGACAATTCATGTAAGGAAAAAAAAAAACAAAAAAAATTTGACATGACAATTCAACTGAAAAAATGTATACAAAAAAATGTTGAAATGAATTTAAATAAAAATGTATCAAAAAACGATATTGATGTGACAATTCGTGTAAGATAAAAAAAATATATTTGACATGACAATTCAATTGAAAAAATTAATACTGAAATTGTTTTATATAAAAATACATTAAAAATCGAGATTGAAGTGACAAGTCATGTAAAAAAATAAAAATAAAAAATTGACAAGAAAATACAATTGAAAAAATAAAAATAAAAATTTTTGACATAACAATTCGAGAGGAAAAAATTATAAACACAAATAAATTGACAACTCAGTAAAAAATTACATTACAATATGAAAAAAAAGTGAACCGCACTCAACAAAGCAAAAAAAAAAAAAAGTAAAATAATAAAATTAAAATAACTTAGGCCGACAATCCCAATACCATATTGGGACTTGAGCTTGAAGCGCAGGACCAAGAGATCAGTTATGCTAGTTTCACTTCATGTATGAATGAATTTATAGTGGCAATACAAATACACAAGAAGAAGAATCTAGACCTATAATCTGATCTATACACGTATAAAGTATCATCTATGGCTCACCAGAAATCAAGGGAGAAGATGCTCCATAGTACAAAATTGATTCTGATGGTAGTGTGTGAAAAGTGTGCTACTATGTGAGTTTTTGAACAAAAAAACGTGAACTTTACAAAGTTGCATTTCTAACTTAAAGAGTCGCAAGCATGAAAGGTGTAAAATCAGCTTCTAACAACATTGCCTAATGATGAATTAGAGATGGCAATGGGGCGGGACAATGGGGCGAGTATCCCCACCTCACGTCCCGCCTCATGAGTAGATTATCAAAATCATACCCGTCCCATTACCCGTTAAATCAAAACGGGACGGGTATCAAAATGGGGCCGCTCCGTCCCGACCATATATATATATTTTTTTAAACATAATTTTCTTCAAATTTCTAACATTTTTCCCTCTAAAAAAAACTAAAAGTCAAAACAATCAAGTATCCAATTCATCACAGAATCAAAGATGTCATAAGCAAGAATTTGTATCCCTTCTATAAATAAGGAGACACGATGGATGTTAGAAATAGTTAGTTAGTTTAGTTTTAGTTGTTAGTTAGTTTTTAGTTTGTTAGTTGTTAGTTTTTAATTGGTTAGTAATCCCTTCTATAAAATGAAGTTATCATCATTGTAATTAACAAGTCATTCAATACAATTTTTCATTTGTTGAGTTGAAGAAAATGTCTCCCTTCTCGAATGGACACCAAGCAATCAAATCCCCAATTTCTTTTTCCACAAGCGTCAAATGAACTCTCTCTCTTTCAACTTTTTTTTTTGAAAAATCTCTCTGTAAACTTTTACTATCAATCCAGCATGCAAAAATGGGTACACTAGTTCGAGCATCTAGCTGGTTGCTCCCCAGAACCTTCTCTACCTGTGTAATAGGTCGTTCTTTTTCAACAGAATCGGCCTAAGCGCCACCACAATTGCCGCCGCAACGCCTCTCTTAATTCTTTTCCTGACTCACCTTCCCTCGTACCGAGATGACAAGAACCGTTAGACAGTTTTCTCCACATTTAGTTGCCATGCCCAAAATGAGACTTCCTCTTAGGCTTGTTATTCGTGGGCGCCCATCTTCCAAAAGAACAATCTTTATATGTGGATAGCCACATTGGGTATTTGTTTGTGTGTTTTCTACAGCGAACTTCATCCTATGGTTTGTTTCTTGTGCCTTTCTCACTGTCTTGTGGGCATTTGCTATTGGCTTTCTAGCCACCATTGCACACGCAAGCTTTAGGAAGAGACATAAAGAGGCTAAAGTTTGTTCTTCGATCAAAATTGCAAGCGTAAAGAATATGAATGGGCGAATGCATGGAAGATGTTTGATGAAATAACTATGAGAAATAGGGGTAATTCATACTGGGCTTGAGACCCGTATCAGATATTAGTGTTCTGAAATCTCCTCGACAAGCACTTCATTGTTCTTCATTGCAATGAGCCACGTCCAGTTCAGTAATTCTTGCTGATCACCCAGTCTCTTCTTTGGGTATTTCAAAATGTTACCTATCAAGATTCTGGTTCACCTTCATCTACTTTATCATCACTAATTATCAGTATTTTTTTCTGTAAAAGAAAGGAGCTGTGACAATGTTAGCAAATGGGAAGAAGATGAAGGACCTAAGGAGATAAATAAAGAATAAAGGAAAAAAGTGTTACTTGAAATAACAACTTACCACCTTTATAACTTTGCTGAATTGTACAAAATGAACTGAAGCACACGGTTTCAACCAATTTGCTGAATCATCACCAAGAATAAAGGATGATATCAGAATTTGTAGAAATGCGCATTGCTGAGCATCTTTCTATTAGCAGGATATTTATGTTATATGTATTTTATATATATAGTTTGAAGCTCTATAAGTAGAGCATATTTTCTGTAATATCCATTGAGAAATTAAGAAGTAAAATTTCCACTTATCTTTCTTGGTATCAGAGCCATTCTTCCAGCCATGTCTACTCATGCAGATAAAACTCCAGCTGCATCCGATAAATCAAACAGCACCACACAAGCCTTCTCCTCACCAAACCAAATTTTAGCACTTTCATTCAACCTCACCCAAAAGATCTCTGTAAAACTTGACAGGGATAACTACTAGCTTTGGAAGAACATGGTGATACCTATGATCAAGGGGGCATAACTTAGAAGGATTCCTACTAGGAATAAACATATGTCCAGAAGAACGTATAGCAAGTCAATTACTTGCACCAGAAGGAGCCTCAATTGAGATGGTCGTGAAACCAGAATTCACCAGATGGGAATCGACAGACCAGCTGCTCATGGGGTGGATATATGCCACAATGACACCAGATATAACTCAGAGAGTAATGGGAAGCAATAGCTCTGCCCAACTCTGGACTGCTGTACAGAAAAGTTTCGAATTACAGAATAAGTCCAGATTAACATTCCTCACATCGGAGTTTCAGAGGTTTAGGAAAGGATCACTCACCATGGATCAATATCTTACTGCAATCAAGAGATTAGCTGACAATATCTAAGTAGCAGGGAATCAGATTAGCCATGATGATTTAGTGACACAGGTACTGGCTGGCTTAGATGAAGAATACACATCGGTGGTATGTCAACTTAATGGAAAGCAGCAAATAAGTTGGCAAGAATTATCATCAATTCTGCTGACTTATGAAAGCATAATTAACTATTTGAATCAAGTGAGAATTGGAGTAGGCTCGGTTAACCTGAGCCAAGGAGGTAACAAAGGAACTTACAGTGGAGAAAGGAGTTTCAGAGGTGGATATAGTCCTAGATCTCATGTATTCAGAGGAATAAGCAGAGGAAGAAGTAGAGGAGGTAGACAGTCGGATTATACGACACCTTGCCAAATCTGTGGGTTGAAGAATCACCAAGCAGGGTGGTGTTTTAAACACTTTGATGAAACCTATGCTACAAGCAAAACTAATGAAGGAAGGAGTTCAGGTGGACGTGGTTCTAACTACTCTTCCTACATTGCAACACCAAACACTCTTGAAGACTCCTCTTGGTTTGCTGACTTTGGAGCGAGTATTCACATAACAAATGAGAATATCAGTCTTGAGGATCCAAAAGAATATCATGGTAAGGAGCACATCATAGTTGGAAATGGTAATGTTCTCCCCATTACTCATGTTGGTAAGAGATCTTTCACTATTTGTGATAATAAAACTCTAAAGCTGAATAATGTACTACTTGCACCCAAAATTCAGAAAAATCTAGTCAGTGTCTCTAAGTTCACTTTAGATAATGGTGTATTCATTAAGTTTCACTCTAATTTCTATCTTGTAAAGGATATGCTAAAAAGGAAGGTGCTGGTCAGGGAACACTTAGAGATGGACTATATCGACTTCAACTTCCAAATAATCATTACACATCAAACTCTCAAGTTGCCAATTCCAAACAACACGTATGCCCAGTATTGAGTTTGTCCACCAGATGTAATAGGTCAAAAGTAAACAATGAAATTGAGGTTTGGCACAGAAGGTTGGGCCATCCCTCATTCAAACCTTGAGTCATGTATTGAAAAGTTATGTCAAACATTTGAAATCAAATAGTACTTCTATTTTCACTGAAGCTTGTCAATTTGGCAAAGTACATAAACTTCATTTTAAACCATCAGATTCCCATGCACTAAGACCATTAGATTTGATCCACACTAACATTTGGGGACCCTCACTTGTAAAGTGCACTGTAGGGTTCAGATACTACATTATATTCCTAGATGATTTTAGTAGATTCTCGTTACTTTATCCTATGAAATCTAAAACAAAAGCAATAAAATGTTCATACAGTTCAAAGGTTTAGTAGAAACAAAATTTGAGAGAAAGATTAAAACCTTAAAGCCTTTGATAAGTTTGCAAAAGAAAATGGAATTGAACAAAGATTTTCGTGCCCATACACATCAGCCCAAAATGGAAGAGCTGAGAGAGAAATTAGACACCTTAGTGAAACTGCTTTTTCATTGCTAGCCTAAGCAAAAATGCCTTTTTATTTTTGGGTAGAGGCATTCCAGACAGCAAATCATCTAATAAACCTTCTACCGACACCCGTACTTCAACTTAAATCACCTTATCAGATCATATTTGACAAAACTCCAGATTATAACTCATTGAGAGTATTTGACTGTGCCTCTTATCCTTACCTCAGACCATATAACAGTCATAAATTCTCATTTCACTCCCAAAAGTGTGTCAGCCTAGGTTTTAGTGGGGCTAATAAAGGGTATAAATGTTTAGGATCAACTGGAAGAATCTTCATATCTAGACACGTCATTTTTAATGAGAGTCACTTTCCATTCGAAGAAGGATTTCTAAACAAAACTCATGATAGTCACGAATCCAAAATCATTTCATATCCATTACCCTTTAACTTCAATCAGTCATTCATTCCCTACAACTCACAATACTTCACTCTCCAGTCACTCAAATCATCTACTCTCAGACAATTCTACATCATAGTCACACTCAACCTCAAATCACAATTCACAGCAAAACATCATCACAGAACCAGAACCTTATCTCACTCCTAACACACGACAAAATGATGATAGAGTTGATCTTCTAAGTTCCTTTCAATCAGCATCTCCAAGTAACATTCCAGATCAAGCAGATCAAATCATTCTGATGAGGAAGTTGTAAATCTGAGTGATGAGATGAATGAGCAGCAAGGTTGTGAAAATACTGCTGGGAGGATTGCAAATACTGATGATCATCATATGATCACCAGAAGCAAGGACGTGATATTTAAGCCAAAAATTTTCTATGCAAAAATCTATGAACCTAGAAATGTAAAAGAAGCCTTAAAGTATCAAAGTTGGAAGAATGCTATGAAGGAAGAGTTTGAAGCACTGAAAAGAAATTACACCTGGATCTTAGTTCCGATCTTAGTTCCTCCAGATGCAGCTACAAAGACTATAGGTTGTAAGTGGGTTTTCAAGCTTAAGTACAATGAAGATGGCAAAATTGATAGGCATAAAGCAATGCTAGTGGCAAAATGTTTCTTTTAGACTCCAGGAGTTGATTTCACTAAAATGTTCAGCCCAGTTGTGAAAGCTTTAACACTTGAAGTCATACTTACTATTGTTGTGATTAGAGATTGGGATATCAGACAGTTGGACGTGAATAATTCATTTTTGAATAGGAATCTGGAAGAGGCTGTCTTTATGCAATAGCCAGAAGGATTTGTGGATCAAAACAAACCAAATTTTGTAAGCAAGTTGAAAAGGGCGATGTATGAACTTAGACAGGCACCAAGAGCTTAGCACGATAGACTCAAGGGCACTTTATTAGAATGGGGTTATAGACAGTCGAAAGCAGATAATTCATTGTTTTTCAGACAAGAAGGAAAAGTAATCATCTACATGCTTGTATATGTAGACGATATAATAATAACAGGTAATGATGAAATTCAGATACAAGAGTTTATCAACAGCCTCAATAAAGAATTTGCGTTGAAGGGCATGGGACCATTAAAAAGGTTCCTAGGAATGGAAGTGATAAGAAATGAGGGAGGATTGCAGATTCACCAAACAGATATGCATTGAATCTTCTCAAGAGGTATGGATTTGAATCTCTAAAATGTACTTGAACCCCTATAGCATCTGGGAAACTGATCTCAAAACACGAGGGAACAAAATCAAGCAATGCAAGTTTGTATAGAAGTTGTGTTGGAGCTCTACAATACATGGCTTACACGAGACCTGAGTTAAATTTTAGTTTAAACAGGCTAAGTTAGTATCTTCAAGAGCCAATGGATGTACACTGGAGACTCATGAAAAAGGTTTGTAGATATGTGAAAGGCACAACATGATATGGCATTTCTATACAAAATAACCAACACATGAATATTCACGCCTACTGTGATGCTGACTGGGGAGCTTTCCCGGATGATAGACAATTAGTGGCAGGATATTGTGTTTTCTTGGGAGGAAATCTAGTGTCTTGGAGCTCAAAGAAGCAAAGTGTAGTGGCAAGGTCGAGTACCGAAGTAGAGTATAGAGCATTAGCTCATACCTCTGCTGAAATAAGCTGGTTTCAATCATTGATGAAGGAGTTGAATATTGAAGTGAGTGAAACCCCTAAAATCTGGTACGGCAATTTGAGTGCAAGTGCTCTGGCCATGAATCCTATATATCACGCAAGAACCAAACATATAGAATTGGATATTCACTTTGTAAGGGACAAAATGATGAAGAAGGAATTGAAAGTAAGCTACATCCCATCCTCGGATTAGATGGCAGACATACTGACCAAACCCCTTCCTCACTCTCGTTTTCTCTTCCTTAGAGACAAGGTGGTAATAGACACAGGTAATTCCACCTTGAGCGGGGGTGTAAAAGAAAGGAACTGTGACAATGTTAGCAAATGGGAAGAAGAAGAAGGACCTGAGGAGATAAATAAAGAATAAAGGAAAAACGTGTTGCTTGAAATAACAACTTACCACCTTTATAACTTTGCTGAATTGTACAAAATGGACTGAAGCACACGGTTTCAACCAATTTGCTGAATCATCACCAAGAATAAAGGATGCTATTAGAATCTGTAGAAATGCACATTGCCGAGCATCTTTCTGTTAGCAGAATATTTATTTTATATGTATAGTTTGAAAATCTAAAAATAGAGCAAATTTTTTGTACTATACATTGAGAAATTAAAAAGTAAAATTTCCACTTATCTTTCTTTTTCATGATTCAATTACTTTGGTACCTACAAATCACAATTTAATTGAAACTTCAGTATTCCATCAAATGGGTTCATCCTGAGACTCTGCATACTCGACAATTCTGGGTCCTTGGTGCAGATTCTTGAATGCTAGAATTTGGGAATTTTCATTTCGGTTATCCTGCTCGTTCATTTTAATTCAACCAGAGCCCGTACAACTCGTTCATTTCAATTCAACCACTTTCAACTTCACCTCAGATCAACCATGTTCTTTAGTTTGGTGTTCAACATGGCAGGATCGGTTCAGTTCAACCATAAAGTTCAGTTCCCCTTCCAGCATGATCAATTACTGCTACTTGGCAGTGTTTGACCAGATAATGGGTGCATATGGATCTCGTTTACAAGTAATGGATCTGAAGCAAGACTGCTTGTTCTTCTTTCTCAAGTCCTTTTCAACTCATTTCAGCTTTGGATTTCACAGATGTTTTTGGAAACTGTAAGGTTTCGATACATATATGCACAATGGAAATTAAACAAACACAAAACCATAGCCCGGATCAACCTTGCACTTAGATAGAGTTTGTGATTAGAATAATACCTTTGATGAACGCCGTGAATCTGAAATCTGAAACAGAAGTTACAAACTTGTCACCACCAGCTGTCCAATTGTCAAGCCTCTAACAGAAATCCACACGGCGAGTTGATTCTGGAACTCCATCAATCCCCAACCTTTTGGAATGGATTCGAGAGAATTGATTTTTCTCTTTGTGCTAGCAAGAGAAAAATCTGCGCTAGAATATTATGAAAAGCGACTATCATGATTTCTCTACAATAGTGCACATATTAATATGTGCATCTCAAAACCCTAACCCTAATGACAATAGGGCTTTTAATGGGACTTGATTAATTAATCATATTAATTAATCTAATTGTAAAGTCCGGCCCAACAATTGGGCTTGTACATTAATTCTAACAATCTCCCACTTGGACAAGATCCAATTCCAGATATTCAATTCTCGCCTTTTGTGTGTGACCCATTAGGTTCCATTCACGATGGCAAACGTCGTGATATTATTATTATTATTCCATTATGATTGGAATAAGATGAATTTAAATCCCTATTTCTAATTCATCCTCGACTCACCAAGATCGATTAATTCACGTCGCCGTCCTAAATTGACATCTAGCAAATTTTCAAGGCAATCCACGTGAAAGGAAAAGTCATGTGGCATGACAAGACCAGTTCATGTACGGTTACCATGGAAATACAATCCATTCATCAATATAACGCAATTGGTTAAGAGATATGGATAGCGTCAATCTCATTTCAACCAATTATGTTATTCATTTCTTATTTTAGTTGATCTTGTTATGACTGAAAACACCTTTTCAACTCATAACTTCACCCCGGCCGAGGAATTTACATCGACTTAAGTGAGTGAAATACTGGTTATAATCTCCTACTACCCAGGAGTGACGAATCCTCATATTGGACATACACAACCTTCATATGACTCTTACTATACCCGTACGACGTCATCCTGATGACTTCCTTTCAAGAGCCAACATCAACACTCGCCAAAGCATAGTAATCCTCATATAAGGTTCTATGACGTCCTCAAGTCAAAGGACCAAATCCACAACCGTGCATTAGAGATTCACCACTGACTCTTGGATAGTTATCCATGTGGAATCTCTAGGCAGGTCATCCAATGCTTTGTTCATCTAACAATGCATCCACGTGTTCATTCGAATGTCCCTTTACATTCTAGCTTGTGAGATAAGCTACTTTCTTCATAAGAAAGAAATGCGACACATGCTAGTCTAACTGCAATAACAATATCCGTATCTTGCTGTTACTTTAACTAGGGACAATTTTAGAATAAGATATTAATGACTTGTATCTCACAGTCACAACACCTTGTAACTTACAAGTTACTTAAACTTATTCTACGGACTCTATTATCTAAATAATGAGTTAAACTCAATTTAATAATAGATCTGCCTTTATTGTAACAATGATAATATGTGTTATGCTATCTCAACTATTGGATTTAAAGCATAACATTGATATACTCCCACTAGATCCAATAACTCATGTATCTTATACATAACGAGTTTATGTGACAATCACATTCCTGTTGGGATAGTGAATTTACAGGTGGATCTTAGATATGTGACTCTTCACATATTCAACCTTCGCAAGGTTAGGGAGCATGATTCTATTTTTCTACAATCTTCGAATAATATAGTAGCCCCTAAATACATACTCAGATCATCGATGAGACTCAGTTCCCTCGCTTGCGCGATGGCTCCATTGTCGTCACAGTACTCATTACTGGAGTTACAATGCTAGGAACAGTTATAGTTCACTAATGAACTTAACGATCGATATTGCTTCACAATCACTTATGTATTTGGTCTCGGTTGTATAGTTAGCAGTCTTTCTTGTTTGAACCATTTCAAACTGACCACACCACTACTATGAGTTAATTAACAATTAGACTGAATATTTCCTTCTTCCCTTCCTGGACTAAAGGATGGTATCTCTATATTTAAAGACTGTAAGTCTACATTTCTCCTCATGTCTACTGAATTCTTAGTACTTCTCGAGTACTCAATAATACAAAAGGTATCGTACATAGTGTCGCGTTTAAGATATTATTGTCAAACAATCAAATATCTTCTCCACATCAATCTTTCAATATGTGTTCTAAACACCATTTTGAAAAGATTAACCCCAAAAATTTTTGGGTTAGGATCCTACATTGGATTCATTCATGCTAACCCTATTAGCATTACATCTATGTGCGTGGATTGAAAAATCAAAATAACCTTTGGCAACGCTCCGCAAGTGCACGGGTCGCGCAAGTAATAAAGTGGATTTTAAGTCCGAATATCGATCCCACAGAGATTGTTTTAAATCTTATTTTAGACTACAAACCTTAACCGGAACGAGAAGTTGTTTGGATTTGAAAGTTTTGAATTAAAATTAAACTAAAAGGAACGAGGAAATTTGATTTAGAGAAAATATGACAAAAACATGCTAGAATTGAGAATCTAGCCTAGATACATAATTGAATATAAATCACAAGAAGTATGGAAAGATGTCACCCCGTTCATGCCCTTGATCTTCGTTCTTCAATTGTATCTTGGCTTGGAGTGGATCCCTCCGCAATTCGACAGCGTTTTGGCCTCTTTTTAATGAATTGGGAGCCCCTAATTTCGTGCCTTAGGTCTGGTATTTATAGATTTCCCCGAAAATTAGGTTAATTGAGGAGAAAACTGCTGAATTTCGCGTAAAAAGCCCAGCTGCGGCCCAGTCGGGACTACCGTGCGGCCGCACGGTTCAAAAACACGCGGTCGCATGATTCTGCAGGTAAACTTCAGTCGCCGATTTTTTTGACCGTGCGACCACACGCCTTTTTCAACCGTGCGGCCGCACGGTTGTAATTCCGGCTGCAATTTTTATCTTTTAAATTCCGCAACTTGGTCCCTGTCTTTTAATTGCACAGCAAGTCCTCCAACTTATGATTGTTGCAATTTAACCCCTGAACTTCTGATTTCTTCCAAATTCGATTTTTTCTTCAAATTAACCATTTGATTGACTGCATCAATTCTTGATTTGCTCACTTTGACCCCTTTTACATCCAATTGCTCAATTTTAGCTTCAATTCCTTTGTTTTCTCGACTTTGGGATTATTTCTGAAATGTAAACAAATAACACAAAATAAATAGCGAATATTCTAAAACAAACATATAAAATCCTACTTTTAGGATAGAAATAAGTGTATAAAATACACTTATCAACCTTCCAAATCTATCTCTATAGATTCTGGTTCCCAAAGCGAAGGTCTTTATTTCTCAAATCCATCATGGAGAAATTCAAAATAATTGCACTTTCATTTTAAAGGTTAGAGACTCAACTTCTGATCAATAATATGTCATATACATATAGTATCAGAAATATTGTACACTCCCACTAACCTTTTATATATACACATTCTTTATCTTCAACTTTTGATAAAATCAAACATTTTGATTATCTCATCAAAATTAAGATTCTAGCTCCATGAGGCTTGCTTTAATCTATAATAGATATCTGTAGCTAGTATACTATGTTTAAGTATATATAAGGATTCAAAATCCCATAGTTACAGCATGTTGCTACTGCAAGCAGAATTCGAATTGATTCAGAGTAAACGCATTTACAACGTATGGGTCTTACCCATTTCAGGTGAATCAAACAAGTTCCAAAACTTGTTTTTTATGTCGGATTCTATGGCTTCCTACCATCTCATTTAGTCAACACTTGACTTAGCTTCTATGTAAATATTTGCTCATTATCCTTGATGACTAATACAATATTAGCAATTAAGGATGTGTAACTCAATGGAGTATACACGATCCTAATATCTTTACATTGAGCTAGTGTGTTCTCAATCGTCACCACGTCCTGAGCAGCGCGCGTGTTCCAAGCATTGATCTATGCTTCATCCAATGCAAGCGCAAATTCTAGCTTATTTAATCGGTTAAGTATATGTGGAATCATGAACTCTTACATGTTCTACTTTTACTCCCACTGTCTTCTCTTAGATGAACTGTTTCTCTAAGACAATGATATAATTCGAGATAGACTTTCTTTCTCGATAGGAATGTAGAAATAATATCCAACCATATTTGGATATCCCACAAATATACATATTGGACTAAGGCTATTGCTCATCCAAATTTGGTATACTTCTAATAAGTATCGAGGTCTTAAATCTTAACGCGAGGAAGATTAGACCTTTGAAATCCATATCTTATATGGACCTTCATCAATCGATTATCATGGAACATGACTAAGTGTGTAATATAAAGTTTTTAGTGCAAAGCTCCAAAACTGTTTTGGATATTTTTGCGTGGCTTCATCAATGATTGTATCAATTACAATCTTTGTCCTTTCATATTCGTCATTGTGCAGAGACGTATATGAAAGAGTTATCTATGCGAAAATTATGTTCTCATAACATAATCTTGAAGTCAATCACTTTGAAATATTTTTTACTTTGATCAAATCTACGTGCTTAGAATATTTTTCTCATTTTGGCCTTCTAATTTATATCTGTATTATTTGAACTTTTCAAACTTTCAGATTTAAACTTTATTATAGATAACAATGACAATCATGGTTATCTAATGATTAAAGACCAATCTGACATATGTCTGCTTACATCCGAATGTAACAGGCTCAATGAATCAACCATCCCACCTTTCCCTTTTTCAAAGAAAATTGACTTATCAATTTACCTCCAAGGTGAGATATACATATATCTCTATTAATTGAATAAGTTAAGTGTCAGATTTAAGTGTGACTTATTCTTTGCCAATATTCAGAATGTAGACTGTTTGTTATTTACCTCACTTCCATAATATCCCATTTAAGTTATCGAATAACTATTATTCTTAATTAAATAGGATAATCACTTCATGTCCAAACATGAAGTGGAAGTGTTGTTCTTCATAAGAACTGTAATTAACAATTGTCTAATTTTAAACTGAATGAGAAGGCAAAGAAAGGTGATAGCTTCTTAAGCTGTTGAAGAAACATTTGCTTTATTACCTACAAATAGGTATATTACCATTTTTCGCAATTATTCTACTTTTAACCATTGTATATTATCAGTACCTAATACTCGATTGGCTAAGTAGATTATTTAACCTCTATCAAATAGAAAACTGAAGTAGAAGATTCACCAAACTTCTCACTTCTTCAGTTCAGTTAAAGAAGCCTTACAATTATAAATGTAGTGTCCTATTATTGGAATGTTCGAGCAGAGTATTCTCGATCATATCGTGTTTTGAGATCATTTCTCAAAGGACGACGTCAATTCAAGGAGTTCAGTCTAATGAACTTACAGAGTGTCAATTATACTCCATAAGTTCAAGTAACAACTCAAATTTTAAAACTCATACAACAACAATAATAAATCAAAAATAGAATCACGCATTATCATGTATAAATCAATTTAATAAGGTCTTTTATTAAATCAATTGCTCCCACTGTTTTACTTGAATTAATGACCCTCAACATTAATCTCGTAGAATCCTGTTAGATTCACAGTAGGCTAGGATCCCGTTTATTCCATTAGAACCTTGAGTGACTCAACAAGCTCTAATGAGACATCCAGGTAGATACTCCCATCAATCACATCTCCATATGACTCCTAGATCATCAAGTAGACAACTCTTTGTCGCACACATCTTATGCATTTACTTGATTGTGCCTCCAAAACCTCATCTCCTTGAGTGACTCAACAAAAGATAGATTTTGGTTAAATTCTACTCATTGTTCAGAAACATCTTATGTCTCATAGTGATAAAACACACCTTCCCACTTGCAGCCTTGAGTGACTCAACAAGCTGCATCGAGGGCGGATTCTGGTTTTTCACTATAACAACGGAAAGCACTTTGTATTAACTAATTAATACGAATTTAATAAATTGCTTCCAAAATTATATCATTTTTGATTGACTCAAAATGATGTTGTTTTGGTTAAGTCTGACCCATTGTTCAGAAGTATCTGATATTTCATAATGAGAAACATATCTACCATTGAGTAGCCTTGAGTGACCCAACAAGCTGACATCGATAGTAAACTCTGGTTTTCATTATAACAATGGAAAGCGTATGACTTAATATAATTTTAAGTGAGGGGTTTGTCTCATCATTCCTATGTATATTAACTAACATCCACCATGCAATTAATCATACATACATTATTATTGTGGATGATTATGGAAAATATCTATCTAGTCTTCTCGAGCCATGAAGAAGACTAGTTGGTCAATTCCTAGGGGACATTGCATTCGATCATCGAATGCTAAATGCAATCATCTCCATCTGCTGCTGCAACCTGTATCCTATACTAGTTGTCTTCTTGTGGCCAGCTCCAACCTGTATCCTATACTAGTTGGCACGCAAACCTGTATCAAAGGACGAGCAGGCCCATATATACAAACTAGAGCTCACAGGCCCAAATAAATTAAATAATAGGCACGCAGACTCAATTAAATAATAATAGGCTCGCAGGCCCAATCAACAAAAACAGAATAAATTAACCACACATCCAACCAATCACATGGGTCGAGTCCATAATCATCCACTAAATACACATTCATCAAATAAATGTATTATAATATAATATCTAATATTATATAAACAAATTTCAAGTTTCTAGCAATTTAGGTCGTCTAAACTAATTTAGATAAAATTGATCGGAACAATAATTAATTAATTAAATTAATTAATTAACTTTAGTTAGCGGGACTTATTTAATTAAAATCATATTTTAATCAAATACCAATTTAGAGTCAAACTCTAATTCCAAAAGAGACAAATTAAATCAACATCTTAATTTAGGATAAAACTCCTAAAATAAAATAAAATTCAATTTAGTAATTAATTAATCAAATTAATCAATTACTTTAATTAACGAGTTTATTTAATTAAAATCAAATTTTAATTAAATAATACATTAGAGTCCAACTCCAATTTCAAGATTTTAGGGCCAATTGAATTTAGGATCAAATCCTAAATAAAATTCAATTAATAATCAATTAATCAAATTAACTAATTATTAAATCGAATTTAATTAAAATTGAATTTTAATTAAATACCAAATTAGAGTCCAAACTCTAATTCTAAAATTAGGGCAAATTGAATTAGTATTTAAATTTAGGATAAAGCTCCTAAATAAAATAAAATTCAATATAGGGTCAAAGTATATATTTTGTTAAAATCCAATTTTAGCAATAATTTAAAAATCGTGAATTTTAAAATAAAACTTTGAATTGGGTCAAAATTTTAAATTGGGTCAAACCCATTTAGTATCAAATTTTAAGCATTTTTCAAAATTGTATTCAAAGTCCATTTGAAAATTTGCATTTTGACCCATTTCAAAATATCTCAAAGAAACCCTCAATTTCGGAAATTGGTTGACAGGTCCTCCATTTCAAAATTGCATTTTGATCCTAATTTTATAATTGCAGACAGGGGCTAGCAATTTCAAAAATTGCAAATGACCTCCATCTCAAGTCCGCCAAACCCTAATTCGTAATTGCAAGCAGGCCCCTCCAGTTTCGTAAATTTCAGAACAGGCCCCCGCCCCCAAAATTTCAGTCAATCGAGAAAGCCCTAAAATTTCTCAAGGCGACGCCGACGATCCCGACGCTGCCACAGCCCACAGATGCCCTACTGCGGGGTCTACCCTAGCCGTCAAACGGCAGCAGCGAATCATCGCAAGCAGCAGCCGCACTGCTATGCGTAGTAGCAGCAGCAGCTCTGCTGATTGTCACAGCAGCGATCGTCGCTAAGAAAGACAGCGGCGTCCGCCATTCATTGCTGAGGCAACGACGTGAAGCACCATCTGTGGCTGTGCAATTCAGTGTTCGCGCGACGCACAGCGACGACAGACGCTACTGCGTGTTTCTTGTCGCAACTCCCTTGGCGTGAGGACTTCAGCCATGGCCAGCGATGGCTGTTGCCGCCACTTCACCGGTGGCCAACATCTTTTCCGATCCAATTTTCGGCCAAAATCTAATTTTTTATTTATTTTTTTCCTCTCAAATCAGATTTGAACAAGAAAATCAATTTTCTCAAAAGCTAGAAAACTAAAAAGTATTTATTCAATCGTATTGAATCATCAAAGAATTAAACAAATTCTAACAAGTAACAAACCTGGCTCTGATACCACTGTAAGGTTTCGATACATATATGCACAGCGGAAATTAAACAAAAACGAAACCATAGCCCGGATCAACCTTGCACTTAGATAGAATTTGTGATTAGAATAATACCTTTGATGAACGCCGTGAATCTGAAATCTGAAACAGGAGGTACAAACTTGTCACCACCAGCTGTCCAATTGTCCAGCCTCTAACAGAAATCCACATGGCGATTTGATTCTGGAACTCCATCAATCTCCAACCTTTTGGAATGAATTCGAGAGAATTGATTTTTCTCTTTGTGCTAGCAAGAGAAAAATCTGCGCTAGAATATTATGAAAAGCGACTATCATGATTTCTCTACAATAGTGCACATATTACTATGTGCATCTCAAAACCCTAACCCTAATGGCAATAAGGCTTTTAATGGGCCTTGATTAATTAATCATATTAATTAATCTAATTGTAAAGTCCGGCCCAACAATTGGGCTTGTACATTAATTCTAACAGAAACATTCATCCTCTCTCACTTCAATTATGGATTCATTTCATTTGCTAACATTACTTTTAGTATTTTTTATTTTGATAGTCAGTAAGTATTTGATGCTTCTAGTATAATGTTCTTTGCCAATATTTGGCATTTCAAAACATTCTTTCTCAATTGTTCTTAATCACTGATGTTTTCTTTCTCTCATTGCCCGTTAGTGGCCTTCTTAGCCTTTTATTGGCTAATTCTCTCATTGTCCTTGGTGGCATCTTTTTTAGATCATAGAAGCTCTCCCTCATTATCTATGGTTGGCATCTCTATTTTCAATGTATTTGCTTTATATTTTGATCGTACTTTTGTATTTCAAGTTGGAGTTACATAGTATATAACTTCTAACTTGAGGGGGAGTGTTAGAAATAATTAGTTAGTTTTTTTAGTTTTAGTTGTTAGTTTGTTAGTTGTTAATTGGTTAATAATCCATTCTATAAAATAGGGTTATCATCATTGTAATTAAAAAGTCATTCAATACAATTTTTTATTTTCCATATTTTCTAACAATGGATAGGGTGATTCTCCTCGTGTAGCTAATGGGGAGGGTGAATTTCTCTATTTCCCTACTAGTACTACACTACTTGTTTCTATGGTTAAGGCCCTTCTCCATCTTGGCCCTTCTCCATCTTAGCCCTTGTTTGACGATTTTATGATTTTTTTTTTTTGAATAATGTGATTTTGAATAGTATTTTTTGGGCTAATGTGTGGTTAATCTATTTGTATGTTCTTATTATCAAAGATTGGCATGCTAGGTTGAGATTAGGAGGGACGAAATGAAAGTAAAGAAGAAAGCAGAATGCTATGCTCTACTAGTATTTAAAATAAAAACAATAGTATTTATCGGCAAAAAAAGAGAGGTTATATTCTTATTTAAAAGTAGAGGTGGACGTGGGTTGGGTCGATTTTTTACCCAACCCAACCCAACCAAGTTTCGGTCGAGTTGGGTTGGATTGGGTGGTTTGGTCTTTGGCCCACTTAGCTAAAAATTATAGAAAATTAAAAAATTATGCCCATAAATAAACTATTAACTCAAATAAATTATGTATGTTCACCGATATCTCGTGATGCGAGATATCCCCGCAAGTATACGGGTCGTGAGAAGTAATAAAGTGGACTTTAGAATCCGGGTTATCGTCCCACAGAGACTGCTATTAATTACCGAATTATTTAGTTCTAAACTTTATTTGAACAGACAAAAAGAATTAGTGATTGTGAACTAAAACAAACCAATTAAATCAATTCCAAATCCAGGTTCTATTTTCTAAATATGTGTTCGATCGAATTCACTAATTCAAATTGAGATTCCTCTCTTGAGTTTAAATCAATCATACCTAAATAAGTCAACTTTGTATCTCTACAGGGGGTTCGAATATTCCTTATCTAGATGCCTTACACACAAGAATTCACACACGACCGCAATAATAACAAGAGTATATCTCTATCTCTCGTTCAATTACCAGATTTATTACCTAGATCTATCTTATTAACTCACCTCACGGATTATGAAAATAACACATTAAATCATGAAAGAGTGGCCAATTCATTCACGCATTAAACGTAATAATAAATCAAGACATGCATTGAATCATTAAAACAAAGGAATATGGAATTAAAATAATTAACTAGGCTACATCGTTTATCCCAACATTAAAATTAGTTACACATCATTATGAAAGAACAAAAACAATAAAAATAAACGATCATTGAAAAACAATATAAAGAATGGAAATCTTGCACAAAGTTTTGATTGTTCAATTCATGTCCCTCTGCAATGCTTGATTCTCCAAGAATTTGATGTTGAAATCTCAATTGTAGCTCGTTCTATGGAGAGGCAAAGGTCCAGATCTCGTACCTCATGTGTTGTATATATAGGTTTTGGAGAAACCTAGGTCAAGAAAGTGATAATTCTGTTGAAAATCGCGAGAAAAAACCCACAGTCGGCCCAGTCGGATAAGCGTGGTTTAAACCCTAGCGATCGCGTGGTTTAAACCCTAGCGATCGCGTGGAAGCTCATAAAACTCTCGGGTTATAAATTTACACCATCGCGCGATCGCGTGGTATTAACTCCGGCGATCGCATAGTGAGAACCTTCAGTGCAATTTTCCACTTTTCTCGACTGTATAAGTTAGTCCCCGACTTTTAATTGCGCCTTCAGTCCTCAACTTCTAATGTTTCGATTTAGTCCTCAAACTTTGAAATCTTCTCAATTTGCTCATTTTAGCTTTTAATTCCTTCAATTAGGTCCTCCAACTTCTGATTCGTTCACTTTGGCACCATGTAGGTTTCCTGGTTGATATTATCACTCCTCATCTGCTCAATTTGTAGAATTGGAGGTAGGCGGTGGTTTGCTATTGTTAGATCTGGTGGTGGTCATTGGTATGGTGTTTGTAGATTTGGTGGGGATCTTGCAATAACAGTGGTGAGGTTGGTGGTTGTAGTCGTGTGGCGATAGCGAGGTGTTGGCGAGGAGTGTCTGGCGAAGGCGAACGGTTTATTCGAAGGTGCTGGCACGATGGTGATCTCGAAATGGATGGTAATGGTGGAAGAAATAGCAGTTAAGGCTGCATACTCTCTCGTTTGTTGGAGATTCCCGGCGGAGCAGATGGTGGTTCCGGTGGTGTGCCGATGCCGGTGCCGGTGGAGCAGACTATTAGACGAGGACCTTAGGCTTTAAATTAAGTGATTTTGAGGACTTGAGGTGCAATTTTTCCATATTTTGGTTTTTTGTGCTTCATTTCCTCAATGTTTATTAATAAATTAAAGTTGGTCTCTATTATTATTAAACTCATAATTAATCTCCCTGAAGTTATAAAATTTGATATGTGACTATATTTGTAATTGTGACTTATAACTTGTGTCAAATGTTACTTCGTGACTTATAATTTGTGCGACCTGTGACAATTATGAGATGTGACCAATTACTAAATAAATGTGACAAAATATTAATTAATTGTGACTTTGTGTGATTGCGAATGTGACCAATTATTAAGTAATTATAAATGAAATATTGATTAATTAGGGTGTGGGGTGGGTGGGGATTTGCAACTAAATTTGTAATTGTGACCAACTGTGACTTTGCATGTTGGGTGGGGTTGGGTGAAATTTGCAACTAAATTTGTCATTGTGACTAAATTGTGACTTAGTGTGACCCATTGTGATCTAACTGTGATCTCGTGTGACCTAACTGCAACTTTGTGTGATCAAACTACGACCTTGAGTGACCAACTGTGACTTTAGGGATGGGTGGGTAGGTGCGTGGGGTTTTGCAGCTAGTATTTGTGATTGAATTGTGACATTGTGTGACCAATTGTGACTTTGTGTGACCAGTTGTTACTTTGCATGTGGGGTGGGGTGCGGTAAATTTTGCAACTAAATTTGTAATTGTGATCGAATTGTGACTTTGTGTGACCAATTGTGATCTAACTGTGGCCTCGTGTGACCTAACTGGGACTTTGTGTGACCAAACTATGACCTTGTGTGACCAATTATGACTTTAGAGAGGGGTGTGTAGGTGGGTGGGGTTTTACAACTAAATTTATAATTTTGATTGAATTGTGACATTGTGTAACCAACTGTGACTTTGTGTGATTAATTGTGACTTTACATATGGGGTTAGGTGGGGTAGATTGAATTTTGCAATTAAATTTGAAATTGTGACCGAATTGTGACATTGTGTGACCAATTGTGACCTAACTGTGACATCGTTTGACCAAACTACGACTTTGTGTGAACGAACTGTGACCTTGTGTGATCAAACTATGACTTTGTGTGACCAAATTTGACTTGCGAGTTAGGTGAATTTTGCAACTAAATTTGTAATTGTGACTGAACTGTGACTTTGTAGGTTGGATGGTGACAACGCTCCGCAAGTGCACGGGTCGCGCAAGTAATAAAGTGGATTTTAAGTCCGAATATCGTTCCCACAGAGATTGTTTTAAATCGTATTTTAGACTACTACCTTAACTGGAACTAGAGATTTGATTGAGTTTGAGAATTTTGATTTTGAAAATTAAAATAAAGATTAAACTAAAAAATTGCAAATTTGATTTTAAACGAATGAAAATAAATGCGTTAGAATTATGAATCCATTTTGACTCTATCATCCATATCTTAACCAATTATTTAAATACAATCCCCGGCAACAACGCCAAAAACTTGACAACGCTCCGCAAGTGCATGGGTCGCGCAAGTAATAAAGTGGATTTTAAGTCCGAATATCGTTCCCACAGAGATTGTTTTAAATCGTATTTTAGACTACTACCTTAACTGGAACTAGAGATTTGATTGAGTTTGAGAATTTTGATTTTGAAAATTAAAATAAAGATTAAACTAAAAAATTGCAAATTTGATTTTAAACGAATGAAAATAAATGCGTTAGAATTATGAATCCATTTTGACTCTATCATCCATATCTTAACCAATTATTTAAATACAATTCACGGGTTTTGAAAATCCATATTACTAATATTTTCAAGACTCCCTTTCGGACAAGAATCAACACCTATTTCTATACACAATCCGACTATATTTCTATGACGAATCTAAATGTATAGAAAAGCATTACAAGTTTTGTGAATACTATAGCAGATAACACAAAGCATAGGGGTATATTTCTATCCCCTATCGGACTTTGTGGCAATTGACACAAGTCTAATGAAATCTCAATCTTTCGAACTTAAGAAATCACAACCTAAAATCATACAACTAGTGATCAAGTAATTGCATGATAAAAAAAGTATAAATCAATTGCTCAAAATCATGAATTGCATAAATTAAATAATAGATTAAAATATGGAATCAAGAAATCAAAACTTCATCACAATTCCAACACAATTAACCTAGCCTAGAAACATAATAGAAAATAAATAACAAGAGATATGAAAAGATGTAACCCAATTCATCTCCTTGCAATTGTATCTTCAATCTTGATCTTGGCGTGGTTTGGATCCCTCGGCACTTCGACAGCGTTTTGGCATGAATTATGAAGATTGGGAACCCCTTATTTCGTGCCTTAGGTCTGGTATTTATAGATTTTTCCGAGAATTAGGTTAATGGAGGAGAAAACTGCTGAATTCCGCGTAAAAAGCCCAGCTGCGGCCCAGTCGGGGACTACCGTGCGGCCGCACGGTTCAGAAATGCGCGATCGCATGACTCTGCAGGTAAACTTCAGTCACTGAATTTTTTGACCGTGCGACCGCACACCTTGTTCAACCGTGCGGCCGCACGGTTGTAATTCTGGCTGCACTTTTTATCTTTTAAATTCTGCAACTTGGTTCCTGTCTTTTAATTGCACAACAAGTCCTCCAATTTCTGATTGTTGCAATTTAACCGCTGAACTTCTGATTTCTTCCAAATTCGATTTTTTTCTTCAAATTAGCTATTTGATTGACTGCGTCAATTCTTGATTTGTTTGACACTTTTTACATCCCATTGCTCAATTTTAGCTTCAATTCCTTTGTTTTCTCGACTTTGGGATTATTCCTGAAATGTAAACAAATAACACAAAATAAATAGCAAATATTCCAAAACAAACATATAAAATCCTACTTTTAGGATAGAAATAAGTGTATAAAATACACTTATCAGATGGAGTTGTGGTAAAATTTGCGACTAAATTTGTAATTGTTACTGAAATTTGAATGTGTGACCAATTAATACTTTGCAGGTCAGCGGGTAGGGTGGGTAGAAATTTGTGCCGAAATGTAATTTCGTGTGACCAATTGTGACTTTGCTGAGTGGGGTTGGTGGGGTGGGTGGCGTATTTAAATTTGCTAGTAATTTTGTAATTGTGATTAGACTATTACTTTGTGTGACCAATTGTGACATTTTGGATGGTGTGAAGGTGAGTGGGGGTAGGGTGGGTTTGGGGACTATCCGGGCTAGGTGAAATTTGCGATTAAATATGCAATTGTTACTTTGTGTGACCAATTGTGACTTTGGGTAGGGTGTGTGACTAAATTTGTAATTACGACCGAAATGTGACTTTTGTGTGACCAATTGTTACTTTGTGGGGAGTGGGGTGAATTGAGGTTGCGGTGCAATTTATGACTTTATAATTAGACTTTGTATGACCAATTGTGAATTTGTGGGTGGGGTGGGTGAAATTTGTGACTAAATTTGTAATTTTGAACAAAATGTGACTTGTGGCTTTGTGGCGTGGGTTGGGGTGGGTGGGGGTGGGGTTGGGATTATTGTGAAATTTGCAATTAAATTTGTAATTATGCTCTTGTGTGATCAATTGTCACTTTGTGGGTTGGGTTGGGTGGGGTGGGGTGGGGTGGGGGACAACGTAGGGTGGGGTGGGAAAACATCGAGAGAGAGAGAAGAGAAAAAAATTCATTTTTGTGGGGTGGGTTAGTTAGGGTGGGTGTGGAAAAATGGAAGGAAAAAAATCATTTTTGGGGTGGGATGAGGTCCAGGTGGGGTGGTTGAGGTGATGTGTGAAAAACTAGAAGAAAAATCATTTTGGGATGGGGTGGGTGGGGTAGGGTGGATGTTGTCGGGGTCTGTGACTGGGTTGAGATCAATTTGTCACTTTGCGATAAGGTGGGATATGGTCGAGTGGGTTGGGGTGAGAAAGTGTAGGAAATCATCGAGAGAGGAAAAAAAACTTATTTTTGGAGTAGGGTGAGTGGGTGTACGGGGTGGGTCCGGGGCTGTGTGTAATGACCCGGGTCCCACTTAACGGGCTGTCCCGGCTGTTAAATGACGGCGTACTGTCCCCACTATATCAATACGAGTCTTTTCAGTATGTTTTGTCCTCACTCGCACGCTCTCCTAGAAAACTTCCCAGGAGGTCACCCATCTCAAAATTGCTCAAAGCCAAGGACGCTTAACTTTGGAGTTTCTAACGATGGACTTCCGGAAAAGAAGGTGCACCTTGTTTGTATGAGTAGTACTTATCATTTCTTTTAAGCTTTCTTAGTTGGGGTATTACAAGCACCCCCTGTCAGACTCGCGACGTCCTCGTCGTTCTTAACCCATCTGAGGATCTGTTGCCAGGCGTTGGGATTCTAGAGGTGGCTCCCGCCCTATGACGTAGTACTTAGTTCCCGATTTTCGGCTGGCGGCTGTCTCTGATACCATTTGTAACGACCCGGGTCCCACTTAACGGGCTGTCCCGGCCGTTAAATGACTTAGTACTGTCCCCACTATACCAATACGAGTCTTTTCAGCATACTTTGTCCTCACTTGCACACTCCCCGAGAAAACTTCCCAGGAGGTCATCCATCCCAGAATTGCTTCAAGCCAAGCACGCTTAACTTTAGAGTTTTTAACGACGGACTTCCGAAAAAGAAGGTACACCTTGTTGGTATGCATAGTACTTATCATTTTTTTTAAGCTTTCTTAGTTGGGGTATTGCACTGTGGTTTTGGCTGGGGTGCAGTCAATTTGTCACTTTGCGATGAGGTGGGGTAGGGTCGAGTGGGGATGGGGTGGGGTGGGAAAGGGTATGGTGGGAAAACATCGAGAGGAAAAAAAAATAATTTTTTTTTTTGGTAGGGTAGGGTAGTGTGGGTGGTGTGGTGGGCGGGGGTGGGGGTGGGGGTGGCGGCCAGGGGGAGGGAGGTTTTGACGTCAAAATTTGAGTTTTTAATTTAATATTATATTAGTTTTAATATAATATATAATAGATAATTATGTTTATATTATATATAATATTATATTATATTTATTTTAATTTTAATTTTAATTATTAAATACCTAATTTTTGAAAAAAAAATGTTAAGTTTATTAGTTTTAAAATGTTAAAAATAAAGTATTGTATTTATATACCTTTCCCATTATATTTTTAAAATTTTTATTGGGTCGGGTCGGGTTGGATTTTTCACTCAACCCAAATAATTATTTTTTTTTGTCAAACTCAATCCAATCCAATTTTTATCAAAAATCAATCCAAATCGATCGGGTTAGGTTGGTTTGGGTGGGTTCGTCAATTTGAGTAGATTAATGTCAACCCTTATTTAAAAGTAAGAAATGTAAATTATCCAAACATGTATTCATAGAATTTTTATTTTATTTTATTTTTTTTAAACTTGAAAGTAGTTTACCCTTTTAAGACTAGTTGAAAATGCTGATTGCTGATAACGAAGTAAGTATTGACTTCTGAAGAGCCCCTGTGCATACTGGTCCTCCTTGTGTTCAGTGGTTGTGGGTTTCAATTCCCATCCTGAGATCACGGGTTCGAGACTGGTGTTGAAGGAAGAAAATCTGAATAAACCCATATATAGAGGGTATTCTAAAATACCACCCTTTTAAAAATATCGCGTTTGACATATTAAGAAGTAATGTGATATCATAAAATAATAAACATATCAATAATTGTTTTACACAATATTCAGTCACGAAGAAATGTGAAAGAACTTTGCATAGATAAAGTAAATTAATTTGTGATCATATTTTTATAATAAAAAAAGTTTAATATTATACTCCTATTTGAAATAAATTAAAACAAGATTTTAATATAAGTCAAAGTTAACAATTAATTTAACCACATATTTTATCGAACCTACAACTTTTCAACCATATTTTCTTAATTTCTATCAAAATCTATTAAAAATCTTATTTTTAATCATCACCAAACAATAGCTATATAAATTTACACCAAATTTCTGTTTTGATTTTTTCTTTTTCAAAGAGTTTTGAAATTATTTATTTTATATTTTTAATTAAAAATAAAAAAATATTTTTCTTTTTATATAAATTAATTGATAGTTTTGATAAGAATTTAAGTGAGTTTAAAAATAAAAAGTTTCACAATCACCCTACTTTGGAAAAAAAAAAGAGTTCATTTTATCGATAACTAAAACATAATTTTTTGAATTAAAAATATAAAAAATTCATTAAAAACATATACATGTTTTTTGAATTGTTCAAAGTGTGTGTTTATAAACGAAGTACTATTGCCCAACAAAAAGATAAAAGATAATTGTCTGAATTAAAAATTGAAAAAAAAAATCTATTAAACACATAAACTAACTCTTTGAATTGTTCATTTGAGTTATCAAGGGAAATAAAATTTGATGGACAATATTCGAAAATTAAATTAGAAGTAACTACGCTAAATTAATATTAATTGAATAACCAATTTCGATTTAAACAACATGAATAAATTAATATTTTTAAAATAAGAATTAAAGTAAATGTAAAATAAATGAATTAAGGGTATTATTAAGGAAAAGAAAAAATATGAGGATAAAATGGAAAATCAAAAGATTCTCACTCATTCACATTTTTAAAATATAGATAGAAAGATGTAGATGTAGATAGATTATAGATTGCACATGTAGATAGATAGATGTAGATTTTCTAATTAGCTACTCTTTATATAGCTATTCGAAACTTGGAGGTTGTCACGTCCTCTCCTTGCTTTAGATTCTTACTCCAGTATAACACTTTAACTTTTCTTTCATGGATTCTTCAAAAAAAAAAATAATAATAAAAAGGAAATATATCCTGGTAAATCCAGATATCCAACAAAGGAGGAAAATTGTACGATCAGTCTTCTGTAAGGAAATTGGGATTTTAAAAAGGATTTATCAAAGAAGTAGATTTATGATTGAGGAAATTACATACAAACATGTTTTTTAACTTCTAAATCCAAAACTCAAGTTTACAACTAATTAGTACAAAAATCATGTCACAATTTTATCTTTTATTATTAATATTAAAAGATTAATTGAAGACAATAAATCCATCCACCCAATCTCTCTGACTCTTTCTAAACCTACTTTATCTTTACCCCCATGCAGTGCAAGTGTGCAATAAATTCTATTCACACATTCCCTCTCTACCTTACACAGTGCCTAATTTCTCTCTGATATTGCTTCTCCGGCTGCGACGGATTCCAAGGAATAGATATTGTTCAACATACTTCAGGTGCTGTGAGAATGTGTGTGATGGTGTAGTTCCGGCGGTTGTGGTGGTGGTGGTTCTTGCGGTGGCGTTTGGTGTGGTGGTAGAGTGATTTTGTCGGCGATCCCCGAGAACTAGAACCTCTTCCATCTACGAGATTGCCGTTTGGTAAGATTTTGAAAATTTCAGCGATCTGTTTTTTTATTATTATTGTTATAGGCTACGATGGTTGGTTGGAGTGTGGAAATGGTGGAGGAGATGTTGGATTTGAGGTGGTGATTATTGGTATATGCAGTGGTGGTATCTGCTGCGTTAGCGCCGTGTTGCTGGTTATTTGGTGGTGGTGGTGCTGGGGATGAAATAGTTAATGGTGAATTGGAAATGATCTTTTGGTTAGAGGTGATGGTGTTTCATCGGAGGCGACAACCATTGGTTGAAGTGTCGTTGTTGAGGGATTGGGGTGTTGGTGGTGGTGGTGGTGCATTGGTATTGGTGGTTGGGGAGGGGCGATGGTGGCGTAGGATTAAAATTGAATGTGTATGTGACCTAATTTTTTTTGAAATTGTGACAAAATTTGTAAATGTGACTAACAACTTTTAAAGTTGTGACCAATTAATTTGAAAATTATAATCGTTAAATAAGTTGTGACTTATAAATTCAAGATTTGATCAAAAAATAAGTTGTGACTTGTAAATTTGCGGTTTGTGATAGAGAAATAGATTGTGACCTACTAAAACGATAATTTGTGACCAAATAATGAGCTGTGACCAAGAATGAAGTTGTGACCCATTATATTTTTGATTTATGACCTATAACATTTCTGATATGTGACAAAGTAATAAATTTGTGACCCATAACATTTCGTAAAGGTGCATTGTTTGGAAAGGGTGCATGGTTTGGCCTTAAACCATTTCGTCCACACCCTTTCATGGTCTTTAAATAGGACACTTTGGGTGTCCTATTCCACACAATTGATATGCAAAAACATCTCTCATCCTCACTTCTCTCCAAAATCAAAATCATTTCATTTGTTTTGATTTTCCTTCATTGCATCCTTTGGAGTACATAAGCCTATATTTGGTTCGTTGTACTTGTATTTTGAAGTGCTACAAACACAAGTGAAGCCGTTGTATCTTGGGAGTCGATTGCCGAAATCCGTAGGTACCGTTGCGGGGCAAATTCGACTTAAGGACAAAGAGTCCAACTCTTGCCTCGGCTTTGTCCCTTCTTCTCTTATTCTTCTTATTTGTATTTTTCCTTGCCGTTACTCTGTCCAAATTTCGGCTTGGATTTACAAACTTTCAATATTTGGCGTCACTATTCACAAATCCACCCAACAATCTTAAGCCGAAATTTTTTATATTTTTGTGAAAGTGACATCCTTGTTTGGTTAAAGTTGTTAAGTTTAACTTCTTCTTCACTTCTATTTTGTTTTGGTTGATCTTTTGTTTTACGTAAACAAAAATGAATACGGTTCTTAATACCGATACTATTTCGAATGAAACTTCGAATATGGGAACTTCTGAAGGAAGTATTCCTACCGGTGTGATTCCTCCCGTTGTGAATACAACTACTACTAATGTGATTCCTCCGGTTGTGGGTGCCCCTACTATCGTACATTCAAACTCCGTTTCACATGGGAAAAAGCCGGAGAAATTTGTTGGGGTTGATTTCAAAAGGTGGCAACAGAAAATGTTGTTTTATCTCACAACCCTCAACTTGGCGAAATTCTTGAATGAAGATCCACCCGCCATACAAGAAGGGGAAAACAATAGGGCATCTTTGATTGCTTTGGATGCTTGGAAACATTCGGATTTCTTATGCAAGAATTATATTCTTAATGGCTTGGACAACGCCTTATACGGTGTATATTGCTACAAGAAATCTGCAAAGGAACTATGGGAGACCTTGGAAAAGAAGTACAAGATCGAAGATGCCGGAACCAAGAAGTTCATTGTGGAAAAATTCTTGGACTACAAAATGGTAGATTCAAAGACCGTCATCAGTCAAGTGCAAGAATTGCAAGTCATACTCCATGACATTCATGCGGAAAATATGTCCGTGAGCGAATCATTTCAAGTGGCTGCAATTATCGAGAAACTTCCACTCATGTGGAAGGACTTCAAAAACTATCTCAAGCACAAGCGCAAGGAGATGAACATTGAAGAACTTGTGGTCCGATTGAGGATTGAAGAAGACAATTGAAGTTCGGAAAAATGAGTTGGGAATGGCATACCACAAGCAAAGGCAAATGTGGTGGAATCTAGCAACAACAAAGGAAAGAAGAGAAAGCATTCCGTTGAATCTACAAAGAAGAATGCAAAGAAGTTCAAGGGCAATTGCTACAATTGTGGAAAGGCTGGGCATCGCTCGATTGATTGTCGCAAACCGAAGAAGCAATACCAAGCCAACATTGTCGAATCTGATGCCATATCAAATGGCATGTCCGATATGAATTTATCGGCGGTTGTTTCTGAATACAACCTTGTTGGAAATCCCATGGAATGGTGGGTTGATACGGGTGCAACCCATCATATATGTTCCGATAGAGGAATGTTCACATCATACACTCCAACTGAGGGAGAAAAATTGTTTATGGGGAACTCCTCAACATCCAAAGTGGAAGGGCAAGGCAAAGTGGTCTTGAAGATGACGTCGGGAAAAGAACTTAGCCTCAATAATGTCCTTCACGTACCGGATATTCGGAAGAACCTTGTGTCGGGTTCTTCGTTAAGCAAGAATGGCTTTAAACTAGTCTTTGTATCGGATAAGTTTGTACTTACCAAAAATGATATGTATGTAGGCAAATTCTATGTAAAAGATGGACTATTCAAAATGAATGTCCTAACTGTTGTACCAAATCCTACAATCAATAAAACGTCATCTTCAGTTTATATTCTTGAGTCATGTAATCTATGGCATCATAGATTAGGACATGCAAACTTTAATTCAATACGAAAGTTAATGAATTTAAGTTTACTTCCGAATATGCATTTTAATAATGGAAAATGCAAAACATGTGTAGAGGCAAAAGCGGCCAAAACATCATTTCATTCGGTTGAACGAAACACCACACCATTAGATCTAATTCACACGGATGTGTGTGATTTGAAGTTCGTACAAACAAGGGGTGGTAAAAAGTACTTCATCACATTCATAGATGATTGTAAAAGGTACTGTTATGTGTACTTGTTGAAAAGCAAAGATGAAGCTTTGGAAGTGTTTAAACACTACAAAAATGAAGTTGAAAATCAACTTGGAAAACGAATTAAAATGATTCGTAGTGATAGAGGTGGAGAATATGTTGCACCGTTTGAAGAATTTTGTGCAGAATCTGGAATCATTCATCAAACAACGGCACCATATTCACCACAATCTAATGGAATTGCTGAACGCAAAAATCGAACGTTAAAGGAAATGATGAATGCAATGTTGATAAGTTCGGGCTTACCTCAAAACTTGTGGGGGGAAGCCATACTTTCTGCAAATCATATCCTTAATAAAATACCACACAAAGATAAGGTTGAATCGCCTTACGAATTATGGAAAGGTCGGAAACCTTCCTACAAATATCTCAAAGTGTGGGGGTGCTTAGCGAAAGTACAAATACCCAAACCTAAATAAGTTAGGATTGGACCAAAGACAATTTATTGTGTCTTTATTGGATATGCTATCAATAGTAGTGCATATCGATTCTTGGTTCACAAATCCGAAGTACTTGATGTCTTTGATACCTATTCACCCGTTACAGGAATTACGTCTATACGTGTCTTGATTGCAATCGCAGCATTGCATAATCTTGAAATACATCAAATGGATGTCAAAACCGCGTTTCTAAATGGTGAATTAGAAGAAGAAATCTATATGGAACAACCTGAAGGGTTTGTTGCACCAGGAAATGAAAAGAAGGTGTGTAGACTTGTAAAATCATTGTATGGATTGAAACAAGCACCGAAGCAATGGCATGAAAAGTTTGATAAAACTATGTTGTCAAATGGCTTCAAAATCAATGAATGTGACAAATGTGTCTACATTAAAAACACACCTAATGAATATGTAATCAATCATATGCCTATATGTTGACGATATGCTAATTATGGGAAATAACTCCAAAGTCATTTCCTCGACTAAGAAAATGTTAACAAAACATTTTGACATGAAGGATATGGGAGTGGCGGATGTAATATTAGGGATTAAAATCTCTAAGACATCCGATGGTTTGTCATTGTCTCAATCACATTATGTTGAGACTATACTTAAGAAATTTAAGGCGTATGACGATAAACCGGTTAAGTCACCAGTTGACTTAGGTATTCACTTAACCAAGAATACTGGTGAACCCGTATCTCAATTGGAATATTCGCGTGTCATTGGTAGTTTAATGTATATTACCAACTGCACAAGACCAGATATAGCATACATAGTCAACAAGTTGAGTAGATTCACTAGTAATCCAAGTGTTGTACATTGGAAGGCATTAAACCGAGTTCTTAGATATTTAAGACATACAGTTGAATATGGATTACACTACTCAAAATATCCTGCAGTGTTAGAAGGATATACTGATGCAAATTGGATATCTGACACTAAGGATTCAAAATCCACGAGTGGTTATGTATTTACCATCGGAGGTGGAGCCGTGTCCTGGAAATCGTCTAAGCAAACGTGTATTGCTCGATCCACGATGGAATCTGAGTTTATTGCGTTAGACAAAGCCGGTGAAGAAGCAGAATGGCTTCGTAATTTTCTTGAAGAAATTCCATGTTGGGAAAAGCCAGTTTCTGCAATTAATATACATTGCGATAATCAGTCGGCAATTGCAAGGGCACAAAACAGTATATATAATGGCAAGTCTCGACATATCCGTCGGAGACATAATACCATTAAACAGTTAATATCGAATGGTATAATCTCTATTAACTATGTGAAGTCAAAAGAAAATTTGGTTGATCCTTTGACGAAAGGACTTGCAAGAGATCAAGTATACCATCTTTCGAGGGGAATGTGCCTAAAGCCTATTGAATAGAATTACTATGACGGAAACCCAACCTTGTAGATTGGAGATCCCAAGATCTTGGTTCAATGGGACAACTAAGTCATAAATGATTCGGAATAAAGCACTTATTCCCATTCCTAAAATTTAAAGTGCTATGTAAAATGTGTATAAGGATAAGTATACATTTATATTTTTAATGATTCATAACCTTGAGATAGAAAGGTATGAGATCACCTATATAAGTGTGAAATGGGGCCGCTTCTACGAGAATTCGAGGCTTAATTCTCTTAGAGCACTTATGAAACCAAGAGTAGTCCAGGGCCAAAATGGACTCAACCATGAGAACCGAATAGGTTAGATGAGTCATGGTGTTGGTACAGTTGTTTGATTTTACACGAACAGCTGGATGGTTCAAGACATCGCGTTCACCAACTAGCCTAGTAAATCCGATTGTATTCAACTAAAGAAGGTTCAAGGCCACAAGCTGCCTATCTTGATGCTATGACTTGTCGTGTGTACTCCATTTGTTAGAGTCTGCATTCCATTTGCATTGCATTCGCATTGTGTTGCGCATATCGAGGAATTTCCATTCATGTGGGGGATTGTTGGATATTGGTTAATAAATCGAGAATTGAAAATCGATTAAAGTGGCTTCGTGTAGACTTCGGCCAAATACTCAAAAGCTCGACTCAATCCGTTTAGGCAAAATTGTTTGCCACTTCGCCGCTTTGGGGCGCACAAACGGGGATCGACCTGAAAGAGAATTTTGATTTCTCTGCATGTATTGAAGGGTATATTTGGCATTTCAAAAACCAATATCGGATGAATGAGAAATTACGGAAAAGGACGAAAATCAGGTCAAAATATTTGACCGTGCGGCCGCATGGTTCGTAAACCGTGCGGCCACACGTCAATTTTATTTTTCGGATTTTTGAGTAAGACCGTGCGACCACACGGTCTATAACCGTGCGGCCGCACGGTTGTCCAGCCAAAAGACATCTTTTCGTAAAGGTGCATTGTTTGGAAATGGTGCATGGTTTGGCCTTAAACCATTTCGTCCACACCCTTTCATGGTCTTTAAATAGGACACTTTGGGTGTCCTATTCCACACAATTGATATGCAAAAACATCTCTCATCCTCACTTCTCTCCAAAATCAAAATCATTTCATTTGTTTTGATTTTCCTTCATTGCATCCTTTGGAGTACATAAGCCTATATTTGGTTCGTTGTACTTGTATTTTGAAGTGCTACAAACACAAGTGAAGCCGTTGTATCTTGGGAGTCGATTGCCGAAATCCGTAGGTACCGTTGCGGGGCAAATTCGACTTAAGGACAAAGAGTCCAACTCTTGCCTCGGCTTTGTCCCTTCTTCTCTTATTCTTCTTATTTGTATTTTTCCTTGCCGTTACTCTGTCCAAATTTCGGCTTGGATTTACAAACTTTCAATATTTGGCGTCACTATTCACAAATCCACCCAACACTAATTTTACAAATTGTGACCGAAAAATAAGTTGTGACCAATAAATTTGTGGTTTGTGACTAAGAAATATATTGTGACCTGTTAAATCGATAATTTGTGACCAAAGTCGTGATTAAGAATGAAGTTGTGATCAATAACATTTGTGATATGTGACTAAGTAATGAATTTGTCACCGAAATAATTTTATAAAATATGACTAAAAATAACCTATAAATTTGTAATTTGTGACCTAAAAAAAAGTCATGGCCTATAAATTTTAAATTTGTGATCGAAAAATAAGTAGTTACCAAATAATATTATAACTTGTGATCAAGAAATAAGTCGTGACCTTTAATTCGTGGTTTTTGATCGATTAATTTGATAATTTGTGATCGAGAATAAGTCGTAACATATAAATTTATTATTTGTGATCGAAAATTAAGCTGTGACCAAACAATTTTATAATTTATGATCGAGAAATTTCATAATTTGTGACCTATAAAATTTGTGATTTATGTCTGTGACCATAAATTGTATAATTGTGATCTCAAGCTATTTAATTACCCTTTTTTTAATTAAAAACCTGATTTTTGTATTAAAATCACAAGTTTCTTAAATCTTAAATTCTATCTTTTAAATTCCTTATATATTTATTTAACCCATTATAATTAGCTATTTAGGGAAACTTCAATCATGGTGTAACGTAAATTATCAAAGAAGTGGATTAATATAAAAATTCAATTTGTAACATAGATTAATATAATAAATTTAAATTATATATATCACATCAAAATTTTATGGTTTGATAGCTAAATTTAGGTGAATTTTGTTTCATGTGGAGGTGTAAAACAAGATGCAATTGTGGATCTTTTTTTAGATCTTTGACCGAAAATTTAATTTACATTTTGTTTACACCTCGACATTAGAGACCATTCCGACGAATTTGAAAATATAAATCGCTAATTGGAGCGATATTACTCCACCATTGGAGTTGCTCAAACAATCTAAACAAAGGTATTAAAGAAATGAAAATACTTTCACGTTCTTTTAAGATTCTCTGATATTATTTATATATTTAATAAACTAATATTAATAAATCCAATTTGAGAGAGAGAGAGAGAGAGAATCACAAGAATTTGAAGATACTCCCCAACAGCCTTGTGCAAGTCTCAAGTAGAAAATTGTTACTCAAGTCTATAAACTTATCATAAAATCACATTTAAATGAATAAAAATAGTATAAAATGAATCGAACTTCGCACGCACTGTGCAATATTACAATGTATTGAACATGTCATCTAAGTCTGAAACGTAGATATTATTAAGATAATAATCAGGTGTAAAATCCAACATACTAAAAGAATATAACAAGTTATAAGGAAAATTAGAAGTGAAAGAGAAAAAAAATAATATTGTGGGCAAGTGAATTCATTTTTTATTAGCATCCACACTAACTGTGTTCATCCGGTGCGAATAGGTGGAAGCTCTAGGCCGCGCACCACCACCACCACCAGCATAGTGCTTTTCATTGATCGGACAGCTGGAGCCACCACTTCCAGGGATGTTGGTGCAACCTGATGATCGCGAAGGAGGGACAGGACCCCTTTGAAGTATGTGTAGAACTATGCCTCTTTTATTTAATCCCTTCTCTTGATCACTCAATAATCGACTATTACTTGGCCGGACACATAAAAGAATGACTACTACTAGTAGCACAATGCAATTAAGATGTCTCATTTTTTACAAAAAAAGATATATAAGCAAGTAATGGGGATCGTTTCGTGTTGGGGAATTGGGTATATATATGGACTAATTAATTGATGTATAGTAAGACAAGTTAATTAAAGAAATTGATTTTGAACAAGTGTCCCATGTTTTTCCATCCTTTTGACATTTTAACCATAAGTAATTATGGAGATTGGTTTTGGTTCAAACATGTGTCCCATGTTTATCTATCCTTTGACATCTCAACCATGACTTGTGTGTAAGACGTGAAGAAACGACGATACCGAAAATCACACTTAAGTACGTCTAGAAGTGAAAAAGCCAGACAATGCGCAAGCGAAGCGTGGGTGAAGCGTGACGAAGCGTGTAGGTCGAGAATTACGCCTAGACATATCTAAGAGCGTTTTTTAAAACGGTGCCTCATATAACAATGCGAGAACTATTCACACATTAGCTGACAAGATTTTATTCATTGTTTTACACAACTATGAGGAATTCAATGTGCATAAAGAAAGTCTTAATCTCTTTCTCATAGGAAGACTCCCATCTTTGTCTCCCTTGAATCTTGACTCATGCAAAATTCTACCCTAATTTGTGGAATTCTTTTTAAGGAAAATTCTTGGCAGAAACTGTTCACCCCGTTGAAGTTTGAATATTTGAACATTTGTATTTGTCAAACTTAAGGCAGATAAATAGACGAATATGTACACATTTAATTATGACTGGGAATATGAAATTATTCCAATGAGATATTGAGTTTGCAATGGAATAAACTATTACCAAAATCGACTCTTTTCTAAGTCAAATTAAACTGCAGAAATGAAGGTTAGGTTTGGACCGCAGATTTCTTAATACCTTAAACAATGAGATTCTTAACATCCATGTTTTTTCCTTGCCTTCAAGAAAAAGAGCGCCTTACATGGGACTTCAAGAATACAATGTAATATATCCCTTATAAATTTTTAGGCATGTTATTGTGCATCAGTTTTAGTTAAAAATCATATTTTCAGTGTGTTCGGTTGATGGGTTATAACCAAAATCTATACAATTTTTCAAATTACTTTTTAATCAAAGACATTTTCTCTTTTCAATTTTCAACCACACATTTTACCTAAAAAATATAAATAATACAAAAAAAAAAAAAAAAAAAAAAAAACCGTGCCCTAAAGTCGTCAAACAGATTGTTAGTATATAAAAAAAAAAAAAAAAAAAAAAAAAAAAAAAAAAAAAAAAAAAAAAAAAAAAACATTAATGAAATTTATGGATAACATTAACTGTTGACTTTTATTTATCAAAATTTTTTATCGCAAAACTTAAAAGTAAATCCTTCGGCTATACCTTGGGGACAAATTATGTAAGTCTCTCAGCATAGACTTTCGAGTTGATATAATCATAAAAAATAATTTCGGATGTTGATAGGATGGCGAAATGGTTCATCGACTCGAGCCGTCGGATTAAGCTCGGCTCGCCGCTCGAGATTTCGAATCCAAGCTCGAATTGAGCATTTTTTTTAGAGACCAACTTTGGCTCGGCTCGAGCTAAAAAAATCGCCTAAAAAGCTCGAGCATTGAAATTTGACCACAAATTCGACGAAGCTTGTTGTGTATATATATATATATATATATATATACCTTATCAATAACAAATTTATAAATTTTTGTCATAAAAATAAAAAAAATAATAAAAGCTCGGGACTCAACTCGACTCGACTCGGCTCAGCTCATTAAAGCTCGAGTCGAGCCTTATTTTTGGGGATGAGCTTTAGCTTGTCTTGAACCAAAAAAAGTTCTACCCCTAAAAGCTTAAGCCGAGCTCGAGCATTGATTTTCGGTTCGCGAGTCTGCACGGCTCGTGACATTCCGAGATGTAGGGGTTCGAAGAAAGTTCTATGAAATGTTATGCTGATGATTTGTCTTTATATTGTAGTCGAATAAGAATTGCACGTATCTTATTGGGCATTTCATTAATTAACAGATTGTTAGCAGCTTTTTTTATATATATTTTCTAGGTAGATGTGTAATTGAAAATTGGAGAGAAAAAATATGTGTAGTTAAAAAATAATTTGAAAAATTATATTATTTATAAATTTATTTATAAATTATAATCATTACGTAAAAAAAGGTTATGTAAATGTTTCGCATTATTTTCAAACTTTAGCTCCAAAATATTAGTCTTATTATTTTATTGAAGTTTGTTTTCGGAGACTCACTTTAAAGTTTATACATTTAGAAATTTCCTATTGAAATCATAGGACAAGACAAGAGAGAGATATTTGTGAAAGGTTTATATGGGAAGATTACTTCCATGGAAAGGGTTTCAATCGAAGACGGAGATAAGGGGTAGGGGGCGACCCCCTCTCCTCCCCAATATTGTCTGCTGATCCATTATTTTTAGTTAATTTGTAATGTATTTTTCAGTTTCGTCTCTGTAAAATTTTAATTTTTTTTTTCATTAATAAATATTGATCCAATAACTTACACTTTAAAATTCAACTATACAAAAATCTTAGACATAAACAAAAGATTCAATAATATAGCCTAACTCCAATACAAAAGCAATTAAGCAAATGATGAGGACAAGGAGATACCGGTTTCAGATATCAAAGTCATCTATACCATTTGTTATATAGATAGACAGTTTACTTTTTGATGTCCATCTCATGTTCATATTTTCAATTTGTATAACGTTAGACACATAGATGGACAAATTATTTTTGTATCGATAAATTGATTTTTTTTTTTTTTGGTTAGTTAATTTAATGCCTATTTTGGTACTCAAAATCATCGTTTTCAATCCTCTTAAAAAAAAAAATCGCCGCCCCCCTCCACGCCCTAAGATTTTCGCCCCGCAACATCGAAATCCTGGCTACGTCCCTGGTTTCACCCCGCCTTGAAAAAAATGTGACCACCGTGGACGTCAAATCTGAAGAGACTTGAAAGAAAATGTCTAATTGGCTCTGGGTTTTTTTCCTTTTATTTTAGGGTTCAACTTTCAAGAACTTCAGGGGAACATTGGTCATAGATTATAAAAAAAGGTGTAACCCACAATTTGAGGGCCCCAATCGACCCTACCTTGAGCCATTAGTTGAGGAGGTTAATAGCAGGTTATGCCTCCAATAGTCAGGTGGAGAACTTGATGGTAAGTCCAGTGTTTGGGGAACTTCCGCTGACGATAAGGTACAAATCCAATATTTCAGGATTCGAACCCTGTACACCTCTGCGTTGAGTCTTACCAGCCCTCCCCTTTACCACTGGGAGATATGCCCTGGGGGCCGTCATAGATTATATTGTTGTATATACAGATGAAAAGATTAGGAACAGTGATGAGGTTCGAAGCGCGGAAGAAATGCCGGAAAGTTCCGAACTCAGGTTGTGGTTGGACGGATGAATCATGACCTGATATTCACGATGCGATGGCTCGACGATGCAGAATAAAGAACCACGACTTTCGAAACGCCACAAGGATTTGCCCAATCTCCTTGATAAATCTCTGATTTGAACGCCACAAATATTCTAGCAAATATTTGATAAGTTCGATATTTGAACGCCACAAGAAATATTCTTGATAAGTTCGAAAAAAAACATAGGAATCCACCTATAACTTTTATTGAATCCTCAATAAAAACTGTTTATATCAAAATCGAAGTCTCAAGTCTGAATTACAATGAATGGAAAGGAATATAAATAAGTAAAATAACCTAACCGCTAATTGACTCAAAATAGAATTCTAATTAGACTAAAATTCTAAAATAGACAAACAAATAATTAAAAACAAAATTTAACCTAAAAATACGCAAAAACCCTAATTTTCGCCTGCATAATTGACTTGCTGTTTTGAAGCCCCAAATGATGGAATTTGACCATAAAATCAGTCGGCTCAAGGGCTTTAGCCCACGAATTTTGCTTAGTGGCCCATTTCTACTCGAAAAACACATATTATGCATCTAATTCCGACATGGTTGACTGGATTGCACTTTTATTTGGCTTGAATATTTAACTTTTTCCGTCAAGCCTGCTATGACTCCGATTGTCGAGGGTCCAGAACACATCATACCCTCCTTCTTTAGGATGATTCGTCTCGAATCATAGCTTTGTTCCTATTGTTTCACTTCACCTCTTGGATCAAACGGAAAATTATTACTTCCATGCCATGAGTTCAATAAATTATGCTACTTTGATTGGAAACCATGGAAGAGATGGAGCTTGAACTCCCTTTGCCATACGTAGTGTGGTTGAAGCTTCCAAACATAATTAACCTGCAAAAAAGATTTAAACAAAATGGGGAGGGACATGTTAGTTTCATGAGGTACAAGGTATGGATCCTTGTATTCATGATAAACCACCACCAACTCCACTTCTTGAACCACGAGGTTCTTCTCTTCGCCTTTTTTCTCTTTTGCAACTTGTTCAATTTTTTCATCTTCAAACTCAACCACATCTCCTAACTCCACACTTTTATCACCAGGCTCGTGCACTACCTCATCACTACCCAAATGTGGATCTTCCAATTCAACGCTCAAATCTTGAACTTCCACCTCAACTCCCAATTCGTTCCCCTCATTATCAACAATTTCATTCTTAATCATTTCCTCGCTACCCAACTCCACCTTCTTCTCAGCAAATTTTGGAGTTTGTTTATTTGTTTTTAATTTCAACTCTCCCCCCTTCTTATCAATATCCTTATCTTCATGATGCCTCCTATTACACCACTTTTCACTCTCCTTCCTTACCCTCCGTGAGTCTTCTAGTGCTTCCTCTAATGTCAACCCATATAGTACGCATTTTTTTCCTTTGTTAAGGAATTGGTATATGTGTATACTTTTATCATAAACAGCCTCCCTCCTACGTCTCCAAGGTTTTCCCAATAAAATATGATAAGATTTCAATGGCACTACATCACACCATACATCCTCACTATACCTTCCCTGGGTGATAGGCACTAGAACTTGTTTGGTTACTTTGAAATTCCCAAACTCCCTCATCCACGACATCCTATAAGGTTTATAGTGTGGTTCTATGGGCAATCCTAATTTTTCAACCACGGTGCTACTAACGAAATTAGTAAAGCATTTTCCATCAATCGCCAAACTGCACCCCTTATTCTCCACATAACATCTAGTTTGGAATAAACAGCCTGGATCATAATCCATTCCTTATGTGGTGTTTCAAAAATTCAAGAACGAAAAGGATTTAGATATCAAATAGCAAGAACGAATTTTATTGCTGACTTGAAAGGAAAAGAATATCAAGAATTTAAGGAAATTCAAGAAAGTGGTTCTTGAATTTTGGAATGACTTTTTTTTAATTGTTTTTGAATTTTGGATGAATTTTCGAAATAAATAAAATAAAATAAAAATTTTTTTTTTTTTTAATAAATCCAAAAATTCGACAACGAACACGACAAAACAAACAGAACTTAATTTAGATAAGAATTAAGCAAAACAAACACTTTTGAAATTTTTTTGAAACAATTTTCTGAATTAACGACTCAACTAACTCAAGAACAAGAAGAACGCAAAAAAACTGAAAACAAAAACACTCAACAAGATATGGATGATTTTTATGGGACTCGATGATAAACATAAAATCAAACTGGATAGAAAAACCTGAATTCAGAGTCCAGCTCTGATACCAGATGATGAGGTTCGAAGCGTGGAAGAAACGCCGGAAAGTTCCGAACTCAGGTTGTGGTTGGACGGATAAATCCTGACCTGATATTCACGACGCGATGGCTCGACGATGCGGAATAAAGAACCACGACTTTCGAAACGCCACAAGGATTTGCCCAATCTCCTTGATAAATCTCTGATTTGAACGCCACAAATATTCTAGCAAATATTTGATAAGTTCGATATTTGAACGCCACAAGAAATATTCTTGATAAGTTCGAAAAAAAACATAGGAATCCACCTATAACTTTTATTGAATCCTCAATAAAAACTGTTTATATCAAAATCGAAGTCTCAAGTCTGAATTACAATGAATGGAAAGGAATATAAATAAGTAAAATAACCTAAACGCTAATTGACTCAAAATAGAATTCTAATTAGACTAAAATTCTAAAATAGGCAAACAAATAATTAAAAACAAAATTTAACCTAAAAATACGCAAAAACCCTACTTTTCGCCTGCATAATTGACTTGCTGTTTTGAAGCCCCAAATGATGGAATTTGACCATAAAATCAGTCGGCTCAAGGGCTTTAGCCCACGAGTTTTGCTTAGTGACCCATTTCTACTCGAAAAACACATATTATGCATCTAATTCCGACATGGTTGACTGGATTGCACTTTTATTTGGCTTGAATATTTAACTTTTTCCATCAAGCCTGCTATGACTCCGATTGTCAAGGGTCCAGAACACATCAAACAGTCAACAAGAACACAGGCTAAAGGAAGAGGCTGGATAACTGGGAAAGGCCAACACTTGACCTATAAAGTTGTCTTTGTTCAGTTACTTTGTTATAAATAAGTATTTAAATTACACAATTTTTCAAATCACCTTTTAATCACACATATTTTTTCTCCCTAATTTTCAACCACACATTTTATCTAGAAAACTCAAATAATAATACAACTACCCCTCCACCCAAACCATAGATAAAAACCACTAGATGTATAAATTCGACACTTGGAATTCTCTCTCTCTCTCTCTCTCTCTCTCTCTCTCTCTCTCTCTCTCAAATCAATTTTTTATTTTTTTAAAAAGGTTGAACTCCAACATTAGAAGCTCCTACAACCTCTATCCTGAAGATTTCTAGAGGATGTAAATCGCGGAATGTATATCAATGAAGCAGATTGTGAACTTGTTGTTTAACTGCGCTTGCAAGAAGCCTTATCTCTACCAGAAGTAGGATTCAAAGTAGAATTCAAACTCCCATACTACAGCTGCCATCTCAGCTGAGAGATTTCTCTCTCACACTTTTTCAACCATTGAACTATACCCCGAGGCCTCAAACCAAATTTAAAAGATAAGTTCTATTCAAAGTTGTAATTACTGTCCAATGCATAATACGAAAGATGAGTTCTATTCAAAGTTATAGATGCTGTCCAATACCATGGGCGGATTTATTTTAGAGCGGTATTGCAGTTGTTGAGATCCAGTTAAAAAGAAGAAAAAAATCCTAACATGTAGCACGACCCAAAATATGAGTTAGCTCATATGAATTCAGCCCAATAAAATATCTGACCCAAATACACTTCGTCTTCAATCAGGAAGTCCAATTTTTCTCTGTGTCCGCTCGCTCTCCTCTCTTCCCCAAATCCAATCCTAAGAAAACGCCCTAGTTCAACAGTTCCCTTCCTGCTGTAGCGCTGCTCATCGATCGGCCGTCGTCTTCTCCTCAGTCCTCCGCTATAGGCGCCGGCGGTGACTCAAGTCCAGGCCAGTGCCCTGATTTTCTGGCTCCATTTCTACAGACTGCAGCAGCAGCAGCATGTCATGCGCTCGGCGCTTCTCTTCTGGATTCTACGTGATGCGCACGAGCTCCACCACCCAGGCGGCAGGCGCCCACTTCCCCGGACGGGACCCCTGCTTGCTGTTGCTACTGACTGCTGTGCCTGTTCTGCGAGCCTGTAGCCTGCTGAGTGCTGGCTCAGGCTGTTTCATGTTTGGTAAATAACAATTAATATTTATAATTTAACAATATTTATTTTACTTAAGAATTAAGAGCTGCTCCAGAGTCCAGATTTTTTGGTTCCACTTGCTGTCTTGCCAGTTTGATTATTTATTTTAATTTAGTTTTCCTGATTTGATTTCCAAACTTCATTTTTGGAGAATCAGATTTTATTTAAGTTAACCCAAATTTAAATTTGTGTAAGCTTTAACTTGAAGTCTTTAATAACATTAACAATTTAATATCACATATTAGCATTTGGATTTCGCATTTTGCACAATTGAGATTGAGATTGAATCAGACATTTGCGAGGTAGTGAAAATGTGATTTCGAGATTTGATTTTTGAATGTGATGTGACTATGAATCTGTGATATTGTAATGTGACTTGAATTAAGTATTGAATCAATTGATTAACTCTAGTGCAACTTAGAATGGCAAAATGGAACAACAACAATCTGGAAAGAAAGCAAGATTGATATCCTCATTTTTCAGAAGGAGAGATCGTCAATCAAATGATAACACTTCAAGTCATGCCGAGAGACAACAGTATACTGAAGCAACTTCGATTCTGAACATGCAAAATCCTTCAACTTCCACTCCACAAAATGAAAACCAATCATTTCCCAATCCAATTTTACAATCATCTAATTCTATTGAAAGGGATCCTGGAAAGAGAAAAAAGATACGTGAGTATCCTACTAATTTACGGGATGAGGTAAGAAGAAAATATCTAGCAATTGGGCCTTATCATCCAAACTTGAAGGAGTATCCTGTTACAGTATTTGGAAGTCAAAACCGTCGATTTCAGAAAATTTGGTTTCAGAAGTGGAATTGGCTGGAGTATTCTCCAACATAAAATGAGGTGTATTGTTTTTATTGCTTTCTTTTTATGAATGATGTTACAATGAGTAATATTTCGTCGTTGGCCAATGAAGGATTTGACAATTGGAAAAGGGTAAACCAATGAGAAAAATGTGCTTTTCTTGTACATATTGGTTGCACATTGTCATCACCTCATATGACATGTGTAATAAAAGCTGAGCATTTGATGAGGCCTTCTCAACATATTGAACACGTCATACTTGCCCAAATACAAGAGGAAAAGGACAAAGCTTGTTTAATCTCGAAGACTTCCATAAAAGCTTGTAAGTGGCTAGCACTTCAAAATTGTTCCTTTAGAGGTCATGATGAATCTACATCTTCATTAAACCGTGGGAATTCTATTGAATTGGTGAAGGATTTTGTAGAAATGAATGTGGAAATTGATAAAGTTGTACTTGAGAACGCTCTAAAAAATGCCAAGTACATTGCTCCAGATATCCAAAAAGATCTTTTGAACATAATAGGTAGAAGAGTATGAAAGATGGTTCGTGACGAAGTTGGGGATGGATGCTTTTGTATTCTTGTTGATGAAGCAAAGGATGTATCTGATCGAGAGCAAATGTGTGGACACCTCTAATATAAACTCAACTTATATGTATATACTAAAATTTTAAAATTTATATATATATATATATATATATATGCTAGAAATTAATATTTTAAGTCCCATATCTGTACCAAAATATTTATACTCTTCTAGACTTAATCAAGTGGATTTGATGTGTTCCGGACCCTCGACAATCGGAGTCATAGCAGGCTTAACGGGAAAAGTTAAATGTTCAAGTCAAAATAAGAATTCAGCAGGTTCGACGAGCTTTGAAGCATAAACCGAGTTGAAAAGAACTAGCAATAAGCTCACGGCCGTAAATAAAGGATCACAGCCGTAACCTGTTCTCTGTCTAATTCATAACCAGATTAAAAAAGAATTACGGTTGTAGCCAAAATCTTCATGGCCGTGACATATTTCAGTTACACAATTTACGGTCGTAAATGAAGACACTCACGACCGTAAGACATCTTCTGGACGTGCGCGCTTTTGGAATTTAAAGATTTCGCATTATTTTATTTCCTTATCAGTTTTAGTTATTTTAGTTTAATTAGAATTCTATTTTGAGCCAGTTAAGGTTGATAGGTTTTGTTTGCTTATTTATACGCTTTTTCCATTCATTGTAATTCAGACTTCGATTTGGCTATAAACAGTTTTTATTGAAGATTCAATAAAAGTTATAGGTGAATTCCTATATTTTTCGAACTTATCACGAATATTTCTTGTGGCGTTCAAATATCGAACTTATCAAATATTTGCTAGAATATTTGTGGCGTTCAAATAAATCCTTGTGGCATTTCGAAAGTCGTGGTTCTTTATTCCGCATCGTCGAGCCATCGCGTCGTGAATATCGGGTCATGATTCATCTGTCCAACCACAACCTGAGTTCGGAACTTTTCGGCGTTTCTTCCGCGCTTCGAATCTCATAATCTGGTATCAGAGCTGGACTCTGAATTCAGGTTTTTCTATTCAGTTTAATTTTTATGTTTATCATCGAGTCCCATAAAAATCAACCATATCTTGTTGTTGAGTCTTTCTTTTCTTGAGTGTTTTTCGTGCTAGTAAATTTTTTCCAGTTTGATCCATATAAAAATTCAACAAAAATTCAAAAGTGTTTATTTTGTTCGATTCTTATCCAAATCCTGTTCCGTTTGTTTTGTTGTATTCGTGTCGAATTTTCGGATTTATTTTAAAAAAAATTATTATTATTTAATTCCGAAAATTCATTATTCAAAAAAAAAAAAAAGTCATTCCAAAATTCAAGAACCACTTTCTTGAGTTTCTTTAAATTTCTTGGTATTCATTTCCTTCCAAGTCAATAAAAGTCGTTCTTGCTATTTGATATCTAAATCATCTTCATTCTTGAATTTTTTTTAAACGCCACATAAGGAATGAATTATGATCGGGACTTTTTATTCCAAACTAGATGTTATGTGGATCATAAGGGGTGCAGTTTGGCGATTGATGGAAAGTGCTTTACTAATTTCGTTAGTAGCACCGTGGTTGAAGAATTAGGATTACCCCTAGAACCACACTATAAACCTTATAGGATGACGTGGATGAGGGAGTTTGGGAATTTCAAAGTAACCAAACAAGTTCTAGTGCCTATTTCCCAGGGAATGTATAGTGATGATGTATGGTGTGATGTAGTGCCATTAAAATTTTATCATATTTTATTGGGAAAACCATGGAGATGTAGGAGGGAGGCTGTTTATGATAAGAGTATGCACATATACAAATTCCTTAAGAAAGGGAAAACATGCGTACTATATGGGTTGACATTAGAGGAAGCACTAAAAGAATCACGGAGGGTAAGGAAGAAGAGTGAAAAGTGGTGTAATAGGAGACATCGTGGGGATAAGGATATCGATAAGAAGGAGGGAGAGTTGAAATTAAAAACGGATAATCAAACTCCAAAATTTGATGAGGAAAATGTGGAGTTGGGTAGTGAGGAAGTGATTAAGAATGAAATTGTTGATGATGAGAGGAATGAATTGGGGGTTGAGGTGGAAGTTCAAGATTTGAGCGTTGAATTGGGAGATCCACATTTGAGTAGTAATGAGGTAGTGCACGAGCGTGGTGATAGAAATGTGGAGATAGGAGATGTGGTTGAGTTTGAAGATAAAAAAATTGAACAAGAAATTGCAAAGGAGGAAGGAGGCGAAGAGAAGAGCCTCGTAGTTCAAGAAGTGGAGTTAGTAGTGGTTTATCATGAATACAAGGATCCATACCTTATACCTTATGAAGCTAACATGTCCCTACCCATTTTGTTTAATTCTTTCTTGCAGGATAATGGTAAGTGAAAATTTGGGCAACACCACCAATGTCCAAAGGTGTTCCAACTTCAAGTCATTTACATGACCTCCGTTGCAGAATATTTTTGGTTGATCATGTGCAATGGCAAGAGAAATTTTCCGTTTGATCCAAGAGGTGAAGTGAAACAACAGGAACAAAGCTATGATTCGGGACGAATCATCCTAAAGAAGGAGGGTATGATATGTTCCGGACCCTCGACAATCGGAGCCATAGCAGGCTTGACGGGAAAAGTTAAATATTCAAGCCAAATAAAAGTGCAATCCAGTCAACCATGTCGGAATTAGATGTATAATATGTGTTTTTCGAGTAGAAATTGGCCACTAAGCAAAACTCATGGGCTAAATTCCTTGAGCCGACTGATTTTATGGCCAAATTCCATCATTTGGGGCTTCAAAACAGCAAGTCAATTATGCAGACGAAAATTAGGGTTTTTGCGTATTTTTAGGTTAAATTTTGTTTTTAATTATTTGTTTGCCTATTTTAGAATTTTAGTCTAATTAGAATTCTATTTTAAGTAGATTAGCGACTAGGGTTTTATTTTTCTTATTTATACGTTTTTTCCATTCATTATAATTCAGATTTGATACTTCGATTTTGATATAAACAGTTTTTATTGAGGATTCAATAAAAGTTATAGGTGGATTCCTATGTTTTTCGAACTTATCAAGAATATTTCTTGTGGCGTTCAAATATCGAACTTATCAAATATTTGCTAGAATATTTGTGGCGTTCAAATTAGAGACTTATCAAGGAGGTTGGGCAAATCCTTGTGGCGTTTCGAAAGTCGTGATTCTTTATTCCGCATCGTCGAGCCATCGCGTCGTGAATATCGGGTCATGATTCATCCGTCCAACTACAACCTGAGTTCGGAACGTTCCGACATTTCTTCCGCGCTTCGAATCTCATCAGGATTGCAGGAGGCTATTAGTAGCATGGCACTGCACTAAAGGATAAGCTGCAGTCTGCTACTGATAGCTCCTGGCAGGGTTTGCTAACAACAAATATCAAAATGTAAAACAAGTATAATTTGATCTACATAATAAAAACTCCATTTTTAACTTAGTACATGCATACATCCATTTCTAACAAAAGGTTTACAAAAGAGTTTCTACTTCCCATTTGCCCTCCAAAGTTTTTCCACTCGAATATTCATCAAGTTTCCAAAACATTACAAAATATAGCCCCTTGATATAAGTAATGTGGCCGAAGACTTTCTTGCCTTGGTATTTGCTTCAAAACGCCACATTCTTCAACTTCAAAAGTGCAAGTTTTACTATGAGTGGAAGTCTTTCAAAAGTTAGGACCCTAACTTCATCTATGTTTCAATAGATGAACATTAAGGTCCTAAGGGGTACTAGGGTAAGGGCATCATAAACATTTATAGTCTTATAGGTACACTCCTTCATAAAAAGTTCGGGCCATGTGTCGAACTTCATCCATATCGTCCTTTTTGTGATAATGTGATACTCTAGGCCATACGGAGAAGTCCTTCCCCAGCTACGTACGATTTCCATGTAAGTGGGGTCCATGATCTACAAGATAGTCATGAAACGACTGTAAGCTATGAGGCTTAGTGAGTAAAACTACAAACAAGCACAAAAGTCATGTCAACATGGTTTAATGTAAGTAAATACACTTTACCTTAACTTTGAGAGAATAATGAGATAGTACATAAAGTTGTACGCAATCATTCCAAATACCTTTTCAACAAGAAGTCCATAACACATAATGAAGATTCATCATAAACATTTTTATATTTACATGTTATCTCATATCCTCAAATGACATGATGAACACATTAAACATGTATAGCTAGGGTGCACTTATTCTCTAAATGCGAATTCTTGATTATTTGGGGGCCTACCCTAAGAGTAAGTATTCACAGAGCGCTCAATATAATTATTGGTACCATTTCGGTACAAAATATGGTACCATTAAGGCACAAAGGTCACCTATCATGTAACTTTGTCATGACATAAACCGTGAAGATGTAAACATCTCATATCGTGATAGTCTGTTAAGCATAAAGCTTACTATAAACTGTAAAAACTGTTGGAAGTATTAGAATCTAAACTTGATTCACTTCCGTGACCTTACTATGGGAAAAATCACTTGGGCATCTAGAATCCCAACTAGTGAATACTTAAGTACTTAGGGTTCTGTTTTCTTAATTATGCACATGTTTAAATATTCTTCGTATACTTAAGTGCATAAATTATGCATCATTAATAATGCAATACATCCAACATGTATAAAAGGAACATCATGTTTCACTTCTTTCTCATAAAACAAATAATCTTGTTCAATTTAATACATGCAAGTATAGTTCCTTCAAATTAGCATAATAGAAGTAGTAGCAACTAAGTGTGCCAAATAAATTCTCATATGCCCAAAAATAAACATGATTTTTAGCTTTATAAGGCTAGTAATTCATAGGCTGTGGTGATTAAAATCTGAAATCAGCTTTAAGTCATGTACATGGCATTTAGTTGAATTAAGAAGCTTATAAATCATTTTATACAGCTAAGATACATAGAATTATTCTTGAATAACAACATTTAGAATTTGAAAATACCTTAATGCTCAAAGAACATTATTCAAGAATCTGAAACAATATTAAGATATCCTTCTAATGTTATAATCAATCCAAATAAAATTGATAACTACATTAGGCTATCAACGGCTTGACAATGTACTAAACAACATGCTGCAGGAAACTATCAATAGCATGACAATACACTAAACAACAATCTTGCAGGTAACTACCAATTGCATGGCAATACATTAAACAACATGCTACATGAAGTTATCAATAGAATGGAAATATACTATATGATATGCTGCAGGCGGCTATCAGTAGCCTGGAATTACACTAAATCACCTGCTGTAGAAGGCAACCGATAGCATTGTGCACGGACATTTTTCAGCTAACCAAAAATCTATAATTCTGGTAATTTATGGGATCTAATTTATTTCCTAAGTCATGAACTTAAATTACATATATAAGCATGATTAACCTCATTATTAGAAATCAAGTTGTTGAGGCATGCATATATGAACAAGTTAAGTTCATGAGTTTAGAGGTATTAAGAATATCAAATCTTAATTAAACTCCAATTTCAGCCTTAAAGAAAATCCCAAATTCTTATTTCTAATAGATTCAACATAAAAATACATTTATAGCACTTAGATATACAAAACAAAGAACATAGAATGCAGGTAGATTCTTATTTCACCATTTCCAAGATTTTTAAGCCAAAACTTCACATTCTTCACCATATTCTCATCAAAATCAGCAAACATCTTTAATAATATATAAAAGAAATTTGATCTAAACACCAAAAACATATATAAATGATTAAGAACAACAAAAATCACAAAAGAAACACATATTGCTTTACTCGCAGCTTTTTGGATGAATATTTAGAAATTTTCCAGCATTTACATGTTATTTGGTAGTTAGAATCTTATAAGAATAAATATATATGGATTATATTGCTGCATAAACAGGTTTTTATCAAATTATTGCTTAGAATATGACATGTTTCAGTTTCTATTTAAAAAAGGAAACTGCTCTGTTCAAGAGGCTATCAGTAGCATCCGGCAGTGAAGAACTCATGCTATTGATAGCATTCGTTTTACCAGAAACAATGAAATTTTGAAATCTGCCATTGTTTTCTGGTTTAAAATTTGCTTTTCTTTTTATGTTTAACAAGTGAGAGTGATGAATTTTAATTAGAAGCAAGAAATCATCATTCTTACTTGTTAAACCATGAAGTAGAGATGAAAATATGAAGTTTTCTCTTCTTACCTTAAGCTTGCAAAAGAATTTCTGGTGTAAAAAATGCAGCTAAGTGTTCTTATTTATAGACTTGAAGTTAAAGATATGTTTGGTTCCTTTAAATTTCCAAGCTTTTAATTTATAAGTGTTTTTCGAATAATTTATAGTTATAAATCAGTTGAATATTTTTAAAATGCATTCTGATAATTCAACTGTTTTAAATAGGAATAAGTAATAATGCCAAACATCCCCTTAAGACCCACTAGTGGAGGTTGCCATGTGTCTCCACTATGATTATAATAATAATAATATATTCTCAATTTTTGGTACTTCAACGAGCCCTTTTCGACTTAAAATTTGAGGGTCGAGATGACCTCCGAATTCAACAAACTTTATATCATTGGAAAGATCGCATTACGAACTTTTTAAAAACCACACATGCAAAAGCATCTGATTAATACACAGCTCGTACGATCCTTGTAAACATGGCTACTCAACTCTCCATCAACACTTAGAAATTTTTTTGAAGTGTTAGGCAAAATTTAATGTTACGACTACCCTAGTTTGACTTGCTTTTCCCGGCACATCCCGGCTCAGAAACACACATACAAGACATCGATTTAAACGTCACACTATGAACTATGCGATGGTATGACATGCAATGACTTCAGATCAATAATTAACTCGCATGACTACGACAAAGATTGCATGAGGAAGTGGCAAAACCGTAATTAATTAGTTTTCTCACAATTTCTTCACTAGCCCCTAATTTACCATATTAGGGCATTTTAAGGCTTCCATGATTCTTCTAACTTTCATTCATGGAATTATAGTCCTCAAACTTTTATTAACTCAATATTTCATATTTATCGAGAAATAAAACAAATAATTGGGTATCCTTTTCAAAATTAACGATAATATTTCAACCAATAAAAACATATTATTATTTCATATGCATCAAAGTAAAATATAGAAATTTCAGGGGCGTTACAAAATGGTTATTATTTTGAGGATCGTGGATGATGATGGAGATATAAAAGAACGTTTTTTGGAAATCAACTAACTTCATCAAATTTGAAGGAGATAAATGGTGTTCTTGTCCTTCATGACCTCCAAGTTCAAAAGTTGAGAGGTCAGGGGTACGACGGTGCTAACAATATGTGTGGTGCATGGAATAGACTCAAAGCCTTATTTCTTAGAGATTGTCTGTATGCATACTATATCCATTTCCTTGCTCATCGATTACAATTGATTTTGGTTGCTGCAGCTAAGGATGTAAGTATTATTTGGGAATTCTTCTCTCATTTGGATAATGTTGTCAATATTATCACTTTTTCTCCTAAGCGCATTGCTGAGTTGAAAGCTGCTCGTATAACTGAAATTCAAAATATGTTAAATGTTGGAGAGCGTGAATCTGGACGTGGGTTAAATCAAATGGGTAATTTGCAGCAATCAGGAGCTACTCGTTGGAGCTATCATTACGAATCTATAAAGAGCTTGATAGAAATGTATGGTGCAACTCTCAAAGTGCTTGAATACCTTATAAAACATTCTCCAAATGCAAGCTCCCAGTCCGAAGTTCGTGGAACTTACAAAAATATGGCAAGCTTCGAATTTGTGTTCATCTTGCATTTGATGCATACGATCTTTCGAATTACTGATGTTCTGTGTCGGGTCCTTCAAACTAAATCTCTTGACATTTTGTCTGCGATTAGATTTGTCAAAACTACCAAGACCATTCTTCAACAATTGAGAGAAAGCGGTTGGAAAAAATTACTTTCCGAAGTAAAGTTTTTTGCACTAGAAATGACATTGATGTGCTGAACCTGGATTGTTTGTATAAGATTGGTCGCTTTCGTGATCAAATTACCGTTGAGCATCATTACCAATTTGATGTTTCCAATGAAGCAATTGATTACATTCTGATAGAGTTGAATAAGAAGTTTAATGACACATCATTTGACCTCCTTGCTTTGAGTGTGGCTCTTGATCCTAAAAATTCTTTTGAATCATTTAATAGCGATGATATATGCAAGTTTGCGAAAACTTTCTATCATGGAGATTTCATAGATCAAGACATCATTGCTTTGGAATATGAGTTGATACATTTTCAGCATGATGTGAAGTCCATTTCCTGAAAAACGCCCGAAGAGGCCGGCATTGTGATTAATGCAAAATAGCAAAAGCTTAGATGAGATGTTACTGGAGAACAGAAAATACCGTCAATGTTAAAAGTTGAAACCTCCGAACAGGGGGAACAACAAAGCCACGACTAAGTATAAAAAGCAGAATCACTTTTTACAAAATAATCTCTTAACAAAAGGGTTACAATTCTTTAAAAATCTAGAAAACCCAATCTTCCTCGAATAGATTATGACTATGGATTATAACCTCTTATGTTCCTGTTTAAGCTTCATCATCTATTAGACGGCTGGAATGCTGAATAGCCATTGATGCCATGTGCCAGATTTGAATACTCAGGGATGTAATGTAGATAGCCATCAGTATCCATATTCCTGACCAAAGGCAGATCAGGACTGGCCATTTGCCATTGATTAGGAATCAAACCATCAACCTGACCATTTAAATAAGGCTGTGGACTAGACTGGGGAATCATGATACTAAGCGGATCCAAATGGCTCCCGGAAGCGCCATAACCATGATGAAATTCATCATCATGATAACTTCGACTCCGCTGAAACCTGCATGAGCTTGTAGAGGGGACACTTGACATGCCCATCTCACTTTGGAAACTAAACTGCTTGTTTAGATGGTGAGGCCTATTGCTGAAACTTTGATAACCCGGATTTTCTGCTAATATCCCATAACCTTGCTCATCGTCTAGCAACTCATTGATGATATCCAGGTGGGGAAATTCATCTGCAAATGCACCATGACTTTGACGGCCAGATGTGCGGGTAAGAGACTCAGATGATGTATTGTGATCCTGGAATCTGCTTAGCAGAGGCATGTGTACAAGCGAATTTTTCATTTCATTAAGGACAGAAGAACGATTGTCAGGTATCTTCTTGCTGCTATCCCTTTGAGAGGACTCCAGCCATATGGACCCATTTTGTTGCATTTCATGATTTAGCATTCCAAATGGAGGACTTGTATTCAATGAATTTGGTTCCATCCCATCAGGGCTTTGTGGTGGAAAGGGTGGTGCAGATACAAGAGCTGGCGCCTGCAAGAGCGAATATGATGAATTTACCACTGAATTCGGCGTATGTTGTGTATAAGCTGGTGAACTTCCAGGGACAGGGTTACCCATCATTGCATTTCGATAGGACTGTGGGACATAATTCTGAGTTTCAGATGAACGGTCAGGACCCAATCGACCAGCAGCGCTACTAGAGCGTGCTAAAAGAGGGGTTGTCTGGACCAATGAAACCATGGAAACAGTTGGTCTCGGCCCGGGAGTTAGAGGAGCACTCAAGGGTCTTGACACAACATGCATATTTGGTTTTGAAATCTTTTCATTAGTGACCAGCACTTGCTGCGTAGGACTTTCAGTTGTGACAGGCTCTTGCAGTCCAGAAGTATTTTCACTTGCAGCAGGTACTTGCTGTCCAGAAGGCTTATCAGCCAGTTTCGGAGTCGCAATTTTCTGAGCACCACGTTTCCATGGGGAAGCGTCTGCGGCTATACTTTCTAATCTCAATGATCTTTCAGCTTCCTTTATGCAGTCTGATGATGGTTTCTTAACCGCGACGTGATTTCTTTCAGAATTAATCATTGGCTCTGATGTTGGCAGAGCATCAGATGGAATACTTTCGGAAGGGCTCCTAGGAGAGGATATTACACCTGATGTCTTCTCTATATATCCTTCCACACGAGCCACAGCCACGTCTTTGGCACAAAGATTTCTCTTCGATGAAACTATTACTTTCTCCTATAGTCAACAATGCAGGATCTCATCAATCTATGTGACTCAACAAGAGGGGAGGGCAGGAAGAGAAGTGGTGAAGAGTTTTTAGAATATTCACGCATACAGCTAATCTTTCCTAAACAGATTCTCAAACAAAAGATCAAATTTATGAAGCAAGAAAACCACCTTTCCCAAATGCTGCATGGGCCAGTTTACCATATCCTGGAAGGATTGAACAACAGTTTGAGATACAGATCCACTTATTGCTCCAGATTGATCAGTTTGCTTCCCTGCAACTGACGTGGATTCAAATGATTGCGTAGGTGTTTCATTAGCCAAATCAACCGCGTCAAAAGCCACCTTGTCTCGATAGTTCCTCACTCTAGACGTTAAAGAAAGAAGTCATTATGCTTACTAACCTATTTGCAAAAAAATCATAATAGGCGAATAAATGTTTACCTGGTTGATGATTTTTTATGTTTTTGGTTTGGAGGATTTCCTTTATAAGGAACATTTATTACAACCGAAAGGACTGAATCAGTCGAGCAGGTGGATGAACTATCATCCACAACAGATGGCGTTCTCTCTGCCATGCCATTTTGAACACAGGAAAGCCCATCAACCACACTGCCACTGGCTTCTAGGGGAGGATGCATTTCAGCAGTTTCAGTATCCGAATTAACAGGACTCATATCTGTGTCTTCCGCATCAGGGCGTAGTACTTCTGAAACACAATCTACTGAATCGGATACATCAGAGACATCTTCCAGTGCATCAGTTTTTTCAAGTATGATTTTGGAATCCGTGGTTAAATAGTCTTTCCTTTCACCATTATGAGTATCTGGCTCAGTCTTGCCTTGCAGAACAATTTCAGCTTTATCATCCCTTCCCTTGTCTTTTGCTTTGCGATTATTTCGTTTTTGTTTGCCCTGAACGAACAAAATAATATTTAATAACCAATGGCAGTCGGCAGAAGGCATTCGACGGAATATGGCCATTACTTTGAATCTTGCTTGGACGTACACATATAAAGAAAATCTCTCTTTGAAAATAGAGACACTGAACACTAGTATAAGGTGCATGGCACTTCCAAATACAATAGTTTAGAGCACTCCATAAAATATTTACCAAATTTTCAATGCAAAGTTCAACAGAACCAAGAGAATATAATGTTTATACTCGGTGTGGAAACTATTTTAATCTCCTTGACACATTCTAAATTCAACGTTTATTTGTCACCACATTTTTTTTATTCGTATATATATATATACACACACACACACTAAAAAGCACATATTCAGATACATAATTTGAACACGATACAATACAATTCAGGTATGTTAATACAATATTTTTATTTTAAAAAATTGGGATACGTGGATACGTGTATAGATTTATAATGTGTTTAGTATTTTTCATAAGTTAAATCATAATATTCAACATAATTTCATTATTATAAAGAAAACATTAAAACATAAGCCTGACAATAAAATTAAAAATATAATATAATACCAAAGTATTTTATTTTAATCCTTAATTATTACTTCTTCATTTACTTCAACATCACGAGTATCAGCTTCTTTACTATAATTAAAAATTATACTTTCCAACTGTGACTCGTCTAATGATAGATTAGCAACATCAAACAGCCCAAGACTGTCAAGAGTATCAAATGAGTCCTCGACAATATCTCACATTTCGATTTCTCCTTTTGAATAAAGATTTATTTAGTTGATAAATGACGCAAATTGTCGTGCATGAAAACAAATTCTTTAGCTCATTATGGAATCATTTTATTCCTTCTCATAGAGGTCACAAAAGAATATGTGTCAATAGTAAATTTAAGCCCTTGTTTGGGCTCCATTAAAATTGAATTTTGGGGAAAAAATGTATCTTGTAATAGTGATGTTTTCGAAAATGTGTGGTAAAAAATTAAGAAAAAATCTTGAATTTACGTATAATATTATTTTATTGGAGAATGTACGATTGAAATGAAGAAAGAATAAAATGAATTTTTCCAAAAAAGGAGCCCAAACAGGGGATAAAAATAAATAAATAAATAAAAATGTCATCTATTGCAATATTAATCTTCTTCACGTGTTTTAAATTGTCCAAAACGTATCAAAAATTAAAAAAATATGAATAAAATAATTTAAAAACACATATCCGGTACATTTTAGAGCGTGTACAAGCTTGGATATATACCGTATACGGATACACAATAAGTTTATAAGTATTCGTGCTTTTTAGCTCTTATATATAGTAACAAAGATAGAATCTTACATGATATCATACATTTATGTCATTTAACACTGAACCCAAAGCCAAGATATGGTCACGGTAATAAAAATGCAGATACGCACTTGATCATACTGAAGAAGAAAAACTTGAAGGAAAATGCCACCTTTTTTCAAAATAATGCAATATACTTCCAGGATGTCAACATCGTGCACAATATTTTCTGTTGTCTAATTAGTAAAAGTTCAACAACTTCAACTGTAACTCTAAGTCTCTAACTTCTTTATTTCCAATTGGATGGACTTGTTAAACATTCACGAGGTATAAAGTGATTTTAACAAACCTGCTTTTTTTTTGACTTCTTTTCCTTATCAGCTGATCCACGTTTTGCTTTCTGCTCATTCCCGACCATCCAAGCTGCTTCCTCTTCACGGATGAGCTCTTCTTGCCTCTTTAAAGCAACAGCCTCCTGGTATGCAACTTCAATTTTACTGCTGCAACAAGAGAGGGTAAACAGTCAGGACTAAAATAATAGAATCATGGTATGTTTGGCGTTCTGGATTAATAAATAGGTTAAAAAATTGTCTATTGTCCTATGCAGTATATTAAAGTTGCAACTTGGTGCTATTCTGACCATAATGCCGAAGTATTGCAGGCTACTGCTTGAAGAAACTAGGGGGAGGAAAATGATTCATTAATGCCCACTACATTCGTATATTCCAAAGAGATACGTATAGATATAGTAATAATTAAAACTTAGCCTATGTTTGGCTCATGATTATAAATTGTTTATAAACACTTAAATCACTTTTTATCCACACATTTCGAGGGACCCATGTGTACTATCCACTTATCCACCCATCATTTCTATCTATTTATATATAATATAATTGCAATCGTTTATACACTTCCCAAACATGCTTTTAATGTCTATCAAAAAGAAATAATGGTGAAACCGCCACCATAAAATGAAGGTCTATTTGGCTGCCATAGTGGCAAATGCAAATGGTGCACTTCCAATTCAAAGCTTAACTAGTGCAGATAACCTCAAAGCAAACAACTAGCACATTCTGACGGTGACATCATCCTAGATTTCTTCTAGGAAATATTGTAGAGTGAATGCAACGTAAAGTATATATAATCATAACCTCGGAAGGACTGCTGCATTTGATGATAGCAAAAGGACCAAATATTCACATTCAGTAAAATGGATACCTGAATAAATGGGCTAAGATAAATATTTCAATTGTCCGACGACCCAGTTCAGTAAGACGCCTCTCATCACGTTCAATAAAATCTTTGTTAATCTCCTCTCCAGCACTCCCATCCTTGAAAAATATAGAATTGCAGACTCAGCATATGCTCATTTGACAATAGATTACATTAAATACATGCCTGCACTTTCAGTAACACTTGAGCAAATGAACAGTTTTTTCTTTTCACGATGGAGTTGGGGAGTTCTTGGTTTCGCATGAAATCAGAAAGACTTTCAATTAACTTACACTTACCCCAGTGTAAACTGCCTAAATAAGTGCTTTTATTGAAAATATAATTCCACTATTCAAACGGATAAGATGACATCTAAAATTTACTTCAAAGATGCCACTTCCATTAACAACCCATACTAAGCGTTTCTGTAACTTGTTAGTACAATAGTACCAACTAAAAAACTAAGCAATCAAGGTCACGCTTTGCACACATAAATAGTTCACATCATGATGCTCACCTTAATACGATTTTGAGGACCCTTCTCATCCTTTGGAGGCAGAGGTTCCATGGCAGCCCTCTCGAGTAGTAGTAACACGTCATCCACCAAAACAAACATATCTTTCTCAATGCGAACAATAGGAACTGGTAATTCTTCTGCCTCCAAATATTTTCCCTTACCTTTATTCTCCTTGGTCTGTCCTTCAAGAGCCTTCAGTCCACTGTACAATGAATCCATGACCAGAGTTGATGTGACTTCTTTTTCTATGAAAAAGTGTTTCACAAGTACTTTTAGTATGGAGTCTGTTTTCTCTCGTGACATGCAGTGCCTGGCACTTTGGTCTATACCCATCCAGAAGGTACGGAAGCTGGAAATTGTGACAGATATCCAGTAAATAATATTTGCAATATGCAAATTGAATAAAAAAAATTATCCTTGTCTATACGCGTTAAATTTGAAAAATGAGAAATGAAAAGCAAATGGACATAATAACTATTGCTGCAACTAATAGGAGAAAAAATTATCGAGGTGGAGAAAGAATATTCTGAACTAGTATTTGGCAAGCTCTAAACTACTCTCAGCGGGAATCGGACTCCACAGTTCTAAACCTAGTTTCTTACTTTTAAACATGTCCAAGAACAAGAGTTTCAAATGAAGCCTCTATTATAGATTTATCTAAAAAGACAATAAAAAGACAACATAGTGCGCGCACACGCTTACTTCTTATGATATTAGATTCCTAAAACAATATATTTATAATTACTTAGATGCAATTTAAATAACCCAAACTATGCAATTTAACTAACCCAAACCTGGCCTAAAAAAATTATCTACCAATATCTTGTTATTATTGAACAGGATAGATTAAGTAGTATCTGCTGATGCTTGTGAACTAGGCTAGGACCAATAATGCTGCTCTGAATTGATTAAAAAAATAAGCGTACATTTTGTTCACCAAGAGAGATGAGAAGCTCGCATGAAAGCATTTAAAGCAATGTCTTAAACAAATAACGAGAACCAACAACAGAAACAGGCCCCATAACCCATTACCTTGACCATCTAGCTTTATCCTCTATCGACTTTCCGAGTTTGCTCCTTCTTTCTTCCACAAAACGACGGCAAATCTGTTCAACATTTGTCAAATATACTCGAACAAGTTCCCTCCTATATTGAATGCCAAGGCATCGGAAGGGACGATCTGCTCTCTCCCTGCAACCCAGTGGCAAAGGTTAAAATACAGATGTCATTACATGATGCAAATAAAAAAAAAATTGTAACTGTAACCACTAATTGATTAACTCAATCCAAAGAGATAAGATAAATTTTAAACCAACAAATCAATAAGAGTGTAAACTATAACAGACAAAGAATTAAACATTGTAAATATTCACAAGTATGTTATCCACAACACCTGATGACTTGGACTTGAGCTTTAATTACTAAATTATCAGCATCAATAAACCCATCTAACAATTTTGATAGCTCCATAAATTTTTTCCATCCCCAATCATGCTCCTTTTTCCAAAACCGATGTAGTGTATCTGCAAAGTTTTAAATATATATTCAGGTTGGTCATGATTGAAAATGAAAACTTCAACACAAAAGTAAAATACAGACCAGAATACTTGGACTTTTTAGGATCTTTGTTAACCACGGCAATAGTGAACTGCGCAAAATGACTCCATCCTATTTATAGAAGATATCAGCTCCAAAACATACAATTATAATTTCAAAGGAATTCATCACGTCAATTATCATACCTGGAAGAAGCTTGTCATGATTAGCGACACAGAGAAATAAAGAGAGATGATTACAGACATCACATCCCTGGGGGTAAATCAAAATATACCTACCATCCAAATTTGGAAAAATAAAATAATTAATGTTTGCAGCAATATTGAAATCATATAATGGCATCACCTGCAGTGTGCACGCACATACAATAAAAGATCAACTGACAACAACACACGATTAAACAAAGACAGCAAGATGGACCACATGTCCATAAATTTGTAAAAGGGCATCAGTTATTGGGTAGAAAGACGGAATTAAATAGGCATTTATCCTGAAGGAAAATAATTTACTGAAAATGCTTTGCATCCATGTTAAACAAGAACCCACGAAGAGTATAGTAGATTAATTACCTACCTGTTACCAACTTCGAGAAAATTATAAGATACAAGAAATCTCAACTCGAAGTTTAGCACAAATGACCCATGTTTTTATATAAATAGGTAGAAGTGTCAAGACGAACGGGCCGACCAGACCCGTTAAAACTGGCTCGGATCGACCCGGGACATTGGGTCAACCCGTTACCCATGCAGGCAGTTCACGGGTCAAGAAGTTGTGAACCGCGGGTTTCGTGGGTCAAATATTCCCTGGGCCGCGGTTAACCCGCTGACCAGTGGAAAAAAAAATGTTTTTATTAAATATGATAACATTGAAAATCTCTCTTCTTCTACAAACTTTAATATAACTTTTAGAGCAAAATCTTATTTTTTTCTAATTTCTCCCTAATAGCTAAGAAAAAGTAATGTTCTTTGATAATAGTAATTAGATAGAGTGTTCTGTAACGAAATCATTACAGTTTATAAATCAATTTATAAACCACACAATTTCTCAAATCACTTTTTAACCACCCATATTTTCTCTCTCCACTTTTCAACCACATCTTACCTCAAAACAGTAAATAAACCGCTACAGTATTACCAAACGGTCTAAAAAATACATTTAGTATTTAATTGTTATTTGTTTATATTTTATTTAAATTTGCATATTTAAAAGTAATTCATGTAACATAAAGTATAAATTTAAATTCTATGTAAATATTTTATGGTATAAATATGAATTTATCATTTTAATCATTTTGTATTTAGAAATTTGACAAAAAAATTGCTAAAAATATGAAAAAATCTATATTTTTATTCGTACTGGGTCAAATCAGAACGAACCGCGACCCGCATGGGCCAGTGGGCGAGCCTGAGTTATAGTTTGAAATTTTTGGACTGACCCGAAACCGACCCGGAACCCACAACGGGCTAGCTTTTTTCAAGAGGGCCATTACCGAGCTTTTATGTTGGCGGGCCGGCCCTACCCGCCCGGCCCCGACCACTCGAATTGACACCTCTATAAATAGGAAGCAAATGGAGATGCAAATAATAGCTGCATGACAAGCACATAAAGATATTCTAGAACCATTTTTTCTCAAGAATCATACCATTTGTAGCTTCCGACCTCAAATACTTCACTTCGTAGTTCTCTTTTGTTAATTTGTGAAAACTTATTGATCTTCCATGTGTGCTTTCCATACAATTCAGAAGGTCGTGGTCCTGCAAAGTAAAAGGCAGAAAGCATTTATCCTGGGAATATTATGTAATCTATGCTCGCATCAACCACAAACATCATTGCTTGGTTTCTTTACTAAGAAAACAATTGTTTGCTTCATGTAAATCTTCAGCACCAATGCAAAAAGTTTGTGTCAAGACCAAACTAGAGCAATTAGCAGTTGAGTAACAAATTTCTTAAATTCATCTACAATTCCTTCAAACTTAACACTATCATGTTGCCAACACTATCATGTTTCCATAGCTGATGGAGGGAAACGATTAGTCTCACAACATTTCTTAAAAGAGGAAAAGAAGAAAGCACAAATTATGGTTTCAACCAGAGAATTTATTCGTGTTGTGTTGTAATTTCCTTATAACAATTCATATCAGAGCATAAACGGTAATCATCATAACTTCCCAGCTGAACTGGATTGCATTTAGATGATTCTGCAATCCGAGAAAATTCATAATAATCAACAAATATACTGCCCAAAAAAAGTATCCCCATTAGTTCCTTGCACATGGTATACATTCCCAAACCTAAAAGTGTCAACCCATCAGCCAAAGCAACAGCTTTACAGAGAATAACCTTTATGGGTCTAACTATAATATGGAAAGAACAAAACCTTAGGAAAAAAATATTTTCCAAGTTCCACCGAAAAATTAATACTCTATAATCTATACATAAATTTGATGCATTGATACCAAAATCTTTTGGTTCTTCTTCCTTTTCCAAGTCAGTTTTCTCTCATGTCGGCCATTAATTCAATACATCCAAGCTATTAAAGTCTTTTGGATTCTTCTTTCTTCTCTAATTCAGTTCCCATTTTGTTTTCCCTTAACATGACATATTTTCCTTTCCAGAAGAGAGAATAACCTTTATGGGTCTAACTATAATATGGAAAGAACAAAACCTTAGGAAAAAAATATTTTCCAAGTTCCACCGAAAAATTAATACTCTATAATCTATACATAAATTTGATGCATTGATACCAAAATCTTTTGGTTCTTCTTCCTTTTCCAAGTCAGTTTTCTCTCATGTCGGCCATTAATTCAATACATCCCAGCTATTAAAGTCTTTTGGATTCTTCTTTCTTCTCTAATTCAGTTCCCATTTTGTTTTCCCTTAACATGACATATTTTCCTTTCCAGAAGAGAGAAGGTTGATTTACTCCTCTAATACCCATTTCCTTGAAATGGTAAGTAACACAAACTTTCTTAAATACTGAAGAAAATTGTATACAGAGAGACCATAGGAAAAATTTCAAGCACTATACAAGAACATATAATAATAATAATAATAATAATAATAATAAACACAGGCTGCCACGTAATTGAAAGGAAGAAATCACATACCATTATCATCATCACTGTCGCTGTCCCAGTAAGGGGGCGAAGTTGAAGGGGTCCCATTCTCCACCTGCTCCGAAGATCTGCATTCCGCTAATCCCTCCACAGATTGACACTGCTGCTGCTGGCTGCTTAAAACCCCTTCCAATGATCTCCCCTCTTCAGACTCCTCGGTCACAATCCCAGCCATATCCCCCTCTACCAAGTCAAGACACACTTCTACTTCACCCTGCTACAACAAAATCTCAACCCATTATGAAAACCTAATTATATATACATGTGTGCACTGCAAGCATGTGTCCGCAGCACTGCCAAGCTGTTTGGGCACGTGAGCATCTGCCCAGCAGTTTGGGAGCATGAGAGGCGGACTCAAACATTTGCATAAATGAGTTGATCTAGCAAATCTAACTATTTAGATAGCAACAACAGTAAATTTTTGACACGCCACCCTTCTTAACAAACTCGTTTTGATGTCTTAGAACTGTGTATAATTAAAAAATATGAGCTTCTTCAAATAAAAATCAATATGATCTCTTAAAATTGACACGTTGACGAATGATCAATGTCACACATTTCAAACATCAATTATAATTAATCAACTTATATAAAGCACATACATCAAATTCCGCAAATCAAGAACCCACATAAGAACAGAATTTTTCAAACCCAGGGTTTCATATATCCACATTAATAAAATAACCCAACCAGAACAGTGAACTCAACTATGATCAATCAAGATTAAAAACCCTCGATATAAAAATCCAATCCCATTTTTCAAAAATCACAAAGAAAACCCAGTAATTGTCAAGCTTCAAGCAGTAAACCTAATCAGAAAATCAACACAAAACCCCTCGTGTAAATTCTGAAATTCCCCTTTCAATACAAACAAACCCTAATACCCAAAAACCCAACAATAAAGGCAATCGAGATTTTTCTAACCATTAATTATATAAAAGAAAATCAAAGGAACATTAATTCAGATCAAGAGATAGAAGTAAAACCAACCTGAGGCCAGAAAAAATAAATCTTTATTCATTAATTTAGCAAATAGGGAGAGGAAGGGAGAGTAGCAGAAGAAAAACGAAGAGGAGGCTATATATATATATAATCACTAAGCATTAATAATTATATATATATATATATATATATATATATATATATATATATATAATCACTAAGCATTAATAATTTTGTTTTGTAAATATGTGCATGGAACTTTATAGGGTAAATAGGGTAAAACATCATCCCATGATTGTACAAATTATCTATGTCGTTTCAAATTTAACATTTATGTCCTTATATTAATCTTTTTTTGTGAGGTGTGTCATTACCGTCTTATTTCATCAAATTTTTCTGTTAAATATGCATAATTTGTGCAAATGTCCTTACAGTTTGCCTACATTGCACAAAAAGCTCCTATCGTTTCAATATTAATATTTCAACCTCAATGATCTTTCTTTGATCTAAAGGTTTTTACATTTTATTTTTCATTAAAACATTGTAAAATAAATAAATTATTATTCTAATAAAATAAAATAAACAGAAAAGAAATGAGGAGGATGAGTAATAATAATTAATAATAATAGTCAAAGTTTTAAATGTTTTAAATAGTGCAAAAAAATCACACTTAGCTCCTATTTGATTTCCATTTTTTCAAAACAAGTTTTATTTAACAATCAATCACAACCATTCATCTTAGTCATGTCTATCATTTTTTACTTTTCAAATATTTTTTAACCACACATTCTTTAAAAAACACTATTCACAATCACAATTTTTCCAAAAAAAAAGGACCAAACACATGCTTAAATTAATTTAAAGGATATTTAGAACAAACAAATTAACCTTCCCACAACAAAAAAAAAAAATCTTTTTCTCTTGACTATATTTGAATTAGAATTAGGGCTGCACAAAAAAATCGTCAAATCGCAAACTGAATCGAAACCGTTGGTTCGGTTCCACGTGGACCCGCCAATATTTTCAAACCAAACAAAACCAAACCGTTTTAAAATGGTTTGATTTAGGTTTCAATTTTTAAAAACCGTTTAAACCAAACCAAACCGCTAATTTTTTTAATTAAAAAATTAATTTTTATTCATTTAAATTTAGAGTTTTTTCTCAAAAATTTTCAAATTTATTTAATGAATAAAAGTTCTTGTCTTTTTTTTTTTTTAAAAAAAAGTTATTGTCTAATGTCCAACCACAAAATATGATTAACCTTTAACTCATACCACATTTTAACAACATACTCCAATCCTAAAATCCCATTAACATATAACCCACACCATCCTTAAATCACATACTCCAACTTCAAAAGCTCATTTAATAGAGATTCAAACAAAAAACGTTCCCACTTCTTAATTCAATCATTAATTTTCTGTTTTCATTCGTCTTCCTTGTTTCCTTCCAACTTCCAAGTTCCTTTTCACTAATATCAATTAGATTCTTATAATAATAGACAGAGGTGATAGGTGTACTTTCAATTTCTTCCTGCATTTGATTTTATTTTAGAGAGTCATGGAAGATGTTTTGATCTATATCAGAAGGTTCGAATCAGGGTAAGAATTTGAATATCACTTGTTTAACTTTCTTTGCAAGCAGAATCGTTCGATTATTTTATTTATTTTCTTAGAATTTACTCCTTGTTAAATTTCAGAATCTGGACAACAAAGATAAGCTAGCAAGAAGAGAGCCAGACAAAATATTATTACTGTGAAAAATTGTATAAGCATCATACTAATAATTGCGGTACTTGTACTTTATCAAATCATATCACACATTTATGCAAGAAAAGTATCCGTATATGGTTTCAAATAAAAAGCAAAAAAAGAATGACTAGCTATGGTATGTCTTAGAATAGTGATTTTTCTAAGAATTTTGATAACGATGACCTATCATGTTTGTTCGGAAAGAAGTTAGAGAACAAATAAAATGCAATTACAAATTTACAATTGTTTTTAACTTCATGTTTTTATTTTGAATTGAAAACAAATTAGAATGAATTTAACATTTAACATTATTAATTCTCGTATTTGCTTATATATTAACTTATTTTATCTTTATATTAAAATATATGAGTTAATTTAACGTCTAAAATATATTATATTATGTCCATAGGTAAAAACTGCAGATTAAAACTGAACCAAAATGCAAAAAATGGTTTGGTTTGGTTTGATTTGTAAAATGAAATGGTTTGGTTTGGTTTGAGAAAATGTCAAACCGCTTGAAATGGTTTGGTTTGAAAATATGTCAAAAACCGCCCAAACCGGACCGCGTTCATCCCTAATTAGAATAGTATGATGTGTTTGGATTATGATCTTGAATGAATTCTGCAATGGAAGAATAAATTTCATCATCGGACATCATTTTGTGAGGCAAAATAAATTTCAACAAAATAAGAGCAAAATTAAAAAGTTGATGCAACTGATATATATGTACATATATGTGTATGAAATCAGCAAAAATTTGACATAAACAAGAATTGTTAAAAATAGTTAAATCCCAATATTTCTTGTAATTTCGCTTAAAAATAGAAGATATTATATTACAATAAATACAAAAAAAAATGATTATATATATATATATATATGGAAAGATAAATATATTTTTGTGGTAATTACTTTTTAAATTATATTAAATGGTACTCGTTTGCACTGTTTAAAAAAATTAGGATTATTATTATTATTATTATTATTATTATTATTATTATTATTATCATCATCATCATCAGTGGTCAAACTCTCAGTCCCTGACCAGTTGAGACATATCCCACAATTTACATCATTCACCAAGGCCCAGGGCAGGTGGGGGGCCCTAAGGTGAGGGTTTCACCTTTTTTTTCTTTTTTATTTATTTTATTAGAATGATAAATTATCTATTTTACAATGTTTTAATGAAGAAATAAAATGTAAGTACCTTTAGTGCAAAGAAAGGTGATAGGTGTATTTTATACACTTGGGAATATGCCAAAATGAGAATTTATCATGTTGATTTATGAATTTATTCTACCTAAATTGCATTTAATTGTTGTTATTTCAGATTATAGTCAAAAAGAGGAACAAGGAAGCAATTACGAGAAATAAAGGTCAAAAGAAGGAGAATTGAAGAGAAACAGAAATTCTAGGGTCAAATTGATCAAATCAATAGTGAGGGATACATTTCACAAATAAAACCGGAGGATTGAATTGAAAGCCGAGGGAAAGATGGAGAATCGCGAGGAAAAACGTTGAGTCGCGATCGCGACATTCCCATGATAGCGATCGCGACATGGCGATAAAATTCATGCAGAGCGTAAAATGGCTCGCCCACGCGATCGCTGACGTTCCAACCACGCGATCGCGTGGATGTCCGACTGGGCCTGTACTGGGCTTTTGTGCGCGATTTTAAGAGGCAAAAGCACGGGAAATTAACCTAAGTTTGAGGAGAGGCGTGAGCAACAAAAGAGCAGTTGTGTGCATAGCTAAATATTGGAGGATTCTTGGCTATTCAACATCGAATTGACGAGGAGACTCAAGCATAGAAAAAGGCACAGGAGATTAGGAGCTAAACACGGGAAAGCAAATCTTGGTGCAAGACTTCTTTTCTCATCGTTGAACTCATAAATTCCAGCATGTTTAATTTTATTTCAGATTGTTTTTGTTATTCAGTTATTATGTGTAACTAATCCTAACGTTGGGAATCACGACGTAGCCTAGTCATATTACTTTAATTCCATGTTTCTTGTTTTAAAGCCGTAATGCATGTGTTGGTTTATTATTGAGTTTAATGCTTGAGTGAATTGGCCACTTATTCATGACTTTATGTGTTATTTCCATAATCCGAGAGGTGAGTTAATAACATAGATCTAGGTAATAAATCCATTAATTGAACGAGAGATAGAGATATACTTTCGTGATTAGTGCGATCATGTTTAAGTTCTTGCATGTAATGCACTTAGATAAGGAATATTCGGACCCGCTGTAGAGATACAAGGTTGACTTATCTAGGTAGAGTTGATTTAAACTCGAGAGAGGAATCTCAACTTAATTTTGTGAACTTGATCGATCACATATTTAGAAAATAAAATCTGGAACAGGAATTGATTTAATTGACTAGGTGAACTCGTGAATCCCAACCACTTTCAATCATACTTAAAAACAATCAGCAATTGCAAAACCTCAATTTTGTGCAAGGTTTTAATTTGTTAGTCATAGTTATAAACATTAGTTTCCAAACAATCAAAAATTCATTTCTTTGTTCAAATAGGGATAAGAATTTACACATTTCGGTACTTAGTAAACGGTCCTCGTGGGAACGATAATCCGGACTCTTAGGTCCATTTTAACTACTCTTCACGACCCGTTCACTTGCGGGGATATTTCGTATTGCGAGATATCGGTGAACAAGTTTTTGGCGCCGTTGCCGGGGACTGTTTTTACTAATATCGATACCAATAAATTCTTACTTTAATTTGAATTTTGTTTTGCTTTATTGTTATTTAGTTTAGTCTTAACTTTTTCGATTTATCTTTATAAATTCATGTTAAGAAGGACTAAATCTTTTGAATTGCTTCCTCTTGATACAGAAATTGAACGCACTTTTCGACAAAGGCGCAAACAACAGTTGGAAGCAGCTCAACACACAGATTTAGCAATGGCAGACAATCCAATTCAGCCAAACCAAAATAATCTGCCAGCAGACATTGTAGTTCAACAACAAAATCAACCGAACAATGGGAGGCGAGCATTAAGGGATTACATGATTCCCCCAGTGGGAAATATTGGAACTTGTATAGTGCCGCCTGCTATACCTGCCAACAACTTTGAGATCAAGACTTCTTTGATTTCTCTGATCCAAAACTCTGCCGTCTTTCATGGGCTGCCGTCTGAGGATCCACATGCACACTTGCGAACCTTTCAAGAGTTATGTGACATGCAGCGAATGAATGGGGTTCCGGGTGACGCTGTGAAGCTGAAATTATTTTCTTTCTCATTGGCAGACAAGGCAAAGGCATGGTTTTACACGCTGCCCCTCCACACAATCACTACATGGGAAGTAATGAGTCAGAAGTTTGTTGACAAATTCTTTCCACCTGGCCGGATGTCAAAGTTAAGGCGCGAAATCCTTTCGTTCAATCAACAGCCAGGAGAGTCCATTTTTGAGGCTTGGGAGAGGTTCAATGAGCTAGTTCGTCAATGTCCTACTCATGGAATAGCTGATTGGATCCTCATACAAACTTTCTACAACGGGTTGACCAATGATAACAAGAAGCATGCAGATTCAGCTGCGGGTGGATCAGTGATGGATTTGACTTATGAAGAAGCCTCCGAAATATTCGAGAAAATGGCAGCAAATAGTTATCAGTGGTACTCCGATCGCACCGCACAGAAATCTGGTGGAATAGCTGCGGTAAATGAAATTACAGCTATTAATGCTAAACTGGACGCATTGACAAAAAAATTTGACAGCATGAATCAGTAGCCAGTGCTTGCAGCTCAAGCAACCATAGTTTGTGATTACTGTTTTGAGAATCATGCACTATCAGAGTGTACAATGGCATATCAAGGTCAACCAGATAATGAGCATGCAAATTTTGTTGGGAACAATCAGAGGCAGCAAGGAGGTATGTACTCGCAAACGTACAACCCTGAATGGAGAAAGCATCCCAACTTTTCATGGGCTAATAATCAAAACACCCAACGACCACCAGGGTTTCAGCAACAACAACAACCACAGCAGCAACAAGTGAAAAAGACTTCCAGTGAAGAATTGATACTTCAGCTGCTGCAAAGTCATCAAGCTGATATTAAAGAAATAAAAATTCAGTTGGGACAGTTGGCAAACGCAAGTTCAGAAAGACAACAAGGTAAATTGCCAAGTAATACAGAAATAAATCCACGAGAACAGGTACAAGCCATTACAACCAGAAGTGGAGTTCAATTACCAGAAATAGGCGTGAGAGGAACAGATAACTCAGAAATAGTGAGAGAAGCAGTGGAAGAGAAAGAGGCTGATCACACGGAGAGTGAAAAGTCAACGGAAAAATCTGACAGGGCAGAAGAAATGGAGGTGAGGAAGGCCCCGACCCCAGTTAAAGCATACGTACCTCCCATACCATATCCACAGAGGCTGAGGAAGCATAAAATAGACCAGCAGTTTGCAAAATTTATTGAGAAAATCAAGCAGCTGCACATCAACATTCCCTTCGCAGAGGCTTTAACCCAGATGCCGAGCTATGCGAAATTCATGAAAGAAATCCTGACAAATAAACGAAAGCTGGACGAGCATGAGACAGTGATGCTCACCGAAGAATGTAGTGCAATAATCCAGAAGAAATTGCCTCCCAAACTAAAGGATCCAGGGAGTTTCACAATCCCTTGCACTATTGGTTCTATTGAATTTGAATCTGCTTTATGTGATTTAGGAGCCAGCATTAATCTAATGCCTTTATCTATTTTCAGGAAGCTCGGGATTGGAGAAGCAAAACCAACCACTATCTCCTTGCAATTAGCAGATCGTTCGATAAAATACCCGTGGGGGTTGCTTGAAGACGTACTGATAAGAGTTGGGAAGTTTATTTACCCTGCGGACTTCGTTATACTGGATATGGAAGAAGATAAGACAATTCCTCTCATCTTGGGACGACCGTTTTTGAGAACGGGAAAGGCTTTAATAGATGTTCACGAAGGAACACTAGTGCTTCGTGTGGATGAGGAGAAGATCACCTTCAACATCTTTAAGTCTATGAAATATCCCTCGTCATTGGATACGTGTTTCACGGTGGACACTGTGCAAGAAGCAGTTCGTAGTGTATATGATGAGGAGCATCCTGAAGATCCCTTGGAGGCATGCATCGTTCAGTCGGAATCTGTAAACTCGGAAAATGAGGAAGTGGCAAGGATGGCTAATGAATTGGAGGCATCACCAAGGTTCACGTTGAGGGCAGGTCGTTATTTTGAACCATTAGGTGAAAATTTGCAGAAGTCCCGACCATCATGTGAAATTCCTCCCACTTTGGAGTTGAAACCTTTACCAGCTCACCTGCGATATGCATTTTTGGGGGAGTCATCAACACTGCCTATTATTATTTCAAGCCACTTGACAGCTTTGGAAGAAGAACGGCTGCTTCGGGTGGTGAAGGAACACAAAACGGCAATAGGATGGACTATTGCCGATATCAAAGGTATTAGTCCGACTATCTGCATGCATAAAATTTTGATGGAAGATGATTCCAAGCCATCAGTAGAAGGACAGCGTAGACTGAATCCTACTTTGAAGGAAGTGGTGCGAAAAGAAATTTTAAAGCTACTTGATGCAGGTATTATATATCCGATATCAGACAGTGCTTGGGTCAGTCCAGTTCATGTAGTGCCAAAGAAGGGGGGCATGACAGTAATTGCGAATGAGAACAACGAGTTGATCCCTACAAGGACAGTGACCGGTTGGAGAGTATGTATTGATTACAGGAAACTGAATGCTGCAACCAGAAAAGACCATTTTCCATTACCGTTCATCGATCAGATGTTGGAAAAGCTAGCGGGTCACTCACACTATTGTTTTCTTGATGGATATTCGGGGTACAATCAGGTTGCCATTGCCTTGGCCGATCAAGAGAAAACTACTTTTACCTGTCCCTATGGTACATTTGCCTTCAGGAGAATGCCGTTTGGACTGTGTAACGCTCCAGCAACGTTCCAGAGGTGCATGATGGCAATATTTTCCGATATGGTGGAGCGATTTATTGAAGTTTTCATGGATGATTTTTCAGTATTTGGGTCCTCGTTTGATGAGTGCCTACACCACCTATCCCTAGTGCTTAAGAGATGCACGGAAACAAATCTGGTGTTAAATTGGGAAAAGTGTCACTTTATGGTGCATGAGGGAATTGTGCTAGGGCATCGGATTTCTGAAAAGGGAATTGAAGTGGACAGGGCAAAAATTCAGGTAATTGAAAAGTTGCCACCACCTAGCTCAGTCAAAGGAGTCAGAAGTTTTTTAGGTCATGCTGGATTTTACAGGAGATTTATAAAAGATTTTTCCAAAATCACGAAGCCCTTGTGTAGTTTATTGGAGAAAGACGTAGTCTTTGATTTTTCTGAAGAGTGTTTGTCATCCTTTACTACACTCAAAGAAAAATTAACTACCGCACCAATTATCGTGGCACCGGACTGGAGTTTGCCTTTTGAACTCATGTGTGACGCGAGTGACTACGCTGTGGGGGCAGCATTGGGGCAACGAAAGGACAAAATTTTCCACGTAATTTATTATGCCAGCAGGACTTTAACAGATGCCCAGATAAATTATGCCACAACTGAGAAAGAGCTATTAGCAGTGGTGTTCGCCTTTGACAAATTCAGGTCTTATCTTATAGGATCAAAAGTAGTGGTGTACACAGATCATTCGGCGTTGAAGTACTTATTTGAAAAAAAAGATGCCAAGCCTAGACTGATCAGATGGGTTTTACTGCTTCAAGAATTCGATATTGAAATTCGGGATAAAAAAGGTACAGAAAATCAGATTGCGGATCATTTATCTAGATTGGAGCAGGTAAATGAGGAAAATCTTGAAGACATAAACGAAGTATTTCCAGATGAACAGTTAATGCTGCTAGCCCATATGTTGCAGGTAGAGAATAATAAGGGGCCCTGGTTTGCAGATTATGTAAATTACTTGGCCAGCAACGTTTTGCCTCCTGATTTTACTTACCAGCAGAAGAAGAAGTTCTTTCATGATCTGAAGTTCTTTTATTGGGAAGATCCATTTCTGTACAGAAGGGGACCTGACCAAATAATTCGGCGGTGCATTCCAGATGAAGAGATTTTATCGGTTCTAGAGAGGTGCCACTCAGCCCCATATGGGGGACACATGGGAGCCACCAAAACGGCAGCTAAAGTCTTGCAATGTGGGTTTTATTGGCCAACAGTGTTTAAGGACGCCTTCTCGTTTGTCAAGGCGTGTGACCGGTGTCAACGAACAGGTAATATATCATCCAAGCATGAAATGCCGCTTAACAGTGTTTTGGAAGTGGAAGTGTTTGATGTGTGGGGAATAGACTTCATGGGTCCTTTCCCACCTTCATACAACAACAAATACATACTGGTGGCGGTTGACTATGTATCAAAGTGGGTCGAAGCAAAGGCATGCCCAACCAATGACGCCAGAATTGTGGTTGAATTTATCCGGAAAAACATTTTTACTCGTTTTGGAGCACCAAGAGCGATCATAAGTGATGGGGGAACTCATTTCAACAACAGGTTGTTCAAGGCAGTATTGGCCAAATATGGAACTCGTCATCGCATGGGAACAGCTTATCACCCACAGACTAGTGGGCAAGTGGAAACTTCAAACAGGCAGTTGAAACGGATTTTGGAAACAACGGTGAGGTCATCCCGTAAGGACTGGGCCAGCAAATTGGATGATGCTCTGTGGGCATATAGGACAGCTTTCAAGACTCCCATCGGGATATCACCATTTCAGTTAGTGTATGGAAAAGCATGTCATCTGCCTGTAGAATTTGAACACAAGGCATACTGGGCTTTAAAGCAGTTGAACCTGGATATGGACTTGGCCAAAGATCAGAGATTCTTGCAGCTAAATGCATTGGATGAATTTCGCTTGGGAGCCTATGAGAATGCTTCCATCTATAAAGACCGGACTAAGAAGTGGCATGATCGCCACATTCACAAGAGAGAATTTCAAGTTGGGGACCAGGTGCTCCTGTACAATTCGCGCTTAAAGCTTTTTCCTGGAAAATTGAGGTCGAGATGGTCTGGTCCTTTCACAATTGCTCAAATATTTCCATATGGCACTTTCGAGCTTCATCATCCGACTAAAGGACATTTTAAAGTTAATGGGCAAAGAATCAAGCATTACTATGAGGTGGAGTTTGATAAGGCGAAGTCACACATTGACATCACCGTTCCAGAGTAAACAACGCAGAAAGTCGGGCTTGAGACTATAAACGGAGCGCATGTTGGGAGGCAACCCAATTTTTCTTCTCTTGCATTTTTATGTTTTATGTTTCCCTTAGTTTCGGATTACTTTTATCAATTCTTTATCATTGTTGCATTCATGACATTTGCATTAGTTAGCCTTTGATTGTTTTCATTTTTGTTCAAGCATTTTTGTGCACGTTTCCCTCATGTCAATTCCTCTTTGCATGCTTTGGCATTTTAGGCATGTTTTCAGATTTCTAGTTATTTTGAGCATTTTAGATTTTAGTTGTCACTCCCGACCTCCTAACGAGATTGAACTATGTTTAATGTCGATATTCATGAGCATCCACGCTTTTCTAGCATTTTGTGGCATTTGGTTCAAATTATTTTAGTTAAAAAAAAAAAAAAAAAAATAATAATATTTAGGCTTAGTCGCGATCGCTGATTTACCAAGTCAGTGATCGCGACATGCCGTCTTTTTTTCAACAGATTGATTTTAACCAACACCACGCGATCGCTAAAGGTCATACTAAGCGATCGCGTGGGTGACCTGGGCTCGAAAACCACACTTTAAACCCGGCAGCCTTAAGTTGATTCTTAGTCTCGCTGCCGGGTGCAATCTATTCTCTCTCGCCACCGGTTCGTCGACCCTAGTATCTTGAAGTCACCACCACCATTCTAGTGCATCATCACGATTTTAAACATTCCCTACTTACGAAATCAAGGTATGGATTCATAAGATTTTGTTTTTTTTTTCCTTGTTTTTGACCGAATTGTTTATCCTTTGTGCACTTTTCGAATTTTGATCGATTGGAGTTTGGGCTTAGGGTAGAATTTGGATTGGATATGTGTGAAAATGATGGGTAATATTTTTGGGTAACTTCATTTGCCCAAAGTTGTGATTTATGCATATATTGAGTAATGCCTTCAAAGTGTTCGATGAAATGTTCCAACGACAGTTTTGATGCAATTTGGAAAATCCCCTCGAGCACTTATCTTTGTTACGTGTTTTTCACAGTATTTGTGCTATAATCTCGCTGTTTAACTCGTTGCATTGTATCAATTTGCATATTTCAATATCTAGCACCATTGCAGTCACTGCAGGGTCACTGCAAGGCCACTGCAGGGCCACTGCAAGGCCATTGCACGCTCGCGTCACCACTTCATCGCGATTTTTCTATATGAATCTGATTTCTGTCTGCTCTTAACTTTTCATATGCTACTCTTGAATTGTAATACTCTATTGTGCTCGGGACACGTTTCAAGAATTTTACCTTTTTAGGCACGACAACCGAGGTTGAAAAGCACCAGTCGGGCTGTTTGTCTTTCATTTATTTTTCTCACTAGTTTGGGGGTTTGTGCTACTTTTCTTATACTTTCTCCACTCTCACATTGGTTCTAATGATGCGTTTGCTCTGTGTAGGTACAATAATGCCTCCGAAAGCCACGGCTGCTCAGAAAGGGAAGGGACAGGCTGGGCCTTCTAAGCGCAAACGAGGATCCTCCTCTGCGGATCCTGAGATTGATCAAGGGAACATAGGAGATATACAGAGGTTTGTGGGGAGCGAAGAATTGCGCATATATGATGTACTGCTTAAGGGGAAGAAAATGTGGAACGAACGTGAGGTCATTGTAGCCGATTTCCCGGATACTGAGCTCGCCCACCTTATAGAGAGAGCTGGTTGGCACAAATTGGCAGGCACACCGCACAAGCCATATCCACTCTTGGTCAAGGAGTTCCTAGCCAACTTCAACCATGCCATTGAGACAGATGGTGCCCCTCACAGGTATAAGACCTGGGTGCGTGGTAAATGGATCCGATTTTCTCCGGCTGTAATTGAGCGGGTTTTGGAGCTTACACGAGAGGGGATTGAGCCGGTCCCTAGTGATTTGGACATTGATTTGATTACTGATTTCCTGTATGGCCGGCAGCATGTGGAGTTGGAGAAGCCAGGGCGCTTTGAACATGGGGAGCTCACGGAGAGTATTAGGGTCCTGCACATCTTCATGTGCCATAACATCGATCCCACTTCCCACAGGACAGAGTTTAATGAAGACCGGGCCCGCTTAATTCATCATCTAGCCAGGGGGCGCAAGTTGGATTTAGGGAGGCACATTTTTGATTTTATTATCACACTTGCCTCCCAGCTGGACTCCGGCCGCCAGATCATGTTTCCTTGTTTGATCAGTGCGATCTGTGTGGCCGAAGGAGTGGATATTTTACCTCTTGAAGAACCTGCACCTCTCGGGGCCATTATCAGCAGACGCACCCGAGAGAGCACGAGGCCTAGGGTACAGCGAGGTCCACCTGCTCCTCCACCAGCCCCAGTGGATCCTGTTGCCCCTGTTGACCCAGATGTCCGAGCAGAACCATCCGCTTCAGCCGCTCCAGCTGCACCAGCGCATGTGCCAGCTCCTCTTGGAGATGAGAGGCTCCTACGGCAGATACTTTTGGAGTTAACTGACCTTACTCGCGCCGTTAACTTGAGGAGGGAGGCTGAAGTTGCACAGCACAGGCAGTTAGAAATCTTGGAACAACGCCTTGACCGTCTAGTTCAGGGTAATATCGCGGGGGAGCAGCGCAGCATGCGCCATACGATGACAGAATTCAGCGGTCAGTTGTCACGGATACAGGCCAGGCTTTTCTCTATGGAGAGCCGACTGGAAGGAATTGAGCGGAGAGCTGAGGGGATTGAGGCGAGATTGGAAGGAATAGAAGGTAGATTGGGTGCAGACGCCGCAGGACCATCTCAGCCACAGCCGCAGGACCTACCCCCAGGAAGTTCTTGATCTTTTTCTTTTTACCTTGCCTTCCATTTTTTATCTTTTTCTTGTTTTATTGTTCATTGAGGGCAATGTAATTTTTAAGTTTGGGGGTGGTTGTTAAATTTTAGGCTGTATTTATTTTCGATCATATGGGCCTGTATTAATTTTGATAGTCTGTAACTCTTCAAACCTCTATTAATCAATGCAACTACTTGGTCCTTTTAATTGATGTTTTTAAATATATAAAAAAAAAAAAAAAAAAAAAAAAAAAAAAATCTTTTAGTTAAAAATTGTGTTGACACACTTATTGCCTAGGAAATAGTATGAATCAATTTATGTTTAGGCTTGAAAATTGAACAACATGGAAGCATGAACTAATTTCTTAACTAGTTATGTTTTGCTAGAGTCATATTTATTTGCGCACATAGCCAATGTTGGGTAATTGCTTGTGTGTGGGATTGTGTTTAATACATGTGGGGTAGAGTTTGTGCAATTGGAACTTAAGAATGACTCAAAAATCCCTGAACTTAGATCATTAGACATCCCATCCCTAAATTAGAATCAATCATGCTAAAATGCAAGTTTGGGGGTAAAAAGGTTGGAATTTGTGTGTGTTGACGGGTTGGAGGTCTGTGGTTCTTGGTTTTGCACTTTAGTCATTACAGTTTGGTCAATAGGTATAAACCATTTCCAGCATAAAAACAGAAAAATGCTGAAGGTCTTATTCTGCTCTTCAAATGCCTTTTTGACTCGAGTAAGTAAGTCCGAGGGGTCTTTCAAACCTGGTGCCCTAAAGCCAACTGGCTTGGGAGTCATCGACCTAAAGCTCGTTACAGGGGTCAATTAGAAAGCAAGTGCGGAGAGTGGACTTACACATAAGACATTATAACATCTTTAACTTTTCTGTTTAAGCCTTTATGACTCGGGCAAGTACGTCTGAGGGGTTCTTTGAACCTGGTACCCTAAAACCGTCTGGTTTGGGAGTTTCCGATCTGAAAGCCCGCTACAGGGGTCATATAGAAAGCCAGTATGAAAAGTTCTGCACAAAGATGGCAAAAGACAGGGACAATTAAAAGAAAAAGTCGTCCAAATGCCAAAAAATATATATATATATATCTATTATTGCATGGTATAAGCTTAGTTGACTGAGCTGTGATGGTTGATGTTGTAGAATTGGGCCCCACTTGCGTTTGATTTGTTATACACGCACATTTCTGAGTCTGATTACCTTGTGTGGAAAAAGCTAAGAATATTTTTAGAACCCACATAGATAAAAACCTGGGATGCGAGAGAAAAAGCAGAAAGTGGTGATCATCCATGAGCGTTGAAAGGAATTTTATTAGAAATCATAGATTGACCACATAGGATTCGGGCTGGATTATGCATAATAAGCCACACAGTGTTGAGCACATCTTTTGCATAAGTATGCGTTTGACATTGGCTTTTCACACACACACTTGAAACTCTGGCATGATATAACTAGAAATTATTTTACATTGTTGTTCATAACTCGTGCTTAGAGCGTAAATTGATTTGGACTTATGGAGGCATATGGTAAGCATGTTGGCACAACAAAAATATCTTATATCTTGTCTATTTGATTTTGTAAGTCAGTATCCGTTGTTCGAGGACGAACAATAATTCAAGTTTGGGGGTATTTGATAGGTGTATTTTATACACTTGGGAATATGCCAAAATGAGAATTTATCATGTTGATTTATGAATTTATTCTACCTAAATTGCATTTAATTGTTGTTATTTCAGATTATAGTCAAAAAGAGGAACAAGGAAGCAATTACGAGAAATAAAGGTCAAAAGAAGGAGAATTGAAGAGAAACAGAAATTCTAGGGTCAAATTGATCAAATCAATAGTGAGGGATACATTTCACAAATAAAACCGGAGGATTGAATTGAAAGCCGAGGGAAAGATGGAGAATCGCGAGGAAAAACGTTGAGTCGCGATCGCGACATTCCCATGATAGCGATCGCGACATGGCGATAAAATTCATGCAGAGCGTAAAATGGCTCGCCCACGCGATCGCTGACGTTCCAACCACGCGATCGCGTGGATGTCCGACTGGGCCTGTACTGGGCTTTTGTGCGCGATTTTAAGAGGCAAAAGCACGGGAAATTAACCTAAGTTTGAGGAGAGGCGTGAGCAACAAAAGAGCAGTTGTGTGCATAGCTAAATATTGGAGGATTCTTGGCTATTCAACATCGAATTGACGAGGAGACTCAAGCATAGAAAAAGGCACAGGAGATTAGGAGCTAAACACGGGAAAGCAAATCTTGGTGCAAGACTTCTTTTCTCATCGTTGAACTCATAAATTCCAGCATGTTTAATTTTAGTTCAGATTGTTTTTGTTATTCAGTTATTATGTGTAACTAATCCTAACGTTGGGAATCACGACGTAGCCTAGTCATATTACTTTAATTCCATGTTTCTTGTTTTAAAGCCGTAATGCATGTGTTGGTTTATTATTGAGTTTAATGCTTGAGTGAATTGGCCACTTATTCATGACTTTATGTGTTATTTCCATAATCCGAGAGGTGAGTTAATAACATAGATCTAGGTAATAAATCCATTAATTGAACGAGAGATAGAGATATACTTTCGTGATTAGTGCGATCATGTTTAAGTTCTTGCATGTAATGCACTTAGATAAGGAATATTCGGACCCGCTGTAGAGATACAAGGTTGACTTATCTAGGTAGAGTTGATTTAAACTCGAGAGAGGAATCTCAACTTAATTTTGTGAACTTGATCGATCACATATTTAGAAAATAAAATCTGGAACAGGAATTGATTTAATTGACTAGGTGAACTCGTGAATCCCAACCACTTTCAATCATACTTAAAAACAATCAGCAATTGCAAAACCTCAATTTTGTGCAAGGTTTTAATTTGTTAGTCATAGTTATAAACATTAGTTTCCAAACAATCAAAAATTCATTTCTTTGTTCAAATAGGGATAAGAATTTACACATTTCGGTACTTAGTAAACGGTCCTCGTGGGAACGATAATCCGGACTCTTAGGTCCATTTTAACTACTCTTCACGACCCGTTCACTTGCGAGGATATTTCGTATTGCGAGATATCGGTGAACAAAAGGTTTCCAAATGCTAATATTGAAATGATAGGGACATTTTGCACAAATTATACATATTTGACAAAAAAAACTTGACAGTAAGACGAACTCCACAAGAAAATGTTGAAATGAGGGAGTAAGAGTTTGTTTGGTCAATGGAAAAGTTTTGGTTTTTGATATATTCTGGACCAGGCATCGAAGGGTGAAGTCGGGCCATCAGCAATATGACAATGATCTACGTGCAAAACAGAGCAAATTCCATGTTGGGGTCGAGCCGAGAAGAGGGACGGATCAAGCCGAACCGAGTAAACGAAGTTATTTGGGCAGAAAAGTCATTACGGCCGTAATGGAGGACCTTCACAGTCGTAACCCATATATTCACGACTGTAAATATTACTATCACGGCCGTAACCAATTATCGAAGAAAAAGAAAGAATTTTAGCAGAACGAGGCTTACGGCCGTAACATTCAAGTAGGGGCATTTCACGGCCGTAAGAGATTCGTCACGGCCGTAACTAATAAAACAGTTTTGGATCAGAGAGGCCTTTACGGCCGTAAAAGAGTTCTTCACGGCCGTAATTGAGCAGCACCAGATTTTGCTGGTTTTTTTATAATTATTTTGTTTCCTTTTTTTATTTTAAGTTATTTACATATTTTGGAATTTTAGCTTAATTAGAATTCTATTTTTAGTAAATTAGCGACTAGGTTATTTTGCTTATTTATATTCTTTACCATGATTGAAAATAAACAGTTTGAGTTTTGAGATTAATAATATTTGAGAGAGGATTCTCCAAATTGAAAGGTTGAGTTATTCCCTTTGTTTCGAACTTATCAAAGATCCGTTCTTTGTGGAGTTCACCCAACGAACTTATCAAGGTATTGACAACCCTTGTTGATGAGGTTGGAAGCGCGGAAGAAACGCCGGAAAGTTCCGAACCCAGGTTGTGGTTGGACGGATGTATCTTGACTCGATATTCACGACGCGATGACTCGACGATGCGGAATAAAGAACCACAACTTTCGAAACGCCACAAGGAATTGCCCAATCTCCTTGATAAGTCTCTGATTTTGAACGCCACAAATATTATAGGAAATATTTGATAAATTCGATATTTGAACACCACAAGAAATATTTTTAATAAGTTCGAAAAACATAGGAATCCACCTATAACTTTTATTGAATCCTCAATAAAAACTGTTTATATCAAAATCAAAGTCTCAAGTCTCCATTACAATGAATAGAAAAAGCGTATAAATAAGCAAAATAACCTAATCGCTAATTTACTCAAAATAGAATTCTAATTAAACTAGAACACTAAATTAGGAAAATAACCTAAAAACCAAAATGGAAACAAAATAATTAAAAATCCTATAATTATGGAAATATAGTAAATTTCCGTCTGCATCATTGATTTGCCAATTTGAAGCCCCAAACGATGGAATTTGGCCCTAAAATCAATGGGCTCAAGGGCTTTAGCCCATGAGTTTTGCTTAGTGGCCCATTTCTACTTGAAAAACGCATATTATCCATCCAATTTCGACATGGTTGACTGGACTGCACTTTTATTTTGGCTTGAATATTTAATTTTCTGTCAAGCCTGCTATGACTCCGATTGTCGCGGGTCTGGAACACATCATACCCTCCTTCTTTAGGATGATTCGCCCCGAATCATAGCTTTGTTCCTGTTGTTTCACTTCACCTCCTGGATCAAACGAAAAATTATTGCTTCCATGCCAAAGGGATGACCAATAGTATCCTGTAACTTAGGTTACATGAATGGATTGAAGTAGAAACTCCTGTGGGCATTGGTGGTGTTGCCCAAATTTTCAAGCACATTTAACCTGCAAGACAAAATTAAATAAAGCGGGGAGGGAAATGTTAGGTTCATGAGGTACAAGGTATGGATCCTTGTATCCATGATTAATCACCATCTCCAATTCTTTTTTAAGAACCACGAGGCCCTCCTCTTCACCTCGTTCTTCCTTTGCATCTTCAACCACTTTTTCAAAATTTTTACTTTCAAATTCAACCACATCTTCTACCTCCAAATTTTTATCACTAATTTCATGCACTCCCTCAACGGGATTCAAATGTGTATCTACCAATTCAAAGCTCAAATTTTGAATTCCTACATCAACTTTCATTTCATTCCTCTTATCATCAACAATTTCATTCCTAATCAATTCCTCGCTTCCCAACTCCACCTTCTCCTCATCAAATTTTGGAGTTTGTTTATCCGTTTTTAACTTAAACTCCCCCTCCTTCTTTTCAATATCCTTATCCCCACGATGCCTCCTATTACACCACATTTCACTCTCCTTCCTTACCATTCGTGAATCTTCTAGTGCTTCTTCTAATGTCAACCCGTATAGTACGCATGTTTTCACTTTCTTAAAGAATTGGTATATGTGCATATGCTTATCATAAACAGCCTCCCTCCTACGTCTCCAAGGTTTTCCCAATAAAATATGATAAGATTTCAATGGCACTACATCACACCATACATCCTCACTATACCTTCCCTTGGCAATAGGCACTAGAACTTGTTTGGTTACTTTGAAATTCCCAAACTCCCTCATCCACGACATCGTATAAGGTTTATAGTGTGGTTCTAGGGGCAATCTTAATTTTTCAACCACGGTGCTACTAATGAAATTAGTAAAGCACTTTCCATCAATCGCCAAACTGCACCCCTTGTGATCTACATAACATCTAGTTTGGAATAAAAAACTCGGATGATAATCCATTCTTTATGTGGCGTTTCAAAAATTCAAAAACGAAGAGGATTTAAATATCAAATAGCAGGAACGAATTTTATTGCTGACTTGAAAGAAAACGAATATCAATAATTTAAGGAAATTCAAGAAAGTGGTTCTTGAATTTCGGAGTGACTTTTTTTTTTTTTTTTAATTATGATAAATTTTCGGAATTAATAAAAATAAAAATATATATATATATATATATTTTAATAAAATCCGAAAATTCGACATGAACGCAACAAAACAAACGGAACTTAATTCGGATAAGAATTAAGCAAAACAAACACTTTTGAAATTTTTTTTGAACGGTTTTCTGGATTAATGACTCAGCAAACTCAAGAACAAGAAGAACGTAAAAAACTGAAAACAAAACACTCAACAAGATATGAATGATTTTTATGAAACTCGATGATAAACATAAAAATCAAACTAGATAGAAAAACCTGAATTCAGAGTCCATCTCTGATACCAGATGATGAGGTTCGAAGCGCGGAAGAAACGCCGGAAAGTTCTGAACTCAGGTTGTAGTTGGACAGATGAATCATGACCCGATATTCACGACACGATGGCTCGACGATGCGGAATAAAGAACCACGACTTTCGAAACGCCACAAGGAATTGCCCAATCTCCTTGATAAGTCTCTGATTTTGAACGCCACAAATATTATAGGAAATATTTGATAAGTTCGATATTTGAACACCACAAGAAATATTCTTGATAAGTTCGAAAAACATAGGAATCCACCTATAACTTTTATTGAATCCTCAATAAAAACTGTTTATATCAAAATCAAAGTCTCAAGTCTCCATTACAATGAATAGAAAAAGCGTATAAATAAGCAAAATAACCTAACCGCTAATTTACTCAAAATAGAATTCTAATTAAACTAGAATACTAAATTAGGAAAATAACCTAAAAACCAAAATGGAAACAAAATAATTAAAAATCCTATAATTATGGAAATATAGTAAATTTCCGTCTGCATCATTGATTTGCCAATTTGAAGCCCCAAACGATGGAATTTGGCCCTAAAATCAATGGGCTCAAGGACTTTAGCCCATGAGTTTTGCTTAGTGGCCCATTTCTACTTGAAAAATGCATATTATCCATCCAATTCCGACATGGTTGACTGGACTGCACTTTTATTTTGGCTTGAATGTTTAATTTTCTGTCAAGCCTGCTATGACTCCGATTGTCGCGGGTCCGGAACACATCACTTGTGGCATTCACCAATCGTGGTTCTTCAATCCGCATCGTCATTAATTGCGTCGTGATTTTCGGGTCAAGGTTTTACCGTCAAATCTGTCTTTTAATTTCCGTTATTTTCTTCGTGTTCTTGTTATTTTCGCGTCAAATCTGATTTAGATCTTTCCTAGGTTTAAATTGTCGTTATTCCGCGTTGTTCGACGAGATTCCCCAACTGGGATCGTGTTATCTGGTATCAGAGCTTGGATCTATTTCAGATTCTTGCGTTTCTTGGATTTCTTGATTTTTTTTCATGTTCTTCGCGTTCTTCGTCTCAGTCATAAATTTTTTCAGTTTGATCCATAAGAGTCAGTCCCAAAAATTCAAAAGTGTTTTTCTTCTTCATTTTTCGTCCAAATCCAGTTCCGTTTTTTCTGCCATACTCGTAGTTCAATTCTCTGGCAGATTAAAAAAATAAAAAAAATCCGAAAATTCCCAAATATTCCGAATTTCCTTGTTCCTGTCTTAAAATGTCTGATAGAGAGGTTTCCACATCTTCATTTTCTATTGGAGACAGAAAACAGCTCGGGGTGTGAATAGAAGGAATGAACAGGGTAATGATGATATTGCAGCAATGAGGGCACAATTTGAGAGGTTTATGTCTCAGATGGAGAATCGAGGTGCAGAACGTGAACAAAGACCTTGTGACCAATCCCATGATGGTTCTCGGGTTAGGAGAGGTAATAGGCGTGAGGTTGGTGTGGATGATGAAGACATGGGAAGTGAAAGTGGAAGTATATCTTTGGGAAGTATGCGAAGGAGGGATAGAGGAGATAGGTATGAGAGGAGGCATGATAGGGAGCGTCGTGATGCTAGGAGGCATCGTGGGGGTAGAGATGTTGTTGATGATGACCTTGGGAAAATTAAAGTGAAAATACCATCGTTCCAGGGTAGGAGTGATCCGGAGGCGTACTTGAATTGGGAAACCAAGGTTGAACAGCTAATTGATTGTCACAATTATTTAGAAAAAAAAGAAGGTGAAGTTAGCTGTGATTGAATTCACCGATTATGCAAATATTTGGTGGGATTAATTAGTGACGGGTAGGAGGAGGAACCTTGAGGAGCCGGTGGAGACTTGGGGTGAATTAAAAATGATAATGAGGAAGCGGTTTGTGCCGACTCATTATTATAGGGATATTTACCAGAGGCTGCAAGGTATGACTCATGGGTCGAGGAGTGTAGAAGATTATCATAAGGATATGGAGATGGCGATGATTCGGGCTAATGTGGTGGAGGATCGGGAAGCAACGATGGCTAGGTTTCTGAGTGGGCTAAATAGAGATATTGCCAATGTCATTGAGCTGCAACATTATGTGGAGCTAGAGGACATGGTGCATATGGCCATGAATGTGGAAAGACAGCTAAGGCGAAAGGGGGCAACAAGACACTCACCATCTTATCCTACATCACAACCGAAGCAGGAATCCAACGTTGAACATAACCCGAAAGGGAAGGAGGAGCCTACAATGAAAGGTAAAAATATTTATGATTCTCAAACTACTCGGGATAGAAATATTAAGGGTTTTAAGTGCTTGGGTACGGGTCATATAGCATCCTAGTGTCCAAATAGGAGGCTAATGATTTTGCGTGATAATGGCGAAATTAGTTCCGATGATGAATTTAAGGGAATGCCTAAGTTAGTGGATGTTGGGGCTAGTAGTAGTAATGAGGAAGGGCTGACCTATGCTGTTAAAGACTCACTTGTTAATCGGCGTGTCCTTAGTACTAGGGTTAGGGTGGATGAAATTGGTGAGCAAAGGGATAATCTCTTCCATGCTAGATGCTTAGTGGGTAAAAAGGTTTGTGGTATGGTGATTGACGGAGGAAGTTGTACTAATGTGGTTAGTACAATGTTGGTTGAGAAATTGGGTTTGAGTTTGATAAAACATCCGAACCCTTATAAATTGCAATGGCTGACCGAGTCGGGAGAAATTAAGGTAAATAAGCAGGCTATGGTCAATTTTGCCATCGGGGGATATAAGGATGAGGTGGTTTGTGACGTGGTACCTATGCATGTTGGCTATATTTTGTTGGGAAGGCCATGGCAACATGATAGGAGAGTAGTACATGATGGGTATAAAAATCAATATTTTTTCGTGAAGGATGGAAAAAGGATCACTCTTGCTCCGCTATCACCTAAATAGGTCCAAGAGGACCAATTGAAAATAAAGAGCGAGTTTGAGGGGAAAAATAAGAGCGTTGAGGCCACGACCTCAAAAAAAAGGTGAGCTTGAGATTGAAAAGAAAAAGAAAAGAGAGTCCACCACAAAAATGAGTTTATTTGCATTTTCTAACACATCCCTCCCCAATTCTATTAAATCTGTTTTACAGGGACATAAATCAAGCCATGAACTTAAAGCGGGAAAGAAATTCATTGACCAAAATGGGCAGGCCAAAAGTCTAAAAGATCGCACAAAGCTTAAAAATGATCATCGAGCCTGGAAAAACAGGAGGAGTTTGAAAAGCCGATCAAAAATGGATTCGAGGTCGAATCCTTTTCAAGAGAGGGAGTATGATATGATCCGGACCAGGCATTGAAGGGTGAATTCAAGCCATTGGCAATATGACAATGATCTACGTCCAAAACGGAACAAGTTCCATGTTGGGGTCGAGCCGAGAAGAGGGACGGATCAACCCGAGCCGAGTAAACGAAGTTATTTGGGCAAAAAAGCCATTACGGCCGTAATGGAGGACCTTCACGGCCGTAACCCATATATTCACGGCCGTAAATATTACTATCACGGCCGTAACTAATTATCGAAGAAAAAGGAAGAATTTCACTAGAACGAGGCTTACGGACGTAAACCTGGAAGTTACGGCCGTAACATTCAAGAAGGGGCATTTCACAGCCGTAAGAGATTCGTCACGGCCGTAACTAATAAAACAGTTTTGGATCAAAGAGCCCTTTATGGCCGTAAAAGAGTTCTTCACGACCGTAATTGAGCAGCGCCAGATTTTCAGAGTTTTTTTATAATTATTTTGTTTCCTTTTTTATTTTAAGTTATTTGCATATTTTGGGATTTTAGCTTAATTAGAATTCTATTTTTAGTAAATTAGTGACTAGGTTATTTTGCTTATTTATATTCTTTACCATGATTGAAAACGAACAGTTTGAGTTTTGAGATTAATAATATTTGAGAGAGGATTCTCCAAATTGAAAGGTTAAGTTATTCCCTTTGTTTCGAACTTATCATAGATCCGTTCTTTGTGGCGTTCACCCAACGAACTTATCAAGGAATTGACAACCCTTGTGGCGTTCACCAATCATGGTTCTTCAATCCGCATCGTCATTAATTACGTCGTGATTGTCGGGTCAAGGTTTTACCGTCAAATCTATCTTTTAATTTCCACTATTTTCTTCGTGTTCTTGTTATTTTTCGCGTCAAATCTGATTTAGATCTTTCCTAGGTTTTAATTGTTGTTATTCCGCATTGTCGTTATCCCAGTCGGGGAATCTCGTCGAACAACGTTTAATTTATTGTCGTTTTAGAATATATGCTCCTTAATTTGTGTTTATTTGTTTACTTTTCAGAAAATGTCCCAATCGAAGAAGAATGAAGCAATTAATGGAAAATACGACAATATTGGATGTTAATTGGAGCTTAACTGAGCAAGTGAGAGATATGTGACGTCAACCGGGAAGGTTCATGGTGCTCAAGTGAACAAATCAGAGGTTGGAGGTCCCAATTGAAGGAATTGAGAGCTTAATTGAGAAACTCAAGAAGAATATAAAGTTTGGGGACTAAATCGCAACAATTGAAAGTGGAGGACTAAGGCTGCAATTAAAGGTCGGGGACTAACTTATACAGCCAAGAAAAGATGGAAATTACATGTCACGCGATCCCTAAAATCCTACTGGGCGATCGCGAATTACCTCAAATTCATAACCTGAGAGTTTTAGTGTCGACCACGCGATCGCTAGGGTTTCTACCACGTGATCACGCGGTTATCCGACTGGGCCGCAGATCAGATTTTTCTCGCGATTTTCAACAGGCTTTGGGCTTTTTGACCTAGGTTTTCTCCAAAACCTATATATACAACACATGAGACACGAAATCTGGACATTTGCCTCTCCATAGAACTAGCCACAAAAGAGATTTTATCATCAATTCCTTGGAGATTCAAGCATTGCAGAGGGATGCGAATTGAAGACAATTGAAGAATAAAAACTTGGTGCAAGATTTCCATTCTTTATATTGTTTTTCAATGAACGTTTATTTTTACTGTTTTTGTTATTTCATAATGATGTGTAACTAAATTCTATGTTGGGATGAACGATGTAGCCTAGTTAATTATTTTAATTCCATATTTCGTGTTTTAATGCTTTAATGCATGTGTTGATTTATTATTGCGTGTAACGCGTGAATGAACTGACCACTCTTTCATGATTTAATGTGTTATTTTCATAATCCGAGAGGTGAGTTAATAACATAGATTTAGGTAATAAATTCGGTAATTGAATTCTTGTGTGTAATACATCTAGATAAGGAATATTCGGACCCGCTGTAAAGATACAAGGTTGAGTTATTTAGGTAGGATTGATTTAAACTCGAGAGAGGAATCTCAATTTGAATTAGTGAATTCGATCGAACACATATTTAGAAAATAGAACCATGAATTGGAATTGATTTAATTGGCTAGGTGAACTCGCGAATCCCAACTACTTTACAATCGTTTTTTAAAAAAAAGGAATCTCGCTAATTTAATTATTTAGTTTAATTTATTAGTTTTAGTTTACAATCATAAATTCTCTTTTCCTGTTCAAATAAAGTTTAGAACTGACATATTTCGATACTTAGTAAACTGTCCTCGTGGGAACAATAATCCGGACTCTTAGGTCTATTTTAACTACTATTCATGACTCGTACACTTGCGGGGATATTTCACTTCGCGAGATATCAGTGAACAAAATGCGTTTTTAGTGTTTTCAAAAATAAAAACAGAAAACGACCTCAAAACAGTAAAGAGAACATGGCCTTAAATGCTATTAAAATAGAAAATCTTGTAGGGTCTCTCCAAACCTATGAATTTAGCCTACAAAAGCCCAAGAATAATAAGTATATTACTTTAAATACTTCTAGGGATGAAGATTCCGATACTACTAATGAGAGGTTTAAAGACAAGGAAGTAAGGAGGTTTCATACGTCACTAAGAAATTCAGAAAAAAATCTTTAGGACTAATAAGAAATTGTTTGAGAAGTTTCAAGGTGACTCTAGTAAATATAAGAAAGGTAAAAGAGAGAGAATGATACTAGGGATACCAGAAAAATACCTCAATCTATTACATGTCATGAGTGTCAAGGATTTGTGTAGCCACTCGAATTTTAAAATGCAAAATTTATAAACTTAGTTTTGTAACTACGACTTTCCTAATAAATTTTAGAATTTATTTTATGTCCGTCGAATCGTCTGGATAAACATTCATTTTAAGAAATCAAAGAAAGATTCTTAATCTTGAAAATTCAATTTTTCTATTGGGAAGAATTTTACACATTCATCAAATTCAAATTATTCTTGGCCTAATTATCGAACATAGTCTCTTGTTTGAAAAAAAAAAATCATTTTGGAATCAATCTATTTTTTATTAATCTTCCTCTTTGGCCCAAGTTTAAGTCCATGGTTGTTCACTAATCACAAGTGTACGAATCGCACAAGTAATAAAGTGGATATCGTTCCCACAAGGATTGATGGAATTGTATTTTAGATTATAATCCTTAACTGGAACTAGATAGTTTTTTATTTGAGAATTTTTGTTTGAAAAACTAAACTAATGATTAAACTAAAAACGATAGATAATTTTATTTAAAATTATGAAAAGCAAGCATGTTGAATTATGAGTCCATTTTAATTTCATAATCCATATTTCGACCAAATCATTTAACTACAATTCATGGGTTTTGAAAATCCATGTTTCTAAAATTATTTGCGTCCCCTTTCGAGCGATCCATAAAAACATTTTCCTACATGCAAATTGAATATATTTATATGACAATTAAAATATATAGAAAAACATTAAAATATTTGTGAACACTTTCAAAAATAATACGAAGTATAGGGGTATATTCCTATCCCCTATCGAACTTTATGGAAATTAAATTATATTTAATGAATTCCTACTCTTTCAAACATAAGAAAACATCAAGACCATCAGACAAAAGCTGGCCAAACAATTTCATAATAATAAAAGCACTATTTAATTGCATCAAACCTATAAACTACGTAAATTAAATTATGAGTCAAAACATAGAATCAAATAATTAAAACTTCATCACAATTCTAACACTAGGAAATTAGCCTAGAAACATAATTGAAAATAAATAACATGAATAATAAAAGGATGTCATCCCATTTATCTTCTTGGAATTGTATCTTCAATCGTGGTCTTGGCCTTGCATGGATCCCCCAAACACTTTGATAGTGTTTTGACATGAAATATGACAATTGGGAACTCCTGTTGTGTTTCTGTTGTTCATCCTGTGTAGGAGCTGAAAATTGGTTGAAATCACATCCAAATTGGTTTCCAAAAGAGTTCCAACCGAACAGGGAGAGTTACCTTCACGGGAGATCTTTTTGTCTCTGCACAACATTTCGTATTTTGACTATATCTTTCTATTCTCTTATCCGATTAAGGTGATTCAAAGTGAATTAGAAATATAACTTAAAGGAATATAATTCTTCCTGAAATAGGATTTTCCCAATTCGAATGTTTACTTTCCCAAAATTAGCTCTTAAAATCCAACTAAAAATTTATCTGGAATCTTGTGCGATTGGAATTAATTTATGGTAATATTCTTATCATATTCCATTCCTTTTTTACTTACACTTTCATCCAATTGATTCCTAAAAATCCTCAAGTATCTTATCGTTATCCGAATCAATCATTGAATATTTGCAATTTGGTCCTTCTTCATCTGATTCGTACACTTTAGTCCTTGAGCTTCTGATTTCTTTCAAATTTGATTTCTTTTTCAACGTTTCCTCCAATTGGCACTTTGATTAACTTCATCAAATCTTCATTTTCATACTTAGGTTCTTTTTATCATCCAATTAATTGTTTTTGATCCAATTCCTTTACATTCTCGACATTGGGATACTTTCTGTAATATAAACAAATAACAACAAAATGAACAGGAAATATTCTCAAACAAATATATAAAATCCTACTTTTAGGATGTAAATAAGTGTATAAAATACACTTATCAATGGTGAGCCTAAATCAATTGTCCAATTAAAATTCTGGAGCATAGGGTTGTAGGGTTAGGGAAACAGTGTCAAACCAGAAACCAGAGTCATTTTTCCATCTCCAAGTTTTCACTCTCTACCAATTTCACAAGAATTCTTGACAATATCATTAGGTAAATTCTTAATTATGGAATAATTCGTTTCTTTAATTTCATCATCATCATCTAACTCACGTTAAAACACCGCATCAGTTCTTCTCGCCTGAAATTCCAAACTCAGTCTGAAAATCGATCTTAACAATTTCAACAGGTAAGCTTCCAAAACAACTTTGGATTTTCATTTTGAAGTTCTCTAATCTATAGTGTTTACAAAAAACAAAAAAGCAAAGAAACGTCACTACCTTCCACCCCAACAATTGAACCCCCAAAATTGCCACACCCAAAATCGAGCCCAATGCATTCTTTCACACTCCCTCTTGCCACCACCTCATGATAAAGCCACCGCCACCGAACAGCGGCTTTAAACCAGCAAGGGGCGAACATCGCTTTGATCGCCTCTCTCTCTATCTATTATGAAAATTGATAGAGGAAGAGAACCATTTTCCATTTCTTAAAAAAACAAAAACAAAAAAAAATAGAGCTTGATTTTGTAAATTTATCCCTTGAACCTCAAGTTTTAAAATTATTCATATTAGTCCCTAAATTTCTAATCAGTGTTTAACTTTCAATCCCAACTATTTTAAAATGTTTTAGTCAGCCCCTAGTTCTGAAAATTCTATTTCAACCCCCAAAAAATTTTCAAATTCAACTTTGTTAAATTTCAATTTGGTACTCCAAAATGTCAATAATTGGACTTAATATCCTAAATTATATTTTTTAAAAATTGTTCTTACCAGATGAGGTCGCGGGAAAAGTTTAAAGCACGGTAACTTCACATTTGTTCAATTTCAAGAAAACTCCAAAGACTTTGATGTGGAGTTTACATTAAAGCTATTGTGGTTATTTGTCCATGCTATTTCTTGATGTGTGATCTAAATTGTGATATAATGTTGATACATATGGAAAGGTTGTCAGGGACCGTAAATAGGTCCGGAATCGTAAGTGGGTCATTGAGGTTGTCCCACAGTACAAAATTTATTTAGCACTAATAACATGTCAAGGACCGTAAAATAGGCCCGTGATCGTAAGTGGATCATTGGGGATGTCCCAATTACATATTTCTACAGTATGCTGTATTGGCATGATATTCATTATTTTGAACTAATTGCTATTTCTCCACTGATTGTAATTTTTAATAATTTCATATTTACCCTTAGTTCTAAAAAGCCTTAAAGCGAGAAAATTTTTCTATTATATGAGACTTGAGGTTATAACTCCTCCACGTTGCACAACTGCAACTATAGCTGCTTTGATCGTTCCACCGACTTTTAGGGACAAAATTAAAGAAGCTTAGAGTAAGGATAAATTTTTGTTCAAGATTAAGGATCGAGTACTCACTGGCAGTATTAATGGTTTTGAAGTATCATTATGTGTACCGAAAGATGAAATTTTGAGAAAGGAGATTCTATAGGAAGCACATTATTCACCTTATACTGCACACCCAAAAGGTACGAAGATGTACCAGGATCTATGAAAAACTTATTGGTGGAGAAATATGAAGAGGTCGATTGGCTCATTTGTTAAAAAGTGCATGACTTGCCAACAAGTTAAAGTTGAACACCAATGTCCGTCAGGATTGTTGAACCCACTTGAGATCCCAGAATGAAAGTAGGAACACATAACAATGGATTTTGTCGTTGGACTTCCCAGATCAGTTAAAGGTCATCAAGCTATGTGGGTCATAGTTGATCATCAGAAAAAATCTTCTCATTTTCTACCAGTGAAGATGACTTTCAGTTTAGACCAGTATGCTCAATTATACATCAGAGAAATTGTAAGATTGAATGGAGTACCAGTTTCTCTAGTGTCAAGCAGGGATGCCGGATTTACATCCAAGTTCTGGGAAAACCTACAGACAACTATGGGAACTAGATTAAAATTCAGTACAACATATCATTCACAGATAGATGGACAGTTAGAGAGAATTATACAGACTTTAGAGGATATGTTGAGAGCTTGCATATTAGACCTTGGCGGTAGCTGAGAAGTACATTTATCATTGGTTGAGTTTGCATATAACAACAGTTTCCAGTCCACCATTAGCATGACACCATATGAAGCTCTTTATGGCAGAAAGTGCAGATAACCAATTCATTGGGATGAAGTTGGTCAGAACAGGGTTATGGGTCCAGAAATAGTGGAGCAGACTATTGGTGCTATGGAGAATATCAGAGAAAGGATTAAAGCATCATAAGATAGACATAAGTCTTATGCTGACAAGAGACCAAAAGAACTACAGTTTGAAATTGGTGAAAAAGTGTTCCTTAAAGTGACTCCTATGAGTGGTGTGGTAAGGTTTGGAAAGAAAGGAAAACTTAGACCAAGGTTTATTGGACCTTTTGAAATCTTAGAAAGAGTTGGAAATGTGGCCTATAGGTTGGCTTTACCGCCAGAGTTATCAGCAGTACATAATGTCTTCCACATCTCAATGTTAAGGAAATATGTCCATGATCAAGACCACATTATTATTCATGCATCTTTGGATGTCAACAAGGATATGACATATGAGGAAACTCTTACATTCATACTTAAGAGAAAAGTTCATACCTTGAGGAGTAAGGATATTCCTTTAGTTAAAGTCTAATGGAGCATACATGATAAAGAAGAGGCAACTTGGAAAAGAGAAGAGGAAATCTTAGTCAAATACCAAATTTAAGTCCACGATCAACTCAAATCAATTGTCCAATTAAAATTTTGGAGCATAGGGTTGTAAGGCTAGGAAAACAATGTCAAACCAAAAACCAGAGTCATTTTTCTACCACCACGTTTTCACTCTCTGCCGATTTCACAAGAATTCTTGACAATATCAACAAGTAAATTTTTAATTATGGAATAATCCTTTTCTTTAATTTCATCATCATCATCATCTAACTCACGTTATTACATTACATGAGTTCTTCCAGCTTGAAATTCCAAGCTCAGTTTGAAAATCAACCTTAACAATTTAAATAGGTAAGCTTCCAAAACAACTTTGAATTTTTCATTTTTGAAGTTCCCTAATCTACAGTGCTTATAAATCAAAAACCAAGAAACTTCAATGCCTTCCACCCTAATAATTGAACCCCCAAAATTTCCACACCAAAAATCGAGCCCACTGCATTCTTTCACAATCCCTCCTGCCGCCACCTCACGATGAAGCCACCGCCACCAGCCCGCAGCGCTCTCTCTCTCTCTCTCTCTCTCTCTATTTGTTATGAAAATTAAGTGAAGGAGAGGATTGATTTCTATTTTAAGAAAAAAAAGAGCTTGATTTTGTAAATTTATCCTTTGACCCCTCAAGTTTTAAAATTATTCATGTTGGACCCTAAATTTCTAATCAGACTTTCAGTCCCAACTATTTTAAAATGTTTTAGTCAATCCCTATTGATTTCTTAAAACTATGAGTCAGCCCCAAGTTTTGAAAATTCTATTTCAACCCCAAAAACATTTCAAATTCAATTTTTTAAAATCTCAATTCAGTCCCTAAATATTCTAAAATGTCAATAATTGGACTTAATAGCCTAAATTATATATTTTTTAAATTATTCTTGTTAGACGAGGTCGCGGGTAAAGTCTAAAGCATAGTAACTTCACGTTCGTTCGATTTCAAGAAAATTCCAAGACATTGAGGTGAGATTTACTTTAAAGCAATTGTGGTTATTTATCCATGCTATTTCTTGATGTGTGATCTTAATTGTGATATAATGTTGATACATATGAAAAGGCTGCCAGGGACCGTAAATATGTCTGAGATCATAAGTCTGTCCTTGGGGTTTTCCCACAATGCAAAATTTATTTAGCACTAATAATATGTTGTCAGTGATCGTAAATAGGTTCGGGATCGTAAGTGGATCCTGGTGTTATCCCACGGTGTAATTCGTTATGCTCATCCTCCAATATTTCCACCCTTTCAGGTTAATAAGTTTGGCGAGGCATGGAAATGAGCGTGACATAAGTTGAATAAAATGATATGCCATTTTAATTTATAACTTTTGAATCAAGTGTTTCTAGTAATTGTTTTTCATTTGTCAATTTAATTCCAAATTTTAGTATTTTGCAAGTTTTGAAACTTCATTTAACATGCTTTGGTATTGACACTTGGATTTGAGTAAACCATTTCAATATATGACCTTTCCGCATCTTATTTCTAGTTATTATTGTTTTTGAAAAAAAATATTACGTATTTGACGTTGATTTAAAATACTTATTTTAAGAAGATTTAGACCATGTCCTCTGTGCTGTTTTGATGTCGCTTTCTATTTTTATTTTCGAAAATACTAAAAACGTGCCCTCTTTTCCATTTTCGAAAATGCATTTTAGAAAACAAAAAAAAAAAAATGTACTCAAAACGTCCAAAACTTTGTTTTGAGCAGTTTGAGTGTATTTCAAAAAAAAAATGTTCAAAACGCGAAAAACTCGTTTCGAGGGTTTTTTTTAGAGAGAATTATCTTAACTTGGAACTAAGCCTAAAATAAATTTGTTTTTTTTATTTTTTATTTTTTTTGGAATTATCCCAACTTTGAACTAAGCATAAAATAAAGTTTTATTGAATTCAATATCAACATTACAAAAAAAAAAAAAAAAAAAAAACAAACATTAACTGAGAATTCTTGTTGTTATATTTCAAAAAGTGCCTTGATAAATGGACTTTATGTTTGATTATTTTGGCTTAGGACCACTTGCATGTATTTTGTTTATATAGACTCGTGTTTAATTGTAACTTGAACATGATTGTGGCAACAATAATTAGATAAGTTAATTTCTTATAATATTTTTGAAATTTGATCATTAATGAATTTGTTTGTTTTTATAATATTTTTCTAGTCATTATTAAATTAGTCCAATAAAAATTAGATAAGCTAATTTCTTATAATATAAATCATCAAAAGTCAATTTTTTTTTTTAATTTAACCCAAAAGTAAATTAATTACAAATAGTCAAAGTAATATTTTGCAAAATTTTAAACAGAACATGTTTTCTAGTTTTTCATTTTAGAAACAATTTTCAGAAATGACAAAAAGGACGAATTTTCAGCATATTTAAAAAAAGGAAATGAAAAAAAAATAGAAACGTTTTCAAAAATAAAAGCAAAAAATGAAATACAAACAGAACGCCACCTTAGACTTTAGTAGCGCTTTGAATTAAAAGAATTTGGGGTGTTACAATTTGGACAAATGAGAGCTAAGTGTCATAATTATAAGAAAATTGGGAAAGATTATGAATGCCACTCTTACTCAATAGTCAAATTAGAAGAATCAACTAGTAAAATGTATAATTTGAATATTGAGAAAGAGCTCTTAGAAAAGAATGTCAAGACCTTAGAAAGTGATCTTGAGAAATTCAATACCCAACTTCAATCTTTTTCCAGTGGAACGAAGAAGCTAGATGAGATGTTAGGACTGAGGCAACCAGTAAGAAATAAAAGAGGTTTAGGCATCATTCTCAGTATAGAAGTCTACCTAATCAAGTGAGTCATTTGAGTGAATTTGTGACTTATTTGATTACGATTACATCTTCTAAGAAGATTTGGGCAAAAAAAGAGTGAACTGATGATGCTTTTAATTGTGATGTGGCTCGTAGTTCTCTTAAATGTAAGAGCGTTTGTGTACCTCATTGAGTGTGTATATAGGAGTATGCACCTGCATTATTCATGATACTTCTAGTGGAACGAAGAAGCTAGATGAGATGTTAGGACTGAGGCAACCAGCAAGAAATAAAAGAGGTTGAGGCATCATTCTCAGTATAGAGGTCTACCTAATCAAGTGAGTCATTTGAGTGAATTTGTGACTTATTTGATTACAATTACATTTCTAAGAAGATTTGGGCAAAAAAAGAGTGAACTAATGATGCTTTTAATTGTGACGTGGCTCGTAGTTCTCTTAAATGTAAGAGCGTTTGTGTACCTCATTGAGTAGGTATATAGGTGGATGCACCTGCATTATTCATGATACTTATATTCATGCATACTGATAAGTGCTTTATTAACATTTATTTTAAGCACTTATAAACTTGGACTAGCAACAATTTGATCATATATAAGTATTATTAATGCATTTTATATCTTATGTTGTATAGGATCATACAGGAAGAGAAAAGAAGAAAAAATGACCAAAATGCACTTAAAACTGAAGATTGAGGACCTTGGATGCAAATAAGTTACGACCGCAACAAAGGAGGTCACGGCCGTAAATGTTTCATGGCATTGTCAAAAAAAGAGCAGAACACGAGTTACGGCCGTAAATAAAAAGTTACGGACGTAACCTTCAATGGTGCAAAAATCAGCAGAACCTGGTTTACGGCCGTAAACCCAAAGGTTACGACCGTAACCTCAAAACATGAAAAATGAGCAGAAACCAAGTTAGGGCCGTAAATGATTTTTCACGGCCGTAACTTATTCTTCAAGAATTTCCTTTTTTTATTCTTTCCATAATTTTGGTATGTCTTGAGCCCAAAGCGCCCAAAGCTAGGGCACGAAATTGTGGCTATAAAAAGGGAATTTCATGACATAAGAAAAGGTGAAAAAATTGCTAAAGGAAGAGCGGCTTGCTTGGAGCGTGGAAGAGAAATAAAGCGACTCGAGAAGGTGAATCAAGAGAGGAAAATTCTGGAATTCTTCGTGGCTTTAAGCGGCTAAGTTCTCCACCTAATTCAAAAGGGGACGTTGTGTTTTAATTACTTTGTTCATAACTTTTCTAAACTAGTAACGTAGTTCAAAATTCTTTACTTTGATTGTTGGATTTTTATGCGTTTTTAATTCAATCGATGCAATACTTTATTTGATTAAGGTCTTATCATCTAATTTGTTGTATTGAGATTTGCTATTTTGAATGATTGGATCCGTAATCGTTTTTTTGTTCAAATCATAGTAGCAAGTGAGAATTTAGGATTTCCATAGGAAATTCCAATTTAGGTTAATTGTCACGAGCTTGTGTGACTAATAATCTAATTCACCCTAATTCTTCTCAAATATTATATAGTTGTTGTCTTAAATCTAAAGAGCTTGTTTTAGGTTATTCAATGGCTAATGTTTGATTAGAGAGTTTATTCTAATTAAATGCAACTAATAAAGAATAGAAATAGTTAGAGCTTATTAACTATTTACGGGTGATAAATCAAAGAAGAAATTGAACTCGCGTTACTTGAAAAGTGATAACATTGTGATAGAATACAACTGAACCTGAGAACTAGGATTTGTCAATAATTGATTTATATTCTATCCAATTTACGTTTTCATTTTATTTTCAAGTCATTTATAATATTTGAACTCAAAACCCCCCCATATATTCTGATTGACATAGCACTAATTTAGTTCCCGTTTCTTGTGGGATCGACTCTTACTTCCGCTATTACAATTAAATTTAGTGATTTGCAAGTAAGATATTTAATTAAATTTCGGTGCGTAACGACGCGGATCAAATTTTTGGCGCTGTTTCCGGGGAACGGTTAACCAATTTAGTATTTAATCAATCATAATTTTATTTTTTCTGCATTTTATTTTAATTTTTTATTTTTATCTTCACTTTGTTTCTATAACTTTTCAAAATAAATAAATAAATAAATAAATAAAATTTCTTTTTGCTTCTTTACTTATATGCTTAAAACTCATTCAACTAATTTTGAACATTTCGATCTTGACCCAGAAATCAAGAGAACTTTTCGACAACAAAGGAGAGCAGCACGACAAATGGCAGCTAATAACATCAACAACAGAACTCTTAAACAACTCGCTACTCCCGATGTTGCTCAGCAGCCATTGTGTATCACGTTTCCAACGGTGGAAGAAGGAAAAACTTTTGAGCTTAAATCTGGGCTCATCCACTTGTTACCGACTTTTCGAGGGAACCCTGGTGAAGATCTGTATAGACACCTAAAGGAGTTTCATGTGGTTTGAGACAGTATGAGACCCACGGGCATTACCGAGGAGCAAATAAAATTGAGAGCTTTCTTATTCTCATTGAAGGATGCCGCCACCGACTGACTTTATTGTCTACCATCGGGAACAGTTACTACTTGGAACGACATGAACAGACTTTTCTTGGAAAAATACTTCCCTGCCTCGAGAGCTAGTACCATCAGAAAGGAGATATGTGGGGTGCGCCAGAATAACAACGAAACATTGTATGAGTATTGGGAGCATTTCAAGAAACTCATCTCTAGCTGCCCCCATCATCAGATTAGCGAGCAACTCTTGGTGCAATATTTATACGAAGGTCTAGCGCCGATGGATAGAAGCATGATAGACGCCGAAAGTGGAGGTGTGCTAATGAATAAGACACAGAACAAGCACGGGCTTTAATCTCCAACATGGCGGAGAACACTCAGCAATTCAACTCAAGCAGGGATTCGCAAGTCCGCCGTGTGAACGAGGTAAGTAGTTCCAATATCGAATGTCAATTATATGAACTAACAAATCTCGTTAAGCAACTTGCTGTAGGAAACTCGAATCAGGTCAAAGCATGCGGAATCTGTTAAAATTTTGGACATCCAACGGATACCTATCTGGTGTTGCAAGAAGAAAACAATGAACAGGTAAATGCTGCAGGAGGTTTCCCTTTCCAAAGACAGCAGTACAACCCGTACTCCAACACATACAACCCCGGGTGGAGAGATCACCCTAACTTGAGCTACGAAAATAACAAACCCCCCGGTTTTACTCCAAACAAGCCACAAGGACAATTCCAGCAGCAAGGTACTTTCCAACCACAGGGACAATATCAACAAAAACCTCGAAATTTAGGTATGTCTCTCGAAGATATGGTAAAAATGTTGGCAACTAACACAATGCAATTCCAACAGGATGCCAGATCCAGCATTCAAGACCTGGAAAATCAAATGAGCCAAATGGCCACTGCCATAAATAGATTGGAGGCGCAATCTGGAGGGAAGTTACCATCGCAGCCCGAGGTGAATCCCAAAAACGTGAGCGCCATAACTCTCTGGAGTGGAAAGGAAGTTAAGATTCCGCGAATGGAACCGGTTGTACCTGAAAGGGAGGAAGAGGAAAAGGAAGGAGTCGGGAAGAGAAACAACACTTCGCAAAACTCTCAGGTAAAAACTGACTCCCATTTAAATGTTAAACACCTCCACCTTTCCCTAGTAGGTTAGCAAGGGCAACCAAGGAGAGCAAAGAAAAGGAGATTTTGGAATTGTTTAGGAAGGTTGAAATCAATATTCTGCTATTGGATGCCATCAAGCAAGTCCCCCGGTATGCAAAGTTTTTAAAGGATCTATGCACTAACAAACGGAAATTGGTGGGGAACGAGAAGGTAAGAATGGGGGAAAGCGTTTCAGCCCTGTTTTAGAGGAAATTGCCTCCTAAGTGTAAGGACCCAGGTATGTTTACTGTGTCATGTCAAATAGGTAACACCAAGGTAGATCACGCACTGATAGACTTAGGAGCATCCATTAATGTAGTGCCTAGATCTACTTACACTGCGTTAAACCTTACCAAAATGGCTAAAACAAATGTTATCATCCAACTAGTTGACCATTCCAATGCATATCCAGACGGGGTAGTTTAGGATGTGTTAGTGCAAGTAGGAGGGTTGGTGTTTCCGGTGGACTTTTACGTGCTAGACATGAATGATGATCACTCCCCTAACTCTACCCCTATATTGTTAGGAATACCATTTTTGTGGACGTCCCAAACCATAATTGACGTGAAAAAAGGGGTGTTGACCATGGAATTCAATGGGGAGGTGGTGCAATTTAATATTTACGGTGCAATGAAACATCCCAATGATATGTGTGCTGCCTACTCTATTAATGTCATTACTCCTGCAGTGCAAAAAGTCTTTGAGTTAAATTACAGGGATGAGTTAGAAACAACCATTTTGAAATCGTTAAGGCAAAATGATGACAATGAATTAGGCATGAGCAAGGAACTGCAGGATGGAATCGCTGCACTTAATTCACTAGGCCATCTTCAAAGATTTTTTTTTTTTTTTTTAATTTGTAAAGGATTTTCAGTTTTTTTTAAAAAAAAAAAAAATGAGGCGGGCCACCCCCTGCCTCCGCCCATGGTGCCAACAATGGATATGTTAAAATAAATGTTAAAGGAATCTTTTTTTTTTACAAGTTAACTTCAATGTTAAATTCGGTAAATGGTTTAACTTGATGACGTGACATTTTAACTTCTTTTCTTCTTTAAATTTTTTAATATCGATAAATAAAATAATTCTTTTTGTTGATTTTATATTATATAATTTAATGAGATTTTCAAAATAAGTATCATATTAACATATAAATTTTGCTATTTTAAAAATAAATGTTTATTATATTCTTGGATTTAGTTAAAACTAAATATGTTCATCATAGCAAAAGTTAATAGCTAACTTTAACATGCATATATGTAATTTTAACATGTTAATGTAGCATTTAACATCTCACTTTTTGCTTATGTGACTAGTATATTTAACTTGTCCATTCTGAATGCTCTAATAGGAATAAAACTTAATTTTAAGGGATGAATGGGCTGAATCACGAAACATTTATGTTTGGAGCAGAACATTTAAATAACGATTCTCGATGTTTAAATTAGCAAAAATCTTTTAAATAATCACTCTCTATGTACGTCTCTTCTTCCATACTCTGTTTGATAACACTATGTGACTTATAAACTTGTTTATTTATGATTTTGAGATAAAAAGTAGTGGTTGCAAATTGAAGAGAGAAAATGTGTGTGGTTACAAAGTGATTTAGGAAATTGTGTAATTTTTTATTAAAAAATAATAATTACCAAACGGTTGCTCGAATTGCACCGCCTTTTAATACTCTGTTTGTTAAAATTTTTGTGTTTAAGAACATATATATATATATATATATATATATATATATATATATATATATATATATATATATATAATGTTTTCAAGGTAAAATATACGATTAAAAAATAGTTAAATGTATGCGATTAAAAAGTGATTTGATGAATTGTGTTGTAAAAAATATGTTTTTAAGCAACTTTGCCAAATAGAGGCTAAATCAAGAAACGATGAGGCAGATGAAACGTTAGGGACTGATTTTGAGTTTTGGTTGTGGTGAGGGCTGCGACAATGGTGGTTTTTCATGTGTGATGGTGGGTTGGGGTAGGGTGGGGCAAGTGGATGGAGAAGAAGAAGATGATTATTTATTTTGTTTTTGTTTTATTTGTATGATATGATTTATTTATTTATTTTTAGAATAAAAAATATAAAGTTACTATTTTTTCTGAAAATTTGTTAAAATGTGATTAAAATCATTTTATGGGTCAACTAACAAAATTATTAACGAATTTCATCTATTTGGGCCTCCACTGCAACATTTAAAAATATTTGGGTGATAGTTGCAACAAAATGTTAGGATAAAAACGTGCAAATATTTAAAAGTTTTGAGACCTCATTGCAATTATCCCTATAATAAATTACAACTTAGAAAATGACACCCGTGTAATACTTATAATGACAATTACAACTTAGAAAATTAAACAAGTGTTATCTTTACCATTTTAAAAAATGTAAAATGGGTTTTGAGGGTTTTTTTTTTTTTTTTGGAATTTTCCTAATTTGGAATTAAGCCTAAAATAAAGTTTTATTGAATTCAATATCAACATTACAAAAAAGAAAAAAAAAATTAATTGGGAATTCTTGTTATATTTCAAAAAATTTCTTGATAAATGGACTCTGTGTTTGATTATTTTTTGCTTAAGACCACTCGCATCCATTTTGTTTACATGGACTCATGTTTAATTGTAACTTGAACATGATTGTCGCAACAATAATTAGATAAGGTAATTTCTTACAATATTTTTGAAACTTGATCATTAATGACTTTATCTATTTTTATAATATTTTTCTAGTTATTATTAAATCAGTCCAATAAAAATTAGATAAGCTAATTTCTTATAATAGAAAGTAAATTTTCAAAAGACAATTTTTTTTAACTCACAAGCAAATTAATTACAAATAGTCAAAGTAATATTCTGCAAAATTTCAAACAGAACATGTTTTTCAATTTTTCATTTTAAGAAATAATTTTCAGAAATGGCAAACGGAACGAATTTTCAGCATATTTAAAAAAGGAAATGAAAATAAAAAATAGAAATCGTTTTCAAAAATAAAAACAGAAAATGAAATACAAACAGAACGTCACCTAAATGTTTCTAGTAATGTACTTATCCCTTTAAATAATCTTACATCCTTGGTTACAAAAAGCCTTAATTTGAAGTGTAAGGTGATCAACATTATAGTTTTTTTGAGACGAAAAACCCAACAATCTACTGACTAATTTGATGAATATTCATCTTTCAAGACAAGTTAATCTTTCTGTTGAGGGATCCATGAAATAAAATTTAATTAGCTAATTAGCTAATTGTTATGTAGTTTGTCACTCGGACATTAATCATTTTAAAAAATAAAAATAGACGGAATGGATGATGTCACATAATGAATATTTACACGTGAAAATTTACTTTGTAACCATAGCTAGTTCAATGAATAGGTAGGAATGTTGTGAAAAGTACAACGAAAATGAAAACTGAAAAGTATGATGGTCAATGAAATAGTTCGCTTGGTGTATGATATTTGAAAGGAAATTTGAAATTTTTAAAGAATATACGATTAAAAAGATGTTAAAAAATGTGAAAGTGACGTGTTCCATAAAAATATATGGCTGAAAATGAATTTTGAGATGAAGTTATCCAAAAAATTTTGGACCAAAAAAGGGGTTGATTCAATATTTTCTCTCTTTGTAATTTATCTTAAGGCTATGTTTGATAGTGAGGGTGGAAAGAAAATAAATTTCGGAGAATTGAATTTCTGAGAATTTAGAGTTTAATGTGTTTGATTGGTTTAATTTTTTAGTTGAAAAAATTAGAATTTTTCAACTTTTGTTGTTTGATTGAGATTATTTTCCATGATAAATAAAACAAAATTTAGCTATTTTAGTCAAATTTTTTCACGCATCTATACTTGATAATATTAATGTTAAATTTTGAAAATAAATAAATAAATCAATTAATAACAAAAATGATCAAACGTGACAAAAACGTGAAAAGAAGTTGCCAGAAAAATACATTCTCCTATACTGGTTGGAAAACATTTTCGTCAAAAAGTGTCAAAACAGGTGCGTGAGTTTCATCCTCGGAAAGGAAATTTTTTTTTATCAAACAACCAAAGTAAGAAAAGATGGGTAAAATTTTCATTTTTCAGCCAAAATGGAGTCAATCAAACGGAGCATTATATGTTCAAATTATAGAAATGCAATTTAAGAGTTTTGACTTGAGCTGACTGGGTGGGGTTGGATGGAGTGACGTGAAATTTGCGACTAAAATTTGTAACGACCAAAAAGTGATTGTGTGTGAATAACTGTGATTGGGTGGGGGTGGGGTGAATTATAATTAGTTGGTTGATGTTGTTTGGATTTTATATTGAAAATTATACTACTTTAATTTAAAATATAAATTATTTTTATATTATATTATATTTATTAATTATTATAACATTTGATTTTTTTTTTTTTTTTTTTAAATTAAGTTTGTTAGGTTTAAAAAATGATACTTCTAGCTTGTAGTTACCAGCTTGTAATTACTAATTAACTTTGTAGTTATATAACTTTCTCAATATTCATCTATCATGACAAGTTAATCTTTCAATGGAGGGATCCATGAAATGATATTATTAGCTAATTGTTTTCATGCAGTATGTATTTCGGTGCTGTATTTTGTTGGTATTTTAATTTTGATTCCTCAAACCATTATTTTAATACTAATTAATTTCTATTAAGACAAAGCAAAGCATATATATTTACATTAAAATGTTCTCAAATTTGTTCTCTACCATCTTCAACAATTCTATATAAACATCTTCCATCACAGGCAGCTAAATATAGCAGAAATTAAGCTCAAGAAGCACAAAAATGGCGGCCGGTCCACTCAACACATGCACGATCCAGACATCTCGTGCCCTCCTTAACCGGGTTCACATTCTTTTCCATTTCACAGCCATTTTAACTCTACTTTATTACAGAATCTCAAGCCTCTTGCATGGCAATGTTCCACTTGTTTCATGGACTATAATCACTATGTCCGAGCTGATTTTCACGTTCTTATGGATTCTAACCCAAGCTTTCCGATGGCGGCCGGTGGTTCGGGCCGTGGAGCCGGAGAATCTCCCTGGGGACGACAAGTTGCCTGGGGTGGATGTGTTTATTTGCACAAATGATTCGAATAAGGAGCCGGTGGTGGAGGTGATGAACACGGTTTTGTCAGCCATGGCGCTCGATTATCCATCGGATAAACTCGCGATTTATATCTCAGACGACGGGGGAGCCCCCATGACACTTTATGCTCTAAAAGAAGCATCTAAATTTGCTAGGTCGTGGATTCCTTTCTGTAGGAAATATGGGATCAAGAATAGATGTCCCGATGCGTATTTTTCAATGTCCGATGATTCTGAACGACATGTTTGGAGCGAAGAATTCAAGGGAGAGGAACAAAAGATCACGGTATGTGACAAATTTAAGAAACTATTTATCCTTGACTACTTTTGATTGATCAAAAAAAAAAAAAAAAAAAAACTTATGAATAATTTACATTAATTTTTATTGGAAACTTATTTTTACTTTTTTTTTATCAAAATAAGAAAGTGAGCATGAAACCAATCCCCGAAAAAGAACATGGGTGTCTAAATTCTAATCATACCAAATATTGTGTAGTTAAACTACGAAAAATTCAAGAAAAGTGTAGACAAAGATACCGAGGTCGAAGACTCCGACAGACCTGATCGACCCGCACATGTTGAGGTACGTTTTGTTTCATGTTAATTAAAAGAAATAAGAATGTTACAGCAATTCAAATATCATGGTATGGATTTCATAGCGTATTGTTAAATGCAATTCAATACTATAGGCCAAAATTAAATGCCCTTTTGGCTTATAGCATAAGTATGTCCCGAACATGCTCTAAATATAGCTCACGCTAAATTTTTGATGATTCAATTTAATTTTCTTGGGTTAAATCTGTTTAATTTTCTGATTTTTGATCTTCTTAGTCATACTAGCAAAATAATCAAAAAAGATTATTTATATTGACATTGAAAAGATTAGCATCAGGGTTGCACGGACATGGATATGCGATGATGACATAGACACAGACACGGACATGTCAACACGTGATTCTACCTTCGTTTCTTCCCTCTCCTTTTTTATTTTAAAACATATGGTGTAACTCAGACACGTGTCGAATAAGGACACGTTGAGTCCAGTAGAGTATCTGTGCAACCCAGATTAGCATCTTGAACTTGAATGATTTGCTCGTTACAGGTGATTTACGATAACAAGAAGAACGAAGAATTAGAGGATACTCAATCTAAGATGCCTCTTCTTGTTTATGTGTCCCGTGAGAGGAGGCCATCACATCCTCATCACTTCAAAGCCGGAGCCCTCAATGCTCTTGTATGTAGAAACTCTATCCTTTGTTGGCCTTATTTAATTTTTTTTTCCTGGTAATAAGCGACATATGTGCGCGTGCATGACTTGCACAAAATAATGTTCCTCTTGCATTTTTGCAGCTCCGAGTTTCGGGTATAATGAGCAATGCACCCTACACACTAGTGTTAGATTGTGACATGTATTGCAATGATCCTACTTCTGCCAAACAAGCAATGTGCTTCCATCTTGATCCTAAAATATCTGGCTCACTTGCATATGCACAGTTCCCTCAAGTTTTCTACAATGTCAGTAAGAATGACATTTATGATGGCCAAGCAAGATCTGCTTACAAGGTATGCAAATCTCATTTTTCACGTTCACGACTATTTTTAGGTTTCGAGTGAAGGAAAATTCTGTTCATCACTAGTTTCGATCATGACTGATCTAGGTTGCACTAGGCCTCCTAATTCATTATGCAATGAAATTGTGATGCATTTATTACATTGGATAATGAATCAAGGGGCCCACTGTCACCTAGAACGGTGATATTTGCACGACTTTCTAATCACCAATTGGACCAAAACCATCCTACCTGTATTTTTCCCTCTTACCGGTATTGATGAAACTGATATTATCCAAGACTGAACTTTTATATGTATATAGACTAGGTATCAAGGTATGGATGGGATACGGGGCACGGTTTGCGCAGGCACTGGATATTATCTGAAGAAAAAGGCGTTGTACTGTCGTCCTAGTTGTGAAGGTATTCCTGTTTTTTTCTTGTAACAAAAATTTTACTTGAACAATCCATTTAAACGTGTAGGCCTCACACCCCTTGTGATAGGGTTGTTTAAATATTTGTTCAAATGGGTTATTCAAGTAGCAAAGTTGTGTAACAAACAATGAGACTCACTGAATAAGATGAAAATATATCATACATTTCATTGGTTGACAGATGAATTCCTTAGCGAGGCGGAAAAGAACTTCGGCCGCTCTTGCAAGTTCATTGATTCTTTAACGACACTCAATGGAAATCCATTCAATAAAAGAGAAAACTTGTCTGTCTCAATTATAGAAGAGGCCAAAGCTCTTGCCTCTTGCACATACGAAGACAACACCGAATGGGGGAAAGAAGTAACTATTAGCATGCTCACGTTTCATAATAATTCCATTTCTTTTGACAAACCGCAGAAAAGTTTGTCGTGTCTTGTGACAAAATTGTATAGACGAAATTCGACTCTAACATTTATCGCTTTTTTATGACAGATTGGTTACTCTTATGACTGTATGTTGGAGAGTACTTTCACTGGTTATCTCTTACACTGCAAAGGATGGAAGTCAGTCTATCTTTATCCAAAAAGGCCATGTTTTCTTGGTTGTGCAACCATTGACATGAAAGATGCAATGGTTCAACTCATGAATTGGTCTTCTGCATTGGTCGAAGCTGGTCTATCGAGATTCAGCCCTCTCACATATGGAATGTCTCGAGTTTCCATTCTTCAAAACCTCTGCTATGGATACTTCATGTTTTCGCACTTTTTCTCCGTGCCCTGCTTTTTATATGGCATAGTACCTCAACTATGCTTCCTGTATGGTATCCCTTTGTACCCCAAGGTACGTAATTTCACGTAAGAACTATATTAACCTTCAATGTGAGAATAACGTCCATTGGGATTCTCTTCTGAACCCCAAGGGATACATAATTTCACATAAGAACTACAATAAAATATGCGTGGCCCCCCTTCATGTGAGGGAGAATAAAGTTTAATTAAGTGTACACATAGCATTGTCCTTGAATTTTACTATAAACAATTGCTGACAACAATCTTTCTCGTCTCTCCCTACGCACAAATCCCATGTTTTCCACCATAAAGCGTTGCTTCCACATGCTATGAGAAAAACATCATTCTACATATTAACAACTCTGGACTTATTTTCCATGTCAGGTCACAAACCCCTGGTTTGCAGTATTTGCAACTGTTTTCATATCATCCCTTTGTCAACATTTATACGAAGTACTATCGAGTGGTGGCTCAGTTAGTACATGGTGGAATGAACAGAGAATATGGATGATAAAATCAGTAACAGCTTGCTTATTTGGATGCCTCGATGTTTTCTTCAAATGGTTAGGCATAGCGAAAGCAAGTCTCCGATTTACTCACAAATCCGTCGATCGCGAGAAGCTTGAAAAATACGAGAAGGGAAAGTTCAATTTCAAAGGTGCAAAAAATTTCATGATCCCCTTACTCCTGCTGGTTCTATTAAATTTGGGGTGCTTTATTGGAGGCCTGAGAGGATTGATTCACAGGAGAAATGTTGAAGAGATGTTTGGACAGGGTTTTTTGTCCGTTTATATTTTTGTTCTAAGCTTGCCTATACTAGAAGGAATGATACCAAAGCTGTCTAATTGAGGGTATTCTGCAATTTCTGTTGGAAATTTCAGTTAAGGTTCTTGTGATGTTTTAGTGAATTCAAAATAAATCCACGTGATCAATTTTAATATCGAACTCTTCATCAATTTCTACCATTCGCTTGCCTCCTTTGTCACTCTATTGTATACTCACACTTCATTTCACTTACTGCCACGTTTTTTTATAATGATAATTGTATTTGGTCTTGAAAAGAAAGCAATGTAAAAGGATGTACCCATCTTGCAAAATCCTAGAAACGTTGAATTTTATTGAGCCCCCAATCTCAAACATATATTTTATGGATCCCACAACTTTTTAATCATACATCTCATCAACTTTTATCAAAATCTACTAAAATTTTGATTTTAATCTATACAAAAAAGGGGCTGACTTTTAAATATAACAAGTCGACAACATAATAATAGGCTATTCCCCAGTTGGGCTGAATTTATGATTTTTTTAAGGTAAGTTATGTGGTTAAAAATTGGAGAGAAAAAATGTGTGTACTTAAAAAGTAATTTGAGAAATTATGTAAATTATAAATTGTAATCATTACCAAAAAAAAAAAAAAAAATTGAAAAAAACTGCTTGTGGAACATACTGTAAATAATTAAATTAAGGTCATGCCACAAGCTGCCACATAAACTGCCTTCCATTTTAGAAGAATGGGAACTTAGATTGGGGATAGACATAAAAATCATAGAAAGAATGGATCGCGTGCCTTTCAAGTTGCTATTGGACGAAAAGTAGATAGATACGGAAAAAAAAAAAAGAGTTTGGAGACCTAAGTATAACTAAAAAATGAATAGGGATCTAAGTGAGACAAATGGTAATGTTTGGGGGTACTTTGGGTGAGAATCTCCCTAAAATAAAAAAAAAAATCTCCTGCCCTTGGTGAAATCATTTTCAAACTTTCAAAAGAGTAAACTTAATTAATGCTCACATAACGTTAATTTGCATTACTACTTGTTGAACGAATAAGGAAAGATAATTCATTATTCACTCATCTATCTAACCACATACTCTTTTATCAACCATTTAATTTTCGTCACCCTCAACTAACATAATGTGCCACGTGATGGATGAAAACCCGATGTAGCACATTATAGACATTAAGTCCTTGTTTGATTTTCATCAATTTTTGAAAAAAGTTGAATTTTTGGAGAATGTGAGGTGTAGATTGAGTTGAAAAGTAAAAAATTGTAGACCAAAAGTAAGATTAATGATATAAATTAAGTATTGTAGAAAAATGAGATGAAAAAAATGGAAATCAAACAACGGCTAAATTAGCTAAATGGGCACAAAGGCCTATGGCAATTTATGTTCTTTCTTAGACAAGTTTTCTATTAAAACAAATTATTTTATGTAAGGAATTTTCGTGACGTGGTGACAACGACAACCAACGAGTTCGATCCAGACTGGTCGTAATGACCCGTACTGGTGTTCGGCCATATAATGCCAGGTCGGATATAAATACAACGAACTTTGGACGATACAAACGAATTATCCAACTTAATTTCGATGTGGTCCAGTGAGGTCGGTTACTTACGATGATTCCGATGTGGTCCAGTAAGGTCGATTACTTACGATGATTCCGATGTGGTCCAGTAAGGTCGGTTACTTACGATGATTCCGATGTGGTCCAGTAAGGTCGGTTACTGCTCAGTCAGAACAAAACCAACTACCTTCTTACACGCTAGTTAAGACGGTTATTCAGGCATAAAGGTAGTTAGGTTAAGTAAAAGTCAACTACTTTGTACTATGTAAGAACTCAAATAGTTCAGTTATGAACTTATGTCAGATAGTCAGGTATTGTAATAAGCCAGCTCACCCCATTCTCCCTATAAATATAGGAGAGGGTAGCTCACAAAGGGGACAACTTTGGCTATTCAAAGCCAATACTATATTTATACAAGAAATCATACGTGGAGTCCAGGTCATTCACACGATCTAGGATCCACCTCTTACAAACCATCTTTTATTACCTACGCGGAGTCCAGTTCATCCATTACGACCTGAGGTCCACCTCTTTCACATATAATTTTCGATTACATAACTAACATCCACTTATTTCTTGCTGACTTGGAATATTTCATATTTCAACCGTCCACAATTGGCGCTAGAAGGAGGGCTGAGTTTGTAATAGAATAGCAGCCCACTACACCAGCTCATTCGCATACTGTGCAACCTCTCTCTTTAGATAACATGGATGAACTAGGTTCAGGAAACAACCATGGAAAAAACCGGAGGCACAGGGGGATACAAGGATGGAGGTCGACTCAGAAGTCAGGCCTCACCAAGATTCCCAGATGGTTGAGGTAATGCGTCAATTGCGGAATTTGACACAAGCTGTAGAAAAGATGCAACAGCAACCACCGGGAAACACTCAGGCCCCTTATGCTATTCCGGTGCCTCCTCGCCGTCCCCCCGGTAACCAACGAGTCCGCCGAAAACTCAACAATGTGCCCGACAGGTCTGAAAGTTCTACTGGAGAGAGCTATTCTCGCCCTCCACGTAGGGGATCACCGAAAAGGACAAACAGCGTGTTCAGCAGATTAGGCCCGGATCGCACAGCTCCCACAAGGGAAGGCCAAACACTGGGGATAAACAGAAAACCTGCAACGTCAAACTACTCGGAAAGATCCGCACGTAGCCCATACAATGAACCCGCACGGACTCGGGGTAGGAACCTCAAAGCTCCTAACAAAGACGCACCCACTTTGAATCTCGGTGATCCGTCCTATGATGAAAGAGGAAACAGGGAAGAACTCAACGCGTTGAGAAAACAACTTAGTGATATGTAGGGTCAACAGAGAAAGGACGGCCAGGATGATAAGTATACTACCCCCAGGACTACCCCGTTTTCAAAAGAGATCCTGAAAGAGACGTTACCAAGCAAGATCAAGGTTCCGCAAGTACCCAGCTACGATGGGACGACTGACCCAGTGACCCATATAGACCGATATGTTTCCTGGATGGAGTTACAATGTGTGAGCGACGCCATCATGTGCAGGACATTTCCACTCACTCTAGGGGACCGGGCTCAGAGGTGGTTACGTACCCTACCAGACCATTCCATATCCAACTGGAAGGATCTGTCTTCCCAGTTCCTCTATAACTTCATGGCTGCAAAAATAAGGACGACCCCCAAGGAGCAGTTGGTAACCATTAAGCAAGGAAGAACTGAGTCGTTGAAGAGTTATCTGGACCGGTTCAACAAACAAATCATGGATACGGACAAGGTGTCAGACGATGCACTCCTAATGGCAGTAACATCAGGCTTATGGCCGGAATCCCGGTTCTGGTGGACAGTACACGAAGAAGGGCCAAAGACTTTTCGAGAATTTCTCACAAGAGCAGACAGAGCCATTGGAGCTGAAGAGGCGAAAGCCAGTAGGATGGAAGACAAGGGAGAAGCAAAAGATCAAGAAAGATCTAAAGGAAATGAAAAGGAAACACATAAGGGTGACAGGTACAGCCAAGAAAAGAAACGGGACTTTCAGGGTCCCGGGAGTTTCCGCCCCCACTCATCAACTTCACCAGTGGACTTCCAGAAAGCCAGACCTGAGACCATATTCATGAGCATTAAGGATCAGAATCTTCTACCACGGCCCCGGCCGTTAAGGACAAGCTCATCCGAACTTAATCAATCTAGGTACTGTAGATACCACCGATCAGCGGGACATGACACAGATTACTGCAAGGACTTGAGGATAGAACTCGAAAAATTAATTAAGGCAGGCCATCTGAAGGAGTATACGGGAAGATCTCAAATGGATCAAGAGAAGCAAGGCCAAGTGGAAATTGGGGACACGCCTACAGCTGAAATCCGCATGCTAGTGGGCGGCAGTCAAAGTCAAGAAGGATCCAAAAGGCAAAGGCGTCAGTACATCAGGGATGCTCGGAATAGTTATCAGATTCTATCAGCGAGGGCTCCAGTACTTGTCAAAGAAGACGAATCTTTCAGTTTTGATGAAAGGGATGCTGAAGGAGTTCTTCAACCACACGCGGATGCCTTGATCATAACCATGCCAGTATCGGGAGTGAAGATCCATCATACTTTGGTGGATAACGGGAGCTCCGTGAACATCCTGTACTGGAAAACCTGCCTCCAAATGGGAGTGGAAGAACGACATCTAAGCCCTTACACGACAAAGTTACAAGGTTTTACTGGAGATTACGTCACACCGCGGGGACAGATAGCACTCATGGTAGAGCTCGGGAATCCTCCATGCACCAGGCGAGTAATAGCGGACTTTGTCGTACCAAACATACCGTCCAACTATAATGCAATCCTAGGAAGGCCTATTCTACATGAACTGAAGGCGGCCACCTCAATATACCACTATGTGATGAATTTTCCCACTTCCCGTGGGGTAGGAATAGTGAAGGGAGATCAGCGGATGGCCCGAGAATGCAATCTTAGTTTCTGCCCTTACCAGGCACAGCAAGTGGAGGCTGTTCGGATGGAGGACCAGGTTGAAGAGATCCAAACTTTGGACCCCCGCCTGGACCAAAATGAAACCAAGACGGGACCAGTGGAGGACTTGACATTGATAACTCTGGACCTGGACAAGCCCGATTTACAGTTAAAAATTGGGAAAGACCTTCAGGAGCCAGTAAGGTCTGAACTTGTAAAAGTTTTGGGAGAAAACAAAGATGTTTTTGCCTGGACTCATGCTGACATGGAAGGGATACCAACACACCTGGCCTGTCACAAGCTCAACATTGATCATGGAGCGAAACCAAAGAGACAGAAGCGTCGTCCACTAAATGGGGAAAAGTATGAAGCTCTCGCAAATGAGATCCTGAAGTTATTGGGAAATGGGTTCATACGGGAGGCAAGGTATCCAGAATGGGTGTCCAATCTAGTTCTCGTGCGAAAGAACAATAAATCCTGGAGGCTCTGTATTGATTTCACAGACCTGAACAGAGCTTGCCCAAAAGATTGCTTTCCACTTCCACGCATAGATCAAATTGTAGACGCCACGGTAGGACATGAGCTACTGAGCTTCATGGATGCCTACTCAGGCAACAACCAGATTCTCATGTATGGTCCAGACGAAGAGCACACATCATTCATCACAGACAGGGGGTTATATTGTTACAAGATGATGCCATTCGGGTTGAAAAATGCAGGGGCAACTTACCAGAGGCTGGTCAACAGAATGTTCGCAAAGTAGATCGGTAAAACTATGGAAGTGTACGTGGATGATATGCTGGTAAAGAGCATCGAATCATCAGACCATGTTCAGCACCTGGCTGAAATGTTCACAATACTTAGACAATACAAAATGAAGCTAAATCCACAAAAGTGTTCCTTTGGAGTGGGATCCGGGAAATTTTTGGGATACATGGTACATCAAAGGGGAATCGAAGCCAACCCGGAGAAAATCAAAGCCCTGATTGACATGAAAGCCCCAACCAACATAAGAGAAATCCAAAGTTTGACTGGAAGAATAGCAGCTTTGAACCGATTCGTCTCGAAGTCAACAGATAAGTGTAGACCTTTCTTCGAAGCGCTAAAAATGGGAAAGAACTTCCAGTGGACGGAACAATGTCAGAGAGCCTTCGAAGACCTAAAAATGCAATTGGCCTCACCACCTCTACTCTCCAAGCCAATAGCAGGAGAAGTGTTGGAGTTGTATCTAGCAGTGTCAGAGAGGTCTGTCAGTTCCGTTCTTATCAGGACAGATCATGGTGTTCAAAACCCCGTATACTATGTTAGTCAGGTCTTGAAAGACGCAGAGCTGAGATATCCACCTATGGAGAAACTAGCGCTGGCTTTAATTATGAGTTCGAGAAAATTAAGACCCTACTTCCTGGAGCATTCATTGGAGGTGCTAACCAACTATCCACTACGACAAACCTTACAGAAACCCGACACCTCGGGAAGATTGATGAAGTGGGCAGTAGAATTGGGACAATTTGACATCTCATACAAACCGAAGGCTGCAATTAAGGGACAAGCATTGGCAGATTTCGTAGCAGAATTCCACATGGAAATAGACCCACCCATCCGTGATGAACTCTGGTCCCTGTATGTGGACGGATCGTCGAATGAAAACTGTGCAGGAGCTGGGGTTGTCCTAGTCAGCCCCGATAAATTACTATATTGCCAGTCCCTCCGCTTCGAGTTCCCAGCAACCAACAACGAGGCGGAATATGAAGCACTCATTGCAGGTCTAAAAATGGCAAGAGGTATGGGAATAGCCAAAGTAACTGTACACAGCGATTCTCAGCTAGTCGTGAACCAAATCCAAGGAATCTATAGCACGAAAGAAGAGAAAATGGTTTCTTATTACAAGGTGGCCAAGAAAGAACTGGAGAAGTTCACCCATGCGGATATCATACAGATACCAAGAACCCAAAACAGTTAGGCAGATGCTCTCGCTAGGCTAGCCACCAGCGAAGGAGCCGACACTTTAGACAGTGTGACTATTGGAAGGGTCCAAAACTCAGCCCTAGCAGAAGCGGAAGTGCTAACGATGGCAATCAACACAAATCAAAGCTGGATGGATGAAATCATCCATCACTTAAAGGAGGGAGTAGTGCCCCCAGGCAAGGATGATGCTCGTAAGTTCAAAATCAGATCCGCCAGATATACTCTGATAGACAGGGTGTTATACAAACGAGGTTTTTCCCTCCCACTACTTAGATGCTTGGATGAAGAGGAAGCCCTATATGCTATGAAAGAAATACATGAAGGAGTGTGTGGCAACCATACGGGAGGACAAGCCCTAGCATTCAAGATCTTAAGACAATGATACTTCTGGCCGTCCATGAAGAGAGATGCCATGGAATTTGTGAAGAAATGTGACAAGTGTCAGAGGTTCGCCCCAATGATCAGATCTCCCCCTGAAGACCTAACTTCTGTCATGGCACCATGGCCCTTCGCAAAATGGGGCATTGATTTAATTGGACCATTGCCGACGGGAAGAGGATCAACAAAATATGCAATAGTGGCAGTAGACTATTTCACAAAATGGGTTGAAGCAGAGGCTTTAGCAAAGATCACTGAACAAAAGACAACGGACTTTGTATGGAAGTCGATCATCTGCAGGTTTGGTATTCCTCATTCTATAGTCACTGACAATGGGAGACAATTTGACAATGCAAAGTTCAGGTCATTTTGTGAAGAACTGAAAATTAAGAATCACTACTCTACCCCGTGCCACCCACAAGGCAACAGGAAAGTGGAAGCAATTAACAAAATCATCAAACACACACTAAAGACTAGATTGGATGAATTGAAAGGGGCATAGGCCGATGAACTACCTGCGGTGCTATGGTCTTACAGGACAACATGCAGGACGGCGACGGGAGAAACTCCTTTCGCCCTCACCTTCGGATCTGAAGCTGTGATCCCTGTTGAGGTGGGAATCCCCTCGAGCCGAACTCAATATTTTGGAGAAGGAACAAATACTGAAATGCTAAAATCCACGCTGGACTTGATTGAGGAGAGGAGGTTAAACTCAGAGCTCAGGAACGCGTCCTACAAACAGAGAAGCACCAGGCACTATAATTCTAAGGTGAGGAGCCGAAAGTTCCACGCTGGAGATTTGGTACTCAGGAAAGTGTTCTTAGCCACAAGGGAAGCTCAATCCGGCTCGCTTGGCCCATCTTGGGAAGGACCTTACAGAATTAGGAAAACCTTGCCAAACGGGGCATATGAACTAGAATCTTTAGAAGGAAAAACTTTACAACATCCATGGAACGCAGAACATTTGAAAAAGTACTATCAATGATCGTGTAACCAGAAGATATGTAATGACCAATGGGTCTTTAAAAATGTTACGTTGAATAAATTCTTTTCCTTTTTACCAGATTTGCAAGTGTTTTTAATAAAATAGGTCACGTGCTCATCAGGTCTGTCATAACGGAATTTACAAATTCCTTAGGACCTCAAGCCAAAAGCCATCAGGTCTGTCGTAACAGAATTTACGAATTCCTTAGGACCTCAAGCCACGTGCTCATCAGGTCTATCATAACGAAATTTACGAATTCCTTAGGACCTCAAGACAAAAGCCATCAGGTCTGTCGTAACAGAATTTACGAATTCCTTAGGACCTCAAGCCACGTGCTCATCAGGTTTGTCATAACGGAATTTACGAATTCCTTAGGACCTCAAGCCAAAAGCCATCAGGTCTGTCGTAACGGAATTTACGAATTCCTTAGGACCACAAGCCACGAGGTTCATCAGGTCTGCAAAAGGGCAATTCACGAATTCCTTGCGACCATGTCATGTGCTTATCAGCTCTACCACACCCGAGGTCATGAACCTCTTGTGGATCTCAAGTAAAACCAGAAGCGAGCAAGCTGATCAGTACATATGTTTAATTCAAGTCACACTAGACCAACCATACCGTACTCCTCCAGGTCGGAAACGGGTTAAACAAAATTTTAAAGCATCCCAGACAGAGAGCCCTACTACGTTCGTGAGTTTCTCAGCATCAAACTTAAGGTTAAAGCACACAATCAGATCTGATAAGTTTGTTATTATGAACAGTGATAAGTGTATTTTATACACTTTTTCCTATTCTAAAAGTAGGATTTTATTTGTTTGTTTAAGAATATTTGCTATTTATTTAGTTAATATTGTTTGTATTTCATAAATAATCCAAAGTCGAGAAAACAAAGGAAATGAAGCAAAAACAAGTCATTTGGATGATAAAAGAGCTAAAGTGTGAAAATCAAGAGTTGATGACGTAAATCAAAAGGGTCAATTGGAAGAAAAGTCAAAGAAAGAACCAAATTGGAAGAAATTAGGAGTTCAAGGACTAAAGTATACAAATCAAAAGAAGAAGGACCAAATTGCAAATATTCAATAGTTGATTCGGATCAAGATAAGATACTTGAGGACTTTTAGGAGTCAATTGGATGCAATTAGAAGGCAAAAAAGAATGAAATATGGTAAGAATATTACCATAAATTCATTTAAATCAAACAAGGTCTTCGGGCAGATTTTTAGTCAGATTTTGAAACCTAATTTAGGGGCAATAAACGTTCGAATTGGGAAAATCCTATTTCAGGAAGAATTGTAGCCCTTTACGTTATCTTTCTAACAGAATTTGAAACACCTCAATCGGATGATGGAATAGAAAGATATAATCAAAATACTAAATGCTGTGCAATAAAAGGATGAAGACCAAATTGCTGAAATTTAAAGAAGAAAACTGTAGCTGCCGGTATAACCGTGCGGCCGCACGGTTGAAAAAGCGTGCGGTCGCACGGTCAAAAAAATCAGCGACTGAAGTTTACCTGCAGAGTCATGCGACCGCGTGTTTTTGAACCGTGCGGCCGCACGGTAGTCTCGACTGGGCCTCAGCTGGGCTTTTTGCGCGGAATTCAGCAGTTTTCCCCACAATTAACCTAATTCTCATGAACATCTATTAATACATGGCTTGGGGCACGAAATTAAGGGTTCCCAATCTTCTCAATTCATGCCAAAACGCTGTCTAACTGCTGAGGGATCCATAGGAGGCCAAATTCAAGATTGAAGATACAATTGCAAGGAGATGAATTGGGTTACATCTTTTCATATCTCTTGTTATTTATTTTCTATTATGTTTCTAGGCTAGGTTAATTGTGTCGGAATTGTGATGAAGTTTTGATTTCTTGATTCCATATTTTAATCTATTATTTAATTTATGCAATTCATGATTTTGAGCAATTGATTTATATATTTTTTTTAATCATGCAATTACTTGATCACTAGTTGTATGATTTTAGGTTGTGATTTCTTAAGTTCGAAAGATTGAGATTTCATTAGACTTGTGTCAATTGCCACAAAGTCCGATAGGGGAAAGAAATATACCCCTATGCTTTGTGTTATCTGCTATAGTATTCACAAAACTTGTAATGATTTTCTATACATTTAGATTCGTCATAGAAATATAGTCGGATTGTGTATAGAAATAGGTGTTGATTCTTGTCCGAAAGGGAGTCTTGACAATATTAGGAATATGGATTTTCAAAACCCGTGAATTGTATTTAAATAATTGGTTAAGATATGGATGATAGAGTTAAAATGGATTCATAATTCTAACGCATTTATTTTCATTCGTTTAAAATCAAATTTTTCAATTATTTAGTTTAATCTTTATTTTAATTTTCAAAATCAAAATTTTCAAACTCAAACAAATTTCTTGTTCCGGTTAAGGTAGTAGTCTAAAATACGATTTAAAACAATCTCTGTGGGAACGATATTCGGACTTAAAATCCACTTTATTACTTGCGCGACCCGTGCACTTGCGGAGCGTTGTCAAGTTTTTGGCGCCGTTTCCGGGGATTGTTCTTTAAATTTATTTTTAGATTAATTTCACTAATTCGGACTTTTACTTGTTTTATTTTATTTTATTTTATTTATTTTTATCTTAGGACTTTTATTTTTAATTTTAGTTTAGTCACTAGTTTCTCAAATTTCTTGTAGTTGTATATGCTACGTTCGAAAAACGGGGATCTTTTTGAAGCTGACCCGGAAATAGAACGTACATTACATCGTAGATTAAGAGAGGTTAGAGAACTGGATAAATCAAAAAAACCAAAAAAATCAAATGGCGAACAACAATAATCTTCTCCCCCACTGCTGATCTAATAAATGAAGATGACATGTTGGTTGGTGACTTCATGACACTTCAGGTGGTTCAAAGTCAATCCAGCATAGGCTATCCACCATTTGGGCAGGCAAACTTCCAATTAAAAACCAATGTCATCAGCATGTTCCAAAACGGACAGCAATTTCATGAGAGACCTGATGAAAACCCACACACACATGTTTCTAAATTTTTAGACATGTGCCAACACTTTCAGTATCAGGGCGTTTCTGATGATGCTATCAGACTCAGGTTATTCCCTTACACTCTAAAAGATAGAGCCGTTGACTGGTTAGATTCTCGCCCCGCTGCGAGTATAACCACCTGGAACGACTTGGTTCAGAAGTTTTGCACTAAATTCATGCCTCCAGCGAAGGTTGCCAAACTGAGACATGACATCACTGTGTTCCAGCAGTATGATGCTGAATCTTTTGATGATGCATGGAATAGATTTAAGGGCATGCTGAGAAAATGTCCAAACCATGGGATAGCTAGAGGAGACCAAGTGAAGTTTTTCTATGAAGGATTACTTACTCATTTTAAAAACATGGTTGACTCCTCATCAAATGGTGCTTTGGGAACAAAGACCATTGGACAGGCATTGGAGCTCTTTGAAAGGATAGCAAATACAAATGCCATGTGGGGATCAGACAGGGTTGTTCCAAAGAAGGCATCAGGAGTCTATGAAGTGGATGCTTACACTGCCATATCAGCAAAAATAGACTCTTTGGCTGCAAAAGTGGAGAGCATAGCACTGGTGAGTCATTCATCAAAAAGTGCCAAAATGACTTGTGAAGAGTGTGGTGCAAACCACGCCACTACAGATTGCCCTATTCTGGCTTGTCCATTGGAGCAAGTTGACTATTTACAAGGAGGTCAACGCCAAAATAATCCATACTCAAATACCTACAATCCAGGATGGCGCAATCATCCTAACTTTTCTTGGAAAGATCACTCTAATGGACACATTGCGCCTAATTTCAACACTGAAGATAGAAAGCCTGCATTGGAAGAAATGCTTGGGAAGTTTGTGGAAAGGACAGAACAGTTCATGTCTAGAACAGATCAGTTTATGAGAAAAACTGAAACCACAATTCAAAATCAATAGGCTTCAATCAAAAATCTGGAGACTCAAGTGGGACAAATAGCACAGTTGATCACAGCTAGAGCTCCGGGTACATTACCTGCAAATACTGAGGTAAACCCAAAAGAACAACTAATGGCTATAAATGTAGTGCAACATGAGATAAATGCTATCACTACGCGTAGTGGTGTGAAACTTCCTAAGATTCATGCTAAAAAGCCAGCTGGAGTTCCTGAAAAAGTTGTGGAGAATGTTGAGAAGATGGATGAAAAGGAAGATGACCATGAGGTGAAATCAAAAATTAAGCCTCACGAGTCTCCTATTCCATTTCCACAAAGGCTGAAGAAAACAAGAGAGGATAAGCAGTTTAATAAGTTTGTGATTATGCTGAGAAAACTGCACATAAATATTCCTTTCTTGGAAGCCATCACACAGATCCCAAGTTATGCCAAGCTGCTAAAAAAGATGATGTCTAGCAAGAAAAAGCTTGAAGAACTTGAGGAGGTCACTTTGAATGAAGAATGCAGCGCAATCCTACAAAACAAGCTGCCACCTAAGCTCAAAGACCCAGGGAGCTTTTCAATACCTTGCATTATAGGTGATTTAAAATTCAACAAGGTCTTATGTGACCTAGGTGAAAGTATAAATCTGATGCCCCTGTCTTTATACAAGAAATTAGGACTGGGTGAACCAAAGGAAAGCAATATCAGATTGCAACTGGCTGATCGATCAATCTGTCACCCATATGGAGTTGTGGAGGATGTATTGGTGAAAGTTCACAAATTCATATTCCCAGCGGACTTTATCATCTTAGATATGGAGGAAGATGAGAATTTGCCTTTGATACTTGGTCGGCCATTCCTAGCCACTGCACGAGCATTAATTGATGTAGAAAAAGGAGATGTCGTGCTGCGGGCCGAAAATCAAGAGGTGACTTTCACGATGATGCAATTTGATGTCCATGAACCAGAACTCGAAAATTGCTCCAGGATAGATGTCGAGTTGGAATTGGCGTACTGGGAGAGGTATGAATACAAGGTAAGGGCAGATGATGAGGCTACACCATCCAATATAAAACCACCTTGAGAAGTGTTTTACAAAAAGTCTAGCTCTAGACTATAATTTAAGCGCTTGTTGGGAGGCAACCCAATTTTTTATTTTTCAAACCCTTTTCTTTAGTTATTTTGTTTATTTGCTTTTGAGTTGTTTATTTGCTTATTAGTTTTTTTTTTTTAGTACTAGACATTTCATTTAGGAGCATTAGGATGTTTAGAATGCATGCATTTAGTTGTGATGTGTTCTAAGTACTTCTAGTATTCTAGGGTGATTGTTTTAGCATCTTTAGTTTTCATTGCATTAGTATTTGTTTTGATGCTTTACATTGCATTATAGGATCATTAGCATGTTTAGAATTCACATTTTGACATGATAGTGGCATTGAAAATTTCATTGCACCTATTTTGCATGTTTTAGCATTTTTAGGATCTACTTGTTTTTTATTTGTTTTATTGTTAATCATCACAATCTTCCACTTGATCACCTAGCTTAGGACATGAACATATTGGTTAGAAGTTGGTTGCATGCATTTGAAAGCATTTAGGGGTCGAAAACGGGGTCTAAAATTGAAAAATCAAAAAATTACAAGTCACTGTCCAATTGAACCGTGCGGTCGCACGGTCTTCTGCTGGAAGATTCGGCAGAATGTTTAAAATGCTGTTATTTTTCATTTTAACCACTTCAAACCCGTTTTTCCTCCCCCAAATCGCCCAACATTGAATCCCCAACTGTTCCCCTAAGTTTGCACATCATTTTAACTTCAATTCATGTGTTGCATTGCTTCCAAAACATTAAAAAGGTAAGAATTTTTTACCAATTTCCAAGACTATGCAGAATTCTTGTGTTCTTCAAATTTTTGTGGAAATTGAATATGGTGGATTGATGGTGATGGGTTTAGGCTAGAACTTGGAGTATTGAATTGTGTTTATTAGGTGAAATTTTTTGGCTTAATTCAAGTCTCCAATTCTATGATTCTCATTGATTTCTTTAAATGCATGCTAGGTGTTTGATTAAATGTTTCAATGAGGTTTTTGTTGAGTTTTGGCAATTCTTTTTGGATGATCACCTTCACTACATGTTAAACATCATTTGTGCATCGTCCATTCACTGTTTACACAGATTTAAGGCATGAACTCAACATGAACATCTTTGCACTACAAAGCACCTCATTGCAAGGCCATTGCAAGGCATCGCAGCACCACTGCACAAATTTCAGCTTCATATCACCTATTTTGTCACAGCTTTTCATAACCCAAATGAACTCCAAATTTGCTGAATTTTTGATATGTTGTAGACCAAGTTATGTTCTTTCATATGCCTGGGACATGTCTCGGGAAATTTTCACATTTTCGAGGCGATGTCAAGGGTTGAAAATCAGTGGTCGACCACTTTTCAAAAATTTCAAAATTTTTCTAAGTCCTAGTTTGGGTGTGTTGTGTTGATTTTCTTTATTTCCTATGTGATAATTATGCTTCTAATGATCATTAATGTTTATTTGTAAGGAACATATCATCATGGGACAATTCAAGCCGAACATGGAAAAGGAAGTAAGGGGTCATTTCATCCAACAAAACATTAAAGTCAAAGCTTCAAAAGTGGGAACACGAACTCTCCAAACTCGGGAAGTACATTAACCCTCTTTGTTATTTTTTTTGTTTATTTTCTTTATTTATTTTGAATACATTGAGGACAATGTATAATTCTAGTTTGGGGGGTGAGAATCTCATTCATGTGCTTTCATATACACATTCATTCGATTTTGGGTAGAAAATTCAAAAAAAATTGAAAAATGTGAAAAAAAGAAAAAAAAATCATAAAAAGTGAAAATTTTGAAAATTTTTTGTTAACTTATTTATTGCTTATGACATGATTTGAATTGACTTTTGTGCTTTAGTTAGAAAATTGGACAACGTGCGAACTAAATTTTTCTTAACATTCATCCATGTAAGATTTTAATCAAATTGGAGCACATAGCCAATTTCAAATAATGACTTGTGTAGGGAGATGCTTGATACTTGTGGGGTAAACTTGTGCAATTTGAACATAGAACTGACTGTAAAATCCCAAACCTTTAGAAATTTAGATCCCGACCTGAAATGTAGAACCAAACTGCTCAAGAAGCAGTTTGGGGGTGGGAATGTTAGATTGAGTATGCATTGATGGATTTAAGATTTGAAGTTTTAATGTTACATCTTTAGTGTAAGGGGTTTCGATCAACGGGTATAAACCATAATAACCAGCATAAAAACAGAAAAATGTTGAAGGTCTTATTCTACTCTTCAAATGCCTTTTTGACTCGAGCAAGTAAGTCTGAGGGATTCTATGAATCTGGTACCCTAAACTCAACTGAGTTGGGAGCTGCCGACCTAAAGCTCGCTACAGGGGTCAACTAGAAAGCAAGTACGGAAAGTGGACTTACACATAAGACGTTAAAACATCTTTAACTTTTCTGTTTAAGCCTTTATGACTCGGGTAATTAAGTCTGAGGGGTTCTCTGAACCTGGTACCCTAAGCTCAACTGAGTTGGGAGCTGCCGACCTAAAGCTCGCTACAGGGGTCATATAGAAAGTAAGTATGAAAAGTATTGCACAAAGATGGTAAAAGACAAGGACATTAAAAGAAAAAGTCGTCCATATGAAAAAAAAGGAATAAAATGGTATAAGCTTTGTTGATTGAAATTCCTAACGCTTTGTTAATTATTCCTGGTCCGTCGTGCATACTTGTCTACTCCTAACTGCCTTGTGTGGAAAAATGAAATGTATACATGTTTAGCAACCACATCAATAGGAAAGACCTTGGGATATGAGAGAAGAGCAATAAGGTTGTGATCATCTATGAGAGGGTAAGAAAAATCAAAAGAAAATCATTGTTGACCACATGGGAATCGGGCTTACCCTTGCATAAAAATTCACACATTGTCAAGTTTATTTTTTACATAAGTTTGCATTCGATTTTTGGCTATTCACACACACACAATGAAGTCGAGCATTGGATGAATGAAAATATTTTATGTTGTTCATATTTCTTTTTATAAAGTGAATCGTCAATTTGGATTCTTGAAGCGCATGGTAAATAAGTTGACAAAAACAAAAATATTTTTTAATTTGCATTTTTATTTTTATTTTTATTTTTATAGTTTATTTTTATTTTTTGTTCGAGGACGAACAATAGTTCTAGTTTGGGGGTGTTGATAAGTGTATTTTATACACTTATTTCTATTCTAAAAGTAGGATTTTATTTGTTTGTTTAAGAATATTTGCTATTTATTTAGTTAATATTGTTTGTATTTCAGAAATAATCCAAAGTCGAGAAAACAAAGGAAATGAAGCAAAAACAAGTCATTTGGATGATAAAAGAGCTAAAGTGTGAAAATCAAGAGTTGATGAAGTAAATCAAAAGGGTCAATTGGAAGAAAAGTCAAAGAAAGAACCAAATTGGAAGAAATTAGGAGTTCAAGGACTAAAGTATACAAATCAAAAGAAGAAGGACCAAATTGCAAATATTTAATAGTTGATTCGGATCAAGATAAGATACTTGAGGACTTTTAGGAGTCAATTGGATGCAATTAGAAGGCAAAAAGGAATGAAATATGGTAAGAATATTACCATAAATTCATTTAAATCAAACAAGGTCTTCGGGCAGATTTTTAGTCAGATTTTGAAACCTAATTCCGGGGCAATAAACGTTCGAATTGGGAAAATCGTATTTCAGGAAGAATTGTAGCCCTTTACGTTATATTTCTAACGGACTTTGAAGCACCTCAATCGGATAATGGAATAGAAAGATATGATCAAAATACTAAATGCTGTGCAATAAAAGGATGAAGACCAAATTGCTGAAATTTAAAGAAGAAAACTGTAGCTGCCGGTATAACCGTGCGGCCGCACGGTTGAAAAAGCGTGCGGTCGCACGGTCAAAAAAATCAGCGACTGAAGTTTACCTGCAGAGTCATGTGACCGCGTGTTTTTGAACCGTGCGGCCGCACGGTAGTCTCGACTGGGCCTCAGCTGGGCTTTTTGCGCGGAATTCAGCAGTTTTCCCCACAATTAACCTAATTCTCATGAACATCTATAAATACATGGCTTGGAGCACGAAATTAAGGGTTCCCAATCTTCTCAATTCATGCCAAAACGCTGTCTAACTGCTGAGGGATCCATAGGAGGCCAAATTCAAGATTGAAGAACAATGATCAAGAATATGAACGGGGTGACATCTTTTCATACTTCTTGTGATTTATTTTCAATCATGTATTTAGGCTAGGTTTTTAATCGTTGGAATTGTGATGATACTTTATTTACCGGATTCCATGTTTTGATTTAGTATTTTAATTTAAGCTTTTTATGGGTTTGAGCAATTGATTGTGTATTTATTTTCATCTATAATTGTGGACGCATAATTATTTGATGTTTGTGATAATTTTCTATGTTCGAAAGAGTAGGAAATTATTGGACTTGAGTCAATTGCCACAATGTTAGATAGGGAATAGAAATATACCCCTATACTTTGTGTAATCCCAAAAAGTGTTCATAAATCGATAATGCTTTTCTATATGTTTGGATTTGTCATAGAAATATAGTCAAATTCCTTAGAGAAAAAGGTTTTAATTCACCGTTCGAAAGAGGGTTTTAAAAACATAAGGAACATGGATTTTCAATTTCCCATAAATTGTCGTTAAATATTTAATTCAAAATATGGATGATGGAACAAAGTGGAATCACAATTCTAACATGTTTATTTCGTAAGTTTTTATAAATCAAATTTTCTCGCTTTCTTAGTTTAATCTTTAGTATAGTTTAAAATTCAAAATTCTCAAATTCAAACAATTTCTCGTTCCGGTTAAGGTAGTAATCTAAAATACGATTTAAAACAATCTCTGTGGGATCGATACTTGGACTTAAAATCCACTTTATTACTTGTGTGACCCGTGCACTTGCGGAGCGTTGTCAAACAGTACGGAAAATAATCACAAAAGCAAATTTCATTTATGTAAAAGTTGGGCCGGACTAGCCCTACAGACTACCAAAGACATATTTTTTACAAGTTTTCACCCAGCCGCAGGAGTCGTACACTGATCTAGTTCAGCCATGGCCGCAGCCTGATCCTTCCTAAGCTTCTCCAGCTCTGCCTTCAACTGGTCCGCATTGAATTCAGGGTGGAGCTCCTGAAACCTTTTTACGGCATCTTCCAATGCCATGATGTAGGTGTCGGTATGATCCACCTCATATTCCTTGGACTCCTTGTACACATCAACTGCAAAACTTAAGTCCGACCTGGCCTGTGCGAGATCCTTCTTGATCAGATCAAGCTCCATAACTGCCCCCTCTTTAGCTTGCTGCTCCGCTGCTGCCTTGGCCTTCAACTCAGCATTTTCCAGTTGTATCTTCTCCAGCTCGGACAGAAGCAGACCGTTTCTCTGTTCCAGGCTCTCACACTTCAGCTCAAGCTCTTTCTTGGCCCCAACCAGTCTGTCCCTCTCCAGCCCAAGTGCGTGGTTCTGATCCTTCACAACAATGCTTTGGCGCATTAATTCGTCGTCCAGCTCTGTCTGTGCATGGGCTTTAGCTCGAACGTGGGATACATAGTTTTGCGCAAGTCCAAGGAAAGCAGATGTGGCGTGGGCAGCGTTGAGCAAGTCCATCTCGGCGGCCATGGCTTCTTTTTTATTGTCCCTAGTCCGCACTATTATATCGACTGAGTTATGGACGCAGCTGGGAAGGACTTTCAAGGAGTTCGACCCCGGACATTTATGGGACCGAACATCCCTCAGTGCTTTGGGGAGTTTTCCCTTCAATTTGGCCATCTCCATAGCCCGGGCCGTATGGATGCCGAAGTAGGAGAAATCAACAGGATCGGAAGCTGCAGACACCGGAGGTGGCAGATCTGAGGCACCTCGCATGCCGGACCGGCCCGCATTACCGGATGATCCTTGATCATCTGAAACTGTAATTGGATCATTAGAGGGGGGAGGTGGAGCCACCATGTCTTCTTCGACCATCTTCCTTTTGTCGTGGGAAGATCTGGAAGGACTTGAAATAGAATTTGGAGCCCCACTGGATTGACCAGACCTGGGAGTGGGGCCCATGCCAGGAGGGAGAGTTTTCCCACCAGTAGTGGGTCTCCTTTTCTTGCCCACGAATGCACTTCGGTCGAAAGGAGGCATATTCCTTTTTCTTAACTTGTTCGGTTCTGCGAAAACGACCAAGAAATTAGTATAATAAAGGAAAAAGATGAGCTCGGGATAGTAACTACTTACGACGTGGAGGAGGCGAGAAGGAAGTAGCCGGATGTACGGTAGTGAGCCCGGCCCTGAACAGATTCTCTTCAGTGATCAATTCTCTGAAGTCCCTGTCACGCCGGTCAAGTTCACGTGCCCTTTGCAACTGCTCTTCAAATGCCAAGGACCTGGAAGGATTAGCCGGACCTGAAATACAAAAGAGATAATTAATATTAGAAGAGGCAGTTCAAACATGAAGAATAAGGTCTGAAACATACAGTAAGGTTTGTAATGGGTGGGAACAATGTAGTCCAGGTCCTCAGTCCGCTCCAAAGTTTGCCACCCGCAACCTACATAAAACCACTGATCCCTCCACCCCTTAATGGAATCTGGAAGCTCCTCTATTAAGTTCCCGCCAGTTCGGGGTTGGACCATTATATAATACCAAACAGAATCCTTCCCATCAGATCGGAGTTGGTAAACAGAACCGAACTCACTAGCACGGGGTGGAGGTAACCCTAATTTGCTCCAGATGACTTAAAAACCTATAATCACCCTCCATCCGTTAGGAGTGATCTGAGAAGGGGCCAGGCTCCAGTACCGTAGGTAATTGGTTATAGTACGGGGTAATGGGAACCTGAGACCTGCTTCCAACATCATCCTATTCACCGCCACGCAACCCTCAGGAGGTTCGTCAGCCCGCTCATCGCTCCTAGGAAGAAAAAACAATATCGAATCCAGGATCCTAAACCTATAGCGCCATTCATCCAGGTCAGACTCGGAGACAACGGAAGGATGAAATCCGGCCTGCCAGAACGTCGAAGTTGAACTAGACAGGCCCGCTCTATCAGAATTTCTTTGTGGGGGGTGGGATAGGTCGAGGGATAAAGGAAGGGTTTGCGGACCTAAGCGGTTGCACCTCACGAGTTACATCTCTCAGGTTGGATACACTCACTGACTCACTCGACCCAGATCCTAAATCCGGACTGGACTCCTCATTCCCCCCACCCCAGGAGTCATTTCTCGTAGCCTCACTATCACTACCGGAGTTGCTCATGATTTATCAAGGATGAGAAGGAATACCTGGAATAAAAGACGATCTGGACTGTAGGTCGTATAAGAAGCCGAACAAAGGGTCACTTCGGAAAACAATGAGAAGCTTATAGAGTGTTATGAGGGAGAAAATCACCCAAGGGTCCCTTATATATAAAGACGTCATTAATTATCAGTACAGAATTCGAAAAGACACCTAGAGCCCCTCAAAGGGAAATGACGGCTGACAGCATTCTATCGACGTTGTCAGACCAAGGTGCTTGGGATTAAGACACGTGGCAACAACATTATGGCTTATTTTAATATTAAACCTTAAGAATTATCGGTAAGAGTGGACCAGAAATCCTTTCAGAACCACTCCTAGGGGCAATTGTTGATAGGTAGTCAAATTTTAGTGATGTGGTGACAACGAAAACCAACGAGTTCGATCCAGACTGGTCGTAATGACCCGTACTGGTGTCCGGCCATATAATGCCAGGTCGGATATAAATACAACGAACTTTGGACGATACAAACGAATTATCCAACTTAATTCCGATGTGGTCCAGTGAGGTGGGTTACTTACGATGATTCCGATGTGGTCCAGTAAGGTCGGTTACTTACGAGGATTCCGATATGGTCCAGTAAGGTCGGTTACTGATAAGTGTATTTTATACACTTATTTGTACGTCTAAATTAGAATAAATTATTATCGTTTTAGAATATATGCTATTTAATTTGTGTTTATTTGTTTACTTTGCAGAAAATATCTCAAAAGATGAAGAATGAAGTAATTGATGAGAAAAATGCATAATTGGATGTTTATTGGAGCTAAAATGAGCAATTGATAAGTTTGTGACGTCAACCGGAAAGATGCAATGTGGTGAAGTAAAAAAAAATAGAGGTTGAAGGACCCAGTTGAAGGAATTGAGAGTTGAAACGAGCGAATTGAGAAGATTCCAAAGTATGGGGACTATAATGTTGCAATTGGAAGTTGAAGGACTGAAAAGCAAATTAAACATGAGGTACCAACTTGCAAATATCCAATGATTGATTTGGATAATAAGAAGATATTTTGAGGATTTTTAGGACTTAATGGGATGCAAGTATAAGTCAAAAATGAATGGAATATGATAAGAATATTACCATAAAATTGATTCCAATCCTAGAAGATTCTGGACAGAATTCTAGTCGGACTTTGAGACAAAATTTTGGGGCACTAAACGTTCGAATTAGGAAAATTATATTTCAAGAAGAATTGTATCCCTTTAAGTTATCTTTCTAACGCAATTTGAATCATCTTAATCGGATAAGGAAAGAGAAAGATAAGGTTGAAATACTGAACGCTGTGCAGGTACCAAAAAAGACTCGCGCGCGGATTTGATGAATTTCTTTCCTTCTTCAACTTGATCTCTTCACCAACTATAAATACAACCTATTTGCACGAAAATCAGACCTTTGCCTCTCCATAGAATGAGCCACAATCGAGAAATCAACATCAAATTCTTGGGGAATCAAGCATCGCAAAGGGGCGTGAATTGAAGATAATTGAAGAATCAAAACTTGGTGCAAGATTTCCATTCTTTATATTATTTTTAATGAACGTTAATTTTTATTGTTTTTGTTATTTATTGATGATGTGTAACTAAATTCTATGTTGGGATGAACGATGTAGCCTAGTTATATTATTTTAATTCCAAATTCCGTTATTTTAATGTTTAGTTGCATGTATTGATTTATTATTATTCTTAATGCTTGAATTGCTTGATCACCAGTTCATGATATATTGAATTATTTCCATAATACGAGAGGTGAGTTAATAATTTAGAACATGGTAATAAATCCGATAATTGAACGAGAGATAGAGATATACTCTTGTTATTATTGCGGTCGTGTGTGAATTCTTGTATTTATTGCATCTAGATAAGGAATATTCAGACCCGCTGTAGAGATACATGGTTGACTTATTTAGGTAGAATTGATTTAAACTCGAGAGAGGAATTTCAATATAAATTAGTGAATTCGACCGAGTACATAATTAGGAAATAAAACATGGAATTGGAGTTAATATAATTGGTTAGGTGAAATCGGGATTCCCAACTACTATACAATCGTATTTAAAAACAAAAGCAATTTCGCAATTTTATTTCTTTAGTTTAATTCTTTAGTTGTAGTTAACAATCTCAAACAAATTCGCCCGTTCAAATAGAGTTAGGAACTAACACATTTCGGTACTTAATAGCAGTCCTCGTGGGACGATAATCCGGACTCTTAGGTCCACTTTATTACTTCTCACGACCCGTACACTTGCGGGGATATCTCGCATCGCGAGATATCAGGTGAACAAGTTTTTTACGATGATTCCGATGTGGTCCAGTAAGGTCGGTTACTGCCCAGTCAGAACAATACCAACTACCTTATTACACGCTAGTTAAGAAGGTTATTCAGGAATAAAGGTAGTTAGGTTAAGTAAAAGTCAACTACTTTGTACTATGTAAGAACTCAAATAGTTCAGTTATGAACTTATGTCAGATAGTCAGGTATTGTAATAAGCCAGCTCACCCCATTCTCCCTATAAATATAGGAGAGGGTAGCTCACAAAGGGGACAACTTTGGCTATTCAAAGCCAATACTATATTTATACAAGAAATCATACGTGGAGTCCAGGTCATTTACACGATCTGGGATCCACCTCTTACAAACCATCTTTTATTACCTACGTGGAGTCCAAGTCATCCATTACGACCTGAGGTTCACCTCTTTCACATATAATTTTCGATTACATAACTAACATCCACTTATTTCTTGCTGACTTGGAATATTTCATATTTCAACCGTCAACAGTAATCATTACCACAAAAAAAATTGAAAAAAACTGCTTGTGGAACATACTGTAAATAATTAAATTAAGGTCATGCCACAAGCTGCCACATAAACTGCCTTCCATTTTAGAAGAATGGGAACTTAGATTGGGGATAGACATAAAAATCATAGAAAGAATGGATCACGTGCCTTTCAAGTTGCTATTGGACGAAAAGTAGATAGATACGGAAAAAAAAAAGAGTTTGGAGACCTAAGTATAACTAAAAAATGAATAGGGATCTAAGTGAGACAAATGGTAATGTTTGGGGGTACTTTGGGTGAGAATCTCCCTAAAATAAAAATAAAAAAATCTCCTGCCCTTGGTGAAATCATTTTCAAACTTTCAAAAGAGTAAACTTAATTAATGCTCACATAACGTTAATTTGCATTACTAGTTGAACGAATAAGGAAAGATAATTCATTATTCACTCATCTATCTAACCACATACTCTTTTATCAACCATTTAATTTTCGTCACCCTCAACTAACATAATGTGCCACGTGATGGATGAAAACCCGATGTAGCACATTATAGACATTAAGTCCTTGTTTGATTTTCATCAATTTTTGAAAAAAGTTGAATTTTTGGAGAATGTGAGGTGTAGATTGAGTTGAAAAGTAAAAAATTGTAGACCAAAAGTAAGATTAATGATATAAATTAAGTATTGTAAAAAAATGAGATGAAAAAAATGGAAATCAAACAACGGCTAAATTAGCTAAATGGGCACAAAGGCCTATGGCAATTTATGTTCTTTCTTAGACAAGTTTTCTATTAAAACAAATTATTTTATGTAAGGAATTTTCGTACATATTTCAAGTGACTAACTCAGATAACGTACAATACAAAATCAAGAATTGAAAATGAAAGTAAATCAAAGAAAGAAACAACCTCGATTTGGTGACCCAGTTAGGTGAATTACACCTATATCTGGGGGGCTCATGACCAAACCCGTTCCACTAGCCAAAACCTTCCAAAGAGAGTTACAAATTACAAGAATTTACGCACAAGTTCGTCTCAAGAAAAATCGAACTATACATCCCATATTTTCGCAAATAAACCGCACCTATCGCGCACAATAATTCCCACAAGATGATCTACACAATAACTCAATCACTAATCTAAGTAGATACAAAATTGGTGCAAATATGGGACTTAAACGAGAGGAAAAGAAAGACTAATTGCGCAACAGAGAAGGGGAAATAGTGCTGAGCGTCCTTCTTCATAGAGACAGAAAGTCATATTCTGCCCCAAGTCCAAAAATTAAAGCCTTTATTAATAGAAATTGCACATGAGGTCCTCAAGGTTTCATCGGTTGCCATAAGTTGGCCCTCCAAGTTTGAAACTCTTGTAATTTTGGGATCACAATTCTATAAACTTAACATTGATCTCCAAATTTCAATCTCTTACTCTCTTGGTTGCTATAGGCTAAGTGGGTGGGCTCAATCATTACCATCATCGCCTGGTACCTACACAAGGAATTCAACCATAATCAATTTTTAGCATTGATAAACAAGATTTAAATTTACAAGCAGATATTATCTTCGTCCCCATATCAGATGAGTTTCTATCAGTATGTATTTTATCAAGTTTTAAATCACCCGAAGCTATTTTCTCTCTTACAAAATGATACCTAACTTCTATATGTTTAGATCGCTCATGATAGACATGATTTTTACTTAATAGAAGTGCACTCTGACTATCAGTGTGTATTACAGGAGTATCATGTAGAAAATTAAGCTCATTTAAAATGCCAGTTAACCATATACACTCTTTATCGGCTTCGGTGATCCCACATACTCAGCCTCTGTACTAGACAGAGTAACTATGGGCTGCAGTTGGGATTTCCAAGTAAAACAATTATCTCCTAAAGTGAAGAAATAAGTCGTAGTAGACTTTTATAGGTCTTTATCACCAATAAAATCAGAATCCATGTATTCTTTAAGAGTCAATATATCTACCCTTCTCTCATAAACTAACCCAACGCTTGTAGTACCCGCTATGTACCTCAGCAACCACTTTAACCCAGCCCAATGAAGTTTCCCTAGGTTAGACATAAATCTGCTTAAGAAACTTATGACATAGGCCAAGTCCGGCCGTGTAGTGATCATGAAAAACATCACAACCCCTATTGCGTTAGCATAAGGAATGTTTTCCATCTCTTTGAACTCTGCTTCATCCTTGGGAGACTAAAGTGATGACAAGTTCATATGTGCAACAAGAGGAACAGAGACAGACTTGGCATCTTTCATGCCAAATTTGGTTACTACTTTCTTCAAGTAACCTTATTGTGTAATAGACAGAGTGTTCTCCCTCCTATCCCTCTTAAGGACCATTCCAAGGATTTTCTTCGCACATCCTAAGTCCTTCATGTTAAACTCAGATTTTAAAAGGTTTTTCATCTTCATGATCTCACCTTTACTTGGGCTAGCTAATAACATATCATCCACATATAGAAGTAGGTACACTTCACTTCTATATTTGCTATTATTGTAGTAAAGGCATGAGTCATATTCACTCCTTTTAAAACCTATCTTTATGGTATAAGTATCAAACCGTTTATACCATTGCCTCGGACTTTGTTTCAAACCATATAAAGATTTCTTGAGTTTGTAAACATAGTCCTTTTTCCCTTCACCTCAAAGCCTTGAGACTGACTCATGTATATCTCCTCCTCTAACCTCCATGCAGGAAAGTTGTCTTAACATCCAATTGTTTCAATTCCTAATTGAATTGAATAACTAAGGAAAGCACCAATCTGATGGTCTTGTACTTGATCACAGGAGAAAATATCTCGTTATAGTCAATGCCTTCTCTTTGGGTGAATCATTTGGCTACTAATCTAGCCTTATATCTCAAAGGCTCACTGGGATTTAATCCCTCCTTTAACTTGAAAATCCACTTGCACTGGATTATCTTTTGCTTCTCCGGTACCTTGACCAAAATCCAAGTTTTATTTTCATTTAGAGATTTCATTTCTTCTCTCATTACCTCTTACCAGTTTTCGGATTTAGGCCCATTCATTGCTTCCTCAAAGGAAGTAGGCTCTACATTCTCAATAGCTTCACCTGAAACTAAGGCAAAATCTGTCAAATTCTGAATTTCATACCTAGGGTTAGGTCTCACTTGTCTTCTCTCCCTATCCCTGACCAATTGGTAGTCTTGTATGGTGATATCAATATTTGTGGGGTTAGGTATCTCAGGTTCAGCCTCAACATGGGGTTCTACATCCCCATTGATAAGTGTATTTTATACGCTTATCTGTATGTCTAAATTAGAAGAAATTATTTTCGTTTTAGGACATGTGCTATTTAATTTATGTTTATTTGTTTACTTTGTAGAAAATATCCCAAAAGGCGAAGAATGAAGCAATTAATGGAAAAATGACACAATTGGATGTTAATTGGAGCTAAATTGAGCAGATGGGGAGTGATAATATCAACCGGGAAACCTACATGGTGCCAAAGAGAAGAAATCAAAGGTTGGAGGAACGAATTGAAGGATTTGAGAGCTTAAATGGGCAAATCAAGAAGAAGATAAAGTTTGGGGACTAAATTGCAACAATTGGAAGTTGAGGATTGAAGGTGCAATTAAAAGTCAGGGACCAACTTACACAGCCGAAAAAAGATGGAAGTTGCGATCGCTGGATACATACCACGCGATCGCGAGAAGATGCAAAATTGTAACCCGAGAGTTTTAACGAAGTCCACGCGATCGCTAGGGTTGAAGTCACGTGATCGCGTGCTTATCCGGCTGGGCCGACTGTGGTTTCTCCAAAACCTATATATACAACACATGAGGCACGAAATCTGGACCTTTTCCTCTCCATAGAACGAGCCACAATAGAGATTTCAACATCAATTTCTTGGAGATTCAAGCATCGCAGAGGGGCATGAATTGAAGATAATAGAAGAATTGAGACTTGGTGCATGCTCTCCTTTCTTTTTGTTTTTAATGAACGTTTTATTTTATTATTTTTGTTCTTTAATCAAGATGTGTAACTAAATTCTACGTTGGGATGAATGATGTAGCCTAATTAATTATTTTAATTCCATATTCCTTGTTTTAACGATTCAATGCATGTGTTGATTTATTATTGCGTTTAATACGTGAATGAACTGACCACTCTTTCATGATTTAATGTGTTATTTTCATAATCCGAGAGGTGAGTTAATCACATAGATCTAGGTAATAAATCCGGTAATTGAACGAGAGATAGAGATATACTCTTGTTATTATTGCGATCGTGTGTGAATTCTTGTGTTTATTGCATCTAGATAAGGAATATTCGGACCCGCTGTAGAGATACAAGGTTGACTTATTTAGGTAGGATTGATTTAAACTCGAGAGAGGAATCTCAATTTGAATTAGTGAATTCGATCGAACACATATTTAGAAAATAGAACCTGGAATTGGAATTGATTTAATTGGTTAGGTGAATTCGTGAATCCCAACTACCTTACAATCTTATTTGAAAACAAAAGCAATCTCGCTAATTTAATTCTTTAGTTTAATTTATTAGTTTTAGTTTACAATCACAGATTCTCTTTTTCTGTTCAAATAAAGTTTAGAACTGACATATTTCGGTACTTAGTAAACAGTCCTCGTGGGAACGATCACTCGACTCAAAAGTCACTTTATTACATGATTGCGATATCGTATACTTGCGATTTTACACAACAAGTTTTTGGCGCCGTTGTCGGGGACTGTTAATTAATATCGATACCCATTATTTCTTATTTTACTTTGAACTTTATTTTGCTTATTTTTATTTTTATTTTTATTTTTATATTAATTTTCAGTTTTTGTTTTTAATTTTTGTTTTATTTAATTTATGTTAAGAAGGACTAAGTCATTTGATTTGCTTCCTTTTGATACAGAAATTGAACGCACCTTTCGACAGAGGCGTAGACAACAGTTGGAAGCGAATCAACAAACAGACTTAGCCGTGATAGATGATAGAATTCAGGATAATCAGGGAAATCAACAAAATCCGCCAGCAGCTGTGAATGGACAGCAACAAAATCATGGAAGGCGTGTTTTGCGAGACTACATGGTTCCTCCTGTGGGGAACATTGGAACCTGCATTGTACCTCCTGCAATCCGAGCTAATAATTTTGAGATCAAGACTTCCTTGATATCCTTGATCCAAAATTCGTGCGTTTTTCATGGATTGCCATCTGAAGATCCTCATGCGCACCTTAGGACATTTTTGGAACTATGTGATATGCAACGCATGAATGGAGTTTCAGATGACGCCGTGAAATTAAAGCTATTCTCATCGTCACCAGTGCTCGTCCTGGGAAGCATACTCTCACCATACTATATCCATCGTGTATAACCTTCCTTAAACCCACGACGAATCAAATGACTCTTCACTTGATCAAAACTACGAAACTTTCTCAAATTCTTACAATCATAACAAGGATACAAAATCGTTGCTTCACCTTTCTTTCTCTTGTATTCATCCGCACATTTCATAAACTCATCAACACCTTTTACATATTCGTGTCTATTACGTCTGCCATACATCCAACCCCGATCCATATTAATGACCTATATGTGAAGATAAAATTAAAAAAATTTATTAGTTTTGAGTTAATATTTTTCATGATACAACCTTAAACCAACTATATATTAATAGTTGAAATCAAATACCATAATTTATTAGGCTGGAAACTTCATAATTTTATTAGGATGATTATATTCTATGTAATTATTTATTTAGTATGGTCAATTCTGTAATAGTGAAAATCACTTTAAATTATAATTTTCATTTTTTATTTACAAAATCCTACAAAATTTTTGGCAGAACCTCCCCTATAAATTGGACTTAGCCAACCTGTAGGAAGAATCAAAATGCCACAATAAACCAAAATGTTTAACCTCGACATATTCAAAACTCAAATACAACTCCAATCAAACTTCAACATCATCAACTACTCCAAATTTAATCCAAAATTCATTCCCAATTCCTAAAAAGTCAAGCTAAGATTTCATAAATTAATATCTCATAATTTCAATATAACTCCAATAATTGAAATATTACAATGTATCTATCTACTAACTTAAAATTAACAATATAAATTTAACATCCAAATTTATATATATTAACATTTAATTAACACATTTATACATATTAACATGTAATTAACAAATTTATATACATATATTAACACATATATATATATATATATATATATATATATATATATGTGTGTGTGTGTGTGTGTGTGTGTGTGTATTTGTTAGAATAAATTTATTGATTAAATGTTAATATGAACATATATATATATATATATATATATATATATATATATATATATTAACCCAGTCTTGAAACCATGAAAATCCGGCCTGGGAAGAGGCCATTTCTTCTTGAACTTGATTATACCAATCAATATTGGTATCAAAATTTGAATTCTCTTTGAGGGAGGCCTTACTTTCACTCGAATTCGCACACTCTCTCTTGTTGAGGAATTCTCTTGTGAGGAAGTCTACCTAAACGTTATTTTTTCCTTCAATATATAGAATTTTGAAATCAAAACACGACAAAATGGCTTACCACCTTGCAAAGATGTGTTTGGAAACGAGATTTTTGACGTCTTTTTGAAGAACTTCTTTTGAGGCTTTGCAATCAGTTTTCAGAATAAATGATTTATTGATTAAATCATCTTGGAATTTCGACACACAAATGACTATTGAAAGAATTTCTTTTTTGATAGTAGAATAGTTAACTTGAAGACCAGTCCAGACACCGGAATAGTACCTAACTAACTGTTCTTGTTTTGACCCTAATGGAATCTGCTTTAAGACTCCTCCAAACCCTAAGTCTGACGCATCTGTCTCGACGATAAGATTGGCATCTGGGTCGATAATTGAAAGACAAGGAATACTTTTGACTACTTTTTTGACACTTTGGACAGCTAAGGTACACTCATGCCCCCAAGGTGATGGCTTTTTGTTTAGTCTTTTGAAAAGTGGTGCACACAGTAGTCTGATATTTTGAATGAAGTCTGACACGTAATTAACGCATCCAAGAAATCTTTGAAGTGATGTCTTATCAAGGATTTGATCTGGGAATTTGTCGGAAAATTCTAAAGATCTTTGAATTGGTGTAATTGTACCTTCAAAAATCGTATGTCCAAGAAAACGTATTTTCGTTTGACATAAAACGATTTTCTTCGCAGATACAGCTAAACCATTAATTTTGACGGTATTAAAAAATGTATTCAAATGTTTGAAATGTTGTTCTAAACTATCAGAATAGATTAAAACATCATCAATGTAAACAATGATAAAATTTTGAAAGGGATTGAAAATATCATTCATAATTTTTTGAAATTCAGAAGGAGCATTTTTGAGATCAAATGGCATGACATTCCATTCATATTGGCCAAAAGGAACATTGAATGCAGTTTTGTATCTATCTTCTTCTTTGATTTGAATCTGATAAAAACCTGGCTTCATATCAAATTTTGAAAAGATAGATGCTTTGAAAAGACGATTGAGAAGATCTTTCTTTTGAGGAAGAGGATATCTTATCCACTTAAGAGCAGTATTCAAAGGTTTAAAATTGATAACAAGCCTTGGAGCCCCGCGTTCAAGTTCAACTTGATTTAGAACACATAATGCAAAACAACTCTAGGGAGATTTACTTGGGCGAATAAGACCTTTGTCAAGTAAATCCTGAATTTCCTTGGTGCAATATTCAAGGAGTTCCTTGTTCATTTGAATAGGACGAGATTTAGTTGGAATGGATGATTCATGAAAATCATCAGAATATGGAAGAGAAACAATATGTTTCTTTCTATTCCAAAATGCGTTTGGAATGGAAGAACATATTTCTGTCTCTAATTTTTTGAGAATTTGAGAAATTTTTTCTTTGACTGAAGAATTTTGAAGTTGATCAGAAATTCGTTGAAATTTGATTTCTTCTTTGAGAAAAGAAATGTGTTGTTTTTTGAAATTAATGTTGTTAATAATTTGAGAAATAGAAGCTTGTTTTAGGGCATTAACATCTCTAACCGAAAGAGGATTGGTAAATTTGAAGAACAAATCTTGACCAAAAACATTTGTTTTTAATCATTGTTCCGAAGCTTGAAATGGATAAATTTGGACGATAAAAGGCGTACCAAGAATAACATCTTGATCTAAATCTTTTACTAGATAAAAAATATTTTTGAAACAGATATTTGAATTGCAAACATGTGCTTTTGAAAGTTTATATTGAATATTCAACTTTTTACCACTAGCACCATAAAGACGCTCAATAGTTTTTTCAAAATATTTTGTTGGTATTAATCCTTCTCTAATACAATTCTGATCTGCACCAGAATCAATTAGAACTCTTGTTGTTAATTTAAAAGATTTATCAAAAACAATAGTTGTTGACTACAAAATCCGGCTGGACCTTGAACCAACACGTCTCAGCTCCTCCCTCTTGAACACGTGGATCTCCTGCGCACTGTGACAAATGATCAGTTTGCAAAGGGGGCCGAGGTGGCTCCCATTTGCACTCCGATGCCAAATTCAGTGCTCATTTCGAGCAGATATAAATTGGGTGCAAGAAATATAAATGTGTAAAAGAGAGAAAGGGGAGTGAGAGTAAAAATATTTAGTTAAGAGTATGAAATTGCTAACCCCTTACAAAGCGGGAGGAGTGCTCTATTTATAGAGGAATTTGTTGTTCTGGATCGCGACACGTGGCGGACTTTACACGTGTATTTACCCTAGCTTTTGGAGAAGCGGATCTTACTTTTTGACAGTAATCATTGCTACATTTGGTAGGGGATGGGTGTCTATCACTTTTTGATAAAGGCGGCGTCACATCTCTGACTCCATCCATTGTCCCATCACTCATCCGACCTGTTATTAAGGAGGTCCTCCTTCTAAACATAAAACACCTCGGCTAATCATGAACCAGTTTGGCTAAAGAAGTTCACGTGCTGTACCACCTCGGCAATTGACCCAAGAAGACATCTTAAGCTTTAGCCATGGGCCAAGGTCCATTGGGCCTCTATTGGACCTTCGCTGGTGGATCACTGTACTCCTTTTTGGGCTTGGTCTCAACACTAGTCCCTCAAATCCGATGTGGTCATTCATGGGCGGATAGGATTTGTTATATGTTCAAAGCACTGACTTTGTTCTGTTAGCGTTCTGTAATTATCCTGCTATGGGATTGCGGTCTTGCTCGAACTTTGTTTATCTGTTACATCCAATATATATATATATATATATATATTATTATTCTGCCCTCTATTGACTGGGAATTATTGTATGACGCTGCAGGCTTAAAGCTAGGAATGACATTCCTTAGTGGGAGCTCGGATTGAAAGTAAAGCCAACCTTCTATTCCCGTTCTACTTTTCAAGTGAAAATTGGAATTACACCAACATATCTTTTAGACAGCGCATTTAACATAAAGGGGGGCTACTAATATCGGTTCCCAAGGAGCAGGAAAGGAATGATAGGTGACATCTCTCAGCGCGTGGCGCCCACTATAGTAACTGAATGGTTTTCTCCCTTCGTTTGACAGTTGGCACCTTGATTAATCCATCCCCCAAGGGATGTTGGTTACCCGTGTTAATTATCTGGCTCGCAAACCAAGGGTTTTGGTTTATTGAGTTCCCTATAAAGCCTCCTTCTCCTCATTGTTTCTCCTTTACCGTATCCTCAGAATTTTTTGCAGTAGTATCTCCGCAAGAAGTTGTAGCGCCCCTTCTGTATTTGCAAGTTTTTGATTCTCTTCAAGGGCTTTTTACGTAACAACTCATCCCTGTCGCTCTACACTCTTCATTGGCGCGTTCTTCTCTCCGAGTATACAATCTTGGACTTCCGTTTCTGAAGGTAAATTTCTTTTCCTTTGTAAGTGTAAAGAAAACCTTTTTACTTCTAATCTTCAAGCGTGGGTTTGAAAATTTTGTTTTACCTTTTGTTTATCTTTCGGTGAGTCTGGCTCTTTTTTAAGAATAAATGGAAAGAGTTGGGGGAACGGGTTCACAGGAAATGTTAGCAATGACGATTCCTGTCAGAGGTTTCTACCCAATATCTTGTCGGTTTTTAGTTCCCGCTTCTTTAGGGAGTAGATTAAGAGGAGGAATAGGAAAATCAGTGGTATAATTTATTTGAGTGATTCTGACAGTGAAGAAGAAAAAGACCAGAACTACATGGCTCATCTATCATCCGAGGAGGAGGTTTCTTTGAGAGAGCTCCGAAGCAAGCGGGATAGGGATTTGGGAAGAGGAGAGGCTGTGGGCTCTTCTTCTGGTCACCAGGACCTCGAATTAATTGTTAGGGCCCCATTTAGGGCACATAGGGAAGAGCTGGGGCTTTCTGAGGAGGAAATAGCCCAGGTTGAAGGTTGGATAGACCTGGTGAATAAAGTATCAGGGTATCATGTAGACCCTAATCCGAACCCAGAGTCGTGGGAAAGCAACGAGATCGGCACTAAAATTCGAGGGGTTGATTTGGCTGGAGCCTCGGCAAAATTCAGGATGCCAGAAGGGGTTCGATTAGTGCACCCTCCACTTTCTTGCAGACCTTGCAGCCCTCCCCCAGGTCAAGTGGCCATATGTTATGATGCTCTATCCTGGGGGATGAGGCTATCCCTGCACCCCTTCTTTAGGGCACTGCTCAGGAGCTACAACCTGTGCCCCTACCAGCTGGCTCCCAACTTCTGGACGCAGGCCGTGGGTACTTGGATAGTGTGGCAAGAGGTCAACCCTGACTATCCCATCTCACTACACATCATCCATACCTTATATACTTTGAAGAAATCCGTTAGAAGGGAAAAAGACGTGAGGTCGGACGTCAAAGACTGGTATTACTTGTCTCCTAGAGGCTCATACCCTCCCGTTATTACTGGTCATCCTACTTCGATAAAGAACTGGAGGAACCAATGGTTCTGGGTTGCGGGGGAATGGCAAAGCTCTCCTGTGGACCCTAGTCCAGAAATTACAGTTCCCCGAACTCTTTCCCCACCTAGTGAGTCTTGTATTTGCTTTAGTGTCCTTGAGTGCCATGCATCATTTGTTTTTTATTTTCTATTCACCTTTCTTTATTGGTTCCTAACATGCTATTGGTTTATGGCAGGGGACACTTTTGCCTGCCTCCTCTCTGACGTAGACTTAGCGACAGTAAGGCGCTTATTTACTTACAAGGGCACTTTTCAGGGGGTCATTCAACTAAATAAATTATTTGTTAAGCACGGCCTTATGCGAGCCATGAGTAAGTTTGTTTCCTTATTACCTTCATAACTTATACCTTGTCCGTTCATAACTTCATTCCCCTTCTTTTCTCGCTAGGTTCCAAGGATTTTTTGAAGATTCCTTTGAAGGGTCTCATGGCCAAAAAGATCCCTCCTACTCTTCGCCACGGCGGTGGAATCGAGAAGAGGCAGAAAGCAGTACTTGCTAACCTGCAAGTAGGGGTGGCAAAAGAGGTATTTGTGGCGTCCACAGCCCAACTTCAGGGTCCTCTTCCCGTACTGCTGCCTCCACCCAGTCTGCTGCCGGTGGGTCCCCAACAGCCTAGCTCAGAAAAAGGGCCTGAACCTAAGAGGGTTGCTACATTGGGGAAAGGAAAAAGGTCGGGCAGGGGCCGCTCCAAGAGGGAGAGGGAGTCTAAGAACGTTTCCATGCAATCTCCCTTGTCCGAGGATATTTCTGAACACGTATCCGAGGTGGAGCCTGCCCCATTAAAGAGGCTTAAAAGGGGCAAGGAAATGGAAAAAACCTCTGCACCTCAGCCACCAGAGATTCAGGATTTGGAGGACGAGCCATCTGTGTCTATCCCAGATTTGGCTTATGAAGTGATACCTGAAGGGGCAGAAGAGCTCAAGCACATTAGAGCCAGTGTTCTCCCTAGAGATGTTACCTTCAGTCCTTCTTTGTTCGACTTCCCCAGTTCTCCTCCTTCCAGGGCTGCTTTAGTCACTGAGCAATTTTGGACAGAGGGCTAGTCTACCTTCCCCTCTAGTGCCACTCCATCCCGGAAGCTGCTTGCTGCCAAGGTTATGAATGCTAGGGCTTTGGCCCTTATTGACGAGGTGGAGTCTTTTGTGGAGGAGGCGCAGCGGGGCAAGAAGGATGCTGAGACTGCCCTTCGCCATGCAGACAATATGCTTAGAGAGATTAAGGACCTCAAGGAGCATCTGTACATTGCTCGCAAGGCTTCCTCGGAAGATAGGGTGATAGCCAAACGCCTTCAGGAGGACAATGAAAAGTTAAGGCACGACCTTCAGGCTTCCGAGGCAGACGTGGCGTCCCTTTGTAAAAAATTGGACGATTCCAACCGGGCTTAGTCCATAACTTCTGAGGCCCTGACAGCAGCCAATGCTGCCAAAGTTAAGCTAGAGGCTGAGGTGGCACCAGCCTCTGAGAAATTGGGGAGAGAGGTGGAGGCTAGGAGGAAGACAGAGGAGGACCTTGCCTCTCTGGAACGGCATATGCAATCTAGGATCACGGAAGTTCTGGAGCAGACCATTGCATCACGAGTGGAGAAAGCTCTAAGTGCCAAGGTGTCTGAGGCAATCCAGAATTTCAAAGACACTTTTGAAGAGATAGCAGAATATGAGGCCATGCAGAGGGTCTTTGGGAACATTGGGGCCAGGATGGCTTTGGGGGACGTGAAAGAAGCCTTCCCATCCCTAGACCTATCCTCTATTGAAGCCCTGTACCCTGAGCCTCAAGATGATTCCCTCGATGATTCTGCAGATCCTTTAGATGCACCTGACAAGGGCTCTTCAGAGGATGTCCCTTTGCAATGATCCTCTTTTGTATTTGTCTTGTTTTTTTTTTGTAAGTGCAATGACGCCTTATATTGTAAATGTAACAACATTCAAATTGTAAATACTTTGATTTTATGAATGCAATGATTTATTTATATTTAGTTCAATGTCTTAGTTTGTACGACTTTATCTGTTTAAGCGTGAACGCTTCCAGACACAAACGTCTTGTAAACGCATCGTACGAAGATATGTGTATAGTCCCTCAGATCTAAGTAGCTCAAGGCATTTATGTTTTCTGGTTAGATCTGATTTTGACCAATTTTTTGAACATTTTTGTCTTATACTCTGTAACACCTATGTTTATAAATTTGTATGAACTCCTATTGATGGTGTTAACACTTTCAACCCATACGCAGTGGTCGCAGTGTAGGCTTATAAGAGTCCCTTGTTTTTAACAAATTTCATGCATGGCGTAGACGTATGATCTTATAACCAAAATAATCTAGGAATTTGTGTTTATCCATTATGTTTGTCTAATCAGTACTTGGTATAATCCTCTACGTAACTCACCTAGGATTTTATAAAATCATATGGTAATACTGTAACCACTGAAAAGGAATTTGATTTATTGAAAATAACAACGAAGGTGATTTGTGTTCCAAGGATTACATAAAGGTACCTCAGATAAGTCATCGATCATGTACGTTCCGGGTACCACCTCGGCAGAGACTTTGTAAGGGCCTTCCCAGTTAGGACCTAAAGTCCCTACTTCTGGTTCTTGAGTTGAGGGAAGAACCTTTTTGAGGACTAAGTCCCCAACATTAAAGTGCCGACTCTTAACCCTTTTGTTGTAATAGAGGGCCATTTTCTCATGGTACCTGGTCATTACCACTTGAGAATCATTCCGTTTTTCTTAGGAGGAAATCAAAATTAGCCCTTTGTGTTTCTTTGTTTCCCACTTCGTCATAATGGATTTGACGAAGAGAAGGGACCCCAATTTCGACTGGACATACCGCCTCGGATCCATATGTCAAGGAGAAAGGCGTTTCACCAGTGGCAGTGTGCGAGGTGGTTCGAAGTGCCCATAATACTTGTGGGAGTTCATCTACCCATGCACCCTTTTTTGACTCCAGCTTCCTTTTTAGGGTATTCTTTATGGTCTTGTTCACAACTTCAACCTGTCCGTTAGCTTGTGGGTGATGTGGAGATGAAAATAATTTCTTAATTCACAAATCGTCGCACAATTCATCTATGCTTCTGTTTTTGAACTGTTTTGCATTATCACTAACCAGCGAGTGCGGTATTTCGAATCGGCATATGACATTCTTCCAGATGAACTTTGTGGTGTTGGCCTCGGTAATCCTCATCAGGGGTTCCGCCTCGACCTACTTGGTGAAGTAGTCAATTGTCACTATTGCAAAGCAATTATTACCAGCACCCCTAGGCATAGGACAAATAATATCAACCCCCCACTTCGCAAAAGGCCAAGGGCTAGTCACCACAGTTAGCTTGTGATGCGGCTGATGCGGTATGATTGCATGCCTTTGGCATTTATCGTATTTGCGCATGAAGTCATGTGAGTCCTTTCGCATAGTCGGCCAAAAATATCCCTGTTTAAGGGCTTTCCGAGCTAGTGATAACGCCCCAGCGTGGTTGCTACATATGCCCTCATAGATTTCTTTTATTACATACCGTCCTTCCTCCAGCCCCACACATCTCAGCAAAGGGGAGGTATAGCTCCGTTTATAGAGCAGGTCGTCCAAAAGTATGAAATTTGCGGCATATATTTGCAACTTTCGAGCTGTTTCAGGCTCTTCTGACACTGTCCGATGCTTCAAGTATGCTAGTATAGGATTAATCCAGGATCCTTCTTCTTCTATTGCCAAAATCTCCGTCCCTGGCTCAATAGAAGAGGTCAACAAGTGCTCAATTGGGATCAGATTATGGAGCTTTGAATTATTACTGCTTGCTATTTTGGATAAAGCATCGACGTTGGAATTCTCAGTTCTGGGAATGTGCCATAACTCCATTTTTTCGAAGTGCACAGCCAAATCTCTTACTTTTTTCAAGTAAGCGACCATAGATGGTTCTTTGGCAGAAAATTGTCCATTAAACTGACTCACAACGAGCTGCAAATCACTATTCGCCACTACGAACTTAATCTTCAAAGCTTTCACAAGTCTCAGCCCAGCTAATAGCGCCTCGTATTCAGCAACATTGTTTGAGGCTTTAAATTCAAAATGGATTGCACTGTGCAGTTTGAATCCTTATGGGCTTATGAGCAATATTCCCGCACCGGATCGTCCCTCAGCCGAGGACCCATCAACGAACAATTTCCACTCTCGGCTATCATCCGTGTTATCAACCATCTCAACCTCCGGCGGATGTGTGAACTCAACTATGAAATCCACTAATGCTTGACCCTTTACAGTGGACCGAGGCTCATAATGTAGGTCGAACTGGCTAATTTCAATCGCCCACTTCATTAACCTTCCAGATACATCTGGTTTCTGTAACACCTGTCTCATAGGAAAGTTTGTGAGTACGTGTATGGAGTGCGACTGAAAGTAGGGACGGAGCTTGCGAGATGCTGTGATCAACGAGAGAGCAAGTTTTTCCATATCTGGGTAACGTGTTTCAGCATCCAGCATGGCTTTGCTTACATAATACACCGGGAACTGATTCCCATCCTCCTCTCTGACCAATACCGAGCTAACAGCCTCTTTTGATACGGCTAAATACAAATAGAGAAGTTCGCCAGTCTTTGGTTTTGATAGTAATGGGGCATGTCCCAAGAATGCTTTCAGGTCAGCAAAAGCCTGCTCACATTTCGGCGTCCATTGAAATCGCTTCCCTCCCTTCAAGACCTTAAAGAATGGCAAGCATTTGTCAGTGGACTTGGAAACAAATCGACTTAAGGCCGCAATTCTCCCCGTCAAGCTTTGCACTTCTTTTGGATTCCGAGGTGATCGCATGTTTAAGAAAGTATTGATTTTATCGGGATTGGCTTCGATCCCTCTCCTATTCACCATGAACCCAAAAAATTTTCTGGACGCTACCCCAAAAGCGCACTTCTCTGGGTTGAGCTTCATTCGATATTTCCTCAAAACGTCGAAGGCCTTTGACAAATGGCGGATATGCTCTGTGGCGACCATGATTTTGACCAGCATGTCATCAACATATACCTCCATGGTGTTTCCTAATTGTTCTAAAAACATGCGATTTACCAACATTTGATAGGTAGCTCCAGTATTTTTTAAGCCAAATGGCATAGCTTTGTAACAATAGAGTCCTCTATCTGTAATAAACGAAGTATGCTCCTCATCTGATTCACACATGGGGATTTGATTGTACCCGGAGTATGCATCCATAAAGCTCAGCAACTCATGTCCAGCTGTGGAGTCAACTAACTGATCAATCCGAGGCAATGGAAAACTGTCTTTGGGATATGCCTGGTTCAAATTTGAAAAATTAATACATACTCTCAGCTTCCCATTATGTTTTGGTACCAAAACAGGGTTTGATACCCACTTCGGATATCGGGATTCTCTGATAAAGCCATTTTTCAACAGCTTCGTAACCTCTTCTTTCAATACCTCATACTTATCAGAACTCATAGGTCTTCTCTTTTGCCTGTGCCCAGGGCTTTTGGGATCAAGCTGGAGTCTGTGACAGGCCACTTTAGGATCGATCCCAACAATGTCATTATGTTTCCATGGGAATACATCGAGATTTTCAAGTAAGAAGCTTTTCAGCTGATCTTTGTATTCAACCGGTGAATCCAATCCAATCTGCAACTCCTTGATTGGGTCAAGTGGATTTACACCGAAGTATTCCAACCTTTCAGCTGGAGTAGAGCAATTGCCTCCTGCCATTCTTGGGTCCAGATCTGTCAGATCTTCTTCCGGCGTCATTGTAACATCCTCATTTCCTGAGGGTCCTCCACCCATTCTTTCAGGGTCTGGAGCAGCCTCGACCATTGCTACATCGCTAATCATGTTCAAGCTCTGGTCTTGAAATTTCCAGATTGCATTTGTGTAACAGGCCCGCGATTCAGTTTGGCTCCCCCTTACAGTTGCAACACCATGCTCCGGGGGGAATTTCATGCAAATGTATTTTGTATGAGTTGCAGCTCCCAAGTCAATGAGGCCTGGCCTCCCAATTGAGCCATGATAGGAGGAGATTTTGTCTACAACCAAGAATTCCATGGGGATTCTGGAAAGAGTTGGTGCTTGCCCTACCTCAGTCACAAGGGTTATGGATCCTTTAGGAGTTATGCTATCCCCAATGAATCCATATATTGGATTCGAGACTGGAATGAGTGGAGTGCTGATCCCCATCTTATCAAAAGTTACCCTGTAAATCACATCTACCGAGGCACCATCATCCACCATCATTCGTGACAACCCATTCTGAGCCACTACCACCCTGATATCCAATGCATCATTGTGTGGAAAGAATACTCCAATAGCATCGTCTTGGGTAAAGGTGATAGATTCTGTTCGAGGCATCCCAACAGGATGTGAATGGATATGGTAATTCACGTTGGTGGGCTACTTGGCTTCTCTGATATATCTCTTTTGGGAGTTATTTGTGCTCCCACCTGGGTGGGGGCCTCCCAATATCGTGTCAATTTCACGAATAGGAGGGTCGGCCACAGGCGTAGGTGGTTCTCTTGTAACTTTAGCGTGTGTCGAGGAGGTATCCTGGCCCTTGTTCCTGTCTCTTTGACGATTGTCAATCCTCTCTTTGGTCGATTTCTTCCACGGAGCTCTCCTATCAGCTCCGTTGAACTTCTGGCCACTTGATTTTTGAGTTCTCCCCTTGTCAGGAGAGAAATCACTTCCCCTTCTTCCATGCGCCTTTTGGTCCACTAACATGTGGATTTCCCTGCAATCTTCTATTGCGTGTCCGTAATACCTGTGGTAGGCGCAGTAAGCCCCAATCATGGGCTGTTTTCCACTTCGGCTACTTTCCATTCTTCCTTGAGCCATGGGAGGATCCTGAGAAGGAGCGTTGAAGTGCAAGTTGGGGATAGCTTCCGTGATCTCTGCTGCATAGCTGGACCTGTCCCCGGAAATGGACAAGGCGCTCCACTTCGGTTACTGTCGAACCTATCCTTGTTACCTCCTTTCTTGAGGTTTGCTTCATTAGAATACCCAAGATTGTATCTCCCTTGAGGATGGTTGTCTCTGGCCCTAGCCATTTCTTCTGATACGATCTCCTCCTTCATCAGGTCTACTAGGGCGTTGTAATCCCTTGGTTTCCTACTTCGGACATCCCTCCAAAACATGCTCGTCATATCTAGCCCTCCTTTCAATGCGAAAAACATCTCCGCCTCGGTGATGTTTTCACAAATGTGCATCTCTTCAGTAAACCGAGCTAGGTAACTTTTCAGAGATTCATCCCTTCCTTGCCTTAGATCCTGAAGGCGTTGGAGTGGGAGCTGGCCAGGTCTGGAGGAAACAAAGCCATTTTTAAAGGTTGTTTTCAGATCTCTTCAACTGTGGATGAGCTTTTTGTATCATCGTATCGCACTTCCCTCAAGGGTCAAAGCAAAAGCTTTGCACTTCAGTACCGGAGTAGCTCCGGCTATTTTTATGCTAGCGCGGTAGTTTAGCAGGTGATCTTCAGGGTCACCTCGGCCAGAATACTTTGTTATTTCTGGAATTTTGAAGTCATGAGGCACTGGGCACCTACGGATGCCCTCCGTGAAGGGACTTATTTCCTCTTCGTCATTCAGCTCGTATGAGGGTAGTTCACTGTTCTCGTCATAACCGGAATACATTGGGTCATGGTATTGGTCGTAGGGCGGTGGAGCGTACTCTTGCCTTTGTGGTGGCAAAACTCGGCCGTAGTTTGGCCTTTCATGGGTTGGAAAATCATTACGAGATTTGGTCCGAGCTGCTTCGGCTCTCCTTTCCTGCCTATTCCTAGGCTCATGCGTGGGGGCTAATTTGTCCGCCCCTATGCCATGCCGGTCTCTTTGCATTTCACTTCATGACAGAGCTTCTTCAGCGCGTCGCTCCCGCCTATTTCTAGGCTCAGCTGCATGGTGTTGACCTTGGCCAGTCCGGCCCCCTCTCTTGCCTCTGAATAACACTCCTATTCGGCTGAAGACACTACCAGATTTTGAGGGCGAAGCCTCCTTATGTCTAACTGGGGGTTGGTCTTGTTCTTCAGGTGTTTCATGCTCCGGGCCTTCTTCATAGAGAGGCACGGATTCCACTCGGTATATGCTTGTGGATCTTGATAATAATAGGAGGCAGTAGCCGCATCAGATGGTGAGTAATGTGGCTGTGAATATTGCGGGGGCATCACGGGCTTGTTCATAACATACCCTCTAGCCATGTAAGCATTCATCGCAGCAGTTTGTTCTATCTGCTGTTTCTGCATTTCCAGCATTTGGGCTGCCATGCGAGCCATGTCTCGCAGCATGCGGAGATTTTGGTGCCGGCGCGCAGGGTTAGGTTGGGCCACCCCCTCGTTTGTGTTCTCACGAGGCCTCTGAAGAGCCTCCTCCTCGTTGAACTGGTCATTTCTACTCCTACGAGGGTTAATATCTTCGTCACTTTCATTCATGTTCAGAGCAATTTTTTGGTTTTATCTTCTCTTTCAAAGATAGGTGAACTTTTATCTTAAAGCTCTAAGCCTTTTTCAAGGTTATTAAACTTGTATTTCAAAGTTTCACACCTTTTTCAAGGTTAATAAACTTATGTTTCAAAGTTCTTGCCTTTTTCAAGGTTAATAAACTTGTATTTTAAAGTTTCACGCCTTTTTCAAGGTTAATAAACTTATGTTTCAAAGTTCTTGCCTTTTTCAAGGTTAATAAACTTTTATATCAAAGTTTTAATAAATTTATGTTTTAAAGTTCTTGCCTTTTTCAAGGTTAATAAACTTGCATTTCAAAGTTTCACGCCTTTTTCAAGGTTAATAAACTTATGTTTCAAGGTTCTTTCATTTTTCAAGGTTAATAAACTTGTGTTTCAAAGTTCTTGCCTTTTTCAAGGTTAATAAACTTGTATTTCAAAGTTTCACGTCTTTTTCAAGGTTAATAAACTCATGTTTCAAAGTTCTTGCCTTTTTCAAGGTTAATAAACTTGTATTTCAAAGTTTCACGCCTTTTTCAAGGTTAATAAACTTATGTTTCAAAGTTCTTGCAGTTCTCCGCTCTTTTGCAAGAGGTTACTCGTCCTTTTTCAAAACTTCCTTTCTATGTGTGGCTTTTCATCATGCGTTTTCGTGGTTACCAGTATGGTTTCCCACAGACGGCGCCAAAATGTTGACCACAAAATCCGGCTGGACCTTGGACCAACACGTCTCAGCTCCTCCCTCTTGAACACGTGGATCTCCTGCGCACTGTAACAAACGATCAGTTTGCAAAGGGGGCTGAGGTGGCTCCCATTTGCACTCCGATGCCAAAGTCAGTGCTCATTTCAAGCAGATATAAATTGGGTACTGGAAATATAAATGTGTAAAAGAGAGAAAGGGGAGTGAGAGTAAAAATATTTAGTTAAGAGTATGAAATTGCTAACCCCTTACAAAGCGGGAGGAGTGCTCTAGTTATAGAGGAATTTGTTGTTCTGGATCGCGACACGTGGCGGACTTTACACGTGTATTTACCCTGGATTTTGGAGAAGCGGATCTTACTTTTTGACAGTAATCATTGCTACGTTTGGTAGGGGATGGGCGTCTGTCACTTTTTGATAAAGGCGGCATCACATCTCTGACTCCATCCATTGTCCCATCACTCATCTGAGCTGTTATTAAGGAGGTCCTCCATCTAAACATAAAACACCTCGGCTAATCATGAACCAGTTCGGATAAAGAAGTTCATGTGCTGTACCACCTCGGAAATTGACCCAAGAAGACATCTTAAGCTTTAGCCATGGGCCAAGGTCCATTGGGCCTCTATTGGACCTTCGCTGGTGGATCACTGTACTCCTTTTTGGGCTTGGTCTCAACAATAGTCATTTGACAATACCCTTTTTGAAGTTGAACACGATTAATGACATTGATTTTCTCTTGCTCAGTAAGAGAATTATCATTATCAGAATTATGTTCAGAATTTATTTTTAAGGGTTTAAATTGTTTAATATTTTCAATATTTTCTTGTTCTTTTGAAGAATAAGAGTCAAATTCATCGGATGATGAAGATGCATCAGAAATGATCTTTGAAGAAGTGGCTAACTTATCTTTGAGGATAAGTTCAAGTTTGATATCTTTGACTTCTCTTTGAAGTTGAGAAATTTGAGTTTTCATTTGATTGACTTCAGTTTTTAAATCAGAATTTGATGATTTTGATTTAGAATCTTGAGTAAATCTGTTCAATATTTCGTTCATATTGAAAGATTCAGAATACTTATTTTTATTCTTAGGAGGAAGCAAAGAGGAGAATTTTTTCTTCAATTGAGGATTGTCAATTCTATCCACAATATCTTGAATTAATTCTTCTTCTTTGGTAAGGACATTTATGGTTTTGCATCCACAAATTTCTTTACTTTGATTAGATTTTGATGAGGAGGATGAACTAGATTCAATATCAGAATCCTCTTAATTCTGATAAATAAACTCTAATTCGGAGTCAGAAGAAAATTCTTCTTCAGAAGGGGAATTCATCAAATTAAGAAGTTAAAGTTTAATATCTTCATCAATTTGAAGATTATTAATCTTTTCCTTCATAGGACATTTGTTTGAATAATGTCCCTTTTGATGACATTTGTAACAAGTAATATTTTTAGTATTTTTTGATTTTGAAAATTTTATGTTAAATTTTGATTTTTGAAATTTTGATTTCTTGTAAAATTCATTTTTCTTTCGAAAATTTCTTTTTCTTAAATGAGACGGAATTTTTTTTCTTTTCTTTTGGATTGAAGGAGGAAGAATCTTTTGAAATCCATATTGCTCGCAGAATGAACCAAGTTCATTTCTAGTCCCAAATTTTTCAGATTTGAGCTTAGAACGAAATTTGATATCATTGCAAAGAGCAAGACCTTCCTTATTGATGAAATTAATAACTTCACCATAAATAAGTAAGTTCTTCATATGGAATTAAATCGTTATTTGATATCTTATTGAATTTCGAACCTTTTCTGCAAATAATTTTGGAAGTCCAGAAATAAATTTCTCTTTCCAAAATTCATTATTGCAGTCGTTTCGAAGAAAGACTCTAGATAGAAAAATATCTTTATACCATCTAAAATCATGTAATTTTGGGAATGTTAAATTCATCAGTATTTCAGCTGATCTATCTAACAATGCAGTTGGAGTTCCAATGAAATGTTTGATTATAGTATAAACTAATGCCATAAAGCAATCATAGATTACTTCATCACCTTCAATTTTGGTAGCATTAATGACTTCACCTCTATCATCTGCAGATAAATAATGAACCCACCAACCTTTGAGTTGACCAGTAAAGCCTGTAATTAAATTTCTACAAGCAGTATTCTCGTCAACGTGGCGACATTTGTATGCTTCATAAGAAACAACCATTTTTTCAATAGTTTCAATAATTTGGAATTTAGTTAATCCGTCAAAATTCCATTCGACAATTTCATCTCCTGAATAGGTTTCAGTAACCTTTCTTTTAAAAGAACTTTCTTCTAAAAGAAGATCATGTTGAGATGGACGATTGTAGAAGGTAGGAAGCTTTGAGGAATTAAATCTTTTAATTTTGTTAATTTGTAAAGGAGAATTATATTGATCATCAAAAAATTGACCTTCAATGTCTGAAACATCAATGGTATTAACGTTTTTTGATGCAGTTAATTTTGAAAATTGTTCTGTTAATTCTTTTAAAATTTTGGATTCAGAATCTAAAGATCTTCCTAATTTAGGAGTGATCTCTGATCCAAGAGGTTGAAAGATAAGAGGCTTCTTATCTTCCCTTTTTGATGATGATGATGATGATGATGACTTTACACACACACACACACACACACACACACACACACAAAAATATATATATACACGCATAGATATACACAAATATATATATATATATATATATATATATAAATGCACATATATATCTATAGACACATATATACATATATACATATACATACATATATACACACATGAAAATCGGGTCTTACAATGTAGGAGGTGGCGGAGGGCGGAGGTGTGCCGGGCGGTGGAGGTGGCGGCGGGGGGTGGAGGCACGACTTGGGTGGTGGCGACTCGGTGGTGGACGGGCTCGGTGGTGGAGAGTGGAGGAAAGAGAGAAAAATCAAAGGAAAGAGAGAGAGGGAGAGGCGTGAGCGTGAAGATATGAAATTTTCGCGGTAAAATAATAAGGTATTACGCGTCGGTTCTTAATAAGAACCGACGCGTATTCCAAAATAAAAATTACGAAAATGCCACCGTCCTTTTTTACACGTCGATTTTTTGAAAAACCGATGTGTATTCCCTTTTTTTTTTAAAGCTTTTTTGTACTAGTGATTTATGAAAATATGTTAATTATACAATCTTATCAAATAAAAATATAATACAATAATATTTTAATACAAAATATTATCGAATCAAAACTTTAAAAAAGACAAAACTAATCAAAATAGGAAATGCAACATCTACAAAACTAATCAAAATTAGGAAATCCTGATTTTTATGAGATTTTTCTTTTTTTCTTTTAAAAATAATTTTTATTTATTATTTGTTTGTTTGTTTGTCTGTTTGGCTTTTTTCTTTTAAATAAGTTATTTTTAACTTATTTTTTTATATGTTAAATTATTTTATTTTGAAATATAATATAATATAATAAATAAAATTAACAATCATATATATATATATATATATATATATATATATATATCTCTCTTAAAGAGTAAATGTTGTTTTATTTCTAAAATAATTTTTTTAGAAAATTTTGTGATGTTTGAAACAATTATCAATTTTTTAATTAAAATCGGTTCGACCTGATTCAACCTTCGATCCTTGATATGTTATCTTTTTCGAATCGAACCAATTTTAAGTTTTCTGAATAATGAGTATTATATAACTTAAATGATATAATTTAAAATGAATGAGATATTAAGAAAAAGTAAAAAAAACTATATAATAAACTTTTACATTTGATCTTTGTGACTTTTACGGACAAAGTATTTATAGTTTGTTTTTACTTGTTATTTTGTATTAAGCTTCTCGTTAATTGTCATTTCATATGACTCAATCAGAGTAAATTTTTAATAACAATGCCAATAAATAAATAAATATATAGTTAATTTGATTCCGAATAAAATATATTTTAACTTTTGATAAAGTTTATTTTTTAATGTATTGCTTAGATAGTTAGATATAATTAGAGGTGTCAATTAGGGTGGTCCGGGCAGGGTCGACCCGCCAACATAAAACATGGTAATGACCCATTTGAAAAAAAGTCCGCCCGTTGCGGGTTTCGGGCCGATTCACAAATTTCGAACTACAATCCAAATTCGCCCGCTGGCCCATCCGAGTCAAGCCTATGTGGGTCGCAGTTCATTCTGATTTGGCCAGTATGAAGAAAAACATAGATTTTTTCATTTTTATAGCAATTTTTTTGTCAAATTTCTAAATACAAAATGATTAAAATGATAAATTCATATTTATGTTATATGAATTACTTCTAAATTTGAAAATTTAAATAAAATATAAACAAATAACAATTAAATGCTAAATGTATTTCTAATTACTATTATCAAAGAACATTACGTTTTTTAGCTATTAAGGAGAAAAAAAGATTTTGATTTAAAAGTTGTATTAGAATTTATAGAAGAAGAGAGATTTTCAATGTTACTATATTTAATAAAAAACAGTTTTTTTTTTCACGGGCCAGCGTGTTAACCGCGACTCGTGAAGAATTGACTCGCGAAACCCGCGATTCACAACTTCTTGGCCCGTGAACCGAGGGCATTGGTCATGTGTCCGCCCGCGGTCCCGAGTCGATCCGACCCTATTTTCACGGGGTCTGGTCGGCCCGTCCGACTTGACAACTCTAGATATAATTTTACAGAGATTTTAATAATGTTTTCCAAATTAAAATATTGTCATTGCAAAATAATAATAATAATAATAAAAAAAAAATTAAGAATAATATAAATGAACACTGTATTTCAAAAAAAATATATATAAAATATTCAATCAACTCTGAAATTATTCGATTTGAAAGAAAATTATATTCAAGCAAGTATGAGATTATTTGATTTGGAAGAAATTTTTTGTATTAGTCAATTAGTTTTTTTCTTTCTATATAATCTAATTGGAAGATTTTAAAAATACGCATTATAAAGAATGTTCTTAAGTTCTTTAAACTAAAACATTTTTCGTTCTTTAAACTAAAATATTTTCGGGTTATTTAAATGTTTTTTAACACATTTGTAATGTAATTTTATCTATTTTTGAATAATTTTTTTTTTATATAAATTTAACAAAGTTTCTAAATTACGGATTTTGAATACTATTTTATAACAATAGAAAATTATCTATTTATTTTTTAATTGAAAAATAATAATTTCAATTGTCCTTCTTTTGAATTGGAACGAAACATCTCTGTTTGACAAAATATTTTTAAACAATACATTTTTAAACTACTTTTTAATCATATATTTTTCTCTCAATTTTTCAACCACTAATTTTACCTCAAAAACATCATATTCGTTTTTTAAAAAAAAAAAATTAAATACCACAAAAGTGTAATTCAAATTTGCAATTATTACATTTTGGAGTGTAGCGACCAAGAAATTTTTACGCATTAAATAATTATTTTAAATTATGAAAACGTGCCGCTGCGATCTCACCCATTTTTAATTTAAAGTCATGACGTATTCGTCTAGTCGAGTCGAGAAATATCGAGTCCATTTCAATTTTAAATAAATTTCAAATTGCAAAAATTATATTATTTTATATATTTATTTAATTTATTCGTTTCAAAATCGTTTTAAATTCCAATTTTTGTTAAGCCCATTTTATCAGATCCATTTTTCTACTCAGTTGATTCACGCGTATTATTTTTTCTCGAATTCCATGTATTGCTTGTCAAGGTTTCCATAATGCCTAATCAACCCATACCTTCACCAACTACATCAATCCCATACCCATCAAACTCTCATACACACTGCACAACCCATTCCTCACCAACCCACTCTTCACATCACCAGCCTCTTCCTCTGCACGACCCCATCTCCAGCAATCAAGCTTCAAGGTAAGAATTTTTCCCCAACCCTCGACAGCCATCTTCCTCACACAGCCATTGCAGCAGCCACCACCAACACTCACACACCAAAGCCGCCACCTCCATCAAGCCATAACCATCTCACCAGTTGAATCATCACCATCATCACCACAACCCAGTCATCACCCCCACTGTATTTTTGCCTCCACCGCCGAACAACCACTGTCACCACCCCTGCAGCCGCTACCTGCAACCCATAGCCGAAGTCACAACCCACCGGCAACCAACTCCAAATCGTCACCACCGCCACCTCCTTCATCATCATCATCATCATCATCACCTCGACCACCAACCGCTTGCACCCAGCCTCCACTATCTTCTCCAAATCCCCATCAATCAGCCCCAAAATCAAACCATAAACCCAAGAATCAAATGAAGCCCAACACATACCTCGATCGCGCGCCCAGTTCGCCGCTAACTCGAAGGAAAATACAGCGATTCAAGCCTCATTTTGCCTCGTGTTTCACACCCAATCTTGCACCAAAAATCCCACAAAACCTGAACCCTTTGAACCCTTTCTTGTCCGCCACTCGCCGGTGGCGTTTCGCCAGCAAATCGCCAGCTGAAAACCGGCTTACGCGGAGGGTCACTCCCGGTCGCGTCTCTCCTCTCTCTCTTCAGTCTGAAAATGAATTGGGAGAGAGAGAGAGAGAGTAAATTTTGTTTTTAAAATTTTGATTTTTTGGAAAATTTGTAGCTTAGTCCCCAAGTTTGTAAAATGATTTAATTCAACCTTTTTAGTTTTTAAACTAATCATTTCAGCCCTTTGGGTTTTAAATGATTTTAAACAGTCCCTTCATTTTAAAAATCAATTATTTCAATCCTTACAGTTTAATATCCGTTTTGAGCTTCAACCCAAGTTTTGAAAATTTATATTTTAGTCCCCCAAGTTTAAAAGTATTCATTTTAGTCCCCCAACTTTCAAATCATCAATTTCAGTCCATAAATTTTAATTTATCATTTTTAAACTATAAATTTCAAAAGACTAATTTAACTTATTTTTCTAATTGACTAGACGAGGCGTACGGAGATTTAAAAGATTGAAGTCATTTCCCGCTTGATTTTGCACTCGTTGAATTTAAGGTAGACTCGCCCCTATTAATTGATTTAAATTATGATTGCATGTGAATGTGTATGTTATGTGACTTATGTGAAAGTCATTTTTATGAAAAGAGACGAGAATATATTTCTTTGGAAATATTTATGTTGTTATGCTTGTCATAACTTGTATGCTTTTATGCATGAGAAAGAAGAGAATATCTTGCAAGATAAATGATGATGTTATGCATAACTTATATGCCTTAAGTGCACGAGAAGAAAGAGCAATCCACACCCTATGATTTTTCAAAGAGAAGCCATGTGCTTTAATGCACGAGAAGATCAACCCACACCCTATGGTTTCTAAAGAGCTTGCGTTTATGTGTTCAATTATAATGTATATTAATTAATTGACGATGAGTCTGCTGAGTATTTCTATGAAATGCTTATTCTATTTTAACAATATTTGCAGATTTCGGAGAGGGTGGCAAGTGATGGATGAAAGTAGCAATAGTCGTTAAATAGTTGAAAATCTTATTTTGATGATCCGTATTTTCCAAACTTTGGATATTTTTGAGATTTTCAATTATTTGAGAATTTATGACATTGTCAATTGATTTGTAACACTAATGGTTTGATTTATTATTCTGAATTATTTCATAAATGTTTCCAATTTTTATCGACCATTACAGTTTATTTAATGTTGCCAAAAATGAAATTCAGCTATTTCTTCCGCTAAAATATTATTTTAAAGTTTAGACCAGACGATGACGCGGTGAACCGGGTAATTAGAACTCGGAGCGCTACATGGAGTTTGGATTATTCAATCATTACATTTTGAAATGGTTCTAATTCCTATTGCACTTTAATGAGTCTTTTTTTTTTGCAAGAAATTTCCAAATTTATCGTATATAATAAAACAGTTTTTTTTTTTCACGGGCCAGTGGGTTAACTGCGGTTCGCGAAGATTTGACCCGCGAAACTCGCGATTCACAACTTCTTGATCCGTGAACCGCCAGCACGAGTCACTAGTCGACCCGTAGTCCCGAGTCGATCCGGGCCGATTTTCACGAGTCTGGTCGGCCCGTCCGACTTGACACCTCTAGATATAATTATATACTGTTTTTAATATTATTTTCCAAATTAAAATATAGTCATAGCACAAAATAATAATAATAATAATAATAATAATAATAATATAAATGAACGCTGTATATATATATATATATATATATATATATATATATATATATATATATATGTGTATATAAAATATTCAATCAAGTGTGAAATTATTCGATTTGAAAGAAAATTATATTCAATCAAGTATGAGATTATTTGATTTGGAAGAAAATTTCTGTATTAGTCAATTAGTTTTTTTTCCTCTCTATATAATCTATTTGGAAACTTATAAAAATACGCAATATAAGGAATGTTCTTAAGTTCTTTAAACTAAAACATTTTTCGTTCTTTAAACTAAAATATTTTCGGGTTATATAAATATTTTTCAACACATTTTATAATGTAATTTTATATATTTCTGGAAATAATTTAATATTACTTTATCAAATTAGTTATATTATGATTAAGCAGAATATTTTTGAATAATTTTTTTTAATAAATTTAACAAAATTTCTAAATTACGGATTTTGAATATTTTTTTATAACAATTGAAAATTATCTATTTATTTTTTAATTGAAAAAAAATAATTTCAATTGTCCTTCTTTTGAATTGGAACGAAACATCTCTGTTTGACAAAATGTTTTTAAACAACACATTTTTAAACTACTTTTTAATCACACATATTTTTCTCTCAATTTTTCAACCACTAATTTTTATCACGAAAACATCATATTCTTTTTTTATTAAAAAAATAAATTAACTAGCATAAAAATGTAATTCAAATTTACAATTATTATATTTTGGAGTTTGGATTGTTCAATCATTATATTTTGAAATGATTCTAATTCCCATTGCACTTTAATGAGTTTTTTTTTTCTTTTTGCAAGTAATTGTGTGTTTATTTTTGGTGACGACTACTTTGTTTTTAGATATAGATAGGTAGGTAGATAGATAGATTAATAGGGTCCACCGCGAGATAAATGGTAATATTTGGGGGACTACGGTTGAGAATCTTCCTAAAATGAAAAATCTCCATCGATGAAACAATTTTCAAAAGAACCTATTTCTTTTCCCTCCAGCTTCCGAATCCCTCACCGGAATCCAGAAATTGAACCAAATAAATGGCACCGGCGGCATCAGGGCTAGAAGAAAAAGGCTCGACGATACAACTCATGGCGGAAAAGGGTCCACTATCCGGTCAAATCTTCGACTTCAGACTCGGATCCCGGATTCAAATCGGCCGGGTCGTCCGCGGAAACAGCATAACTATCAAAGACGACGGCATTTCCTCCAAGCACGTACTAATCCAATCCAGACCTAATTCGCATCCGGACCCTCCCCCAAATTGCTGTGACTGGACTATCACGGACCTCGCGTCGTCGAATGGCACCATTTTGAATGACGCTCAGCTTGAACCCTCCAAACCCTGTGTTCTATCCGATGGTGACGTTGTAAAGATAGGAGCGCTGACGTCGATTAGAGTTAAATTTGAAGTGACTGGGAGGCAGGGCGAGGGTATTGTTGGTAAAACTAGGAGAAATCCGAAACGAGGGGCAACCGGTAGAGGACAGAGAGTGTTGGAATTGGTAGCGATTGATGAGGATTCTGAGTTAGGGATTGAGGATACATTGGGGGATATGAAAATTTTGAGGGGCATGGCTAGAAAGGGAAAAGATGTGTTTCTGGAAAATGGAACTGGAGAGTTAAGGAAGAATGGCGAGGGAAATGTGTGTGGAAGGAGGACTCGGGGGTCGAAGGTTTTAGTTAATAGTTGCGAAGATATGCAGAATGTAGGGAAAGTGAGTTTGAGGACTAGAAGTGTGCAGAAGGAAGTGAATTCAGGGACTTTGGAAAATGATGAAAAAGAAACTGCGGAAGAAGTGGAATATGTAGGGAAGGTTAAGGGGAAAGGAAGAAGGAATGTGAGAAGGAGGAGGACTAGAAGTGCAAAAGATGAAGAGAAACTGGAAGATTCGGAGGATTTGGATAAAATTGGTAATGGACCGAGGAGTTCTAGAAAGGAAGAAAACTTAGTTGATACTGGACTTGATTTGTGTGTCATTGAGGGTAGAAAGACAAGAAAAGGCACAAGGGGCAAAAAGAATTTACCTTTAGAAACACTTGAAGAGGAAAAACTGGTGGAAGAATTGAATTGGGGGCATGATATTTGTGAAGGGGAGAAAGGAAAATTAGAAGAAGGTGGAGTTAATGAGTTGGTGAAGGATGGGGCAAATTTGGGAAGAGAAGATGATGCTGGATTGGCTAGTACCTCTGGGACGAAAGGAAGCAATGTTAAAGTGGACAGGGAGGAAATGGTAGATATGGACAAGATGAAACTTGGAGAATGGTTTGATTATTTGGAAGTTTACCTTCCTAAACAAATTATTGATGCCACGGAGGAGACGATTTCGGAGATGAGGCATAAAGCAGAGAAATTACATGAATTTATGTTGCAGCAGAAGAATGCGAAGGAGAAGGATGGGGTGACCATTTGCTAGACAACAGACTAACTTTGGCAGTTTCAGCCTTCTGGTAATTTCTAACTGCATTAATGACCTTCTAATGCTTTATATTATCAGAAACGTGTGATGGATTAACTGTACATGCCTAGTGCCTCTTGGAATTATATATGCCCATAGAGTATAATTCACGATATTCGAAATAAAATGTTTATTGATTGTATTAATATAAAGTTGCGTTTGTCCATGGGTCTATCTTTGACTTTGGTAATAAAATTGAGAGTACGTTTGGAACGTATTGGACGGGATCACGTGAAATTAATTTGTGACGTTGACCATACAAATTTAATTTCACTTGACTATCATACGTGGGACCTTAATCCTAATCAGATAATGGACTTCGATTACTAACTTGAAGTTCTTTGAGGTATCAATGGGTGAGATCAAATTGCTGATCAATATCTCGGTACTTTGGGAATTAAAGTGAACTAACGAGAAACATATATTCGTATTATGGAATCCGTCGCCTTTTAGGTATGATCATAATCTCACTGGTTCTTCTGGTGGACAGTTGAATCTGAGCTCAGTAATTCGACAATGACTGTTGAATTCTATGATGTGATGGGATCACATCGAACTGTCAGATAGAAGATGAGAGTTGAGAATTTATGAATATTCAGAGAAGGGCATTTTGGTCATTTTAACTTGCTCCGAATATTCGAGTTGATCGACGGGGGTAACATATAATAACGATAAGTCAGAGGATATAATTATTGATTAATTGTTTCAGTAATTTCAATTTTACTAAGAGTGCAATCTCGTTCTTTTAGTGGAATAGAACGTGATTAATAAATTAATTTTGACTGATCAAGAGTTGACCGGGTCATAATTAATTTATTGAAGTTTAGTTTAATTGGGTCCGATCAGGTTCCATCGGTGGTTTCACTATAATGAGTTTATACAGGCTTATTACCTGTATTGAGTTGTGCAGAAATGAGCCTGGGTTATGGTACTAGGCCTGGTTGGGTTTTGGAGTGTAAAGAGTTTACAAATAGCCTCCCAAGACTATTTTTCTTAACCTAATTGACAAAGTGGCGAGACACACACTAAAGTGTGTAGTGTGTGTTTTCTTCTTACAAAGAAATCCTAATCTTAGTTTAACATAGGCTTTGAGAAGGTGACCACATACCTGCACAACTGTCATTAGAGAACACCGGGGAAAGCTTGAGGGTTTGAAGCTTTGGTGGAATCAAGAAGCAGTCGATGAAGATTATTGTAAAGCACGCTATAAGGGTAATCTTCTCAAAACAATTTTTTGTGTGCAAAATTATTTATTTCAAGTTGAATACATAGAACAGAAAATCCTGTAACGGGATGATCTAGTCACAAGAAATCAATTTTTGTGAGTAGAGCAACCCGGGTTCCCAACAGTGCCTACATATGTGCACATATTTTGCTTCGTGTCCATAGTTGGATGATGGCTATATTGTTGAACCAGTTAAGCAGATTATGAACTAGGTTTCCCGTCCAATGTGATTGCCGTGGTTTAATCTTATGTATGTTGCACTCGATCAATTTAGTAAATTGGATAAAAGATCTTGCATGCAAGTTGTGTTATATAATTGGAATTCAATGTGATGATCTTTTTTGGAACTAAGAGTCCGTTTGATTCTGAGAGTGGAATATGGGTGAAAAGAAAACGAATTCCAGGTAAATTGAATTTCGTGGAAAATATCAATTAGATGTATGTGATTGGATTTATTTTCTAGGTGAAAAAGTGGAAAATTTTTCAAGCTTTGTTGTTTGATTGACATTATTTTCCGAGAAGATCATTGTGCAATTTTGTGGTCAGCAAGGTTGAAAACATTGATTAATTGATCAAATATAAGTTCAAGCATCAAAACTGTAGTGAGTTGGCTTATCGACTGTGTATGATTACTTGGATACTGTTTGTGGGTTGTTGTGTTCTAAAAACAAAGCTAATAATACAAATTTGAAGTAGGCGCTCATTGAGTTTCTCATGTGCTATTTCTGTGATAACAAAGATTCAAATAGAGATAAATCATGTATAATAGAAGAAAAGCTGATGTTAGTAGTTTTTGCAGAAAGAACCTCAAATTCTAGAAAACAAAGTGATATTGTTGTTAAACTCATTTAGACTTTAGTATGTAAGTTTAGAGATTAAATGCATTAATGACCACTATACTCTTCACATTATTTTTCAATTCATCTCTTAACAACAAAATGTGTTGACTAGCTACTGAGCTTACCAAATTGTTATGTCATCTGTCACTTGGTCATTATTAATCATTAAAAAAAATAGACGGAATGGATGATGTGCATAATGAATATTTACACGTGAACGTTAACTTTGTAACCATAGTTCAATGAGTGTAGAAATGAGGTGAAAAGTACTATCAATGTAATATTTAATTTGTAAGATTGCAACATTACCAAATTGTTTTTTCAGAATAATACGTGATATTATGAGAGGGTTTAATTACTTATTAAATTATATAGCCTTCGTTTGGTAAACGTTTATAAACAAATTTATAAGCAACATATTTTTTCAAATTACTTTTCAACTATAAACATTTCTCCAAATCACTTTTCAACAAAAGTTTTACCAAATGAAGGCATAGTTATCAACATCCTTAATGTAGGGATATAGTTACCATAAAATATACAATTAAATAGGAAAGTTATAAATTAATTAAAAAATAAATTATGTAGTTATCACCAATCTTAATTGTAGAGATGTAGTTACCATAAAATAGACGATTAATTATGGAATTTACAAATTAACCAAAAAGGATCATAAAATAACCATGGTGATGGATGTTGACTTTTTAATTTTTTTGGGACATTACACAAGTGTATTGAATTTGTTACATGATGTGTAATAATATTTTTCATTCCACAACATATTGTAATGTTTATGTGTTATATTATTCGACGAGGCAACATCATCCTCTTTAAGGGATTACTTTTGATTACATGTATTGTAATGTTCATAATGTAATATAGGTGAATATGAAGTCGGCTTGGGAGATGTATTGCACGTTTGTAATATAGTTTTGAGCCCATTTCAAGTTTAAGAAATTCGCCAGAATTGTAATCCACATATAACTTAGCTGATATAATGATTCAATAATATAATCAAGATTAATATTATTCAAACGGGAGTATCAGGATTAAATGTTGATGTTACAAAACCAAAATGATCACATGAAATTTGAACTAAAACTTCATTAAAAAAGAAATAATTATATTTCAAACAACAATAACAATACAATTTCCATCTAACACTAGTCTTCGCCCGTCCCACACCTTCGCCTGTATACACAACCATCGCCTACCTGAATTGACATGCTTGAATAGTTGTGTGGCCAAGTGGGTGCTTATCTTAGATCACAAATTTCATTTTTCATCTCATTCAACTTTCAGTTGCTAACATTCTGTTTGTTAAAAGCATTTTTTTTTTTTTTAAACATGTTTTATTATGTTTTCTAGATAAAATGTGTGTTTGAAAAATAGAGAGAGAAAATGTGTGTGGTTAAAAAGTGATTTGAGGAATTATGTAGGAAAAACATGTTTGCCTAACGGATGCTTAGATACTCAGTATATTTAATCATAGATATCCAACAGTCTAATGGTACAAAAAATGTTACAAACTATTCGACATATTTACTATGAAATAACATGATATGTAATGAATCATGCATAGAAGATGATTTAATGTTGAATTACAATATAAAATTACATGATGTGTAATAACCATGCAAGTGATATGATTTAAAATTAAATAATAAATTACATAATCTGTAATGAATCTGCAATATAAGTTACTCTAAAAATTAGGAGCAAAACTGTACTAAAAAGTTGTGTGGATAATTTTACTAAAAACTATTAAACTGGTCTCAGAGTGACAATAATTAGTAATGTAATACTCACTAGTTTAGAAGATGTATTTGAACATCCTCGGGTATTGGTTGCAGAGGGATCCACCCAAGATGCACCACACTTCTACAAACATTGGTGTCAACCTTGCGAAAGAAGGTGTCATTAATGTCAAGAGCACAGTCATACTCTATTAAGCGAATAAATTAACATGTCCACAACAACAAAATCTTACTGGGAAAGCAATGCAATGAAATGTCAAGAGTTGCTTACACTCTTCAAGCCAAGTATTGGTATTCAAATGATAACATTCAAAAGCTGAAAACAAAATTGATGTAGTTTAATTTTGGTTTAGATTTGGGCATAAATCACGGGTGATTTTAGTATATGATACTATGTAAAGATTGGGAGGAATTGAAGATAGATTGATGAAAAAGAGAAGGGGGAGATGACAGAGATATGGTTTGGGGGAGAGAGAGAGAGAGTATCTTGTTTTTCCAAATGTTTCAAAAAAATTCTTATTTTTTAAATTAGGTAGATGAATGTAGTGTATGATCTAATTATTATTTATGATTTAAACACTTCATAAACGTTTTCCTAACATGATTGTGGTTGGCCCACGGATCTTCTTTCATTTTCTTTTACTGTATTATGTTAAAAGGATTGAAAAGAGATGCAAGTTGAAACTATTTGCAAGGCCAACTTGATCCTTGTCACAAGGGTCCTTTATTGTATTATGTTAAAATGATTGAAAAGAGATGCATGTTGAAACTATTTGGCTATTTGCATAGGCCAACTTGATCCTTGTCGTTAGGGATCTCATATGAGGGGCCATTGGAAGAGGCGCACACTCGGATTATCATTTATTTATGATCCATATGATTTAACAGTTGTTTTACGTTCTCAATAATCCATCTTTGTCAATAGAGCATTTCAGTAGAATGTTTCGATCATCTTCTCCACTACTTTAGAAAAGGTGAGCAATCAATTCATCACGAGATACTTTGGTTACATTAGAGACGATATCCAATTCATCATCGCAACGATCCAATTACAATTTACAAGAGTAGAGCTTGAGTTTTAATCCCGAGCCAAGTAGAACATGCACGAATATTGAGGAAGTAGATTCTTCTTAGAGGGGTTTTTTTTTTTTTTGGGCAGGGCAATCTCCTTGATGCAGGGCAATCGTTGACATGAAAAATAGTCAAAACAAAATTTACGAATATCGTAATAGCAAAACAAAGAGCTTGTTTGGTAAAAAGATAAAATTTTACCACAACTTTTCAAACTTATTCTCAACCATTCACTCAATCAAACTCACAATTTTTGACTTTTCAAATATTTTTAAACCACACATTCATCAAAAAATAAAAAAAAATCACAAAAATAAAATTTTTCACATTATCAAATAAGCTAAAAGCATCCAACTTTTTATTTTGAAATTTTTAATAATATTTATGGCAAATTACATATTTTGTCCTCAACCTTCCAAAATACTGCAAATCTACCTCAACCTTTAAAAATGACATCAAGAATCCCAACATTTAGGTTATGTTTGATATCCTTTATTATTTTCTTGACAAGATGGAAAAAGTTTGCCTTCTTTCCACTTTTTCATTGTTTGAAGGCTTATATTTTTCCAAGAAAATATTTTCTTGGATTTTAGATCATTTGATCCATTTGCTTGGTTTACACGAAAAACTTTTTCTCTTGGTTTTGTAGGGAAAATGTTTTTCATGTAACATGTCAAATATTTTCAATCACGTTTGGTCAACTTTATTATTGTTAATTGACTTATTTTTTTTCTTCAAAAATTCACATTATTATTATTATTAGGTATAAATGTGTGAAAAAAGTTGATTTTTTTTTATAATTAAAATAACTAAATTTTGCTTTATATGCAATGAAAATTAACGTCGTCCAAACAATAAGATTGGAATTTTTTTTACTTTTTTTTCACCTGAAAAATTAATCTAATTAAATACTTTCAATTGACATCTTCTTCTAGGAAAATAATTTTCAGGCAAATTAATTACTGGAAAATATTTTTTTACCATTCATTTTTCATCTTTTCAATCAAACACAATCTTAAGGAAATAAGCATGGATTCCGTCAAGGTCATGTAAGGTAGTGTTCGGCAAAAAGGTTTTATAATCAACAAATTTCTAGTATCACTTTTTAATCACACATATTTTCTCTCTTATTTTTAATCACAAATTTTACCTAAAAACACAAATATGAAATATGTAATACTTCGAAATTTTTTTGTACTCGTTTAATTTATTCATTTAATTTTTTTTATGATAATTTAAATTTTCAAATTTTCTATGGCCCAAATTATTAATGATTGCCAAGTTTGCATTGTTGGTTGATTAAAAATTTTCCAAGATTAGTTAATTAAGTTTTTTTGGGGATTAATATCAAGTTTTATACATAATTCCTAGTGATAAGTATTTCATATAATCTTGGCCGAGAGTTATCTTAGGAGTGAAGTAATTTTCTTGCAATGTAAAGGCAAACATGACATGAGGTGTATAGTTAGGTAACAAGCAAGCATGAAGTGTCAACTAGTTGCAAGCTATCTTAATAGTGAAGAAATTTTTCCTAGCATTGCAAGTATGAGGTGTTTAACTTAAGCATGAGGTGTCCAATTAAATATATGAGGTAAATACATAGAGTGCATGCAAGAGCTATTGGAGATAAATCTTGCATGTGGATACACCAATAGGAAATAGTTAACCTCTTGTCTTTACTTAGTTCATAGGTCATCTTTCCTTGGATTATTAAAGGACGTTCTTTATATGTCTTGACAACCAAAATATTACTTTCAAAGAAAAAACCAACAGCAAGAGTTAGTGGAAGAGAGTAAAGAGAAAAGATATAGTAAGAATAGAAGAAGAAGAGCAAAGGCTAGCACTTTCAAGTATACTATTCCACCAAAATTTCTCCAAGCTTTAAGGTAAGATACTTTCTATGCTCAAGTGGTAGGATTTCATGATAATATTTATGCTTAAGCTATGCATGAAAAACCATGATATGAAAGATGTGGACAAGTCCACAAAGTTAGATATCTATTTATGCCTTAGGACAAGTCCGAAGGGCACCGGCAAGCCGGAATGTGCAAGTATGTGTTTGAATGCTTTCTTTTATGTAATATTAACATGTTAAATTCGAGCATGATATCTTACTGAGTATTCTTTATACTTATAGTATTTTGTATTAAATTTTCAGATTCATGATCGTTGAGTCGGAGGAAGTCAGTCGCCTACTCGATGATGGATTAAGGACATTTTTTTTGCATCAGTTTCCTTTTCGTATGTTTTGTTCAAAAACACCTGTTTTCCATCTATTAAATATAAGCATGTATAAGACATGATATAATATGGTAATGAAAGTAAATTTTGTGATCATATCTTTCATGTTATGCTAAGAGAAATTTTTATAGAAATTTTCCTGCAATGATAAAAGAGGCAGAAACTGGACAGGTTTTTAGAGTCAATTCAAAATACTATTACTAATTCTATATATACCTATTTGAGAATCTAAAAATACTGCTGCATTCCTATTTGAGTTTTCTTTATATGAGCTCAAGAATCACTCCATTTGGATTTGTGTGGCCTGAGATAAATTTTTAAGCGTCAAAAGGTCAATCTGAAGTTTCTGTGCAGGACCTCACCGTTTTAATAAAACGTCTATATCACATGATCTTATTAATTTTCCATATTTTAATATAGGAAACTACTTGAAAATATCTTTCAAATGCCACAGATTTCATAGAAAACGGAGTTGGGATGAATTTTATAAAAATGTTTGAACTGGGTGCCCCAACTAGCCGTGACTGCACCGAGTTCGTTTACGTAAAGAAAAATTTCAAGTCAGTATGTACTTCTGCTGGCCATTAAATTTTATAGAGATATTTTACTACAAGTTGAATATAAGTTTCCAGTATATATTTCATTTTATTTAAGAGTTTTTCCATGTGACAAAAGCAAAAGTTATTATGTTTAATACGTGACACTCGAAGTTAAGGTTCGGGGCGTCACAAAATAACATCAATCATTACCTGTCATAATAGTTGCCGAACGGAGGCTTGTAAAATTAAAAAAATTGCCCTTCCCTTTAAATAATGCAAAAAAATGTAATGAAACTCCTAAACACTTACAAAAGAACAAATCATCCGCCAAATTAGACTACGAGAATCATGCGTATATTTTTTTTTAAAAAAAAGGTTGAACCACAACTTTGACGACTCCTATTGCCTCGCCTCTAGAGCTTTGTGGATGATGTAAATCACGGGATGTACCTCAGTTGACTAGAGTCTAAACCTTGCCAACTGGTTTCCACCACAAGAAGTTTAAATCCAAATCTTTTTTGTCAGGATTCGAACCCCCCACCTTATGGCTGCCAACACGGCTGATATTTTGTCACTTCAACTTTTGCCAACTGACCTATGCCTCAGGGGCGATCATGCCTATTTTTTATTTATACATAGACTTGGGTATATTACAACTTTTTGAAAGGTTGGGAACCATGTGCAATTTCCCCAAATATTTACGCCCCATGTTCCAGCTTCATTAAAAAAAAAAAAAAAAAAATTAGTTTTGAAAAAGTTATTATTATTATTATTATTATTATTATTATTATTTTTTTTTAATCGAATATGTGATTAATAATAAGAATTTTTTATTTTTTTGTATAAAGTTAAGATTTTATTTTTTATTTTTTTTGGTATAAATTTATTTTTTGAAATAATGTGTATAGTGAAAAAAAAGTTAGTAAAGAAACTCGTTTCCAAACATGGGCTGAATAAAAATGTCAAATGTCTCGCTTTATTTTCCACCAGTCATAAACTAATAGTGTGTTCGGTAAACATGTCATTTATATCTCTATTTTTTTTTTAGTACGCGTATTTTTTTGACATAACTTTTCAATTATACATCTCACTAAAAAAATACTCAAATTTCTTTTTTATAAACAGAATAAATAACTAAATATAGGCTTTTCGTAACTTGTAAAATAATTATATTGCCTCTGTTCGGCGGCTCATTATAATGAGCCGCCGCAATTTATTTTGGATTTCAAGGTAAATTTTGTGGTTGAAAATTGAAGAGAAAAAATATGTATGATTAAAAAGTGATTTGAAAAATTGTGTAAATTATAATGAGTAATAATTATTCATTGAAGCATGGTACAAATTATTCCCTGCATGTAAAAGTGACGAATTTTTGTTAGTTCCCATGTAATTTACTGTTTCCTTAACTTGTTCAAAACCCAAGTGCTATAATTCAGACAAGACAGCAATCAACCAACAAAGGCAAAAGGGGTTCTGCTTATTGGGAGCACAACATCTTTATGCCCCATCGCCTTTTCAATTTTAAGAAAAGTAATTATGCTATTTTTCTCTCTTTTTTGTCATATACATAAATAGAAAGTTTTGACTTCCTGTGTATATATCTTTTTTTTTTTTTGAATATTTTTTTTTGGGTCTATTCGATTAGAAAACCAAAAATCTATTAAGTTAAAGCTTGAATATGTTTCTTAAGTACAAAATTGAGATGAAATGAAATCTACTCAACGAGTCAATTCAATGAATAATGGATAAACAAGACTATCTAATATTGAAGGAATTAAAGAAAAGAAGAAGAATAAGTGCTATTGAATCATGATAAGTGCTGATTCAATCATGATAGAATATCGATTCAATAGTGTATTGTCGTGTTTTTTACTTTTTACGTTTTTACTTCATCATTTTGTTATTAGAATTGCTAAGGTGTCACTCCTATATTGACTAGGCATTGTATCCGCATCTATATATGATGCTTATTTTTTCAAATCTCTACTGAGAGATTTTGCTGCAACTAATAAACTTCATTTACGAATTCATTCTTGCTCATGGTATCAGAGCAGTGGTATTCAAAGCAGCTAAAAGTTTTTCAGTAAATAGAAGAATGGCGGAAGAAGATCCACCAGAGATAGCAATTCAAAAAGAAGGAACGACAAAGGAATATTCAAATGGAGATTCACTTGAGCTCCAGAACTCAGATCATCCGAGTACGAATTTGGTCACTTCACCACTAATAGGTCAGAATTATCTAAGTTGGAGCATATCTATTTTAAAAGCTTTAGGAGTAAAATTAAAATTGGGATTCATAGATGGAAGATTTGAAAAACCTGCTGAAAATACGTCTAAAATAGAGCAATGGATCCGTGTTGACTGTATGATTAGATCATGGTTGCTGAATTCTATTTCTAAGGAAATAGTAGAGGCATTTATTTTCACTAAATCAGCTAGAGATCTATGGTTGAAGTTGAAAGAACGCTATGGAGAATGTAATGACCCTATGCTTTATCAGCTGCAAAGGGAGATCAGTAGCATCTCACAAGGATCTTTAACAATTGAGAAGTATTACACAAAATTGAAGATGCTATGGGATGAATTAGCCTGTTTAATGCCCATACCAGTCTGCACTTGTAGTGCATCCAAGGAAGTTTCAGATCTTACTATGTTTAATCACCTAATGCAGTTTTTAATGGATTTGAATGACACATTTGATCATATAAGGAACCAAGTATTGGTTATGAATCCATTACCTTCAGTAAATAAAGCCTATTCCATGGTGTTACTAGTTGAAAAACAACGGGAGTTTCACAACGAGATAATGCAGGAAAATGTAGATTTAACAGGGGAGTAATGAGACATGGATCTGGCAGAGGTTAGTTCTGATCTGGAAGGGGAAATAACAGGAAACATTCAGCTGCTGAAAAGGAGTTTTCTCACTGTGATTACCGGAACATGAATGGACATACTAGGGAAGGATGTTTCAAATTGATTGGATATCCGAATTGGTTCAAAGTTCCAAAGGAGCAGAGATCTAGGAATTTTGGAATTGGACGTTTTGTAGCAAATATGGCAAACACACCATTTGATTATGAGGAAGCACAAGACAGTGAATCAAGGATGGAAGGAGCTACATCAGAAATTTTGCTGATATTGTAAAGCAAGAGGTAATGAGAGCCTTAAAAGGGAGAAAGATGGTGGAGAATGAGGTGACTTTCACTCATGTCAAAGAATATGCAGTTATGAGTTCATATCATTCACTTTTGGCCGTGCTTGATCATGTGAAACCTGGAACATGGATTGTTGATACAAGGGAAACTAACCACATATGCACTAACCTGAGTTTAATGAACAATTTGAGATCACAAACACATCCAATCCATGTATGTCTGCCTGATGGTACAACAAAAGTAGTCAGCCTTACAGGAAATGTGAAAATAGATCCAAAACTCTGTTTAACAGACTCATTATTTATTCCTAACTTCAAAGTTAATCTACTATCAGTGCCAAAAATCACGCAAAATGCAAATCTAAAACTGATTTTCTATCCAAACTTTTGCATGCTGCAGGACCTGAAGAGTGAAAGGACATTGGCTGTTGGCAAACTAGTGGAGAAGTTATATGTGTTAGATGAATCCTATTTTCAATTCATTGACAATAAGATTAGTAGTTATCTTTCAATTCAGTCTAAATTTCCAGAAAACTCAGTATCTTGTGATCAATTCTTTGATATCAATGAAGTTTCAGCTGGTTCTTCCAATGATTTCTTACTTAGATGGCACAACAGACTTGGACACCCCTCACATCACACACTAAAATATCTTGAATTCCTTAAACATAGTCCTAAAAAATCTGAACTCCTACAGCAATGTGAGGTATGTGACGTATGTCATAGAGCTAAACAACAAAGAACACCATTTCCAACCAGTGCCATACATACTACAGATATCTTTGAGCTGATTCATGTGGATTTATGGGGGCCTTATAAACAATTCTCTCTCACAGGAACCCCATATATGCTCACTATAGCTGATGATTTTAGTAGGTCCACTTGGATTTTTTTACTTGTACACAAAACACAAGTGGCAAAAACCTTAGACAACTACTTCAAAATGATTGAAAACCAATTTGACAAGAGGATTAAATGTATGAGAACTGACAATAGAACTGAGTTCCTCAGTCATGAATGTCAAAATGTACTGCAAGCTTCTCGAATTTCACATTACAAAACATGTGTTTACACCCCTCAACAAAATGGGGTGGTTGAAAGAAAACACAAGCATTTACTTCAACTTGCTAGGTCCTTGATGTTCCAAGAAAATCTACCAAAGAAGTTCTGAACATACTCTTTACTAATGGCCACACATATTATAGATAGACTTCCTACACATACGTTAGGATGGCTTACTCCTTTTGAGAAGCTGTTCGGTCACAAGTCAGATTACTCATTGATTAAAACTTTTGGATCACTTTGTTACGTTGCAAACACAAAGCCACATAAAGACAAGTTTGAGTCAATAGCACACAAATGCATCTTTTTGGGATATAATTAAGGGCAAAAAGGATTCAAAGTCTATGATATCCTGACAAAATAGATCAACATTTCCAGAGACATAGAATTTTTTGAATCCACCTTTCCTTAACAAAATAAAATACCTAATGTCTCAAATCCACTTTTGCCTATACTCCATAACAGTGAATTAAACCAAAATGTTTTAGAACTTGCAGATTTACATACAGACATGACTGCAGATCCATTTGAATACACACCATAGGATGTGGAAACACAGCCAAATGCAGAATATTCTCCAGATACTACATCACAATCCATCCCACTTATTCCAGTTCCATTCCCTGAAAATCAGTCATCAAAAAATGACTCTGCCTCTTCCTCCCTTCATAATCAAAATCCTTCTATTCCAGCTGTAAGACACAGCACTAGAAATAGAAATCAGCCATCTTGGTTACAGGATTTCATTACACATGTAACTACAACATAAGATGTGCCAACTGCTGATCTCCCTTCACTCTGTAAAAGGGTTCCTGCTACACCAACCAGGTATACTCCTCCAACCTTTCCATAAAAAATCTCTCCACACCTTCTTTCTCCATATACAATCTTCTTGTATCAACTATTCAGGAATCTAGTCCATATGATCAAGCTAGTCAGAGTGAAGGTTGGATTACAGCTATGCTAGGAAATTAAGGCTCTTGAAGTAAACAAAACTTGGGAGTTAACAGAACTCCCTCCTGGGAAACGAGCCATTGGATCAAAATGGGTATATAAAACTAAATTACATCCAAATTGTACAGTGGATAGGCTCAACTAATAAACTTCATTTTCGAATTCATTCTTGCTCAAATATCATTACTAGATTGCATTATTTTTAAAGAATAAAATTTGTGAAGGAGCGTGACATATATCAGAATTTAAGTTTCTTATAGACCACAGCGTACGAAATTGTTTGGTCTCGATTTAACTTTTGACCTATCCTTCTTTTTCGAGTAAATGTTTGGTTGCATTTTAAAAAACATGCATGATTGTATATATCTGTACACTGTGTAACCTATGAAAACTGCAAATACATGTGGAATGGGATTGAATGATTTCATTGGCCACCAGTCACTCACTAAATCTCTCTAAATGTAGTGCAATCTTTTGTTTGTTTGGATGCTTTATCAAAACTTACTTATTTTCTGCAAAAAAGCAAAGTATTTTGATTCACAGCAAATGACTTTGGCTGCCACTGTTTATAATTACCACTACATATTAATAGTCATCATTGCATGAATTAATCTTTGCAGTATTTTCAAGAACAAACTAAACCTAATTATAGGGTAATTATGAGTCTTTGTAGACCTGGGAAGATGTTGGTAATGGATTAAGAAACTAATTTTGCACTATCGAGGACATTCAAAATATGTAAAAATTACATGATTTAGTGTGGTTCATTCTTTGAGTGTGTTTTGTATTGTTTAAATAAAGTTTTTTTTTTTTTTTGAAATGAATATATAGTAATTTTTAGGAGAATGGATGCTTGAAATTTAGTTGAAAAGTTAAATATTGTGGGCCTCACTTTTAATAGATGGTTGAGATTGAGCACTATAAAAAAAGAGAAATTTTTAATGAGAGTTATACTTACAACCACCATGTGTCTCTCTTTTTCTTTAAAACTAAATATTCTCGTGCTATTATCGTACATAAGGAATATTAGGCTACTTAAACAATGAGCAAATTATGAATTAACTTACTTTCTATGTACTTGTTTGGTGAAGGTAGTTTTTGGAAAATTTTGGACTTTTGGGAGAATGAGCGATTGAAAAGTGTGAGAATTGGTACGTGGGTCTCATAGAAATTAATGTGTTGTTGAAAATGAATTTGAGAGAAAAATTGAAAAAATGGTTAGGGACTTTGTTTTCATAACTAACCAAATTCCATAAAAACTTTAAACTTTTTATGATAAAAGACATGGAAACTAATGTTCACCAAATGCAGTTATTAAGATTATTTGCTGAATATTATGACGTAAAGATTGACACACAAATATATGAAGAGGAGTGGTTTGTTTCCCAAACTGGAAAATTGGAGGAGCCCAAGGCTATACATTTAGCACGTAATTGCCAAACATAGGGAACATGCACTCCTTAATTCTATCCAATAGAAATTCTCAGTTCTGGCTTGGAATTTGATGGCCTCTACTTCTGTATCTGCAAACACCCTACACACTGAACACACACAGGTAAAGTCAATGTATATTTGGTACACACTACTAGACAATCATAAACAATAATTAAACAAGATTTTTGGACTTTTTACTAGTTAACATTAAAATGAGTGAATTTTAAAAGAGGTCAAGACTCATGACCTAGCACAGCACGACCAGGACAAGCAACATTTAAAGTCGAAGTTTTCTATCCAATTCCCAATGTATTTGATTGGATTTGCCCTTGTATTTTACTCACCAATATTGTTTGTCACTGCTGATCTTTGTACCCGTCACGACTTATCTTGTCAACACACACTCACATGTAGTGGGCCCACGCTGAGCATGAGATCGGAATTTTATTGTTTCTATTTTGTGTTAAAAAACATTTTTGATTATCGTCTTATCCACCTTATCAAACATGTTATTAACACTGCTTCATGTGTATCCCAAGTCAAGCTCTCGGTCATCATCTCATAAATCTCGAGTGACTAGCCTTTTGAATTCTCTCACACCGTTGCAGAGAACATATATTTAGTGTCCGATGTTTAGTGTATGTAGTTTTTGGAATTTTTTTGGAAATTTTGGATTTTTAGGAGAATGTGCGTTTAAAAAGTGTGAAAAGTGGTAAGTTTATAAAAATGTATGGTTTAAAATGAATTTGAGGAAAAAATTAAAAAAATGGTTTGGACCATTATATTAGTATATATGTAATAGTAACACAATACAATTAATAAAATTTTATTTTTCTTAGTTAATACTGCCCTTTATTAAGTATCCGTTGCCTCAATTGTTCGTCTCTTGTGTGTGTCCCAAGTGCAAGCTCTTTGTCATCATCCCATCTCCCTAATAAGTGACTCATCTTTTAATTTTTCTTCTTGATTTCTCTCCTCATCTTAATCTTGCATCGACTGACTTTATCATCAGAAATCAAGGAGAACCAGATTTCTCAGCAACATGAAGGCATAGCATTTGTAGCAGAAGCATGAAGAAATGAATGTCAAGATGGTAACAGATTCATGGGATTTTTGCAGTGCTGAGTGCAGTGGAGGAGATTTACTTGGTGACTTTTCATGGCCACCAAGATTCTATAATTGCAGCTTTTGCAAGAGAGAGTTCAAGTCTGCTCAAGCTCTTGGGGGTCATATGAATGTTCATAGGAGAGAGAGAGCCAGATTGAGGCAGTCTCCACCAAGGGACAATGGTCAGTGTTCACTTCTAAACCTTAATCTTGAACCAAACCCTAATCAAAATTTGAACCCTAACCCTAATTATCCTTACAAAAATTTGAACCCTTATGAAAATATGAACCCTAACCCTAGCATTTCATCCGCATCTACACTGGCAAGATTCCCACCTTTTAATTCCACATTACCTCAAATATTTCCTCCTCCTCCTCCTCTTCCCTCTATTTCTTCTTGTTTTTCTGGTACTTTCACTGATGAGAGATGGAGTAAAGATGCTGTTCCAGTATATCAATCGAAGCCGTTAACGACAAATTTGGTGAAGGTGAAAACGACAAAAGCACTCTCCGGGGTCGAAATTAATCTAACTTCATTTGTGCAAGAAAAAAACTGTGAAATGATCAAGAAATCGGAAATTAGTCAAAATATTCGTGAACCAAAGGAAGACTTGGATTTGGAACTTCGGCTTGGTTACCTTTAGATTTACTTTAGTATATTATTCTTGAGGTTGGTTGGCCTACTAGGTCTAGGGTTAGCTATTCTACTGTTACTTTGCTATTACCGATTTGAAGGAAATTAGCTAGAAAACAGGAAATTTTACACTATTAAAATGCGTGAGATCGAATATTCTATTTGGCTGCATGAAAATGAGCAACTTTCAAAATGTTGCAGCAAATTGATGTTATTTTCCCCTTCCTCAAATCACGTTTAATTTACTTCCAAATGGTCATGTATATAATGGTATATCCATATTATTGATATGTGACTTTCAGTAATTGTTATAGCTCACCATTGTCATTGTGTGATGGTTGTATTGAGTTTTCAGTTTTATTCTAAACGACGTATTTAAGTAACATGAGATGAGATTTATCGGTAAAATGCTCGCATAAGATATTGAGGGTCATGGCCGGCCCGAGATTTACAGGCTTTTATATTTTTCTTTTTAGTGTAGTCCTTTTCCCTTTATAATAATGTCTACAAGTGGAAGGAAGATATTTAACGAAAAAATAAACGAGGAAAATTGCTTAATCTAATCATAAAAAGCAAGCGTTGATTAGGGGCTTAGAGGAGATAGAAAGTTTACGACAAAACACGTATTCCTGCACCTATATATGGTTACACGTAATGAATACATGTCGAATACGTCGATACATAATTTTTTTGCAAAAATGCTAACACTTGTACCTCGTTGATACATTGATTAAACTTTTAAAAATTCTTCATTTATATAATATAAATTTAGTTTTATACTTATTATTAATTTTTCTTATTAAAATAATTGAAATATGATTATTTATTTATTATTTAATTGTAATTTTGAGTTACAAATATGTTTCTAATAAAGAGAGAAAATGGATTCCATAGTGTTAGTGAAGTGTTAATAATGGAGTTGGACGCGAACTTTCTACCCTAATGAAGTGTATGTGCAACACAGTATTACACCTACATGCATTCTATTATACGTATTCGGTCATTGATTTTGCCACATGTTTACAAGTGCCTTCACACTTCGATGAGTTGACATAATCTTAAAAAAAAATTCTAGATGTCCCCAGGGCATATCTCTTAGTGGCAAAGAGAAGGACATAAAACTGCTCAACGTAGTTGAGTGCAAGTTTCGAATCCTGAAGTAATGATTTTGTATCCTGTGACAAAGGGCAGTTACCATCATTCGTGAGAGTTATCAATACCCTTCATCCTGACTTTGGGATGCATAACTTGACATTTACCTCTCGAATCAATGGCTCAGGGCACGGTCGGTTCAAACCCTCAAGGTGTGAGTTATATATTTATTTTTCTTTAAAAAAAATCCAATAGCAAAGTGATTTGCTGGTCATAATCTTGTTCGATCATGTCAATCAAGCTCGAACAAGGACGAATATATACTTGATTTCATTATTCATTTATCTATCTATCCATCTACTATATATTAAAAATGAGGATTAAAGAGAAACTTTTGATTTCCTACTTTTTCCCATATTTAGTTATATGCCCAATATATCTTTAATTACCTCTTAATTAGTAACATTAAATATTAATTTATTATTTATAATGTTATAATGTTATAATATAATTTTATAATATTTATTTAGTATTAATTTAATTTATTATCTAACAATTTATTATAATTAAAATCTAACAATTTATAATTTTGTAATATAATTTCATATTATTACATTTTTTCATTTATTTAGTATTAAGAAAGGAAAAAAAATTACTTCTTCATTTTAAAAATATTATTACTACTATAATATTTTAATATAATACTTAAAATATATTACTCATTTGGGATGAGTGAAAAACTCGTGATTTCTTATTTTACAATTATAATATATTTAACTATGTACCAAATATACCCTTATGTTCTTATTTAGTAAAATTAAACATTAATTTATTATATAACAATTACAACGTTATAATATAATTTCATATTAGTATATTTTCTCATTTTTACTATAAATTCATTTATTATCTAACAATTAACAATTTTATAATATTATTTTATATCATCGTAATCATAAAATTTTTATACTTCTTTTTCATTTATGTGCCATAAAAAATGTAAAATTACTTCTTCATTTAATAAATATTATTACGACAATATGACTATAATATATAAATATAATAATTACATACACAATTTAAAAAAAATAAAATTGTCTACTCAAATTTCATAGTTTATACGATATACATTATGAATCTAATAACCACATCGACTTCAATACATAAGGTTACAATTTCATTAATTCATGATTTTTGTTTTCATAGGCTGCATGAGAAAAATATTTTAATATTTTAAATTCACATTTACCTCTTTTACCTTTTTGAACATGCATTCTATCATGGACAACATTATATAACATCTTCTCACTAAATTTCAATGCAAACTATCAATGTTTTGGTAAAAATACAAAATAAAAATAAGAAAAATCGTAAGTTGATAAAAAAATTAATTCATATATAAATTTTTTAATAATTTTAATTTTTGTTTTAATAATATCTAATACCTCAACATCTTTCAAAAATGAAATTAGTTCTTAAAAATATTATGCATCTCATTCATCATCTACATAAGACGTGCAACACACATACTTAGTACTAGTTAATTTTAAAAGTCCCTTAAAGAGAGAATTTTTTTTGAACTATTTTATCCACGCATCTTTTTAATAATTTAATATTCACCGTTAGTTTTAATTAATGTACATTTTTTAATATTTTATTTTTTTTATTTTCGTATTGTCAATAAAAATATTTTTCATACATTTACAATCCAAACTCTTTATTTTCTCACTAAAAATCTTTTAAATAAAATCAATAACTATCATATAATTTTTAATTTTTAATACGTCCTTCAATTAATATGAAAAAAAGAAAAAATGTGTACTTCTTGAATTAATTATTTTTTTTTAAAATTACTTCTAGAAGGCCTCAAAGAGATTTTTTTTTTTTACCCTCAAAACTATTTAATAATATCATATTTACCTTTAATTTTAATTAATGTAAAATTTTGTAAACATCTTATTTTATTTTATTATTGTCGATAAAAAATATTTTTCATATATTTACTATCAAAACTCTTCATTTTCCCACTAAAAATCTTTTACATAAAACTAATAACTCTCAAAATATTAAAAGTTCATAAACATCCTTCAACTAATATGAGAAAAAGAAAATAAAATGTGTATTCCTTGAATTTGTTTTTTATTTTGTATACAAAAAAAAAGTAAGTAAAAATAAATAAATAAACAAATAAAATTAGAAAATCATTTTAACCTTCTACATAAACATTTTATTCTCTATTAGTCATATGCTAATTTTAAGTTTTTTTTATAAAATATTAAAGTGACGTTGATTATACCCCTAAAAGTAGAGTGCTGAGAATATTCACTTCTTTGTTCAGAAAGCCAACAATTGTAGTATGATATGTGTAAATTTGTTTTTCTAAAATATTAATTATATGAAAAATTAATTAAGTTTTGTTTTTCAATCAATTTAAATTCTTATTGTATTAAATTTTTACGTTGAAATTTCGAAGTGCAAACTTCTTGATAACATCATTTGTTAATGTTTTAAGTTGGTTTATAAGTATATATTTTTATTTTTTATTCGAATTTTAAAGTGAAATTTTAGGTGGCGTTCTGTTTGTATTTTATTTTGTATTTTTATTTTCGAAAATGTTTTGTATTTCCTGTTTTTATTTTTGTTTTCAAATTTGCTGAAAACGCGTTTAACTTGTCATTTTTGAAAACTGTTTTTGAAAATGAAAAGCTGGAAAACACGTTCTATTTGAAAATTTGAAGAATACTACTTAAACTATTTTTAATTAATTTGCTTGCAGAATACTACTGACTCAAACTCAATTTTCCTTTCACAATACACTGAAAACATTGTTACATGCGACATACTAATGTGAGCATTAAGAGTTTATATTAACACAACTTGGTCAGGTTCGGGATTTGAGGAAGCTCTAGTTCTATTAAAATTCAGAAAATGCAAGTTTTTTCAAAACCATTAGAGTCCATTTATCAAAGCATTTTTTGAAATATAACAACAAGAATTCTCACTTAAGCTTAGTTCCAAGTTACGATAATTTTTTTTTTAAAAAAAAAAATTCAAAACGCATTTTCCGCGTTTTGAACATTTTTTTATTGAAATACACACAAAAAGCCCAAAATGAGGTTTTGAGCGTTTTGCGTTTTGTGTACAATTTTTTTTTTGTTTTTGTTTTCTAAAATGCGTTTTCGAAAATGGTAAAGAGAATGCATTTTTAGTGTTTTCGAAAATAAAAACAGAAAACGACCTTAAAACAGCAAAGAGAACAGGACCTTAGTTTTTACCGTTTATAAAAATGTCACGAGGTATGTGTAATCATAAATTAATATTCTGTAAATATGTATTGTATTTTGTTCACCTCGACTTCTTTTACTATGTTTCTGAACCCATTTTATTATTATGTGTGAACTATGTCAAACGATAAAAAAAATCACGAGGGCATGTTATTTTTATTGTTTTTGTTCCCTCAAATCAATGAACATGTCTCATTAGGTTGTAGCAAAATTTAAGATGATGATTTGTTTTAGTTCTATCAATTTAAAGAAATGTGTGTGCTACTATGAATCAATTTGTTGAGTCAGAAATTTGGAGGCACCGATTTCAGAACAATTTTTCTGATCAAACATTATTCTAATTAAATATGATATCTTCCATTTCTCGAATAATTATACTGTAGTAGAGAACCTAGTTTAGATAGATCGTAGTTTTTCTCAGACATTTATGATCAAATATTGTTATGAGTTCTAATTTCACATGCATGATAAGTATTTTTTTACCCCAGATTACTATTTATTTTTTTCATCTTGATTTTAAAATCTGAATAAATTTTCAAATGATATTTATTATTCTTTTTTCACTGTAGCAATAGATTAATTATGAATTGGGTAATTATATTTGCACCACAATTTCTTATAATTACATCACGTTTGAATTGCATTGTTGATCCATAATTTTTATAGATTATTACATTTACGTTCTTTATTATTTTCATCAAGATCTTATCATTAAATTTTTCACAATTATCAAATTTTGTTCTTCATGATTGTTTTCATCCAAATTTTTATTATTATCGTGATTTAAAATAATGAACATGTATTCAATTAAATTTTTGATTTTTTTACTTATTAAGTGTACAAGCGGTAAATAAATCTTTTTAATCCCTCTTGATAAATTTTTTGATAGAAATCGATAAAAGAGATGAGTTATATTAATTAATGAAAGAATTAAAATAAGAATACGATGAAAAAATTTGAGGGGCACAATTGTAATATTGTTTAAATGTTATGAACATTTCTTGCAATTAAAATCTGGTGCACATATAAGAAAATGTGGTGGTAATATATTTTGCCTTATGAAATATATATATACATAGAATAAGAAATCCTTCAAACTCCAGTTTCCTCAAATAAGGTAGCCTAAAAATACATTTCAAGAGATACAAAATTTAAAGAAGTCAGCAATCAGTAATTAGAAGAAAGATGATTGTATTATTGATAAGGGTATTACGTACTTAGAAATTTAAAGAATTTTTAGGTTAAATTGAGTTCAATATTGAGATTGTTTAAATCAACATTTTGAATATTTTTCAGGTAAAACATGTAGAAAATTTGGACAATTTTTATTCAATTCAAAAAACATATATACTTTAATAAAAATATCATGTATCATTATAATATTACGTGCATCGGACATATATTATATACTAGTGATTTATAAAACATTGAAAGTCAGTTTGCTCGACTTTCTTCTAATTTTGTCATTCAACATAACATAATTACTCTCTTTGGCCACATATAATGTTAGGCGTGATTGTTTTTTTTTATGTATATTTTCGCGTCATAGGAGAAGCTACGTTGGCCAGTACCGCGAGCTTCTTAAGTTAACACTTGTACCTTATTTTTATTTTTTATTTTTTGTAGGGGTGATGTGGTTAACATATTGTGTTTTCTCTCACGTCGAAATAGTCTTTGTCCTGCACATTTGAATAAATCGTTAGAGCACATGACCGATTTCAATGGGAGTGGAGGTAGCCTCGAGAACTATGACAGTCAAAATAGTCTACTTTGAATATAGTATGTGGGTATGGAATGTGTATACGTGAACCACTTCGGTTACAAATTAAGGAAGTCAGATACGAGAGTGTATAAGAGTAAATTGAGGAGGGAGGGGGAGGAGCGCAAAGTTACTTGTGTGTAAGATAAAGTGTGAGCTTTTATACAAGTAGAAGTGGAGTTATGACGTTAGATGAAGAGACACGTGGTCTCATTTTGGAGATTGATGTCTTCTCCTAGGTATCACTCTATCAATCCTAAGCTGACAGATATTAAATGCTTCTTGGATAACAAGAACTAGTAATGGTAACGGGATGAGTTCGGGTATTCAGTGAAATTTTTTATTACCAAACCCACGCTTTGCCTCGCGAATTTCGAAACGAGTCAACCCCGCCGTCTCGTGTAATTTTTTTGCTGTATTTTTTCCTTTTTTTTTTTACCCATTTATATATTTTTTAATTAATTATTTGGGGTGGTTTGGGTCGGGGCTGCCAAAACCCACCCCACGACCCGCTTGGGTCTGCCCCTCCCGAGGGGTGGGGGGGTGGGGGGGAGGAGTTCGCCGATTGAGTTTTTTTGCCATCTCTAACAAAAAGTCACCCTATGTCCCTATCTCGATTTATTAGATGTAGACCGACAATTTTACTTTTTTGAGTGCCTGTTACAGAGATGTAACATCAATCAATCATGGGGATTTGTGAGATATTCCTTAGGATTGTTGAACCGTTTCGAAATGGAAGTGGCACCTTGCTTCAACTCTTCAATAAGCGCATCGTCTCAAAAGGAAAATGGGAAAAATACATAAATCAGGTCACCAAAGAATCATAATTCATAAATACAGAATAACTTTCATTTATTCAATATTCAGGTGCTAATACAATTAATTAATTATATATACATTTTTTGAAAACCAAAAACCCAGCCCAACCCTAGCTACCCAACCCCTGCATCCAATATCCACAAATCTGATGCACTGTCGCTGTCGTCACCATGCTCACAATCTCCGACGAACACTAGAGCATGTGACCTCAAGAATTAAACAAAACACAGCCCAACCATCTCCGACGAACACCATTACGTGTGACCTCAAGTACTAAACAAAACACCCAGTCCAACCATATCTGACGAACACCTGCACATGTGACCTCAAGAACTAAACAAAACCCAAACCAACCGCTGTTACCCAATCCTGCATCCAAGTTAGACCGGCACTCAGCACCGAGACTTTGGCATGCCATTGCCTCTTTGATGAACCACCACCACTACAAGAATCAGATCCGAAATTAATGTGACGTGAAAATGAACATGTGACCTCAAGAATTAAACATGTGACCTAAGTAAGCTAGTACATCAATGCCGAATCTGAAAATGTGCGCCACTGGCATAGCCCAAAACCTCCTCTGCACCACCACCGCTGTCTCTTCCTTTGCACCAACGCTATCACCGCCTCCCAATTCACCATCACCATCTGATTTAGCACTATCACCACCGAACACACACAAACATCTCACCACCACAACCGCGAAGCTTCTCACCACCACAACCACCAAGTTTCTCACCACCACAATCTGCACTAGCACTGTGATGTAAATTCGAATGTGACCTAAGAAAACAACGTGTGACCTGAGAAGAATGATACCCCACTGGGCACTGCCACCACAACGCAGTCACTGTTGGCAGCAGGTGGTTCTACTGTGGTTGTGATATTGGCTGCAACAAACCATACTTGATGCAGTGTAACAATCATCTGACAAAGTTCAACATTTACTCCAACCGTCTACTCCTACACCATCCGCAGTGGGCGTCGATGCAGAGGCGGGCGCCGCTTAGTTCGAAACCCAATGCAGAGGCGAGCGCCGCTGCTTAGTTTGAAACGTTACCAACGGCGATCTTGAGAGAAACGTCCGAAGCATGGGCGAGTCCAGCGGGGGATGTGGGTGGCTGTGAGTGGAAGGGGCTGTGATATTCGCTGCGTTTGATTTCTTGAAATGAAACAGACGGCGGTGCGACACAGGTGGCGGCGTGGTGGCCTGAAGAGAAATGGAAGAGAATGACCATAGCTTGGTGGTGGTGATGGTAGAGTCATGGTTGCGGCGTTGGAGAGAAATGGAAGATGGGGTTGTTTGTGGTGCCTGTGTTGTGAAGATTGCTGTTTATAGATTTGATTTTGAAATCAAAGAATTAGGGTTAGCTGGTGTAGGATAGATTAAATTAATTTAATAATTACTAAATAAAATTTTATGTTTAATATTTTATTAAATTTAAAATAAATAATGACCTGATTTTTGAAGTTATTTAAGTTTCATCTTATTTTTGAATTTGATTCTTAAAAATCATAACTTTCTGTAATTTCCTCAAGGAAAATCCTCTCTGGTTAGGCTTTTACTATGTAATGGGGCTTCGGCCCGTCAATAATAGTGATGATGTGGAGTGTGGGCCCAAGACGGATGCCATGTGTCCAATGCGACAAAGAATAAAAACACTTGTTCCAATCTAAGATTTTTCATACTAGAACTACCTTCTCTCTAATAATTCGTATTTGACAACTCTCCTCAAATATTCAACATATGTCATAACTACATAGATATAACTATCCATCAATTCCTATTTAACTTTATACCCTTCAAAATACCACAGTTTTTAATTCATTTGATCAATTAGCAAGATATTTGGATTTTCCCCTTGATTGATGGAGCTAAAATTGATAAAAAAAAATTAAAATGTATGATTTTAATTTTATGTGCATATGATTCTTAAGTTTGAAAATTTAAAAACGAGGTTGTAATTAAAATTAATTAATTAAATTAAATAATAAAAATATTTTATTAATTATATATATATATATTAAGTTCACAATACTATATATTCAAGTCATAAAATACAAGTTTTTTATGTCACAAATGATTTCAGATAACAATTTTTTTACTTCTTAATTACAATTTCAAGGTAACAGTTTTTAAAGTAATTGATCCCGAGTTATTTTTAAGTCACAATTTATCAAATTATTGAATCACGAATATTTTAAGTCACAATTGTCAGATTATTAAGACATAATTTATCAAGTCATGAATATTTTAAGTCACAATTATTAGATTATTAGGGCAATAGCATGTATTAGGTCACAACATATTGGAGCAGGCACCAACTCACCACCACCAGTCCACCACCACCGTCGCCAGCACACTCCAACACCACAACTACCGCGGCTCCCCCAACCATAAAAAAAAAAAAAAACTGCTGTTGCAAAACCATCTCTTGAAACCCATCACAACATAGCATCGAACACCACACATAGCCACCAAATTACTATCACCACCCACAACCACCATTCACCATTGCAATCCAAAAAAACAGCTGCAGATCCTTGAGATTCATCCACACGGTCGCAGGTCCACTGATCTGCCGCCACTTCCATCATAGATCCACAACACGGCTACAACACCACCCAACCCCAACTCCAGCACCGATCTTCCACCACTTATGTTAAGGTCACAAGTGGAAAATTATTGGGTTACACCGTCGTAGCTTTACTTCAGAGACGGCAACCTCCACCTCCACCTCCGACCACCAAGACCATAGTCGTCACCGTCACCGTCGCCCCTGCTTCCACCACCACCACCACCACAACCACAACTTAGTCGACCAACTCTACCCACCATGAAAAAAAGAGACACACAACTACAATAAACATTCACGACACCATAGCCAGCACCCCAACCACACCCCACCGCTATCAGCCCGCACTACCACCTACACTGTCTTCCATTTCACATTTTGATTAGCGACTTAGCGTGACGGGAGAGCGTAGAACCCGTTGCCCGATCACATTGTTGTTGTCGGTTTGGAATCACAGTGCGGGAAAGCACCGCCACGTTGCTGCTGGCGACTCTGAGTGACCTTGTCATGCTGAATCTGTGCTATCCGTCGTCGTTGTCGAGTGGCCCTGCTGTGAGTGCCTACTGTTGGGAACCCGGGTTGCTCTAATCACAAAAATTGATTTCTTGTGATAGATCATCCCGTTACAGGATTTTCTGTTCTATGTATTCAACTTGGAATAAATAATTTTGCACACAAAATGATTTTGAGAAGATTACCTTTGTAGCGTGCTTTACAATAATCTTCATCAATTGCTTCTTGATTCCACCAAAGCTTCAAACCCTCAAGCTTTCCTCGGTGTTCTCCAATGGCAGTTGTGCAGGTGTGTGGTCACCTTTCTCAAGATCTAGGTTAAACTAGGATTAGGGTTTCTTTGTAAAGAGGAAACACACACTACACACTTTAGTGTGTGTTTCGCCACTTAGCCAATTAGGTTAATAAAAATAGTCTTAAGAGACTATTTGTAACATCTTTACATTCCAAAACCCTACCAGGCCTAGTACCATAACCCAGGCCCATTTCTGCACAACCCAATACAGGTAATAAGCCTGTATAAACCCATTATAGTGAAGCCACCGAGGGAACCTGATCGGACCCAATTAAACTAAGCTCCAATAAATTAATTATGACCCGATCAACTCTTGATCAGTCAAAATTAATTTATTAATCACGTTCTATTCCACTAAAAGAACGAGATTGCACTCTTAGTAAAATTGAAATTACTGAAACAATTAATCAATAATTATATCCTCTGACTTATCGTTCTTACATGTTACCCCCGTCGATCAACTCGAATATTCGGAGCAAGTTAAAATGACCAAAATGCCCTTCTCCGAATTTTCATAAATTCTCAACTCTCATCTTGTATCTGACAGTTCGATGTGATCCCATCACATCATAGAATTCAACAGTCACTGTCGAATTACTGAGCTCAGATTCAACTGTCCACTAGAAGAACCAGTGAGATTATGATCATACCTAAAAGGTGACGGATTCCATAATACGAATATATGTTCCTCGTTAGTTCACTTTAATTCCCAAAGTATCGAGATGTTGATCAGCAATTTGATCTCACCCATTGATACCTCAAAGAACTTCAAGTTAGTAATCGAAGTCCATTATCCTATTAGGATTAAGGTCCCACGTACGATAATCAAGTGAAATTAAATTTGTATGGTCAATGTCATAAATTAATTTCACGTGGTCCCGTCCAATACGTTCCAAACGTACTCTCAATTTTATTACCAAAGTCAAAGACAGACTTTAATAAAATCGAGACGATCTTATCAAAATAAATTGTCCATATTTATTTACTGATCGTGAACGTTAATTTTAGATCGAATCACAAATTGAATCTTTCTGTGTTTAACAACTTAAACACTCAATTTGTAATATCAAATCGACCCGTGGACAAACACAACATCATATTAATACAATCAATTAATATTTTATTTTGAATGTCGTGAATTATACTCTATGGGCATATATAATTCCAACAATCTCCCACTTGCCCTTAGAGTATACATGAAACATCGAATCATCCATCTTGTCAACATCATCATTACATTAATGATTATGTTCTCAACCAAGATGATAACTCATTTCGATGTAAGTCACAGTTGTATAACAAACAATCCAAGATTGTGTTATACCCAACCAATTAAACACAATATCTCACAGTTATATTCCAATTTTGACGACTCTCGAGAGTGCTAGTCAAATCAGATCTTAATTAGTTTTCATCCATCAGATCACAAACTGAATAGATAAGCAAATATTTACTCGTTTTTCGAAAACGCTTCAGTATATGCTTTACCTCTATTCAATGATTTGATCCTGGATCAAACTAATAATCACCAACAATATCCCCAGCATAAGATATGACCTATCTAGTGCAAAGTAAGGCTTCCTATAGCCGAAGCATAAGGAACCTTCTCTACCTTACCATGAGTCTTAGGAGAATACTCATAAGATAGATAAAGTCCACAAAGAATATTATTCCTTTCAAGACTTCAATATTGCAAATGTAGATAGTATCTTATTATTACATGAAACTTGAGACTACTCTATTTCATTTTTCTCCCACTTCGAAAAGTACGGATGTCTAGAAAAAATAGACAGTCATGTACAAGTCCTTCAAGTCTAATTGCTGGTGCCAATTACTATTTAATGAAAATACTCTCACACATAAGTAGAGTGTCATTCAAATAAATAGTCACGAAAACTGTCTCATCTTTCTGTATACACGAGTATACTTAAGATATATCAAGATTTTGATCAAGAACATGTATCGCAATGGTTCTATCAAATTCTATATTCCATATCTTGAACAATTACCCAAATCCAAAGTTGGAAACTTGTAAGTCATGAATTTTACTTTCATGGTCTTTAATATGAACTCATCAGATTACACTTTGTAAATGATTTCCTCAAGATGCATTCAAGAAACAACATCTTGACATCCATTTGTCGTACCTCATTTTCACAATGAACGACAAATGGATAAAAGATCCAGGTAAACTTTTGCATGGCAATTGGCGAGAAGGGTTTCACAAACCCACAACAATAAGCCTTGCACTAAAGGCATCAACCTTTCCATCTACCATTCTTTTATCATCTTAAAGATCATCACACCCTATAGGTTTGACCCCATTGGGTGCGTCTACAAATATCCAAACTTGTTGGATTACTAGGAATCTAATTCCGAGTTCATATTCACCTTCCATGATTTCAAGTCTATGACTTCTACCACTTCCCTAAATGAGGAGTTCTTCTCTTATTTCAGTAGAGATTGTCTAAAAAGACTCTCCGTAGAATAAGCATCAAGAAGGTGGTCTTACAACCCTCCCACTCCAATTAGTCGCTGGAAGTATATTTCTATTATGTCCAAACAGAGTCCCTTCCTCTCCTCCCACTACTTGGTTATGTCCCTAATTGGGATCAACCTCTTCACTACCTCTTTATGAAGATAAAGAAGAGGCAGAACAGTGAGAACAACTTCGACTACAACCTTTGGTTTTTCCCTGTCCATTGGGTTCACCAGGCAAAATTAGTGGTTGAACCACTTGCCTATTTCTCCCACTAGGATCAACAACCATCGGTTCCGTAGGAAGTCCCAAATCATCAAGATTAATTCTATACGGAAACCTGGAATCAAGTTGTTTGAACCACGTTCTAACATCTCATCCAATAGAATTTTACTTGTTGATTTGTATTCTTCTATACGCCTTATCCTCTAAGAAAGTCACATTTGTACTCAACAAATACTTTCTGGACCAGAGGACTATAGAAGAAATAATTTCTAGTTTCATTGTATACCTTATATATAATCAAACCTTCATTGTTGCCACCATCTCGTCAATCCTTCCTTTCAGCTTGTGTACCAAACGTCCCCAAATTTGAATGTGGTGTAAACTGAGCTTGCACCCATGCCACAACTCTAGGGGTATTTCAGGAAACGAATCAATGGTACTAGGCTATGAAGGAACCTGACTATCTCTGGTATACATTCCCAAATGAAACTAGTAACGAGGATAACTCATCATTGATTTGGTATTACCTTATTCTCCTTTTCCGATAAATGGTTCCTAAACTCATATGAGAGATACACAAACCTCGATCAAATCGAAGTATTTCGATTCTCTTAATTACTTCTCAACTTCTATCCAAAATTCTAGAATTTCTTCAACATTTCGGATTAATGAGATATTAAGTATATAATCGAGATCTGGAGTGATCATCAATAAAAGTGATGAATTACTCGTACTCTCTCGTATCTTGAGCACAAAAGAATTCATTCATATCGAAGTGTATTAATCCTCAAACTCTTAAGTCCATATAATGTATAAGGACTCTTGGTTATATAATCCTCTAAACAAGATTCAGAAAAATAGTATAGATTCCACCTCAGATCCTTTTTAGGTCCATCCCTTACTAGTATTAGAATCGAGTTTTGGATAAGTGTAACCAAGCCTAAAATCTTAATCATTTTACCCTCTAAATAAAATTCAAAAGCCCACATAGATTCCACCTCCAAAATACTTAGAGGTTATCTTTACTAGTCTTTCAATCTTATTTAGATAAATATGATTATCTTAAGATCTTATCAAAGAGTTCATTAATACAAGGAATCATCTATCCCTTATCATTTGTAGTAATATTACACTTAGAACCATTTACAAGGCTTTGAGATTGTTAACCATTTGTCTCGCAATAATAAGAGCATTATTTAACTTAATTCCAACTAATAACTGGAGATTAAGTGCTAAATAATTCCGCTCAAATAATAAAGAGACAAAACAACAATCAAATTGTTTCACAAACATAAAAGCCCAACGGCCCTTTCCATATTACCGTACCCGTGCTTATCCTTATAGTATACTCTATCTCATTGTGTCATTTGGTTACCTAGGACCATATTGCAACAACTTGCAATAGTGATTAGTTACTTTAGAATCTATAATCAAGATAGACTCAATTACTAACAATAACACAATGAATAGAGTCTTACTCCATTATAGAGTTTCCAAGAAAGGCTACTTCCTCATTAATCCTATCTTTGCTCAAAAGCAAAAAGGTTAGAGGGCCTACCATACTATCCGTTGCTTTAAAATAATCTCTTCTCTATGAATAGCTTACATTGAACCTTTCAGGGACACGTTCATCCTGGTGAATATAGTGCACACTGAACCGCAAGAGATCATCTTAAAAGATTTCTCAAGCATTATGTCACATGAATCAATGTTTGCAAGTGGAACCTCCACCACGTTAAAGTGACCAATCATGTTTTACCAAATGGTCTCTTGTAAAAACGTGATCGGTTCATAAGTAGAGATATATTATAGCTTGATAGCATATTTTGTATAATTAAAATGTTCAAATTATTATAAATACCCTTCCATCGAGAAAATAAATATGGTATCCCATTTTGATGTTTTTATTGCGAAGTACTTGACATGAGAATCAAAACTATGCAATAAACCATCTCATCAAAATAAAATCATTTTCATTGGAAGATTTATAATTATTTTGAACAAGGATCTTCTAGCACGAACAAATTTCATAATTGGAAAGAATTATAACGAGACACGTTACAGTTTTCGCAAATTAGTTGGTGATGTCTAAATATATAACTAGTTGTGGAAATACGACATTCAAATAAAATAAATGTATTAAACACGAGTTGTATAAATGATGAATACTTTCATATATGATGCATGAATAAAAAATTATGCACAAGTAGACCCAAAACTACTATAATATGACGACAACCTAAAACCCCAAAATCTTAAACACATTTCTCTATAGGAGAAATAAATGTGATTTATGGCTAGGTTGGGACCCTCCCACTAAATTAAATATATCTAGCATCTCATGCAATATTTAATTTATAGTCGTTAAAATTTGGCCATCATTGACATCATTTGGATATTCTATAGGAAGTCCCTACGATGTCATTGATTTAAGTGTCTAACCCCTATATTAATAATATTTCAAGTACCAAATTAATTATGTCACCTATAGGGTAATCATGATTAATTCACACTTAAAAAATCATCACCTAATTGGGCCCAATCCAGTAACCAAAACAGTGCAGCCCTCCTATAGGGAGACTAATTAGATTAGCACGAGGCATACACAAATTTTTACTAATAGACTAATAGGGGAGGCCTTAGATTCAAAAATTGCACCCTCGCTTACTTAATATTTTGATCTCTTGGGTTTTAATTAATAATTATCCAATCGATTTTAACTCTTAAAATCAATTTAATTATTAATAAATATATTTATTTTCTAATCTAACATTTAGAAAAGAAAATAAAATATAAAACAATGCATGACAGTATAGTACCTAGAGCGGTGTATATGCGATCTACATGACATGTTATTTAATGACATTCATTCACAAATTATTAAAACAATAAATAAATGCGATAATAAAATAAATATGAACATAATTTATGGCCAAACCTAGACACAAAAATTACAAATTAATTAAAGAGTCTATTGAGCCACAAGCCGACCCAATTCTTCAATTCCCATTTGCAAGTGTCCAGCCCATTACTTGAACTCTTCAAATAATATTTCTCAGCCCATCATTAAACTGGTCCAATCTGCAAAGTTATAATCTTCAGCCCAAATGCCAAATTCCAAATGCAGTGATCCAATTAAATATTCCAGCCCATTGTAAAATTTAGTCCACATTGCATTGGCCCAGCTAAACGATTTAGCCCACATTGCAATTAATTAAAATAGACCAATTTTATAATTTTAGGGCCATATTTAATTTCACCAAAATCTGGTCCAACTGATATAAAACCGGTCCAAGTGCCCAATCTTTAATTCTGGCGCAAAAGCAAAATTTGGCCCAATTGAATTATGAGCCCAAGTCTGAAAACCCTGCTTGTATTCAGACTGCCATCAAGATGTAGGAAATCCAGCCGCTATTCTTTCCACCTTGCCATCACCGGAAATGGAGCCTTCATAATTATTCACCCGAGAAACCAGAAGCCGGCAACTGGGTACCATCGTTGCCATCAATATCGTGCGACGCCAGCGGCCAAAACACCTCCGCATCGGTCGGAATGAAGGCTGCTAAACAACTGTGTCGCCATATTCCTTCTGCACCAATCTGCCGGAAATGGAGGTAGGAGAATCAGTGGCATCTTCTAGACTCAACAAAGCCACCACGATCGCGCGATGACAGTGCTTTGAGCACCGTTGCACCACGCACATGGCAGCAGCTGCACTGTAGTATGTCGCGCTCCTCCTTTGCTGCTTCAAATGCGGTGCCGCCGCTACTGCAGTCGAGAGTGGAAATCAGCGCCGTCGGTCGTCGACAGCAGTGGCATCACCAATGAGTCCCTCTGATTTTTCAAATTTTCAGCAAAATTGCATTGCCAACCCTTGCGCTTTTGAAGAAGATGAAGAGTGGTCCTTTTTTCGAAATTGCAATAGCAGTCCTCCGAATTTTGCAAAAGAAGTCCCTTGATTTGGAAACTGTAAATCTGGTCATCTGATTTTACAATTACAACAAAAACTACACAAACCCTAATTCTATTGCAAAATTAAAATCAAAGGGGAAAACATGGAGTCGTAATCCACCCCCTTTGTTACATGACTCGATAATACAATACAAGATTTTACAAAATAAACTCTAAGGCCATAAATTAGTTCAATAAAAACGTCATTCATCCAATAACAATCAAATCACATAAAACCTAACACCGCCCTTTACTAACCCATGCAATAACAAAATAATTTATTCCTAAATATATAAAACAGTACAAAAAACCTGGCGCTCTGATACCAATTGTTGGGAACCCGGGTTGCTCTAATCACAAAAATTGATTTCTTGTGATAGATCATCCCGTTACAGGATTTTCTGTTCTATGTATTCAACTTGGAATAAATAATTTTGCACACAAAATGATTTTGAGAAGATTACCTTTGTAGCGTGCTTTACAATAATCTTCATCAACTGCTTCTTGATTCCACCAAAGCTTCAAACCCTCAAGCTTTCCTCGGTGTTCTCCAATGGCAGTTGTGCAGGTGTGTGGTCACCTTTCTCAAGATCTAGGTTAAACTAGGATTAGGGTTTCTTTGTAAAGATGTGTTTCACCACTTTGCCAATTAGGTTAATAAAAATAGTCTTAAGAGACTATTTGTAACATCTTTACATTCCAAAACCCTACCAGGCCTAGTACCATAACCCAGGCCCATTTCTGCACGACCCAATACAGGTAATAAGCCTGTATAAACCCATTATAGTGAAGCCACCGAGGGAACCTGATCGGACCCAATTAAACTAAGCTCCAATAAAATAATTATGACCCGATCAACTCTTGATCAGTCAAAATTAATTTATTAATCACGTTCTATTCCACTAAAAGAACGAGATTGCACTCTTAGTAAAATTGAAATTACTGAAACAATTAATCAATAATTATATCCTCTGACTTATCGTTCTTACATGTTACCCCCGTCGATCAACTCGAATATTCGGAGCAAGTTAAAATGACCAAAATGCCCTTCTCCAAATTTTCATAAATTCTCAACTCTCATCTTGTATCTGACAGTTCGATGTGATCCCATCACATCATAGAATTCAACAGTCACTGTCGAATTACTGAGCTCAGATTCAACTGTCCACTAGAAGAACCAGTGAGATTATGATCATACTTAAAAGGTGACGGATTCCATAATACGAATATATGTTCCTCGTTAGTTCACTTTAATTCCCAAAGTAGCGAGATATTGATCAGCAATTTGATCTCACCCATTGATACCTCAAAGAACTTCAAGTTAGTAATCGAAGTCCATTATCCTATTAGGATTAAGGTCCCACGTACGATAATCAAGTGAAATTAAATTTGTATGGTCAATGTCACAAATTAATTTCATGTGGTCCCGTCCAATACGTTCCAAACGTACTCTCAATTTTATTACCAAAGTCAAAGACAGACTTTAATAAAATCGAGACGATCTTATCAAAATAAATTGTCCATATTTATTTACTGATCGTGAACGTTAATTTTAGATCGAATCACAAATTGAATCTTTCTGTGTTTAACAACTTAAACACTCAATTTGTAATATAATATCAAATCGACCCGTGGACAAACACAACATCATATTAATACAATCAATTAATATTTTATTTTGAATGTCATGAATTATACTCTATGGGCATATATAATTCCAACACCTACAAGATCGACCTCCTTACATTGTCGTCAAAGAGAGGATGTAGAGACAGACATTAGATGAGAGAGAGAGAGAGAGAGAGAGAGAGAGAGAGAGAGAGAGAGAGAGAGAGAGAGAGAGAGAGGGGCAGAATGCTATCTCATTAAGAGAGAGAGAGAGAGAGAGAGGGGCAGAATGCTATCTCATTAGGGCAAAAAATGAGGGGCGCTAGCTTTTTTTTAGTATTATTAAATATATAATAATATTTTTTTTTATTACTAAAATTTTAATTATCACCTAAGAATTGAAGTTATACAAATTTGACCTTATTTTTTAATTTGATTTTTTAAAAACAGGAGAAGGTGTAATTTCTACCCTCGTCATGTGATTTCCTCCACAGGTTGAAGAAGACCAGTTTAGGTGTACATGCCACATTTTGTTAAATTAGTTTTTCTAAATTTGCTTTGCTTATAACATGGTCAAAGATGATATATTTTATGTCATTTTTATTTTGTCGTTAAAAATTTATTTAACAAAAAATATCTTATAATATTTGAAAATATGCATCCTAAAAATTATCTTCTTAAAAATCGCAAAAAGAATTATCTTCTTAAAATATCTGCACCTCGAAAATGAAAATACCTATCTCTTGCAAATTGTCTAAGCTAGCCAAAAAAAAAAAATCTTTCCAGAGAACATGTATAATACAATAATTCTAGCATAGGTATACAATATAAATTGTTACACACTTAAAGTACTTAATCTCAAAGTATCATTCTTTCATGTTCTTTTTACATATACAACAATTAATTATGTGTTTCCCAAAAGAAAACTAATAAAATAAAAATAATTACCAAAAATTAAAATCATCAATAAAACATATAATGTAAGTATGAAAAGTATATATAAAGAAATGAATGTGTAACCAAATTAAATATGCAATTACAAATACAATACATAATCACAAATTCTCTCCCAATTCAACCACAAACGATAAACATGTTAAAAAATAAATAAAATGGAATCAGGAATCAACGCAAAGCAAAAATACAAGAAAATCTTACAATATTTGGAACAATACTTCCAACTCATCAAATCTCCCTTTGGACAGAAGAGGAGATGAAAAGCGGAACACAATCGGTCCAGAAAGTAGAACCACCAGAGCTATATGTGTGGGAAGCGAGGTTGTTGGGTATTTTGGTCCCAATCAAACCTCGGGGGTGATGATGAAACATCGTGTCGGAATTTAAGCTTCGTAGGCCTCCGGCCCATGATATGAAGAATTACTGTCCCAGTTAACCACAATACGCGTAGCTCACGAAAATGACAAGTTAGAGACTTTATCACTTTACCTTGAGGTGTTAATTGGGTCGTTGGCCCTGTTGTTCGGTAGGTGGATCCGATTGGCGGCCCGAGTTTTTTAATTAGGCCCTTGACCCATTCCCCTAATTAAACCTAAACCTATCCTATATCTACCCTACGCTTCTCACTCTCTCGATCAAGAAAAGATTATTCACTCCCTCATTCTTTTCTCTCTTGACTGCGCGACTGATCTTCCTCTCTCTGTGAGAACCCCAAACCCTCTCCTTAGTGAACTCCCGTTGTCCTGTCCGCCTCTTGCCCCTTGAGTGCTTCCTTCCTCCTTCGTGGTTTTGGCCCCCTGCTTCCGCGCCCCTGCCTGTGGTGCTTTGTGCTTTCGGCCCTGTTTTGATTGTCGCATCTCCTTCGTGGTTGGGCTCCCTGTCCCGCTCTCTGTGCGCGGTAAACTCCGCGCCCCTGCCTCCTGTGCGCTCGGCTCTGTTGGTGCGGTTTCTGGACTGTGTTTGGTTCGGTCATTTCTTTGTGATATAAGTGGGTTGTGGGTTGCCTCGGAGTGTCTTCTTGTCTTCGTAGTGTGGTGTTGTCTATTGTGGTTGTTGGGGGCAGATTCTAGGCCCTCGATTCATCCTACAACACTGCTTGGATTGTGCAATAAATGAGTTTTAATTACTTGCTTTTATTGCTTAATATTGATTCAATTACTTTGCTAATCTATATTGTGTCTTCTTTCTATGTATTGTGACTAACTCGTTTTACTTTATATTTTGCTAAGTTGGATTTCTCAACAGAGGTTATGGGCCACATAGTTCCTATCTCTAGGAATATGATGACATGAGCCACACCACGCAATTTGACTCAAACTAAAAATATCATTTAAATCACAAGCATAATGAAGAAGAAAAATCTCAATTAAGAGCTTAAATAACCTTGAGAACATCCGTCTCCACACGTTTGATTTCATCGCCCTTTTACCACAAACTCCAACCTTTTACGAATTGCCATAGCCTCTTCAATCTCCGGCGTGAAGGAGCTAGCTACTCTTACTGAAAAAGCCACCTAAACAATCCCTTCTCTGTCTCTAAACACTCCTACCAGTCCCACATAATCAGCATTAGTGTGTATAGCAGCATCACAAGAAAGTCTAATGCCATTTTGCGCCTCTGTCTTAGTCCTCCAAACCACATTACGCACCTGTCTAATTCTCTCAATACTTGATGTGTGTTTTCCTTCCCTAACTACTAATTTGAATCTGTCTAGGAAAACCATAGCTGCCGCAATGGTTTGATCAATAGGAAAAATGGTATTGTGGCGAAGAGTGTCATTTTAGTGCCTCCAAATGGACCACAGCAAGGAGCAAAATTTTTCAGCTTTATCCATTGGCCACCATCCCGAATGTTTCCAAAATCTCTGTACCCAAGAACATTCTTTGAAAGCATGTATATTGGATTCCCAGCATCCACAAATTGGGCAATTTTCTTTCACTTCTACATGATGACTTTGTAAACTTTCCGTCGATGGGAGAGCCTGGTGAATGAGTCTCCAAAGGAATAGTCTTATTTTCGGAGGAATTTGTAAAGACCAAACCTTTTTCCGCCAAACTGTGCTAGAATTGCTTTAATTGACCTGATTGGAGTTTCCGAGAGCTAGCAACAATTTATAACCACTCCGGACAGTATATTCGCCTCCAGCATCATAATGCCAAATCATACGATCTTCCATATTTGTGTAGCCCAGCAGGATCGTTCTAATCACCTCTCTATCCACTAGCAGAAAAAGTTGTTCCAGACGATCTTCGTCCCAACCCCCGATAATTGTAATCAAATCACATACTTTGTCTGGAGATTGGACATGACTTGAATATGGTCTAAAGGAAAAAGGCCGAGGTAGCCATGGATCTGAGAAGAAGTGAATTTTCTTTCCATCCTTGAACTCGCTTCCATACCCTATCACAAATCAAAAGTTCTAAGTTGAATTGTATTAATACGATGTCAAATTCAAATGTAACCAAAACAAAAGATTTTGGTTTTTATTTATGTCTAATAATGTTTATCATAATGATCATTTAATTTTATGTGAACACTTTATAAGAAGAGCATGTTGAGAATTTGGCTCTATTCATCATTCCCTACCTTATATGCTATTTAGTTTAATTTGTGTATAATTGACAGTCGGTAATCCAATTTCATTCAACTATATATCTCGTGGTAAGCAAAACATATTCCTAAGAATGATCCGAATATATCCCTATTTTGAATTCATATGCAAAGCGTTTAGTGGCACGATTATATATTTGATTGCACCCATAAACTGTTATCCTTTCAAATAATCGATAAAAACTCAACAACACAAATCAGCTACATAATTGATCATCTCTATAATGAAAATTAAACAAAAGATTTTAAAATTCATTTTCGGGATTACCTAAGTGTACGAAATAGATGTAAAATCAATTTCTTATTCAATTCCAAAATTTTAATCTTCCATATCATGATGTTATTTTTCTTTAATCTCTTCCTAACCTTATTCTCTAAGTTGAGGTCCAAAGTAAGTTAAAACGTAGGCCGAATCACTTTCCAAAACTTGAAAGACATATAGAAGGGAACAAAATTTTATTCCAATATAAGCACCCTGTTGTGTGATCCCATGACACATCGTATGTATGTTTTACTTTTTCCAAACACACACTTGCAATCATGTGATCACTTACTTTAATACTCTTTCTATCCCAATTATATAGGTTGATTTTTCTTTTTCTTTTGTCTCAATTATATAGACATGTTTCTTTCTTGTGAAGTATTTATTTTGTTTGTTTACTAATGTATTACTTTCAATAATAATAGTTCTGACAGTTAAATAAGGGTAAGTCGAGAATTTTCTTTACAAAAATTATTTTTTTTTAATAACATTAAATATGTTTTCTTGTCGAGATGATTTCCTCTCTCAAAATTAAGCATAGACTACATTTTTAGCTTGATTTTCGTTTATTATCTCAAAAACAAATTGAACATCGAGTTCTATTAAAACAAACTATATTTACACGAGATTAAACAATAATTTTCTAAAAGTACCCTTAAATATTCATATTTAACTATATAAAATGCATTTATCAGAGTCATGTTTCAAAGCAAAATTATATTAGTTGTATTACGTAATTATTGTTAAATTATATTTATTCATATTAATAAACTTATTAATCTCTACCATATATTTGTGTTTAGAAAAAATTAATTAACTTTAATTTTTGGAAAAAAAAATATTAATATTAATTAATAATAATTGTATTGGTGGAAATCAAATGAATGTTGTGTTGGAATTATATATGTCTATAGAGTATAATTCACGACATTTGAAATAAAATATTAATTGATTGTATTAATATGAAGTTGCGTTTGTCCGTAAGTCGATTTGATATTACAGATTGAGCGTTTAAGTTGTTAAACACAGAATGATTCAATTTGTAATTCGATCTAAAATTAACGTTCATAATCAGTAAATAAAAATGGACAATTTATTTTGATAAGATCGTCTCGATTTTATTAAAATCTATCTTTGACTTTGGTAATAAAATTTAGAGTACGTTTGGAACGTATTGGACGGGACCACGTGAAATTAATTTGTAACATTGACCATAAAAACTTAATTTCACTTGACTATCGTACATGGAACCTTAATCCTAATCGGATAATGTACTTCAATTACTAACTTGAAGTTCTTTAAGGTATCAATGAGTAAGATTAAATTGCTGATAAATATCTCGCTACTTTGGGAATTAAAGTGAACGAACGAGGAGCATATATTCGTATTATGGAATCCGTCACCTTTTAGGTATGATCATAATTTCACTGATTCTTCTAGTGGACAGTTGAATTTGAGCTCAGTAATTCTCCAGTAACTGTTGAATTCTATGATGTGATGTGATCACATCGAACTGTCGATAGAAGATAAGAGTTGAGATTTTATGAATATTTAGAGAAATACATTTTGGTCACTTTAACTTGCTCCAAATATTCGAGTTGATCGATGGGGGTAACATGTAAGAATGATAAGTCAGAGGATATAATTATTGATTAATTGTTTCAGTAATTTCAATTTTACTAAGAGTGCAATCTCGTTCTTTTAGTGAAATAGAACGTGATTAATAAATTAATTTTGACTGATCAAGAGTTGACCATATCATAATTAATTTATTGGAGCTTAGTTTAATTGGGTCCGATCAGGTTCCCTCGGTGGCTTCACTATAATAGGCTTATACATGCTTATTACCTATATTGGGCGGTGCAGAAATGGGCTTGAATTATGGTACTAGGGTTGGTAGGGTTTTGGAGTGTAAATAAGTTACAAATAGTCTCCTAAGGCTATTTTTCTTAACCTAGTTGGCAAAGTGGCGAGACACACACTAAAGTGTGTAGTGTGTGTCTCCTCTTTACAAAAAAACCATAATCATAGTGTAACCTAGGTCTAGAGAAAGGTGACCACACACCTGCACAACTATCATTAAAGAACATCGGGGAAATCTTGAGGCTTTGAAGCTTTGGTGAAATCAAGAAGCAGTTGGAAAAGAGATTATTGTAAAGTACGCTATAAGGGTAATATCTCTTTCATTTTTGTGTGCACAAAATTATTTATTCCAAGCAGACTTGGGCCCAAAAAACCATAACCCGATTAACCGAACTGACCTGAACGGAATCCGGTCGGGTTGGGTTGGGTCGATTGTTTTTGAAACTGGATCGGGTCGGGTCGGGTTGGGGCACTCGGGTCAATCGGTTGTTAAAAAAAGGTAAGGGGTTAAGTACACAAATACACAATTTGAAAGGACCTATTTTTAAATATCAAATGATTTAAAAGATATTTGAACAATACAAAACAAATTATGAAAATCAGGTAAAATCCACTGGATAGGGTACAAACACTTGCTGTGTTGTGAGATCCACCGGAGAAAAACAGTTCAGCCGCAAGTGACCTTAAACCACCATAACTCTCTCAATCAACCTTCGAGCGGACAGAGTTCCTTTTCGTACCCTTACCGAGTCAGCATCTCAAACAACCACTGGTGTTATTTCACCGCCACCACTATCTTGCCCCACCAGTATCTCCGCCCAAAAAATGATGGTGCCAACTATTCTTACAACTCAATCATATAGCTATTATACGATCTCGTTTTCAGTTCAAATCGGAAACCACTAAATTTACTGAAACGGACTGAAGCCTCCCTCTAGAGGCACTCTCAAAAGTTTAAATCAAAACCCTCATCCTCGTGAAGATTGATTGATTCTTATTTGTTGTTGCCTGGTTGGTTACTGCATATAATCATACCGTATTCTCTACCAGCTATAAGCGACCATCAATGTAGGACCACGAAGTTTCTACCCTTGACCTAACGAAAAGAAGCTGAAAGTTGTGGTTCTAATGGCAGTAATTTCCAAAGAAGAATTCTGAAATTGCTTTATGGGTTGACAATTTCTTGTCTCATTTTTCTACTTTTCTACAAAGAAAGCCACGGTTCCCTAACATTACATTAATTTTTTTTGCTTCAATTCACCATCAAATTATCATCTAAGTGAATATTACACTTAAGATTTGTATTGTTTAATTATTACTACACTTAAGATTTATATTGTTGAATATTACAATTGTCACTTTATTTCAATTTTACATTTTATTACAATTCTAACTAATTAATTACTATTGTAACTTAATTGTAAATTTCATTTTGAATTATAGTTACAATTACAATTTTATTTTGAATTATGTAATTAGTTACAATTGTAATCTAATTACAACTGAAACTTAATAATAATCAACAATGAATTATATTTTGTAATTAATTACAATTCCAACTTAATATATTTTGTAATGAATTACAAGAGCATCTTTGGAAAATGTATATTTTGATATCACTTCTCTTCCACTGTTGTGCACAATTATGCTTGTATTGATATCCGCATTTATCCCCATATATCCCATATATGTGGATAAACCAAATGTGCTGGGCTAGATGGCCCACTTCTCTTCCATTCTCTTCCACTGTTTACAACACCAATTATGCTTGTATTGATATTCGCATTTATCCCCATATATGGGGATACATGGGGATAAACAAGCAGGCAAGAGCCGAGCAAAAATATTTTTGCAAATTAAAAAAATAATGAAAATTATAAGTTTTAATTTACATTTACCATTGAACACCCTGATGTATATGGGAGTTAAAAAGTGGTTTTCGAGGTGTAAATTTGCATCCAATATACACTACCATTTGGAGATGCTCTAATGAATTAGAATTGCAACTTAATTTCAATTTTGAAATAATTACAATTGTAACTAATTAATTACTATTTTAACTTAATTATACATTACAAGTCATTCAAAATTTCGTTTTTTGTTTAAAAATAATTGAATTAGTTACAAATTATAATTAATTACAATTATAACTTAACTACAATTGCAATTAGTGAATTTGTAAAATATGACAGATTTTTTTGCTGAAATTAATTAAATTAGTTATATTCACCTTAATTATAGCTACAATTGCAACTTAATTACATATTATAATAAATTACAATTGTAATTTTCATTTAATTTTGTAATTAATTATAATTGTAACCATATTTCGATTTTGTAATTAATTATAATTGTAACTAATAGATTCGTAAAACATGACAAATCTTTTATTAAAATTAATTAAATTAGTTACATTTATTTTAATTATAACTAAATTTGTAAATTAATTACATTATGTACTAATGATTACAATTGTAATTATATTTCAATTTTATAATTATATTTGTAATTAATTAATTAATTATAATTGTAACTATGAATTTGTACAAATTAATATAATTCATAATTTGCAATTAATTACATTAATCTAATTCACAAACCATCACCACCATCTCTGACCATCATGACCAAAAAAAAAAAAAATTTCCCACTTCGCCCACAGTAACTGCGTCACCCAACAATCACCCAATAACTGCTGTTAAAATAAAAGCTTATAGTAGTGAAATAAAAAGAGAGTCAACTGTAGTGAAACAAACTACGTGCAACACCACCGAGTGTAGGCGTCAGCTGGAGGTCTCTGCAACCTCTTCACATAACTAAATCTACGACTTGCCACAAACCACCACAACCTACCACACCACTGCCACAACCTATCGACCAGTCGGATCTTCAAGGCCAACATACCACCACCACAACATACACAAACCTGATACAACCTACGCATCAAAATCCAACACATTTGCCTCCGCCGATCTTCACCATCTTGAGCTGCCACAGTGTCACAAAAAAGTGGCTTCGTAGATGCCAAAAATGAAAAAGTGCAGGGAGTAATTTGTCAAATGCCATTTTTCACTGTAAATGGCTGGGAATTGCAAAGCACCCTAAAGAAAATCCACAGGTCTTTCAGAGCCAAGAACAAAAATGTTTCAAGCTCTCACCATTTGATCAACCCATTTTTAAACTAATTGATTCAAGAGCCCTTGATTCAGATTAGAAATTACAAAAGAAAAGGGTACTCACCGTGTTGGGGAAAGGAATCCCTTGATGGCGGCAGCAATTGAATGTTCGAATCGTTAGGAGGGAGTAAAATTAGAACTTTATTTCTCTATTCTACCAGGTTTAATAAAATAGTCTCAAAATACCTGAATTTAAAGATTTAAAATTTAAACATATGATTAGGCCTAATTAGCCCAAAGGTAAACCCTAGATTTACTTCCATCCTCATTTCTTCTGGTCTGGGCTTTGGTTCTCCTCCACCAGCAAGTCCAACACCACCAGTTGTCCTCACCTTCACCGCTGTTGTTTATCGTCCTGACATGGTTTCAAAAAGGAAAGACATGCTGACGTGGATTCAACAAGAAAAGACGCCAACGCAGTCAGCTCTCAAAATGTTGACCTCAACTTAAAGAGATAGGTGATTTGCCAAAATCGAGGTGACTTTATGCCGAGGTGATTTTGGAACCGACCTCAACTTAAAGAGAGAGGTGATTTGCCAAAACCGATGTGACTTTATTCCGAGGTGATTTTGGGACCGACCTCAACTTAAAGAGAGAGGTGATTTGCCAAAACCGAGGTGACTTTATGCCGAGGTGATTTTGGGACCGACCTCAACTTAAAGAGAGAAGTGATTTTCCAAAACCGAGGTGACTTGAGGCCGAGGTGATGTTGACCGAGGTGAATACCGAACACGGTGAGACTAGCGGCGCTGCTGAAATATCAAATCAGCCGTATTATGTGTCAGTAATTATGATTATTTGTAAAATGTCAGTATAATCATATGATGTCATGCTGTCAGCAATGCTATTGGTCATTGTCTACATACTGTAGACGTGATATGTTGTAATGATTGTATTTTGTCTCTTCCCTTACTATAAATAAGGGACATAAATGCTATTCTGAGGCAAGAAAAAAAGAAAAAACCTCTCTAAACTCTTGTTATTTGATTTCGTTGATTTGACCTGGCTGTCAGATCGGTATCGAACTAGACGTGAATTTACGCAACTTTGATCTCAGTTCGCTTTCGATCTATGGCCTTTTTCTATTTCGTGTAATATTCAAACTTTATTCCAACATTGGTCATCGAATTCGAGAGTTGTATACTTAGATAAATTGTTCAAAAATATACAATTCACCTATCAATTTGGAGAATACTACTACTTTTATTTGTTGACAAAAAGCGACGTCAACAAATTGGCGCTAGAAGGAGGGCCCGTATCCTTGTATTCAGAAATCACATACTCGCTCCTGCATCATAATGAGAAACAGACAAAATTCGAGAAGTCACCGGGGAGGTGATGATTCGCAAGGGGATGCTCGTGTGTCAAGGAGGTCCGCCCTTCCGCAACCCCTAGCGGAGGCAAACATGGGAATGGTCCTAGATCGACTTGAGAGGATGCAAAGAGAAATGGAAGATATGAGGAGAAATCAAGATCGAGGTCATCACCGAGAGGAGCATGATGTACAATCTCAACTACAAAGGTCTGATGGACGCTCCCATTTCGAAGAACAACAAACTGGATACTCTTACAACACAAGGAGTACGGTAGGAGAAAGCACACCTTATGTATGAGGTCAAAAATCAATGGGACCGAATCAAGCGCGAAGTGATGAAAAAGAAGAGGAAAGTAGGGCTGTAAGGACTAAGGAAAATGGGGACAGATTTTTGATGAAGAAAGTAAACCCAAAAAACCAGCCAGCTGGAAGCTCGACTCTTCACTTCGGTCAGCCATCGACTCTTCCGTCAAGTAAACCAGATCAAACTGAAGTTGAGCAACTGAAGAAAAGACTATCTGACTTGGAAGCGAAGCAAGAAGGGTTGGGGTCAATAGAACCATCTACCAAGAGGGCATCACCTTTCACAGAGGTTATATTGTCACAACCTCTGCCAGGCAAAATGAAGATGCCTCATCTCACCGAGTACAATGGGGATACTGACCCGGTTTCACATCTGGATCAATACATGTCATGGATGGAGTTTCAAGGGGCAAGTGACGCAATAATATGCAGGGCTTTTCCTTTAACTCGTGGGGACCGGGCTCAACGGTGGTTCCGCAATATATCTCAGCACTCCATATCAAGTTGGTCCCAACTAAGTAGTAAGTTCTTGAAGCAATTCATGGGGTCAAAAATTCTGACCACATCGAAGGAGAGCTTGGTGACCATCAGACAGGAGAAGGATGAATCACTAAAGAACTACTTGGGTCCCTTTAATAGACATATCATGGGAATGGAAAGAATATCGGATGACGCGCTCTTGATGGCTGTCCTGTCAAGCCTGCAAACGCAGACTCATTTCTGGTGGTCAGTACATGAAGATGGACCTCGCACGTACCAGGAGCTTCTTAATAGGGCGCAGAAGTTTATCAATGCCGAGGAAGCGTCAGGTCCCAGAGGAGGTTGCCAAAATGCCACTGGGATGTCAGACAAGAAGGAAAGCAAGGATGATAAGAAAGAATTCAAAGGAAATACTTTTGGGAAAAAGAGAGATTACAAACCTGTTCATAGGTTCCGTCCGTACAATCTTGAACAGAGAGGTGAGCTCTCCCCATTAAATGCGTCAACCGAGGTCATTTTCATGAATGAGAAAGACAATGGGATAATTCCGTCGGCCAGGCCGATAAAGCAGAACCCGAGTAACTTGGACTCATCCCAGTACTGTAAGTACCACAGGTCAGTGGGGCACACCATGGAAGAATGCCGAAATTTGAGATTCGAAATTGATAAGTTAATAAAGAGGGGAAGCTTACAAGAATATGCTGCTGAACCACGGGATTTAGGAAGGTAATTCAAACAACAGGAGAAATACGCCGTCCACCATGGGGTAGAGCCCCGCGGCAAAGACCGGCCTGATGCAATCAGTACAATTGTGAGCGGAAATCAAGTGCAGATTGGGTCAAAGAGGAAAAGACGAGAATTCGCTCGAGAAGCTCGAAATAGCTTTCAGATATGTAGTCATGCAATCACGCCAGACGATTCAGAGTCTTTCAGTTTCTCTGAGGAAGACGCCGGGGGTACTCCAACCACATTCAGATTCTTTGATGATCACGATGCCGGTGAGCGGGATAAAGATCCACAGAACACTGGTGGATGATGGCAATGCTGTGAATGTGTTATACTGGAAGACCTTTGAAAAAATGGGAAATGACCTGTGTAGCTTACGGTCGAGGAGGACAAGGATTCAGGGTTTCACGGGCGACTACATCTGCCCAAAAGGTGAAATATCTTTACTCGTGGAACTGGGGACATGATCTTGTCAGAGATGCGTAATTGCTGGTTTTGTGGTAGTGGACGTCATGACGAACTATAATGCCATATTGGGAAGACCAATCCTCCACGAGCTTAAGGCAGCAGCTTCAATTTATCACTATTGTCTGAAATTTCCTACGCCACACGGAGTGGCTACCATAAGGGGGGATCAGAGGGTTGGACGGGAGTACAATTTAGGCTTCACTTCCAACAACGTCCAAATGGTAAAAGAAGGGAGTCCTATTGTGGAACCAAATGAAGAAGACGAACCAATAACGGACCTGAAAACGCTGGATCCCAGGGGTACTCAAGATAGGGGCCAGTCAGGACCAGTGGAAGAGTTGGATGCTGTGAAAGTTGACGACATAAAACCCGATGTCGAGTTCAGAATCGGACAGGGGTTAATGGAAACTATCAGGACCGACCTCATCAATTTTTTGAGAAATAACTCAGATGTGTTTGCATGGACTCACTCGGATATGGAAGGGATTGATCCTAAACATGCATGTCACCATCTCCACGTTAATCCTGATTTCAAACCGAAGGTACAAAACAGGAGGTCGCTTAATCCTGAACGGTATGAAGCGCTGTCAAGGGAGATGGTGAAACTACTTAGCAATGGATTTATCAGGGAATCCTTCTATCCTGCATGGGTAGCTAATCCAGTGCTAGTAAAGAAAAATAATGGGACATGGAGGCTGTGCATAGATTTCTCCGACCTAAACAAAGCATGCCCCAAGGACAGTTTCCCCCTCCCCAGAATTGGTCAAATGGTGGATACTACGGCCGGACATCAGCTCCTCAGCTTCATGGACGCTTACTCGGGGTATAACCAAATACCAATGAATGAAGCAGATGAAGAGCATACCTCATTTATGACTGATCGGGGATCCTATTGCTATAAGATGATGCCGTTTGGCTTAAAGAACGCGGGAGCAACGTACCAGCGTTTGGTGAATGAAATGTTTAAGAATCTCATCGGGAAGACAATGGAGGTGTACGTCGATGACATGCTTGTAAAGAGTATCCGAGCTGAAGACCATATTTAGCATCTTGATGAAATGTTCCAAGTACTGCGGACTTACCGAATGATGTTGAATCCCAAGAAGTGCTCCTTCAGGGTAGGATCAGGGAAATATTTAGGCTACCTGGTAAACCAGAGGGGTATCGAAGTTAACCCTGATAAAATACAAGCGTTGATGAAGATGAGGGAACTGAGGAAAGTCAAAGAGGTGCAAAGCTTGACAGGAAGGATAGCAGCTCTGAGCCGTTTTGTATCAAGGTCTACAGATTAATGTCGACCATTCTTTGATATTATCAGGAATAATAAGGAGTTTGAGTGGACGAAAGAATGCGAGATGGCCTTTGACGAATTGAAGAAGCAATTGGCGTCTCCGCCCATCCTTTCGAAACCGTTATCGGGAGAAGTGCTCTCTATATACTTGGACGTTTCAGAATTGGCAATGAGTGCAGTCCTTGTGAGAACTGAGCAGGGAGTTCAACGTCCTGTATATTATTTCAGCCAGGCCCTGTATGATGCTGAACTTTGGTATTCTGAAATGGAAAAACTGGCATATGCTTTGATAATGTCGACTCGAAAATTGAGGACTTATTTTTTGGAGCATCAAGTCGAAGTATTGACAAATTACCCTCTGAGGCAGGTGTTACAAAAACCCGAGATGTCTGGATGGTTATTGAAATGAGCAGTGGAGTTGGGACAGTTCGACCTTGTGTACAAAGCAAGAGCTGTCATCAAAGGGCAAGCCTTGGCTGATTTCGTAGTGGAGCTCACACCAACGGTGCAAAGTTGCTGTGCGAAAGTAGATAGGACCTGGTGGTTATACGTTGACGGTTCATCAGTAGGAAACCGAGCAAGGGCTGGGGTCGTTCTGATCAGCCCAGATAATCAATTCTTCTGCAGCTCTTATCGTTTTGATTTTGAGGCAACCAATAACGACGCTGAATATGAGGCTCTGATTGCAGGGATGAACATGGCTCAAGCGATGGATGTTGATAGCCTTATCCTGCACAGTGATTCCCAACTGATAATCAACCAAATACAGGGAACGTATGAAGCCAGAGGTGAAAAGATGAAGACCTACAGAACAAAGGTTTTAGAAGAGCTGAAGAAGTTTAGGCAGGCAGAGATTATCCAGATCCCTCGATCGAAAAATAGTCAGGCTGATGCTTTGACTCGCTTAGCAACAAGTGAAGGAACGTCTGAATTGGAAAGCATATCAATCGAAACCTTGGCGCGATCAGCCTTAAAACCCGTCATCTTCAGTCTTCCAGCAAACCTCTCTGAAGAGGACATGGAAGGATGAAATTATCCAATACTTACGAGAAGGGACGACGCCACCTGATCAAGTGAAGGCCAGAAGTTTGAGGATCAGATCTGCAAGGTATACTTTAATTGGGGATGACCTATACAAACGAGGATTCTCCCTACCATTGTTAAAGTGTTTGGACAATGAAGAGGCGGAATATGTTATGAAGGAAATCTACGAGGGCATTTTCGGGAACCATTCAGGGGGACAAGCGATGACGTTCAAAATTATTAGGCAGGGGTACTTTTGGTCTACCCTGAAGAAGGACGCAATTGAATTTGAAAAGAGATGAGACAAATGTCAAAGGTTCGCCCCAATAATGAAGAACCCTCCCGAAGAGCTGACTTCGGTTATGAGCCCATGGCCGTTCGCTAAATGGGGAGTAGATCTGATCGGATCATTGCCAACGGAAAAGGGGGGAAACAGATTTGCTATAGTTGCAGTGGATTATTTTACGAAAATGGGCAGAAGCTGAACAGTTGGTCAAAATTACAGAGCAGAAAACTACAGACTTTATGTGGAAATCAATTATTTGTAGGTTCGGAATCCCACAATCCATTGTGAAAGACAACAGGAAATAGTTCGACAACGAAAGGTTTAAATCTTTTTGTGAAGGACTAGGTATCAGGAAGCATTTCTCAACTCCGAACCATCCTCAATCCAACGGACAAGTTGAAGCGGTGAACAAAATTATCAAGCATAACCTAAAAACCAGACTCGAAAACCTGAAAGAAACATGGGCGGAAGAACTACCAGGAGTATTGTGGTCCTACCGGACAACCCACAGGATATCAACCAGAGAGACCCCATTCACCTTGGCTTTCGGAACAGAAGCTGTAATCCCAATAGAGGTGGGTATGCCATCGTTTCGGGTCACTCACTTCCATGAGAAAGATAACGATGATGCCCTCACTTCTGAATTGGACCTTATGGAGGAGAAGCGATTACAAGCACAAGTTAGGAATGCAGTGTACAAACAAAGGAGTGCGAGGTAGTACAATTCCAGGGTGAGGTCGAGAAAGTTCCAAATGGGGGATCTAGTGTTGAGAAAGACGACCACGACGCGTGAGCCTCTGGGACCAAACTGGGGAGGTCCATATCGAATCAAGAAGGCCGTGAGAAATGGGTCGTACGAACTAGAGTCACTTGATGGAATTCAGCTTCAACACCCCTGGAACGTAGAACACTTGAAGAAATATTTCCAGTAGGACAGAATGTGAATATTTTTTGATGTCAACCGAGATATGTAATCAAATAAATGAAAAGTTTAATATTTCAAAGTATACAAATCGGAATGGATATTTCCAAAGCGAAGACCTTAGTTGATGATCCGTAAGTACCTATAAGGCAGGATATCATCAACATTACAAGGAAATCCATCTCAAAGGTGAGAAAGACCTCCTTGAGAGGCAAAACGAAGACCTTAGTTGATGATCCGTAAGTACCTATAAGCCAGGATATCATCAACATTACAAGGCAATCCGTCTCAAAGGCGAGAAAGACCTCCTTGAGAGGCAAAACGAAGACCTTAGTTGATGATCCGTAAGTACCTATAAGCCAGGATATCATCAGCATTACAAGGCAATCCGTCTCAAAGGCGAGAAAGACCTCCTTGAGAGGTAAAACGAAGACCTTAGTTGATGATCCGTAAGTACCTATAAGGCAGGATATCATCAACATTACAAGACAATCTGTCTCAAAGGCGAGAAAAACCTCCTTGAGAGGCAAAACAAAGACCTTAGTTGATGATCCGTAAGTACTTATAAGGCAAGATATCATCAACATTACAAGGTAATCCGTCTCAAAGGTGAGAAAGGCCTCCTTGAGATTCAAAACAAAGACCTTAGTTGATGATCTGTAAGTACCTATAAGGCAGGATATCATCAACATTACAAGGCAATCCGTCTCAAAGGCGAGAAAGACCTTATTGAGAGACTAAACGAAGACCTTAGTTGATGATCCGTAAGTACCTATAAGGCAGATATCATGAACATTACAAGACAATCCATCTCAAAGGCGAGAAAGACCTCCTTGAGAGGCAAAATGAAGACCTTTGTCGATGATCCGTAAGTACCTATAAGGCAGGATGTCATCAACCTAATAAGGCGATTCATTATGAAGACAAAATAGGGATGAGAAGTCTAGGTCGGAGATCCATGATCATCTGTGAATAAATACTGAGGTGTAAAATGACTGACCTCCATTCAACAAACGAGGTGTTTTGGTGAACTAATACCGAGGTGAAAAGATGACCGACCTCCATTCTACAACGAGGTGTTTTGGGTGTGAATTTACCAAGCTAAGTATTCACTTCGTTTATAATTCACCTCTACATTTCATATTGAGTGAATTAACGTTTGAAAATTGGTTAAGTATTCACTTCGTTTATAATTCACCTCTGCATTTCATACTGAGTGAATTAACATTTGAAAATTAGTTAAGTACTCACTTCGTTTATAATTCACCTCTGCATTTCATATTGAGTGAATTAATGTCTGCAAATTGCTTAAGTATTCACTTCGTTTATAAATCACCTCTGCATTTCATATTAAGTGAATTAACGTCTGCAAATTGCTTAAGTATTCACTTCGTTTATAATTCACCTCTGCATTTCATATTGAGTGAATTAACGTTTGAAAATTGGTTAAGTATTCACTTCGTTTATAAATCACCTTTGCATTTCTTAGTGAGTGAATTAACGTTTGCAAATTGCTTAAGTATTCACTTCGTTTATAATTCACCTCTGCATTTCATATTGAGTGAATTAACGTTTGAAAATTGGTTAAGTATTCACTTCGTTTATAAATCACCTTTGCATTTCTTAGTGAGTGAATTAACGTTTGCAAATTGCTTAAGTATTCACTTCGTTTATAATTCACCTCTGCATTTCATATTGAGTGAATTAACGTTTGAAAATTTCTTAAGTATTCACTTCGTTTATAATTCACCTCTGCATTTCATATTCAGTGAATTAACGTTTGAAAATTGCTTAAGTATTCACTTCATTTATAATTCACCTCTGCATTTCATATTCAGTGAATTAACGTTTGAAAATTGCTAATTGTTTGACTTTGAAATACTCAATGCTAAAATGAAATTCTCTTTTTTATTCAAAAGAAACAAGAATGAAAGTTACAAGACAACATTGATATAAAGATATGTGACTATTCTTCAATGTTGACAACCTTTTCTGGCAGGTTGGTTTGATACTCAGTGAGTGGGGAGAGTAAGGATTCTTCATCGACCTCTTCAGGCATCAGCTCTAAATACTTTTTGTAGACCAGCTCGAGCTTGTTTTCAAGAAACTTATATCCACCTCAGGCCATTTTTCTTCCAGCTCCTCTACTATCTCTTTGAATGTGAGATAGTAGGTCTCGTCCACATCATGTTCGTATTCCACTGAGTCTTTAAACTTTTTCACGGCCTCCTTGTAGGAACCTTGGACAACAGCCTCTAGATCATTTTTCTCCCTCTTCAAGTTGACCTCAATTTTATTGGCTTCGTCCAATTCCTTTAATAGCCTCTCTTTTGCGACCTGCAATTGAGTCACATTGTCCTTTAGGGAGGCCACCTCCTCCCTTAGAGGAAACACTTCGTCCTTAAACTTGGACAACTCAAGTTTGGTCTCTTTAAGCTTGGCCATCTCTTCTAAGACCTCCTTTAGTTTGGCCTCTGCCTCATGTCTGGCTTTCACTTCTACCTCAAACATGTTCCTGGCATCGTCGGCGAGCTTCTTGAACTTTCCAGTGTCAGAGGCCGCCTCGCTTAATCTGGACTGAGCCCGGCAGAGATAATTCAAAGCTTGACCGACCTGTGCAGTATTGGTCGCTAATAGGTCGTCCAAAGGCATATCTTCGCAGAACATCTCTTGACGAGGTGTCCAGGTCTTGGCCGGAACATCCATGGCCACCTTAGTCTACAGGGGGACCTTCATTAAGCCCATAGGAGTTAGGTTGGCCGCAGACACAAACTCCCTATAAATTTTGGGGCGAGACCCTTTTAGAGAGCTTGCCAGTTCAGCTCTTACGGGATGCACTCCCATATACGAACCCCCCTGCAGGGCTGATTGGGAGGACCCAGCTTGGTCCCCAAAAGTCTGAGGAGGTGGAATTGGAATGTCAGTTTTATCTTTGGCGACCTCAGCTTGTTTGGATTTCTTTTGAAGAGGCGGGTCAACCGGATCCTCTTTGGGAGGAGGTGAGGCTCTGGCCGTTTGTTTTTGGGCTACTCTCTTGCGAGCATCGGCCTTGGCGTTTGCAAGTTTCTTCTCCTTCATTGACTCCATCTTCTTTTTACCTTTACGGGCTGACATGAAAATAAATACAGAAATAAGGGTTCTTAGTATACACCTCGAAAATACAAAGCGTTGAAAATCTGTAGTGTAATGATCTGAAACTTACACTTTGGAAGTGGAGGGTAGTAATCAGATGGATCGATAAAAGTAAGGGTTGATTCAAACAAGCGTTCTTCAGTCAGAAGCTCTTTTACCGATCTATAGTGATCAGGTTGGTCGGTCAGATGGATAATCCTCTCGATGATTTTTGGGTCCAAATCTGCCTCTCTCACCTCTACAAAAAATGAGATGATTAATATTAGAACAATTCAGCTTGAAAATATCCCACATATAAAGACTTACTAAATTTATCCCTATAGAGAACGGGAATGGTCGAACTGATTCCATCACTTCGATAGGGGCTCATCCAATTTCCCCCAACGAAGAACCACTTCTCTTTCCAAGAGCGGACTGATTCAGGAAAATCAATCAGTAATCTTCGTCCCCCAAAAACTGACCTCTGCATCGCATAAAACCACCCCTTTTTTGCCATCAACTCGAAACTGATATGCAAAATTAAATTCGTCCACTGAGGGATCGTTGTATCCCAAGCGGTTGTAAAGGGATATGAACCCAAGGATGTACCTCCAACCATTAGGGTGAATTTGGGTGGGGGCTACACCCCAAGATCGGAAAAAGTCAGTTATGATGAACGGAAGCGGAAATGTGAGGACTGCCTCCGGAATTTGGTAATTAGTAGCTACACAACCTTTAGGTGGCTGGTCAACTCGTTCGTAAATTTCGGGAAGGAAAAAATGTACATATCCTGGGTTTCTATATTTATTTTTTCAAATTTGTAATTCGTTTTCAGTGGCTTCAGATCGGAAATGTTTACAAGCAAAATCCGAACTGTAACTAGTACAAGGGTCAGGTCGCTGGAATGTGGCAGTAGAAGGATATCAGAATGAACTGGCCAAGATGGAACATGATTCTAGTACTATCGCTAAAGGTATGGGCTGCGGGATTTCATCATCACCCTCCTCGCCTTGAAAGAGGCACTGGGTCTCCTTACTCTCCTCCCAGGACACAGACAATTCGGCCTCCTTACCCCTATTCTCTGACCTCACCCCACTTTCCTCAAAACTAATACTATCGCTCATCCTTAAGAGTGATTATAACGAGCTGGACAGTTAGATAAAAAGGGGGGGGAAGGAATTTCAAAACAAGAGAAAATTGAGAAGAAACGTCAAAGCACCCTCACCCGAAGAAAGAAATAGCTGATCTGATCTGATAACGAGGTGAAATAAAGGTCGTGTAAGTAAACGATCTGATATTGGCAGAGAGAATTTCGAATGCTCAATAGGTTTCTTATGAGGAGAATGCCCCTATTTATAAGGAGAGAAGAGAGAGAGAGAGATCATTAATCAGTCATAATGATAAGACGCGTTGCCATTATGGAGGCGGCGACACATGATCCGAGAACTGACACACCATTCGCACAACGACACCTGGCAATTGGAAATTGATAAAAATTAAAGGCGACGCCAATTAGTAGGCTGTAAGACAACTGGGATTTCGAGATCCGTCCACAAAATCTTTTTTGACCGATCTTGAGGGGACATTTGTTGTTTATCATGCTGACGTGGTTTCAAAAAGGAAAGACGTGCTAACGTGGATTCAACAAGAAAAGACGCCAACGCATTCAGCTCTCAAAATGTTGACCTCAACTTAAAAAGAGAGGTGATTTGCCAAAACCGAGGTGACTTTATGCCGAGGTGATTTTGGAACCAACCTCAACTTAAAGAGAGAGGTGATTTGCCAAAACCGAGGTGAGTTTATGTCGAAGTGATTTTGGGACCGACCTCAACTTAAAAAGAGAGGTGATTTGCCAAAACTGAGGTGACTTTATGCCGAGGTGATTTTGGGACCGACCTCAACTTAAAAAGAGAGGTGATTTGCCAAAACTGAGGTGACTTTATGCCGAGGTGATTTTGGGACCGACTTCAACTTAAAGAGAGAGGTGATTTACCAAAATCGAGGTGACTTGAGGCCGATGTGATGTTGACCGAGGTGAATACCGAACGCGGTGAGACTGGCGGAGCTGCTGAAACGTCAAATCAACTGTATTATGTGTCAGTAATTATGATTATTTGTAAAATGTCAGTATAATCATATGATGTCATGTTGTCAGCAATGTTATTGGTCATTGTCAGTCACATACTGTAAACGTGATATGTTGTAATGATTTTATTTTGTCTCCTCCCTTACTATAAATAAGGGACATAAATGCTATTCTGAGGTAAGAAAAAAAGAAAAAACATCTCTAAACTCTTGTTATTTGATTTCATTGATTCGACCTGACTGTTAGATCGGTATTGAACTAGACGTGAATTTACGCAACTTTGATCTCAGTTCGCTTTCGTGTAATATTCAAACTTTATTCCAACATTGGTCATCGAATTCGAGAGCTGTATACTTAGATAAATTGTTCAAAAATATACAATTCACCTATCAATTTGGAGAATTCTACTACTTTTATTTGTTGACAAAAAGCGACGTCAACAACCGCCATAACCTCTTCCTTCAAACCCACCACCATCAACATCTCCACCATCACCGGCCTGATTCACATGTTCAGAAACTTAAACACAACAAAAATCAACATATATAATGCTAAATCGTGCTAAGTTTCATATGCAGAAGTTATATAAAGGTTATGTCTTCTGACTTCAATCTTTTCCTGTGTTGAAGTTTTCAAAGCTTAAATTTAAAACTTGTTTCATAAAAACCAACTTTAAAGTTTGAACATTCATTTGCAATAGTTATTTAAATGTAACAGAACTGCCTTCGTATCGCGAGGCACTACTGGTGGCATTATAAGACGTTTCTTTCCTTTATCTTTATATCTGCGTGTTTGCACCAAAAAAAAGGGACAAAAGTGACCCGGTCCGACCCGATTCGAGTTGGTTCGGTTTCAGAGAGGAAGAAACCCAATATTTTCGGGTTGGATCGGGTCGGTTTTGGGTTGAAACTGACCCGACCCGTCCAAATGTGCAGCTCTAATTCCAATTTAAATACATAAAATAGAAAATCTTGTAACGAGATGATCTATCACAAGAAATGAATTTTTGTAAGTAGAACAACCAGGGTTCCCGACATGTTGGTGAAATGAAAAACTGAATGATTCCCATGTATTCACACTTTTTATATAATTTAAATAAATAAAACATTGAAAAATAGTTTTATAGCTAAGGATGAATAAGATATTTTAAAAAAATTATAAGAACAATATAATTTAAAAATATTTTTCCCTTTAAGTACATTTTAGAAGTAGTACAGATGAATGACATAATTCTTTAAATTTTATAACTAATGCCCAATTTTACTTTCATCATATATAGCAAATGAAACATAAAAAGTTAATAAGCAATCCCATATTTCATGTCTGTTGTGACATAAACTTGAATCATACCTTCCCTGTGGCATTGTCATCAATGATGTTTGATTAATTTTTTTTTGATTTTGGAGTGCTATTGAATGCATTTCCAAAGATCTGTTAGTTTGCATGTTCCCGACAATATGCTCAGGTTTCAAATGTCATCTCCACATTTCTATTTTCCTTAAATTCCATTGAATGACAACGGAGAGACAAGACATTTTAGCTTTTGTTTGGCAAATTAAAAAAAAAAAAAAATTTGTTTTTAAACAACACAATTTTCAAATCATTTTTAATCACATATATTTTATTTCTCTACTTTTCAGCTACACATCTTACCTCAAAAATTTTAAAAAAATATATTTTTAAACACCAAAATTTTAACAAACATAGCTTCAAAACATGCCATTATCCCTTATGTACGTAACTACAAGAAATTTACAATTGTCTTACAAAATCTCCACTTACAAACTGAGATTTATAGGAAGAAATCACCTTTTTTTCCCCCCACTAGAACGAGGATTCATAGGGCTAACATTTGACTCCAAAATTTTCAAAAATAGAGGACTTGTACTCACAAACATGTATATTTTTCTAGACAAGAAATTCATATATCCTTTATCGACAAAAAAATTGACCCATTTGTAAGTTAATAATTAGGGAAAAATTCTCAATTTTTTTAGTAGTACCTGCCAAATATATTTTGGTATGGAAAGATACCTACTTACATAAAAGAGTGACTTGGGTTTTTTTACCATTCATTCTAGGGGTGGTCGTTTGTCGGTTCGGTTCGGTTATTGAAGGAACCAAAACAAAACCAAAACTCTCGGTTCGGTTCCTTTAATAACAAGAACCGAACAATTTCGATTTCGGTTTGGTTATCGGTTATTTTTCGGTTCCTATTAAAAAAATTAAAATTGATGCAAACACGAAAATATATCTAATTATTTGCAAAAATCAAAGCTAAATAGAGCTAATAGAGCATCCAAAACATATAAATAAGACTTATTAAACTTAAGCTCCAAATTGAAGGAAAAAAAAACAATCAAATAATCACGAAACAAAATTTAAATTAAAATATATCTTCAAAATACATCAATAAAGGTTTTTAAATATCAAATTTCACAAGTTCTTTACGTTATCAACTCTTTCTACAAGAAAAATATTAAGTATGAATGGCAGTAAATGTTGTCTAAAGTATTTGTGAAATGAAATATTATGATACATACAATTCGATCGTGTTCGGTTATTTTTAGGTTCTTTGTTATGTTCTTTTGTTAAAAAATTCATCAATTATTATGCAAAGAAATACATAAAGTGTTATGCGGGCTTAATTTAAATTAAGAATGTTAGGTTCTCGGTTCGATTTTCGGAACTGATCGATTTTTGGTTTTCCATTTTTCAATTTCGGTTCGGTTTTGGTTCTCATTTTTTCCTAAGGAACCAACCGGTTTCAATTTTTTCGGTTCGGTTCTCTAGGTTCCGATTTTTTTGTCCACCCCTAATTCATTCACTTCTTCTTCTGCCCAGTTCACCGTGCAAGGGCCAAGGCTGGTTCTTTGTGTTGAAACCTCTACGTAGCCAAAGAACAAAAATATGAGAATCCCTACTAGTGTTGCCAACGGGGCGGATCGGACCCCGATCCGTCAAATTTCGGGGCGGGGCGGGGCGGGGCGGGGCGGATCGGGTTCGGGTCGGGGCGAATCGGTCCACCGATCCGTGGACCGATCTGCCGAATTATTTTTTTATTTTTTTATAATTTTATAATTTTTTAAATATATTTTAAATTAAATCTTTTAAAAAAAATTTAGAAAAATTATTATTTTTTTAATTTTTATTTTATTGAAACGAGACGTATAAAGGCCAATTCGCAGATTCAACAGATCGAGTTTTTTTGCCATCACTTATTGAAATTCTTTCTTCAAATGAAGAATATGAAAAATGTGTTTTCTTTAAAATGCAAAGATTGCAGGTTATTCCCAGAAATTAAAGTTTGCTACAAAATTTACATATTAGATTTTTATACATGATAAAAAAATTATATTAAAAAAAATGTCTGATCGCGGATCGGGGCGGATCAGATCAGCTCTGATCCAAATCCGCTCCGTGAATTTTCGGATCGGGGCGGATCACATAAATTTCGATCCGTCGTTCCACGGATCGGGATTTTTTCGAATTGGATCGGACCGGGTCGACGGATTGACGAGGCAGATCGAATTTTTTTGCCATCTCTAATCCCTACTGCAACCGTGAAAATACCAACATATTGATACTCCGTAAACATGAAATATGTTGCACCAAGTTCACTAATATTTCGCGATGCGAAATATTTTCGCAAGTGTACTGGTTGCGAGAAGTAATAAAGTGCATCTAAGGGTCCAGATTATCGTTATACGGAAACTGCTACTAAGTACCGAAATATGTTAGTTCCTATCCCTATTTGAACGAGCAAAAGATTTTGTTTGATGTTTAAAACTAAAATTAAAGAATTAAACTAAAGAATTAAAATTTGCGAAATTGTTTTGTTTTGTTTTTTGTTTTTGTTTTTAAAAACGAATTGTAAAGTAGTTGGGAATCCCGATTTTACCTAACCAATTAAATTAACTCCAATCCCATTTTATTTCATAATAATGCATTCAGTCGAATTCACTTGTGCATATGAAATTCCTATCTCGAGTTTAAATCAATTCTACCTAATTAAGTCAACCATGTATTTTTTATAGCGGGGTAAGAATTATTCCTTAACTAAGTATACGAAATACAAGAATTCTCATAGGAATTGCAATAATAACAATAATATATCTCTATATCTTGTCCAATTACCGAATTTATTACCTCGATCTTAGTTATTAACTCACCTCTTTGATTATGGAAATAACTCATTATATCGTGAATTGGTGATCAAGCAACCCAAACATTAAAAGCAATAACAAATCAACAGAATTTGGAATTAAAATAATCAAGTTAGGCTACATCGTTCATCCCAACATTAAATTTTGTTACACATCATATTTAAAATAACAAAAACAATAAAAATAAGCGTTGATTGAAAGTAATATAAAGAATGGAAAGCTTGCACCAAGTATCGATTCTTTAATTATCTCCAAATCTCTCCCCTTTGCTATGATTGATTCCCCAAAAATTTGGTGTTAATTTCCCAATTGTGGCTCGTTCTTCGGAGAGGCAATGATTCAGAAATTGTGCCTCACAAGTTGTATTTATAGGTATTGAAGAAACCTAGGTCAAAAAGGTTGAGAACCTGTTGAAAATCGCGAGAAAAATCTGAACCCAAGCCTCATCAAAAAGGCGCACGATCGGGTGGTGCAATTGTCGGGGATCGCGTAGGCATGTCCAAAACTCTCGAGTGATTATTTTTGCCTTTCGCGTGATCGTGCGCTATGGAATGTCGCAATCGCGTGGAGTGACTTTTCAATGTAAATTTTCACCTTTCCAAATCCGTATAAGTTGGTCCCTCCCTTTTAATTGCGGCTTTAGTCCTCAACTTTCAATTGAAGCGATTTAGTCTCCATACTTTGAAATCTTCTCAATTTGCTTGTTTTAGCTCTTAACTCCTTCAATTAGGTTCTCTAACTTCTGATTTGCTCACTTTGACATCACGCATGATTCCCGATTGTTGTCATAAACTCCTCAATTTCTTAATTAAGCTCCAATTAGTATTCAATTGTGCATTTTCCCAATTAATTGCTTCATTCTTCATCTTTTGGGATATTTTCTAAAATGTAACAAATAAATATAAATTAAATAGGAATGATTCTAAAATGACAATAATTTATTCTAATTTAGACATACAAATAAGTGTATAAAATACACTTATCAAATACTCCCAAACTAGAATTATTGTTCGTACTCGAACAATGTAGAATAAAAACTAATGAATCAAGATAATAAAGTAGAAAATATTCTTGTCATGTTAACATGTCTACCATATGCTTCAATAATCCAAATCAGTTCGTACTTCATTAAGAGTTATGAAAAACAAAGAAAAATAAGTCTAGTTATCTCTTGCCATATTTTCAATTGTATGTGTGAATAGCCAATGTCGAACGCAAACTCATGCAAAAACATGTCCAACACTGTGTAGCTCTTTATGCATAATCAAGCCTAAAAGCCATGTGGACAACCCTATTTACACTACAACAAAGTTAGCCTTTTACGGCATGAATTGCATGCCATAAAATCTTTTTTACGGCCTGCAGTCGCACGTCGTAAAAGGTCACGCCGTAAAATCTTACGGCGTGCAAATTCACCCGCTGTAAAACTAAGTTTCAAAGCGTGCGTCACTCGGATTTTACTTAGTACGCACAATATTGAAATCAAGTTAAATTAAGGAGATTAAGTAAAAAATGATTATATTTGCATAACAATGAAATCAAGTTCAAATTAAGGAGATTGTATGTCCCATCGAAAGTTATAACTGAATTTTACTTAGTACGCACAAAAATCTTGAAACCAAAAATGATCAATGACAACGAGTCCAAGAACAAAACAACCAACAAAAATATTATTCAGGTTATGGAAGGGAAAACCATTACATTTCTCCATTCTTTACTCTAAATAGTTGATTAATTTTGTATTTTTCTAGAATTTGATTCAATCTGAATGCTCACTCATTGCGAGCTAGCTATTGCTGATAAGTTAAGAAAGCTCTAAATCTAATTAGAGAAATTAAATTACCTCTTTTTGATAACTTGTTTATAAACAACAAATTTCTCCCAATCACATATTTTACTTGAAAATAACAAGTTCTTTATTTATAAAAAAAGAACTATTATTTATAAAAAAAGAACTAAGTGTTCGGCAATTGGTTTATAAACCAATTTTTAAACTACACAATTTCAAAATTACTTTTTAACCACACATTTTCTCTCTCCAATTTTTAATCACGCATTTTACTTGAAAAACACAAAAAAAAAAAAAAAGGTTTTCTTGGACAGCCAAACAGACTGTAAATCATTCATTTAGTTTAAATTTAAGTAGTCCAACAGAAGCTAAAACAGTAAAACTAGAGTGGTTGTTGTGAAGATTAAAACATAAGTATCACTTGAAATCGGAGCCCTGTGAAGATCATGAATAGGGACGGAACTAGGAATTTTTTGTGGGGGGTGGGGGGGGGGGGAGGCCCGCATCTTGGGACCAAATGATTGAAATCGAACTATTTTGAGTCTAAAATAGATAAGTTAAATTGATAGACTAATTTGAACAAATAACATCTTAGATTATTATTTTTAAATGCATTTTGTATTTGTTGGGTTTTTGACCCAAAATAATTTATGGGTTAAATTTATTGTTTGAGTTAATTGAAGTTGGCCCATTAGAGCGCATGCTGATTTTTTAGTTTTTAAATTGAAGCTTGGAGGACCTTTTGTGCAATTTTAAATAACTTAACACTTAACCTAATGATTTGAATTGACAAACTCTTGCTAGGATATAATACACATGAAAAGAAGCCAAAGAAATTGGAATTGGGTCTGTCTCATTTCACGCATAGAATAGAAGGCTGGGGAAGAAAAAAGTTCAGTGGGTTATTCCTCTACTTTTTCGACTGAATAATACACACACAGTAGACATAGAGAAAGAAAAATGGCAGCTTATATATAATGTTGGAAGAAAGGTTTTGACTGAGTTTCTTCTTCTTCAACTTGTTTTCTCTAAGTATTATTTTAGAATGATTTTAGGTGCTATTTAAACTCTATCGTATTATTGTTGGGTTCCATCTATTGTATTAGATGATGTATATTTTGGTTGTCAAAATTGATTCTTGAAGGAGTGTATTGAGTTACCTTTTCATTTAGGATAAAAATCTAGAGAAGAAATATTGTATTTCTATTATTTGGTAATAGTGAAATTATCGGTTTGCCCCATCGATTTTCCCTTCTCATTGGAGGGTTTTACGACGTTAAATAATTATTGATGTTATCGCATTGCTATTTAGTATTCCGATATTTTATTGCTTGTGGATTGACATGTTTGTGTAGTCTAATTCCTCAACAAGTGGAATCAGAGCTAAAGGTTCAAGCTCTAGGAATATTGCGAAGTTGATAATGGGTTCCAAGTTTGAGGTGAAGCGATTTGACAGAAAGAATAATTTTAATATTTGGAAAAGAACAGTTGAAGATGTTCTCGTGTAACAGGGACTTTACAAAGCTTTGCAGGGTAAGAGGCCGGAAGGGATGAAAAATGAAGATTAGGAAGAGCTGGAAGCGAAGACCGTAAGTACAATCAGATTGACTCTTGTACCTGAGGTAAAGTATAGTGTTTTGAATGAGAAATCTGCTTCTAAGTCGTGGAAAACATTAGAAGATTTATATATGTCTAAGTCCCTAACTAATAGACTTTATTTGAAAAAATAATTATATGAGTTGAAGATGGATGATGATAGTGAAGTCAGGGACCACTTGAATAAGTTTAATAAGTGCGTGACTGAGATGTTGAATGTGGATGTGAAAATTGAGGATGAAGATAAGGCCATTATCTTGTTGTCTTCCTTGCCCAAATCATATGAGACGTTGGTAACTACATTGTTAGTTGGTAAATCTACTTTGAATGTGAATGAGGTTTCGACTGCTTTGTTAGAGACAACCAATATGAAGAAGCCAAGTGGTAATGTGAATGGTGATCGGGTTCTGTTGACTACTTCTGATAATATGTATGGTAGAGGTGAGTCACGCGGAAGAAATTATAGTCAGAGGGATCGTTCTCACTCTCATCCAAGGAGAGACGTGGAGTGCTATTATTGTCACAAGAAGGGTTACGTTAGAAGAGATTGTAAAGAATTGACAAAACATCTTGAATTGAGGAGAAAAGGTAAAGAAATCATAGAGAATTCAAATTCTACAAACGTGGTGGACGAAAATTATGATCATGATGTTTTATGTGTTTCTAATGATGAGAGTCTAGTTAGTGATTGGTTTTTAGATTTTGGATGCCTTTATCACATGTGTCCAAATAGAGATTGGTTTGAGAATTATAAGTCATGTGATGAGCGTCATGTTTTTGTGGCTGATGATCAAAAACTCGAAGTCAAGGGTTCGGGTACTATGAAGGTGAAGATGTTTGATGGGGTAGTGAGAAGAATAACAGGTGCTTTGCATGTCCCACGATTGAAGCGAAGTTTAATATCTTTGGGTGCATTGGACACATTGGGTTATAAATATTCTGCTAGAGTTGGTGTGATAATTGTAAAGAAAAATTATGTGCCAATAATTAGAGGCGAAAAAATTGGTAATTTGTACAAGTTAATAGGGAAGACAATTTTAGGTGGAGCTTCCAGGTTGGAGTCGCACCGAGGGGAGTCTTCTACTATTACCAAAGTTTGTGAAGTGGTCAAGATGGGATTTCTGATCAATGACGCGAAAGTTGAAGAAAGTAGTTTAAAGATGTCAAAACGAAAGGTGATGTTCCATAAATCTTTGAATACTATTCATGCTTATTAAAATTTTGGATCAATGTGGAGTGATATGATCCAGAACTCCGATAATACGAATTATAGCAGGCTTGACGAGAAAATTTTAATATTCAAGCCAAAACAAGAATTCAGTAGGTTCGACGAGCTTTGAAGATCAAATCGTGTCGAAAAGAACCAGAAAATTAAGCAGCAGGCCTTTTACGGCCGTAACCTTTGGAATTACGGCCGTAACGCAGCTATCGCAATTTTTGGGCAGAACACGACTTACTGTCGTAATCAAATTCGTCACGGCCGTAACAGCGGTATCAACTTTGAACCCGAGAAGGTCTTACGGCCGTAACTTCGGTATTTACGGCCGTAACTAGGCGACGAATCATATTTTTCCAGATTTTTGCATATTTTATTTTCTTATCAGTTTTAGTTATTTTAGTTTAATTAGAATTCTATTTTGAGCCAATTAGGGTTGATAGGTTTTGTTTGCTTATTTATACGCTTTTTCCATTCATTGTAAAAGTAGACTTTGATTTTGATATAACAGTTTTTATTGAGGATTCAATAAAAGATATATGTGGATTCCTATGTTTTCGAACTTATCAAGAATATTTCTTGTAGCATTCAAATATCGAACTTATCAAATATTTGCTAGAATATTTGTGGCGTTCAAATCAGAGACTTATCAAAGAGATTGGACAAATCCTTGTGGCGTTTCGAAAGTCGTGGTTCTTTATTCTGCATCGTCGAGCCATCGCGTCGTGAATATCGGGTCATGATTCATCCGTCCAACCACAACCTGAGTTCGTAACTTTCCGGCGTTTCTTCCGCGCTTCGAACCTTATCATGGAGATTGTTGGGTTTTTGATCTAAAATAACTTATGGGCCAAATTTATTGTTTGGGGTAATTGAAGTTGGCCCATTAGAGCACATGATTGAAGCTTGGAGGAACTTTTGTGCAATTTCAAATAACTTACTCCCTCCGTCCCAAAAGATAGTCCTACGGTTATTTTTACTCGGATTAAGAAATTACAATTAGCATAGTTAGGGTATTAAATTTTATCAATAATTTTCATTTATACCCTTTATTTTAAGTGCACTCACTTCGTTTTTCACAAAAAAAATTGAAAATGCAGTAGCTAAGTAGTTAGTGTGTATTGTACCAAAATACATTAAATAAGGGTATATGTGAAAATGAAAAAATTTAATACATACTTAATTTGAAAACAAGATTATCTTTTTGGGACAGACAAAAATAGTATACAAGACTATTTTTTTGGAACGGAGGGAGCAACACTTAACCTAATGATTTGAATTGACAAACTCTTGCTGGGATATAATACACACGAAAAGAAGCCAAAGAAATTGGAGGTGGGTCTGCTCTCATTTCACACACAGAAGGCTAGGGAAGAAAAAGGTCAGTGCGTTATTCCTCTACTTTTTCCACTGAATAATACAAAAGCAGTAGACCTAGCGAAAGAAAAATGGCAGCCTATATATAATGTTTGAAGAAAGTTTTTGATTGGGTTTCATCTTCCTCTTCTAGTTTTCTCTAAGTATTATATTAGAATTGTTTTAGGTGCTATTTAATCTCTATTCTATTGTTGTTGGGTTCCATTTAGCCCTTGTTTGAGCCCCATTATTTCAATTTTTAATTTGGGTTTTGGAAATCTAATGGTTAAAAAGTGGTTTGAAAAGTAAAAAATTGTGGGCTTGACTTTTTTGGATGGTTGGGATTGATTACTGTAGAAAAAATTTGTAAAAATAATGAGAAATAATGGGACTCAAACAAGGGCTTATTGTATTAAATGATGTATATTTTGGTTACCAAGATTGATTTTTGAAGGTGTGTATTCAGTTACCTCTTAGGGAAAAAATCTAGAGAAGAAATATTGTATTCCTATTATTTGGTAATAGTGAAATTGTCGGTTTGCCCCGTCGATTTTTTTTTCTCATTGGAAGGTTTTACTACGTTAAATAATTATTGGTGTTATCGCATTATTATTTAGTATACTGATATTTTACTGCTTGTGGATTGACATGTTTGTGTAGTCTAATTTCCCAACAATATTTATGTTGATTATATATAAGTAGTAAAATTTTAATACTTATAGAAATCAATAATACGAATATCAACTTCACATCGATATTTATTAATTCTACTTCCAAAAAACAATTTCTGAAAATAATTATTACTTCTACTTCCGTAGCAAGTTAACACCATTTGGTTTATAAACTGGTTTATTAATAATTTTGAGGTAATAAATAGTGGTTAAAAATTGAAGAGAGAAAATGTGTATGGTTAAAAATTGATTTAGGAAATTGAGTAGTTTATAAACTGATTTATAAATCAGTTTATTTCTTTTACCAAACACTTGCAAAATCAGTAATTCTTAGGCAGTGGAAAAACTTGAGACTTCGGAAATTTTGGTGGGCTCAAACCAGCCATCAACTTTGACCAAACATTAATAAATTACTTGAAATGTCAAATTATGGCTATTTTTCAATATTTACAAGGCGCAGACTACAAACTTTGTGGGGGCAAAGGCGGAAAAACACTCCACCAAACCTTTATATATTAAGAATTTCCCTGTGGCAGTGGGAGCAGCTGACCCCACTGCCCCTATAGTAAATCCACCCTTGATCATGGAATTATTTGATTAGTTATTGATACTTTTCTGGAAGGCTCACACATTCTCTTAAATAACTTTAGATCTGGTAAGTTGTTCTTGTTCATCACAATACTTCTGAGAGGCTGGCTAATCTAGACTACAAGGAAATATTTCTCATCTGACCAAGACAAGGTAGAACTAAAAAAGCACACATTTTCAACTCAAGTAAGTCCACATTCACAATAAAAATCTGCAAATCATGAAACATAAGCAACAAACCAAGAGAAAAAAATTGTTAGATCAGATATAATATAAACAAAGTTTAGTTCCATTTCAACTAGGTTCATGCATACATATAACCAAACAACATCAGAATTTTGCAGAAGCCTTTGTATCAAATTGGTCAACACAATGGAGCTAGAGCGTGTAAGGTTTCGATATATTCATGCATAGCGAAAATTAAACAAACACGAAATCATAGCTCGGATTAACCTTGCACTTAGATAGAATTTGTGATTAGAATAATACCTTTGATGAACGTCGTGAATCTAAAATCTGAAACAGGAGGTACAACTTGTCACCACCAGCTGTCCAATTGTTCAGCATCTAACAGAAATCTACACAGTGAGTTAAATCTGGAACTCCATCACTCTCCAACTATTGGAATGGATTTGAGAGAATTGATTTTTCTCTTTGTACTAGTAAGAGAAAAACCTAATGCTAGAAAAACAACTCTCATAATTTCTCTACAATAGTGCACATATTAATAGGTGCACATAGAACCCTAACCTTATTCACAATAGGGCCATTAATGGGCACTGATTAATTAATTATATTAATTAATCTAATTGTAAAGTTCGGCCCAACAATTGAGCTTGTACATTAATTCTAACAGAGCCTAGGCTTCCACTTCATTTGTTATCAAGCTAGACTGCAAGGAATGCTTTTGAAAACTGAAGTGCCAAACCAAGAAAAGTAGGAATAAGAAGCAGCAGAAGGTTTGAAGTCCATACATATCACAGTAGATTATTAACTACAGAATTCTACAGAAACTACAGAAACTTTCAGAAATCTACATAATAAACACTTATGAGAATAAAAATAGCACCAAGAGATAAAACTACTACAAGCTTTCCCCAAATAGGTAACCTTCCATGTCCACATTGTTGGCCTTATTAAATTTGCCTCCATAGACTTCCCAAATTACACAAATTCAGCAAGCTCGAATTTCAAGTTTTAGACAAATCAGGCCTCCCTGTTATGTTCTTTAAATAATCTCTGCATACTTCTCTTTCTTAGGATTTAAAAATAAAAGATATCTAATATTTAGACACGGTTTATAAATTTGACCTCTACTTGAGTTAAAAAAAAGAACCTTGGATTCTGAAACAACTAGATATTTATATAGATTGGTCTGTATGTGCTACTAATTTCTATAATTTAAATTTATAAGAATTCCTTGCCAACTATCCAAAAACTCGTTAGTTCACCGAAAGGGGTCGATGATTTTATTTCAATGTTCAAACTTCTTATAAAGATAATTTTTCCTATTGAAGTAACATTGTCATAATAATGCTTATTGGATCATGACAACATTCTACAAAGTTACATGTAAATAAAAAATGATCACAAAAAAAGTCATAGAACTAGTCATTATAGACCCTCTGCGTGACCACAACGGGACCCCTTACTGTGCGATTGCAATTTTCCTCGACCCAAGTGAGTGAACCAAGATTAATAGACATAAGACATATTGGTAAAATATTGAAGAAACATGGTAAATAAATCAATCATTGAAGACGGCATCAATCTTTTCATAGATTTTCCATATCATATAACGCCCTTCCTTTAACATGATTAAATCACAAGTTGATATCCATTAATGCAAATTCACCGCTGGTACTACATATGTAAGTCATTAATGAATTAGGGGAAATATTATTCAACATGTTAATAGAGGCGGGGGAAATATTATTGGGTTTCTTGCATAATTTAGGTATGGCTGATGTGTTAAGTCATGGAGGGGATGGTGGTGACGAGCCTCCACATCGACATGCAGACAGGCTACCTGAGGATTGCCAGACTGGTACAATAATTTTTTTGGTAGAATTTATTGTGTATTTAAATTGATTCACATTGTAAACAATTTTTTTTTATTGGTAGCTCCTCTGGCTAAGAGACGAGACCCTTCCCGATCGCTCAATTTTGTAAATTTCTTCAGTCTAATGGACGCAATCCCCTGTCCAGTGATTTTTATACAAAGAAGGGGACTTATCTACCTATAGACGAAAACCAAAAGTATGGGTCGAGGGTTGTGGGGACTCATGTCAGACAATTTGTGCACCCCTACTTCGAAAGGTGGGCGAATGTTCCCAAGGAACAAAAATCTCCTACCACATATGCGTATACGTAAGTGATTTGACTCTTATTTTATACCATAAATAATTTTAATAAATTCTAACGTGAATGAATTAAACAATAAAGATTTGCTATAGGAATTTCTTGACGTTATTCCAAAGCTGATTGCAAGATAATTGTTGACGGTATTGAAGATATAGTAGCTAAACGATACCATCAGTACAAGGGAAATGTGAATGCATACATAAGGGAAAAAGGAACCCTCATACCTTACTATGGCCTGACGGCAGACGTTTGGGAAAAGTGCATTAAGCGCTCATTGAGTAAAAAGTTTCAGGTAAGTACAATTATTTTAATTTAATTAAATTGATTTTCATTAAATATTAATATTAATATTCACATTCACATTCTATTAGTTTCAATTCTTTATTTTTATAGGACATTTGATGACAAACAAAGTGAACAAATCAAAAATAAACTATGCCAGTATGCAAGGTTCAAAAACTATTGTTGTTGCTCGTTTCGATATAATTAGTATAATATATCTTTTTTTAAATGCATTTTTATTTTTCAAATTATGAAATACGTTTGAGTTAGTCATTTAATACTACATACTTATGCAGCGAGATTTCCAAACCCAAGAGTGGCCGAGTGTTATAGAAACTTTTCGGGTCAACCATTAGAGAAATGGTGAGTGGGTGAACGAAAAGGTTGCGCAAGATTATGTAAGTAAAAGTTCATACAATACGATGTATTACTGTTAATTTTTTATATTGAATATTAATTAACAACTATTTTGAATCGGACAAAATGGTGGAGGAACGGGAGGAGCAAATGCAGCAAGCCGTCTCTAGCGTCACTTCTCACTATCACTCGTCCATCGCAAAATCACTGGACCTACCTAGTACCAATCAGTCTACTAAGGCTACCAATGCCCTAAAGTCCAATATGAAGACATACATGCTGCAAATGAAAGAATATGTCACGCAGTTTACGAGTAATCTACAGTCTTTCATGCCAGGTATTTAGCTGCCGAAACTGTGAATGCTACCCTCCCTATCGCCAATACGTGAGGAAGAGTTGGATTCATTGGACGATGACGAGTCTTTATTTGATCTTTAGTCTTCCTATGTTTGTCTATTTTGTTTTGGAATACTTTTGTTTTTGTATATGATGTCTATTTCAGTTTATGTTGGTCCACTTTTGTTTTTGTGCACAAATATGATAATATAATTAATGGATTTTCAAGCTAGGTTAGTTCCAAAAAAAATAATAATAATAATAATAATAATAATAATAATAATAAACTGTAATACAACTTTTAATTTTACGTGCATCCTTAAATTTCACGTAATAATTATGTTAATGTTATTATAAATTTTAAATTTAATGATATTTTTAATGTCGATAATTTGAATTATTCTGCAGTGGAAGGACTTGGATGCCGTCTCGATCAATGTACCAATTAAAAGTTTATAAATTGTTTATTTTAATAGTTTACGTGTAATTTATGTGACTAATTTTTTATTTCCTAAATATGCTATTTTCTATTTTATTGTGTTAAATGGAAAGTTGGGGAAAAGCTTAGTGGCAATTGGAGAGTAAATAAAACTTATGGGCTTAATTAAACACAGAAGGAGACGTGAGGGAGTAAATTGCAAATTTCAAAAGATTAAACATTAATCCTAAACCTACCTCAGACTCGTCTCTTTCACCTTCCTCCCCTCGCTGTCTTGCTCTCGTTCTCTCCTTCCTCTCACGCGACGCTGCCACTGCCAGCCTCGACTTCCGCTCACCTCACCACCGGTCGCCATCGCAGTAGGGCACCCCTCTCTACCTTTTCTCTTCCCCCTTTCCCTCGAGCGCGCACCCACACACGCGAGAAACAACCCACCCGCACATGAAATTACACATGCACACTGCTGATCGCACACACATTTTCACACACGAACACACGTATATGTATATGATGTTAATACATGTATTCTCTATATAATATTCAGATTTTTAACCTCAATTGTTAATTTCAGTATGTGAATAATATGTATATACGTAAATTTCAGGTTTTATGTTTACATGTATAAATTCAGATTCAATTTTAGTTTACATTTCATATGTTAAATGTCAAATTCAAAATTTGCGAGCTTTATGATGACAGTGTATATATAGACATGTGATTTTCAGATTTTTGGAATTTATAGATCTAGGTTGTTTTGACTGATTTTAGTAAAATGGAACCTTGTTTAAAATTTTCAAATTTTGATAAATTATGAATTTAAGTCTGTTAGTTTACTATTCGTGTTTAACCATGAGTGGAAATTTGTAATTCGTCTAATTGGGAAAACTTCTTGAATGTTTATATTTGTTAGTAAGAATTTTGATAATTTTGGTTTAAGTTTGAATATAAGGTGACATTGAGAGATGTGAATTTTGAATTTTTTTACTTTTAAATTTCAGTTGAAATTTCCGAATTTGGTAAAGGATTATGGAATTTGAGAATTTAGTTAACTTAATTGTGATTTTAGTGTGAACGTGAGTAATAATTATAATTCCTAAATTTTGAGAAAATTGTAAAGGCGTGTACATTTTTCAAACTTTGGTTTTGATTTAAGTACCTTAATAGTTAGTGTGTGTTTGATTTTAATTAAAATGAGTTTTTAAAATGAATAGTGATTTTTTAGTAGAATAGATGTAGAAAAATGAGAATAATTTGATGAAAACCAAACAAGCACTTAAGCTTAAAATGTTGTGTCGAATGGTTTAAATCTTTTGCTTTCGAGTATTTAATATATCTTAATACATTGTTGGGAATAAATAATCACAAGAAAGAAAAGGAAAAGAAGATTTATTGTTTTAACTTGTTTGATGTTAAAGAAATGATGGATATATCAGTTTGAACTGAAAATATATTTTATTAAATGAATGGATACAACTAAGACTTTGGTACATTGACGACACAGGCAGCCGAGACTCCTCCACTTGCAAATCCAGAATCGGTAAATACTAAAGACTGTAGGTAAGTAAATTTCCCTTTCTCTCAGCATAGTTGAATGTTCAATGTGAAATTATGTGCTTCATTGACTTTCGTGTTAATTACGGAATTCTAATGCTTTTTCGTTTACCATATACAAGTAAATGTATTTAAGGAAATGTTCAAGCATGCACGTTATCATGTCATTGCATCATTAAGCATGCATTGGCATCGTAATGGGGAAGTCAAATGTTTTAATGAAAGGAATGTGTCGAAATTCAAATTTTTGTCAAAATTTATGTATCCCAAGTTTTTAAGAAAATGGGTGTACTTTTAGTTCATGAAAGTTGCGAGTGGGAAATGGGGCACGGGGGACCGGCGTACCCGAATTAAGTCGCTTTGCGACGGAATGTTCAACCGTTTTACGGTGGACTGTTAAACCGCCTTGCGGTGGGAAAATGAATGTTAAACCGCTTTGCGGTGGAAATGTGAATGTTAATCTGGTTCCAAATAAGAATTGCCCACTGTTATCTGATTGACTAGAAGATATATCAAGTTAGCTCACGATGAAAATGAAGTGAGTTTTGAAATGTTAAGTGAAAGTTTGAAAATTCTGAAAAGTAAAGTAAATGGGGATACATATTTCAAAATTTTAAAGCATTTCATGTCATAAGCATGCATTACATGCATAAAGTTTACTTACTGAGCTTTAGCTCACCCCAATCCCTCCCCAACATTTCAGGTGATGAAAGATAGGTGATCTGAGGAGAGCACTTGGCGGCAGACTCAGATAGTACTTATAATTCCATTTGCTTTAAGACTGAATCAAGGGCTTTCACAAGTTATTTTTATTTGTTTTCTTTTATTGATAAATTCCTTTGATTAGTTTTTTGGTTTTTAGTTAAAATAAGTTATGGTATTTCCCTCTGATTAGTTTATATCATATTTCATAAGTTTAAAAATTATTTACTTTAAGATGTTATTGTTGAGGAGTTTGAGAATTGATGTTGAAGTTTGATTTTGGAATTGTGGTCGGATGTGGAATGTTGGGTTTGAATGAGTTGAGAATTGTATTTGTAATATGGGTATGATGTCCCTCTACAGGTTGGCTATGTCCCAGTTATAGAGGAGACTCTGCCGAAATTTCTGTAAAAATTTATAATAGAAAAATGAAAATGTCGAAGTTTTAAATGATTTGTTTCCGCATTTAAGTAAAGAAAAGTTAGCTCGCCTAGGTTTAGGATTTTTGAACTTGAGGTGTTACATTAATGATATTTAAGTTCTTTTTAAACCATTCATTTGTGTTGTTACATTTTCATTTAATGTTTCTTCAAAATCATTATTGTTATTGAATTATAATTAGTATTGCAAATATAGTATTTACTGAATTAATAAATTTTATATTAAAAAATATTTGAGACGATTAAATTGTTTTTGTAGATTCTTTATCTATTGGGATGACCATTATCGTCCTAATAAACTATCTATTGGGATGGCCATTATTTGTAGATTTTTTTACCATCAAATATTTATTGAAACAAATGACCGTCTCAATTGCCCACCCTTATACGGACAACATATGTCGTCTCTACAGATTACAAAATTATTGAAATAACATTTGTCGTCTCAATATATCGATTGAAACAATTTTCCTGATGAAGTTGGAAGACGAAAAAAAGGGTTATAGAAATGATATTGTCATCTCTGTATATCATGAATCTATTGGGATGATTTTTATCGTTCCATGGATTTGATTTTCGATGCAATGTAGAAATCGCGTTACTGCAGTCGTCCAATTATTCAGCATCCGACAATAATCCTCACAGCAAGCTAGGATCTGAAAGTGTCATGCTACCAATCAAAAGATGACTAAATTCAATTTTTCTACTAATTAATCTAGTACTTATAGATTTACACTAAATGTAATTAGGATAAAAATAGAAGACTTGGGACAACCCAAGTCTTGTTTAACTAATTGGACTTGGAAACACTAATCTAACAATCTCCCAGTTGTATAAGATCCGATCACAGATGCTTAATTCTTTCTTTTGTGTGTGACTCATCAGGTTCAATTCAAGGTGGCAAACATCAAAGTTATTATTATTCCAATGAGAAAAATATGAATTGAAATCCCTATCTCTAATTCATCCTCGATTCACCAAGATCAATTAATTCACGACGTAATCCAAGATTGACGTCTACAAATGTATCAAGGCAATCCATGTGAAAGTAAATGTCACGTGGTTATGAAAATACCAATATATGTACAGTTACTGTGGAAATATAATTCTTTCATCAATAAAACCCAATTAGTGAAGAGATATTGACAATGTCAAATATCATTTCAACCAATTATGTTATTCATCCATTCTCTTAAGTGGGTGAAATACATATTATAATCTCCTACTATCTAGGAGTAACGAATCCTCACATTAGACTTACACAATCTTTGTATGATTCTCACTATACTCGTAAGATGTCTTCTGATGACTCCTTCTCAAGAGCTAACATCAACGCTCTCCAAAGTATATCAATCCTCATAAAAGATTCTATGAAGTCCTCAAGTAAAAGGACCAAATCCACAATCATGCATTAGAGTTTCACCATTAATGCTTGGATAATTATATCCATGTGAAATCTCTAGGCAGGTTATCCAATACTTTGTTCATCTAATAATGTATCCATGTGTTCATTCAAATGTTTTTCTACATTCTAGCTCGTGAGATAAGACACTTTTTTCATAAGAAAGAAATGTAACACATGCTAGTCTAACTGCAACAACAAAATCCGTATCTTGTTGTTACTTCGACCAGGGAAGATTTTAGAATAAGTTATTAATGATTTTTTATCTAACAGTCACAATACCTTGTAACTTACAAGTTACTTAAACTTACTCTATGAACTCTATTATTTGAATGACGAGTTAAACTCAATGTAATAATAGATCCGCCTTTATTGAGACAGTGATAATATATGTTTTATGCTATCTCAGCTATTGGATTTAAAGCATAATATTTATATACTCCCACTAGATCCTATAACTTATGTATGCTATACATAATGAGTTTACATGACAATAATATTCCTATTGGGATAGTAGTTTTACATATGGATATTTGATATGCGATGCTTCACACACTAGACATTGTCAAGGTTAGCGGGCAATTCTATTTTTCTACAATCTTCAAACGAGATAATAGCCCCTAATGCATTCTCAAATCATTGATGAGACCCAGGTTCCCTTGCTTGTGTGATGACTCCATTGTCGTCACAATACTCATTAATGGAACTACAATTCTAGGAACATTTATAATTCACTAATGAACTCAGGGATTGAGATTGCTTCCCAAGCATCGCTATATTTGGTCTCGGTTGTAGAGTATAGTAGTCATCCTTGTTTAAAACCTTTCAAATTGATCATACTACTGCTATGAGTTAATTCACAACCGGACTAAAAAATTCCATCATCATTTCTCGGACTGAAGAGTGGTAACTCTACATAAAGATTGTAAGTCTATATTTATCCTTATGCCTGTTGTATTCCTAATACTTCTCAAGTACTAAAGAATATAGAAGGTGTCGTACATAGTGTCTCATTTTAGAATATTTTATTTTCAAATAATCAAGTATCTTCTCCACATCATTCTCTCTTAATATATGTTCTAAACACCATTTTGAGAAGATTAATCCCACGAATCTTGGAATTGAATCCCACCTTGGAATCTTTTATGCTAACCACATTAGCATTATATCTATGTATATGGATTGAGAAATCAAACTTTCAGATATATAACTCTATAGATTCTGGTTCCCAAATGAATGTCTTATTTCTCAAATCCATCATAGATAAATTTTTGTTAATTGTACTGTTACTTCTTATAGTTAGAGAATTAATTTCTGATCAATAATATATCATCTAAATATAGTATTAAGAATGTTAAATTCCCACTAACATTTTGTACATATACATTGTTCATCTTCAGTTTTTAATAAAATCAAACTCTTTGATTATCTCATTAAAATTAAGATCCTAGCTCCATTAGGCTTGCTTTAATCCATAATTAGATCCTTGTAGTTTGCACACTATGTTTCGATCTTTTGGATTCAAAAACTTTCAGATTGTATCATATATACATCTTCATTAAGACTCCTATCAAGGAATGCAGTTATTTACATCCATTTTCAAATCTCAAAGTCACAGTATGTTGCTACTGCAATCAGAATCTAAATTGATTCAGACATCTTGACTAATGTGAAAATTTCATTAAAGTAAACTCATTGGTTTTGGTTGTAACCCTTTGTCACTAGTCTTGTCCTATGATGATGAACATTGCCATCCATGTCGATCATTCTTCTTGTAAAATCATTTACAACCTATGGATTTTAACCCTCACTGGTGGGTCAAACAAGTTCCAAAACTTGTATTCATACATGTAGTTCATCTAAGATTCCATGATTTCCTACCCTCTCTTTTAGTCAACACTTGACTTAGCATTTGTGTACATATAAGCTCCTCATCCTTGATGACTGACACATGCCCACGTACATCTGACTGTAATAGGCTCATTGGATCGACCATCTCACTTTTCTCGTTTCTAGAAAAACGTGACTTGCCAATTTACTTCCAATGTGGGATATATATCTCTATTAATTGAATTAGTCAAGTGTCAGATTTAAGTGTGACTTCTCCTATGCCTTATCAATATTCATAATGTAGACTATTTTTTATTTACTTGATTTTCATAATATCTCATCTAAATTAACGAATAAATATTATTTTTAATTAAAGAAGATAATCACTTCATGTCCAAACATGTAATGTAAGTGTCGTTCTTCATAAGAATTGGAATTAACAAATTGTCTAATTTCAAACTGAATGAGAATCAAAGATAGATGATAGCTTCTTAAGTTGTTCAAACAACACTTTTATTTTTGATAGCTTCTTAAGTTGTTCAAACAACATTTTTATTATAACTTACATATAGATCTATCACCGTATTTCACAATTTTCTACTTTTAGTCATTGTATATTATCGGTATCTAATATTCGATTGGTTGAATAAGTAGATTATTTAGTCTCTATCAAATAGAAACCGAAGTAGAAGTTCACCAAGCTTCTCACTTTTCAGTTCGATTAAGGAAGCCTTGCAATCATTAATTTAGTGTCCTGTTATTGGAATGTTTGAGAAGTGCATTCTCGATCATATCTTGTTTGAGATCATTTCTCAAATGACGATGTCAATCTAATGATTTCAGTCCAATGAACTTGTTTAGCATCATCTATGGAAGTTCAAGTAATAACTCAATTATAGAGAGTCTTACGATAATGATAAAATATTAAAATAGAATCACGTATTATTATGTATAAATCAATTTAATAAGTATTTTATTAAATTAAAATAGAATCAATCTACATTAATCTTGTGAAATTCTATTTGATTCACGGTGGGCTAGGATCTCTTTTCTTCTATTAGAACCTTGAGTGATTCAACAAGCCCTAAAAGAACATCTGGATTGATATTCACATCAATTACATCTCTATGTGATTCCTAAATAATCAAGTAGACAACTCTTTATTGTACACATCTTATGTGTTTACTTGACCATGCTTCCAAAATCTTATCTCATTGACTGACTCAACAAAAGATAGATTTTAGTTAAATTCTACCAATTGTTTAGAAACATCTTATGTTTCATAGCGATAAACACACTGATGAGAACCGAGAAAGTTAAACCTTGATGCACGTGCCCGTGGGACCCATGACGAGATCCGACGTCTAGGAGGTTCAAGATTCGAGGCTAAACAATGTGAATAAATCAAGAAAAGAAGCCAAAAATCAAGTTGGAGCAAAAAATGAGAAGCTTGGAGTTTCAGCCAAGTTCAATCGACCGAACTTTCTTCCGGTCGACCGATCTTCTGCAGAGAAATTTTTGATTCACCCTCAGTCGCGTTCGACTGAGTGACGGTCGACCGAAAGTCCCATTTCGGTCGACCGAAACACTCGGTTTTACAAAAACGGGATTTTTCTTGCAAATTCCGAATTTACACCTTTTGCCCATTTTGTACATTAAATACACATTCTTTTTCATTTCAAACATTAACTTGGTTGTTCATATGAAATGCTCTTGAGAGCTTAGTCTTGAAGACTCCTTTTGAGGTAAGGTTAAACCTCCTTGATCTTGTATTATTCTTGGAAGTTAATCAACTTTGGTTGAGTATTATTATTCTTGTGTTGTTGTTTATTTTTCGTCACCTTGAAATTTGTTTAGTTGATACCCATTGGGCTAGGGTTAGTTAATCCTTGAATTTTGGGTTAGATTTAGACTTGAATTAAGGTGTTTATCACTTATTTTACCACTTTAGCTTTTTTGGGTTTGGTATTAAATAGTTGTGGGAATTTCTGGTCAATATACCGAAGGGGTTCGCATCATTTGGTATCAGAGCTTGACTCTAATTTGGTAAACCTATCATTTACATTCTTCTTGTTGTTCTTGTTATTCCCAAAAAAAAAAAAAAAAAAAAAAAAAAAAAATTCCGAAAGTTGGGAAAAATTAGGAAAAATTTATATGCACATGTGTATTGTTGATTCCATGTATTGGGTATATTGATTGTGAGTTTTTTGGGAGAATTCCCTTATTCATTCACTACAAAACCTACACTTTCCAAATTGTGTACTCAAAGTGTTTGATAAATTGTCCTAAAGAAACATACTCCATTAGTGCTTTATTGTTCAATGCCCATATATTGCTAATTACTTGGGGCTATCCAATTCCCATAATTGAGATTGTGTTATCAACATTTTATCCCATATATCACTTGCTCCATATTTTGGGTAATTGTTGATCATTCATTTCTTGCCACATTGGTGTTGTTGGGGGTTTTCATACATCCACATTATCCACATTCAAGGCCACTTCAATATTGATTACAAGGTGTTTGCTAAATTGCTATATTGAAAATTTACACTCTTTTTGCTTATTGTTCTACATCTATGCCTTGTCTATTATTTGTGGTTTGTCAATCTCATTGCTAAAATTGTGTTCCTAGCATCTTATCCCACATAAATATTGTTCTTTTTGAGTTTAGCAAGCACATAAATTCCACTTGCTATTGTATTTACTTGTTCTAAATTCCTTCTTCCTTGTTTGTGATTTCTTTGACTCTACAAGAATTATACTTTTTGTTTTAGTTGATTACCTTCCTTGGAGAACTTGAGAAAGGAGATTTGAGTGAAAAAAGGCAAGAGTGGTGAGCTCAATAGAGGGTAAAAGCCAAATTTGAGTGAAACACGAGAGAAATATTTTCTTGTGAGAACACTTTCACACTTGCACACCATGTCCATTTTCAATTCTCAAACTCAAGATTTGAAGTACTTGTTGGAAAATCTTTCAACCACCATGGATAGACAAATGGAGAAAAGTGGGGGTGAGTTGGAAAATTTAGGAATAAGAGGGGAGAGTACATCAAATAGGGGAGGTGAAGAAATGATGTGTAATAGAAGAAGGGTGAGGGATAATCTTGGGGACATTGTGTATAGGGATGCAGTTAGAAAACAAAATGGAAGTTTGGATAGGAAAATTAGAAGAGATGTTTGGAGTAATGAAAGGGATAGTGAATAAAATGGGAGTATGAATAGGAAAAGAAGAGAGTGGTTAGATGATAGGCGAAATGGAGTTGATGAAAATACAGATAGTGTGAGAATGCAAAATTCATCACTCCATGGAATGGGTAAAAGTGGAGAAGTTGAAGGAGATTAGAGTATGAATAGGAGAAGAAGAGAATGGGTAGATAGGAGTGGAGATGTGATGGATGAGAAGGTTGATATTGAGCAAATGAAGACTTCATCATTCCATAAGAGGGAAGGTAGTGAAGGTAGAGAAGTAGTGAAGGAGATGAATGCTAGACCATCACAATCTTTGGCCCATACTAATGAAATGGAGGATCATGTGATGGGTAATTTCTACACTAAGTACCTAGTGAGTGATAAATCATGTAGTCTCATGATAGATGGGGAGATTGGCGCTAATTTGGTGAGTGCTAGTAGAGTTGAGAAATTGGGTTTACTGGTTATGAACCATCCTAGTCCTTATATATTGCAAAGGTTGAATGATGATGGGGGAGTGAGAGTGAGTGAACAAGTTCTTCTTGCCTTCAACATTGGAACCTATTGTGATCAAGTGATACGTGATGTAATTCCCATGCACACTACTCACATAATTTTGGGGATACCTTGGCAAAGTGATAGGAATGTGACACATGACAAGAGGAAGAACCGGTGTAACTTCCAAATGGATGAAAAAAGGGTTGTGATCCTAGTTTGGAGGAAGTACATAGAGATCAAATGAAACTCAAGAAGGAGTTGGAGGAAGAAAAGGAGAAAAATAAAATGAAAATGAAGAAGAAAAGAAAAAGGAGAAAGAAAATGAAAATGAAAATTCAATTGAGAAAATTGAAGAAAGCAAAAATGAGAGTATGAGAGTTGGGGCCACGACCCTAGGAAAAGGTGAGAAGTTGAGAGTTTGAGCCATGACTCCAGAAAAAGGAAAGGCGAGAGAAGAACCTAGAGTTGAGGTTCCTACCTCAGAAAAAGGTGAGGGAGTGATGAGTGCCACAAAGAAAATTGAGAGAAGAGATCACACAAAAATGTTCTTTACTCTTGAATTTTCTAACAATGCCCTCCCTAACATGGTTACTTCTTTGTTGCAGGAGATCGTGAGGCCGACTTATCAAAGAAACCAAGAACTCAAAAGTCATGACGAGTGGAAGAACTTTATGGAGATATTTTCCTACCACAACAAATACAATCAAGGTAAAGAAAATGTGGTAACTGATGCAACATCTAGGAGGTATGCTCCTAACACTTCTTCGAGAGCAAGGTTATTATATTTGGAATACTTAAAAGGATTGTATGACATTGATGTGGACTTGACAAATGAAATTTTGTCGTGTGAAAATGTTGCATGTAATGAAGGTCCTTGGCATGATAAATTCCTTATTTGTAAATTCAAATTTTTATGTGTGCCTAATTGTCTAAGTGCCAACTCATTTTGTATTGAGCATGTTAAGGGAATCCATGTTAATAATCCGAATTTGTTAAACATTTATGAATCGTGTTGTGAGCAATATTTTGATAGATTTTATGGGCATGATAACTATTTGTTTTGGAAAGTTAGATTGTTTGTTTCTAAATGTGCCATGCGCGAATTTCTAATGAGTGAGGCACATGTTGGTTGTTTGATTGGGCACTTTGAAACCAAGGGGGCCGTGGAAATATTTTGTGATCGCTTTTATTGGCCTCATTGGAAAATTGGTAATAAACATGTTTGCACTTGTGGTAAAGGCCGAATCTTCAAAATGGCTAAATCTAAGTTTTTACCTCAAGTTTTATACACACATTTGCACGTTCCCAGTAAACCTTGGGTTAATCATTTTGTGGAGTTTGTGTTGGGTTTACTTAGACTAAAGAAAAGAAATGATGCTAATTTTGTGGATGTTGGTAGGGGTATTAAACTTTCACATTTTACTACATGTCATGAAACTAGCATTGCTATCAACAAGATGAATCTTTTCTTTGGGGGAGTGGTGCATTTGCATAAAAATGATGCTCAATTTGTGGTTGTTAAACTTGCTTGCAATGGAAGTGTTCATCCTATTAGCAAATTTTCTCCACTTGATGTTGCTTATGGCCCAAGCCTACTAACTCTTTTGAGCTTGATGTACTTATTTATTGATGGAAATGTTAGTTTAGGTGGGCATAACAAAGCAAATCTGGTTAAGCCCCTTTCGCAGGAGGCTCGCGCCTACATCTGAGGGGATTGGCATACAATGTACTTCCCATGCTAACCATGGTACGAGGCGATTCGTATTTGATCCGGGTGGTTGGATATGATTCTTTCCAAGGGGAGAACGGGTTCCCGATCAAATAAAATCCAAAATGCTACCCTGCGATGTTGGCACCTCTCAAGTTCTTGGCAACGCCTACAAATTGATTTTACACGGTTAGTATAAAATTTCAGTTACATTTATTGTATCTGAATTTTCTATTTTTTTATTGTAGGTGTTGATTCTTCGTCGAATCTCTTTCAAGATGGAGGAGATGATGAGAATCGCGAACGTCCAACTTCATCGCATGAACCAGTGGTCCGCAATGTTTCAAGATCAAAGGTCAAGGAATCTCACACTAGTGCAATCAAGCCAGATTCGAGGTCGAATCCTTTCCAAGAGGGAGGGGATGATGAGAATCGAGAAAGTCGATCCTCGATGCACGTGCCCGTGGGACCCATGACGAGATTCAATGTCGAGGATGTTCAAGATTCGAGGCTAAACAATGTGAATAAATCAAGAAAAGAAGCCAAAAATCAAGTTGGAGCCAAAAATGAGAAGTTTGGAGTTTCAGCCAAGTTCGGTCGACCGAACTTTCTTCTGGTCGATCGATCTTCTGCAGAGAAATTTTTGATTCAGCCTCAGTCACGTTCGGCTGAGTGACGGTCGACCGAAAGTCCCATTTCGGTCTACCCTGTGATCCACCGAAATAATTTCGGTTGACCAGTTCGGTTGATCGAAACACTTCGTTTTACAAAAAAAGGGATTTTTTTTGCAAATTCCGAATTTGCACCTTTTGCACATTTTGTACATTAAATACACATTCTTTTTCATTTCAAACATTAACTTGGTTGTTCATATGAAATGCTCTTGAGATCCTTTTGAGATAAGGTTAAACCTCCTTGATCTTGTATTATTCTTGGAAGTTAATCAACTTTGCTTGAGTATTATTATTCTTGTGTTGTTGTTTATTTTTCGCCACCTTGAAATTTGTTTAGTTGATACCCATTGGGTTAGGGTTAGTTAATCATTGAATTTTAGGTTAGACTTAAACTTTGGTTAAGGTGTTTATCACTTATTTTATCACTTTAGCTTTCTTGGGTTTGGTATTAAATAGTTGTGGGAATTTTCGGTCAATATACCGAAGGGGTTCGCATCACACACCTTCTCTTTGTACAACCTTGAGTGACTCAACAAATCAGCATCGAAGACGGATTCTATTTTTTCACTATAACAATGGAAGATACTTTTATCAACCAATTAATTCGAATTTAATATATACTTCCAAAATTTATATCCTTTTGTTTTATTTGATAAATGATATGATTTTAGTTAAGGTTGACTTATTGTTCAGAAGTATTCGATACTTAATAATGAGAAACATATCTCAATAAGCTGACATTGATATTAGACTTTGGTTTTTCATTATAAAAATGGAAAGCATATGAACTAATATAATTTTCGAGTGAGGGATTTGGTCTCATCATCCCTATTTATATTAATTAACATTAAATATGTAATTAATCATGCATATTAATAATATGAATTAATAAAATTTTCACTGCAAGAAAGTGGAGTATTAGTCACGGATTTTACCAACGAACAAATAATTCGTTGGAAATTTCCAACGAAAATTGAAGCTGTTGGAAGTATTTCCAACAGATCTAAAATCCATTGGTATTTTTCAACGGATCTAAATTCTGTTGGTAATATACCAATGGTATTTACATCCGTTGGTATTTTCCAATGGATACAAAACGTCCGTTGGTAATTACCAACGATGTATATAAAAATATCAGCGGAGTATAAAGTCGTTGGAAAAATACCAACGGACGTTTTATATCCATTGGTAATTTTCCAACGATTATTATGGTCCGTTGCAATTTGCAATGGATTTTTGTCCGTTGCTGATTCTTTTTTCAGTGTTAGAGTCATTTTAAGTAATACTTCTTCCATTTTTCACTCTATTTTCCTCCTATTTAAAATTTTCATTTCCCACTAAAATAAATTCACTTTCTCTCTTTTATTCTACCAATTTATCATATTCTTTTCTTTTCTGTCTTCACAAACCAAACCAAATCAAACCCATCTCCAAAATCTCCCAAATTCACTTCTTCAAAATCCACTCAAATATCTCCATTTCTCAACAGGCTATGGATCCTGTTCTTCTTCCACCACTCATCACCAATTGGGTTTGTAGCTGTTTAATATATTGCTGGCATTTTGTAGCAGAATAGCTCCATTTCTAGAGAAGCAAATTTTTAGACAGTGATATGAACATCATTTCCCCTAAGAAATTCTATGTTTCTGGCTTGAACCAACTGCCTTCTCTTGATGGTGACGGAAGAGGGAGGAAGAAAATTATGAACCTTGGGAGAGGAAGAGGAATAGGAGCACTACCCAAGGGCAAAGGATCAGCACCATCCGGCTAGACTGGGGCTGGCTTTGATGTGGATGGTAGAAGTTGAGAGCCGAATTCTCAGAATCTCATCTTCAAAGGTGAAATTCTAGCACTAGCGACACTATCTCTACAACCATTATTGTTCATCCTTCCAGTTTTTAATAATTCAATTTGACTTGTCATTCTATAAGTTTACCAACACCGGAAAAAAAAACCACTTCTATTTTTACTTTCCAAATTTCATTGTGTTTACGTTTCCCGGAATCAATTACTTTTGCTATTTGATGCTTTTCAGGGCATTAAGCAATGTTGTACTAAATCAGTATCAACTTCTCACATTATATAGATTAGGATGATTGAAATTTAAAATCCTTGAATTTCCATCGATTACTAGTGTTGACAAGAGTGCTTATCTCAATATGTTCTTGGGTCATGGAAGTAGTGTAACATGTGGTAATTTTACTCCTAATGGTCCTTACATTCCATTTCTGAGATTTTTTTTTGGCTTTATTTTATTCTTTTGCACATTTTATCATATGTTTATGACTTTTTCGTTCTAAAGGTAATGTGATTTGTACAGGTTTTGAAGATGCAACCATGAGAACTTGGAATCCAACAACTGTAGAATGTTAGAAATATTTATCACAAATAATTGTTTATCTATAACAAAAAATTATCATGCTGAATTATCAAGAATCGAATAACTAAAGGGGAAGCGTACCTTAATTAAACATGGTTCACGGTAATCGATTATGGTGGTTGGGTCTTCCAAATCAACACGTAGTTCTTATATTCTCTTTGATGATGGGATGCCAGAATAGAATGAACAGTACGTGTGATTTAGGGACCATAACCGACTTTAAATACTGAATTGCATGTTAACCTGATTCGATCCATCATGAAATTAGGACTAATAGCCTGGTATCTACACATAAAAGCCCATATATTAATTAGATGCATAAAAGCCTGATATACCAAATCCTTATTAGATCACTTTAAATGGGCTAAACCAAATTTGATAGTCTTTGATTCAATACATAATAATTCACATATAAGCCCACACGATTGATTAAAACCTTACAATCTCTCACTTGGGCTATATGTGTAACCTTACAATTGTGTATCAATCATAACCTTATGAGTACTCAGAATTTTGCTATCATTACTGAATACATCCCCAAACAATCCGGTCCATCAGTTATATCAATATAGGATCAAAGCGACTTTTTCGCTACATTTATCGTAACTAAACCCATCAATGATCACCTATATCGACAGAACTGAATGACATGGATTAAGTATGGATGTGTAGCATGAAAATTACATGTAATCTGATCTTTAACATGCCTATTTCCAATTGGTCCAACTTTAGTGAGATTGTCCTCAAACGAGTTCAGAGATAATAAACCTGAAACCTTATAGCTGTAAATAACTTTAACTTTAAACTGTATTCAAAATGACAGTAAATGTGTCTAAAGCACACAAAATACAAACTTCCACTGAAACCAAATATCATCAAGAAATACACCACCCATATGAGCAATGTGCTCATGAAAGACCATGGGTGGTAATACCTTAGTAAGCGGATCTGCAATTATGGAGTTTGTCTCAATGTGCTCTTATTGACATGTGTCCACTCTGAACTGTATCCTTCACAACCAGGAACTTATGTCAATGTATTTTGACTCAGTTGAGCTCCTATTGTTACTGGAATATAAAACTGCTGAGTTATTGTCACAATATAACTTTAGTGGTCTTTCTATATCGTACAGAATACGCAGCCAAGTGACAAAATTTTGCAGCTATATTCCATGATTAGATGCCTAAAAAATGCTACAAATATTATTACCATGATGGAAGAAGCTATAAGTGCTTGCTAAGTTCTCCTTCCAGAAATAGCTCCTCCAACTAGCAGATAGATGTAGCCCGATGTAGATCTCCTACTGTTTTGGCATCTAGCAAAATCGGAATCATAATACCATATGATCTCCAACTGATCCGATATTATGTATGTGAGCATGTAATCTTTTGTTCTCTTTAAATACCTTATAACCCATATTTGGCTGCTTTCCATATTTGGCTGATTTACTGTCTTGCATGCCAAACCTCTTAAGTACTTTACGATATAGCCTTTTTTTTGATAATTCAAGAATACCTCGAGAGCGATCCTGGTGTATCTGAATCCCTAATACAAAAGAGGCGTCACCAAGATCTTTCATCTCAAGATTCCTTGATGAAAAATGTCACAATTTTATGTGACATGCCGATATCATTGGTGGGAAGCAATATGTTATCAACATATAAAACCAGAAAATATACTTACTCCCACTGAACTTGTAATACACACAATCATCAACAATATTAATCTCAAAATAAAATGAGATAATTACTTGATGAAATTTGTATTACCCTTAACAGGAAGCTTGCTTGAGCACATGAATGGATTTCTTTAATTTGCAAACCATTTGCTTTGGGTCTCCTGATACACATCTTTTTGGTTGCACCATATAGATCGTCTCATCAATGTCGCCATTGAGAAACACTGTCTTAGCATCCATTTAATGTAACTCAATATCAAAATGCAACAAACGCTATAACTGTCCTGAAAGAGTCTTTCTACAAAATCGAAGAGAAAGTCTCTTTATATTCGATACCTTCTTTTCGTGTAAAGCCCTTAGATACAAGACGAACATTATATCTTTCCACATTACCTTTCGAATCCCCTTTGGTTTAAAAATCCATTTAAGACCAATGGGTTTCGTACCTTCTGGTAATGGGCAAAATTCCAAATTTTATTGTCTTGCACATGCTTATACTCCTTATTTATGGCATCAATTCACTTTTGAAAGTAAGAACCCTGCATGGCTTGATGGAAATTGATTGGACCACCTTCCACCATTCCATTATTTTCCTTATGTTCTTGAAGAAATACTATTAAATTATCCGAAATAGCATTTTTTCTTTCTCTCGTGGATCTCCTTATTGACTTTGGTTATTGAGATTGTTGAGTTTGTACTTTTGAAATTTACCTTATTTTGGATGGGAGGTTCTTCAACATTGTCTGATTGAGGTTCCGAATATGCTTCTTGATCAATGACATGCTTAGAAACTTGCACATTGTCAAAAGCAATAGCAAGAATCGAAACTGATCCTTCCTCAACTTCTTCCTTAAAGAAAATATCTCTAACCTTATTCTTCCCCCAAACTCAACATCCTCAAAAATATGTTGCAGTTCCCGTTTCAAAATTGACTTAAGTGTGGGATCATAAAATTTATAACCCCTCGATCGCTCACAATAATTCACATATAAACTCATATGATTGATTAAAACCTTATAGAGAAAACATCCATGTGGTTAGAGGTATGATTTTGACTTTCTCTTTGACATCTTCGTATATGTATTATGTATTTTGTTTCCCCGACTTAATTACATGAATATGTTATTGTTGCTAGTCCATGCTTGGTTCACATCCTGTCTTTCATATCCTAGATGATCTAGGCAACAAGATTTCAAGTATTACTTTGGCCTTATTTGAATTTTTAACTCAGGGCTGGTTTGAAAAACTTAGTAATTATGCTTCAATTCCACAAGCCTAATTAGTTCTTGAAAGATCTTCATGTTTTCAAAGTTACTTATACTGATTATTAACTTCTGGATTTATTGCTAAGATAATCATTTTGTTAGATTTTTGTAGCTGTGAATGCCTTAACACTAAAATATATTTTCTTGCGGTTCATAGCGATTACGGTAGAGATGTTGGTGTGAAGTTGGGAAGGGCTAACAAGGAGCTTATGGCAAAGGCAACTGAAGAGATTGGTTTTTGAATGGATGCAACATTAGATTTTGTATCTTCTTATGTTCTCCTTAAGTTGTTTCCCTTTATAAAGTGACAAGAATATTATAAAATCACATCTCCATTTTGTAATAATTTATCAAGAACCTTTCACTTTGAATGTTATGAATTATTGAATTGTGTTTGCTTAATTCTAGCGTTCTATTGATTTTTGTGGTTGATGATTTTTTTGTGGAATACACCTTCAAAATTTAGGAGCAGTGAAAGCATTACTAAAACGTAAATGTAGATTTATGATTGAAAAATGGAAAAAAAAAAAAAAAATTCCAATGGATTTCACAACTGTTGGAAATTCCAACGACAATATCCGTTGCAAATACCAACGATCAAGGAGCCGTTGGTAATTTCAAACGGACATAAACTTTCATTGCAAATTACCAGGGGCCAATTATTCGTTGGTATTTACTTTCCGTTGCAAACTTTTAGCATCGATGGTCACCCCAATGGGCTTTCCAATGGCCATTTTCCATTGGGAAAACTCAATATCAACGGAATAATAGGCTTTTCCAATGGATTTGTCTGTTGGTAAAACTCGAAAATCTTGTAGTGAGTTTCTGGTGAGGGATTTGGCCTCATCTTTTAGAGCCATAAAGAAGACTAGTTAGTCAGTTCTTACGAAATATTGAATTGAATCATTGAATGCTAAATACAATAATCTTCCTATAATAAGTAGACACACAGGCCCATATTTACAGTAGATGTTGTCCACATTAATACCTTACTTTTAGAGATCAATTTGAAATTTACTTCAATTTTATAAAATTTGAAAATTACTTTTAAAAAATCTTAAAAACTGAAAAATACTTATGATACTTCTCAAATTGGTTAGTATCACAGTTTGATACTTATGATTATGGTAGTATCACAATATGATACTTTTCAATTATTTTTAGTATCACAATATGATACTTATGATACTTTTTCAATTATTTTTAGTATCACAGTATGATACTTTTCAATTTTTTTTAGTATTAGAGCTTGATACTTTACAAATTTTTATGATACTTTCTCCCAAACATAAAATCAAACATAAAACACCTTTAATATATAAAATAAACCAAAATTCATATGAAAGACCCAGCATAATAAATGGGCATAGTACTAATTTTCATTCTAGATTTCATATCTTCTTATACAAACAGACAAAGTGCTCTTTGCAAATTGGATATGGAACCACCGCCACTGTCAAGAAATGAGAGCTTGGTTTCTCAATCAACGGAGAAAGGTTTGAGACCCAAAACATTAAACCTTCTGCTACTAAACAGTAGTAAACAATTTCAAATGTTGTCTTTAGGCTTCAGCTAGCATCTTCAATTCAATACTTCTGTTGATGCACCATACACTTCTTCATTCACTAATCTTCTTTCACGTAGCAACAATAGAAAACAAGAAACGAATAGTGAAGAGAAATATTCATACAAATGGGATTTTTCAGATCAAATCAGTATTGAAATCCCAAAGTATAAGCCCTCCATGACTGCTCCACGATTTGAAGGATTTTCACCTATTGAAGGCTACTTCCAACTTCCGATTAATGGTTATTGTCCACGTGATTTTTTGCAACGATTGATTTTGGGTCTTCGTCTTAGTTTTGAATGCTCCTTCTTTGATGCCTAGCCTGAAGTTTGCATATGTTGGTTGGATTTTACTTTTCTTGCAACTTTTGGCCTCAGTTCTGTGTTGGGTGTGAAGATTACACTCGATTTTGTTGTTGGGGAAGGGGTTGGTGGTGGTGGTTCGGTAGCGGGTGGTGGCGATGGTGAGTCGCTGTGGTACAATGGTAGACAGGAAACAGTCAGGGAAGAAGTGTGCAAGAAGCGAAGTATTTTTCAAAAAAAAAAAAAAAAAAGCAGTAAAAATCATTTTTATCATCTAAAATAAGTAATCTGTACAATTAACCCAATTAAATAAGGGGTAATTCTACCCTATAATATCATTTTAGGATATATTGCACAAATAACTGGTTTAAGAAAAACACTGAAAAATACTTTCATCTTCATCCCGCTGCTACTCTCCATCGTACTGTTACGATGAGTCTGCCTTCCACCGCACCAACCCACCACCTCTTCTTCCCGTTGCTACCTTCACCTCTCTGTTCCGATTCCCCACCAACCGCCGCCGCCGCCGCCACCACCGAACCTCTAGTTTATTGAAACTGGATGAGATAGAAAATAAGTTTTGCTTTTGCGTCTTACCTTATTACTGGTGATGGCCATTAAGAAGCTTTTGATTTTACAGATAGCTTGTGAAGAATTGAGAACAAGCAGGATGTTCTAGTTTTGAAGATCGGAAATCGCATGAATGTTGGAACAAATCGAGGTACTGTGCATGCCTTTAAGCTAGACACACTGCTGAAGCTCGTAGGCATTAAAGGAGCTGATGGAAAAACCATAATTTCGAACTTTGTTGTCCAGGAAATAATAAGAAGTGAAGGTGACGGTGATTTGGAACAAGACATTTTGGACGGTGATGGTGATTTGAGGATTATACCAGAAAATGTAAATAATAGTTTATGAAAAGTGTTTAATTTAATGTCTCAAACAAAGTATCATAAAAAAGTGTAAAGTTTCAAACTGTGTAACTAAAATTTCACCCAAGCTATCTTAAAAATTTGATAAAGTTTCATGTTATGATATTAAAAATTTGAAAGTATCATAAGTATCATGTTGTGATATTATAAAAGTATCATAAAATATATTTAAAGTATCACAACATGATGCTTATGTGAAAATATTATTTTTCAGTAAAAAGAAAATAATTGAAGCATTTTTAAGTGATTCTTAAAAATGAAGTAAGTTTCAATTATGATACCAAAAGTTGAATATTTTTGCAAACGCCCCATTAAATAATGAGTATAAGGCCCAATTAAACAATAAGTAGAAATAAAAGTAACCATACATTCAACCAATCATATGAGTCATGTTCACAACCATCTATTATAAACAGAGGGAAACAATAATTAATAATCAAATTAACTTAATTAGTAGGTTTATTTAATTAAAATTATATTTTTATTAAATAAAAACTTAGAGTCCAACTCTAATCCTGAAAGGGAAAATCGAATAAATATCTTAATTTATGACAAAAATCCTAAGATAAAATAAAGTTCAAGTTAATAATTAATTAATTTCTTTAATTGACGGGTTTATTTATTTAATATCAAGTTTTAATTAAATATCAAATTAGAATCCAACTCCAATTTTAAGATTGTGGTGTGAATCCAATTTAGGATAAGTTCTTAAACAAGATATAATTTAATAACAATTAATCGTATTAATTAATTATTAAACTAAACTAAAATTAGATTTTAATCAAACAACAAATTAATTAAAGCCTAACTGTAATTCTTATATTAGAGCAAATTGAATTAACATTTTAACTTAGGATAAAACTCTTAAATGAAATAAAATTCAATTTAGGGTCAAAGTAATATATATTTTGTTAAAATCTAATTTTAACAATAATGTAAAAGTCGTGAATTTTAAAATATAATTTTAAGTGGGTCAAATTGAAAGTTAGATCAAACCCTTTTAACATAAAATTTTAAACATTTTTCAAAATTGCATCCAAAACGCATTTAGAGAATTTGCATTTTGATCTATGAATTAAAAATTATAATCAGCCCCTCTTTAATTTTATAAATTGCAAAACATGCCCTTAATTTAAAATTGCAACTTGATCCTTATTTCATATTTGTAGGAAGGGGCTTATAAATTCGAAAATTGCATCCTGCTGCCATTTGCATTGCTCGAAGGCACTGTCAATCACCATAGCATGTGCTGCTGTCTTCAGTATTTCGTGGCTTGTGGTCACCCTGTCATACAGTTGCGGCCTCTAGACACTATGATGCAGTAGAAGCACAGTTGCACTTTTGCATAAAAACGGCGATTGCTGCTGTTCGCCGTTGTCGTTATTGCCTCAATGCATGGCAGTGCATCGCTGCAGAGCTCTTCCCATGTGTTGCCATTGTCGTGTCGCCCCCTTGGCGGGCAGCAAATGTCGCCACCAATTGCCCATCGCGGGTACTGTTCTGACTCTCATTTTTTGACCAAAATTAATCCTCTTCTCCAAATGAGATCTAGATGATGAAAATTATTTTTCTTAATTGCTAGAGGCAAGAAAACCAATTTCAATCACATTTAATTCATCAAAACATTAACAAACTCTAATAAGTAACAAGGTAGGCTGTGATATGATTATAAGATTTCGAATTAAAAACGCACAACAGAAATAAACAACTTGAAACTATAACTCGGATCGACTTTGCACTTAGATGAAGTTTGTGATAAAAATATAATGAATCCCGTGTATTTGATTTTCGGTGCAATGTAGAAATCTCGTCACCAATTGTTTAACCTCTGACAGTAATCCACACAGCAAGTTAGGATCTGGAAGTATTGTGCTAGTAACGAAAAGACTAATTAATTCAATTTGTATACTAATTAATCTAGTACTTATAGGATTACACTAAAGTTAACTAGGGTAAAGATAGCGGACTTGGGCCAACCCAGATCCAACTAATTGAGTTTAAACACACTATTCCAATACTCAAAACATTCTAAAGTCATATAAGGATAGATTTATAACCTCCATACTTCTCGTGGTGACTCAATAAATTGTCCTCGACTTTAATGCATTCTTACATATCCATCCGTATCTTGATATAGATATAGATATATAAGAAGGTCGTATATAAAATATTTTAACCCCACCCAAGAGAGGTCGTAAAACAAATTAAATAGGATCACATATCATCAAATAAATCATTTATAGGTAGACAATCAAAAATTGATATTACAAGAAAAACAGATCGAGCCTGGACACGACCCAAATCAAATATACCAAATATATATCTCACCAAGTTGAAATATATTGCTGTATTTTTAACCTATATGAATTCATACATATTCTTATTTTTCTAGTTACATTCTCAAATCAAAGTGTTTGACCGTTCAAACTGAGATGAATTAATTAACTAAGGTTGTATACAAAACATCGTTAATAACGACACGGATTTCGTCAAAAATGTTCATGTTCATGTTCATATCCAACTGGGAATGAACTGTACCCAGTGGTAAAAGTAAGCAACAAAAGCCACTTGTGTTATTTTCATTGATGTTGTACTTTAATTTGTCCGTTACAGTTTCAAATGCATGTTGTAATCTCTGTCAATGGCCGTCTTCTTGTACTTGCTAATATCATCCAAATTACGATAGTCAAATTAAGTACAGTTAGCAGCCTCCATTAACGCGTAATCTCGGTCTTCTGTTCTGTCCTAATGGAACCGGCGGCTAAACAAAAGACATGTTTTTATGTAAGGATAATTACTTACCCTTTATGTAAAATACTTTGAGCAAAATCAATTCATTCTTTTCAAATATTTTCTTGAATAATTTACTATATATATATATATTATTAATTTTTTTTTTAAATTTCTAGATGTATAGTTCTAGATACAGATAATACACAGAATAAGACATTTAGCTCTTGTTTGAGCCCCATTATTTCAATATAAAATTTGGGTTTTGAAAATTTAATGGTTAAAAAGTGGTTTGAAAAGTAAAAAATTGTGGGCTTTACTTTTTTGGATAGTTGATATTGATTACTGTAGAAAAAATTTGTAAAAAAAAAGAGAAATAATGGGACTCAAACAAGGGCTTATAAGCACGGGGGACAGAAATTGTGTTGATAATAGTGTAAACGAGCCGAGTCGGCTCGCGAGCTGAACATCAAGGCTCGAACTTTTTTGGGTCGAGTTTTTTTTGACCTAAGTCGAGCCAAAGCTCGACCAAAATTTTTAGGCTCGGCTCGGGCTTCTTCGAGCCGAGCCGGGCTGGCCCGCTTTTTTGATTTTTTTTTTTTAAATATATAAAAGTCATATATGGAAAATGAATTTTGTTTACTTAAATATATAATGTGCACAAAAAATATAGTTGACATATTAAACATAACTTTAGATCCAATTAAATTTTAAATATAGATTTTGTAAATTTTATACTAATTGTATTATATTATGTATGTATATATTCAATAAAAGTTACAATCCTCCTCCTTTTTTCGGGCTTGAGACCGTCTACGATCAATATAGGCGGAGTTAAAATTGTACAGGAATAAATATTTCGTGTACAATATTTTTAAAAATATAATAACTTAAATTACACAAAATGACTTTTAAGAACTTACAATTTTTTTAAAAACATAACAATTTTTTTTCAAATTAAATTCTAGTTAAATCAACCAATTCAATAACTAGAATTTAAAAATAAATAAACAATAAAATTTTAACACGCAGGCAGCTAAGCGGCCGAGTCATTTTGGTCTGTCTTGAACGGGTCAAAATGGCCTGTCAGACGGGCCGGTCGGGCTCGAGCCTGGGTCAGATTTTTGGGTCGGCTCGAGCCTTGGCTCGATTCTCTGAGCCACGAGTCGAGCTTTGCTCGAACTTTTTGAGTGACCGAGTCAGAACTGCCGTAGTTGACGAGCTTTTTTTACATGCCTATGTGTTGCATACATAGAATGGGAGTAATTTGTACGTACAAGTGACCTAGTCAATACCTAGTCAATATTGAAGAAGCCCATAAGCGAAGTTTTAAGAAATAAGAGTGATTTATTTATTTCCAATTTTGTCATCCTTGACCAAAATATTTTTTTTTTAATCAAAATATACGAAAAATCTTGTTTTAATATCTACCAATCTGGGGCAAATTAAAACACTTCCTTTGAGCCATTCTGGATTTGGAAACCTAATTTTATTCCTATAAACTTGACTAATAAGTAACGAATTTAATGAATGTATCTGGTCACAATCAAGTTCTTTTAACCAAGATCATGCAGAAAAAATTTTGTTGTACAATTAACTAGAACAAAACAATTCCAATGAGTACTTCAAATTTTTACCAATATATATGGAGACTAAGTCATGCCCTATGGACATTTTGTTTGAAAACATAACGATAAAAAAGGAAACGGGGGGGGGGGGGGGGGGGGTAGGGAGAGAGAGAGAGAGAGACTTGCCGAGAAAAGCAGGTGTCGAAGCCGGCTCGAGGAAATAAATCAGAAAATACAAATAAAATATACACAATGTAAGGCTGATATATATTTGTCCATCCCTTTCTCTCCAAACGTCATATAATAATTTCCACTGGAGAGTACTTTGCTCTTGTAATTTTCAACTTCCTAGGGAGACTTTCTGGAAGCAAAATTGGTTTGAGATGGAGCCCGAAAAGCATACGAGTTCCGACGCAAATTCAAGCCAAGAAAGTGATCATCAGAAGGAGAAAATCAACGATGATGACAACACCGGTGTTGGAAGATCATATGAGTGCAATTTCTGCAAGCGCGGCTTCACGAACGCGCAAGCTTTAGGAGGGCACATGAATATACACAGGAAAGATAAAGCCAAAGCGAAGCAGAAGAAACAGGAGGGATCTTCAATTCAAAATAAATATCACAATGAAGATTTCTTAGATTCAAGATTTCTCCCTCCAGTTCCATCCAGTGATCATCAAACAAACAGAAATTATTTTACGGCTGTGACGAACTATCAAGTCTACTTGCCATCATCAAACCCTAATTTGTCTCCTCATGAGCTTCACCAGAACAATTTGCCACAGGAAAATATTATATTTTTCGACGATCATAAGGATGCAAACCTCAGTCTGAGGATCGGTCCCCCAGCTAGTAGAGATAGACAGAACGAAATTGTAAACGAGAAGGAAAATGAAGTAGATTTGGAGCTTCGTCTTGGCCACGGGCACGATCCATGATCTAATATTCATATATTGGTAATAAATCCCAGTGATAACAGTGTACAGATATCCGCGTGAGTTTACAGAAAGCCTTAATTACTTCTTATTTAAACACGAATTAAGAATATTTTTCCTTTAAACCCTTGTTAAAAATATATAAGTATAAGAAGAATAGAAGTTTGTTTGCTGATTATCCCTCTTTCTTTCTGTCTCTTGTTCTCATATGCATGTGAAATTAATGATATAAATGCAAATGTAAAAATATATACATTTTTTAATGACATTAATTTCGATAATCCCTTTTTATTTATTTTTTTTTATTATTATTATTATTTTTTATTTTTTATTTTTTTATTTTTTTTTAGTGCGGTTCTCTAGAATTTTAATTAGAAGAATTTTCAAACATTAGTTAATTCTCATATGCATGGATTATAATTGAGTTTGATAATAAAAATCAGCTCATTGTTTATATATCTTTATTTTTCTTCAATTACAGTTTTCTTAGGTATTTTAAGATAATTTCGTTTGTGAAAAATAAATAGAACTCTTGTATATTGTACTCTTTAGTATATTGTAAGTTAATTTCATTTCTTTAATACTCTTTACTAAATAGAGCTGGGCATCAGTTTCTCATCATACTGTGTTCATAGAGATTTGGGATCTTAATTATTTAGGTTGTGCGTTCATATATATATGGCCATTACTTCTGATGCAATCTGATTTGAACACTAAGTTATTATTCCTCTTTTGTTAGGAAATCTCATATCTTAGGAAAGTTAGCATTTGATTCTGGTAACCATCTTATTCAAATGCCTATTAGTGGAAATTGAGGAACGTATTTTTTTCAAGTTTCTGATCAACTGATATGTATCTTCAGTTTTTGACCTAACATATATTTTTTGCAGCCTTTTTTCATTTGATTTTAATTTTTTTGAGCACTTCATACAACATTAATATGATTGAGAATGCATGCCATCTTCTAAGTTCCAACAGACCTGCTTGTACATATGCATATATGATATATACATACTGTTGTGGCTTTGAGCAATTCTAAACAAAATAAGGTTGGAATTATTATTTTTTTTTTTCTGGGATAGAAATCATTATATTCATGTAAAATACATATATTCATGTTTAAAAAAAAAAAAAAATCGTTTATCACAGTGACAATCTATCCTAGAGGTAATGGGATTCTTTCTTGTCCCACGTCTTATAATGGAGATTAATCAGCTCTCATTGTGGGCTCCTATAATTAAATGAGCTCTTCAGTTTATGTTCCAATCCTAATTTGAATTATACTTGCGCCACGTTTTCAACGTGTTTATAAACATTTTAATTTTTAAAATTATATTGAAATAAATGCTGGTCAGTGGGTAGTGTTTGTGTGTCCTTTGAAATCGTGTGAATAAAGAGTGACTTAATCGATTATAAACAGCTTATAAACATTAGCCAAAAGATAGGCTAAGAGAAAGCTTTGTTTTAGTGAGACTTGAGTTTTTCTTAATCTTGCTTCATGTTTGTTTTTGGGGGTTCAGAATTTGGGATTTCAGCATTAGTATTCTCCCATTTTAGTTCTTGCTTTGTGTTAATGTAGATAGACCATTGAACCGCGCTTAATTAGTATTCTTTGCCTCTAATATATTTAGCTAGCTACTCGATTAGTTTTCTTGTGTTCTGTAGTAATGGAGGTAAAATATGAGCAATGCACTTAAAAGGGTAAAGAGGGTTTTCCATCAACAAAGTCAGAAAGTGAAAATAGACAATCTCTGGAAGCGGCATGTAAATATTGCACTTCAGTTATCTCTTCAAGAATCAAGATAAAGGCTCACAATGTTTGATATTTCATTGTTTGGGAAAAGGAAAATGGCAACATTTATTTTTCGTATGAAACATATAACAACCTACGGTGAAGTAGTTTTTACACACACTCAATGGCGTAATGTTTAAAGGACATACTATTCATCTTCGATCATTTGACATATGATGTCTAATTGAGCACGAATTTCTCAAGGGTTCATAATACCAAATTACCAATTATGCAAATGATCATCCATTTCTAACAAACCAATCTAGAAATCTTCTTCTCGAATGAAAATTGATCAGCAGTGAAGCATCTTCCATCTACATGTGTGGCTATGGTGTGCATAGGAACTACTTAATAATTTTTATGCAAACATGAACTACTTAATAATTTTTATGCAAACATGCCCCAAGATATATAACATGTGATATGCAAATATTGATGTAAACTGATTGCATATTTTAAATACTTTGGATGACCAGAAGCAAATTCACGGTCGTAACTCCAGTTAGTCACGACCGTCGACCGTAATGCTGTCTAGGGTCAAAACAAGGAATTCTAGGATTTTCATACTTATGACAGTCTCACATTCACGGCCGTAACTATCAACCCGAAAGTTGCTTAAGGCCATAAGAATGGTTTTCACGACCATAACTTTATTTTTTTTTTTTTTTTTAGAATTTCGTGAATTTAGATTTATTTTCAGTTTTGCTTTATTATTTCCATAATTTAGGGCCAATTAGCGGCTAAACCTAGTTTTAGGTCAATTTCTCTTTATATTATCAATTTTATTCATTGTAAAGACAGTTTTGATGATTATTGAATTAAATTGAGAGAATTTTCTCCATTGAAAGGTTGAAAAGTCCATTTTACTTGAACTTATCAAAGATTGAATCTTTGTTGTGTTCACCCATGAACTTATCAAGGAATTAGACAATCCTTGTGGCGTTCACCAATTCCAGTTCTTTCCTCCGCATCGTCAATTCTTGCATCATGAGGTTTGGGTTGAAATCCTATTATCTAATTTTTATTGTTTTTCATTCAATCTGATTTAGATCTTTCTTATCGTGTCTATTATTCAGTGTTTTCGTCGCGTTCCCCGATTGGAATCGTATCAGGTGGTATCAGAGCTTGGATCTAATTCAGATTCTTGCCTTTTCTTGGTATTTTCCTTATTTTCTTGTTCTTTGTGTTCTTCATAGTTTTCCTTGATTTAATCCATTTGAAAATCCCATAAAAATTCAAACTTGTTTATTTTAGTTAAATCTTATCCAAATCCAATTCCGTTAAAAAAATCGAAAAATTTCATTAATTTCCCCAAATTTTGGAAAATTTCCAGAAATTCCCAAACTTTTAGGTGGCGTTCTGTTTGTATTTTATTTTGTATTTTCATTTTCGAAAATGTTTTGTGTTTTGTGTTTTCATTTTTGTTTTCAAATTTGCTGAAAACGCGTTTGGTTTGTCATTTCTGAAAACTGTTTTTGAAAATGAAAAGCTGGAAAACACGTTCTGTTTGAAATTTTGCAGAATACTACTTAAACTATTTTTAATTAATTTGCTTGCAGAAAACTACTAATTCAAACTCAAATTTCTTTTCACAATACACTGAAAACATGGTTACATGCAACACACTAATGTGAGCATTAAGAATCTATATTAACACAGCTTGGTCAGGTTCGGGATTTGAAAAAGCTCTACTTCTATTAAAATTCAGAAAATGCAAGTTCTTTCAAAACCACCAGAGTCCATTTATCAGTGCATTTTTTGAAATATAATAATAAGAATTCTCACTTAATATTTTTTTTTGTAATGTTGATATTGAATTCAATAAAACTTTATTTAAACTTAGTTCCAAGTTAGGATAATTCTAAAAATAAATAAATAAATAAATTATTTAGGCTTAGTTCCAAGTTAGGATAATTCTAAAAAAAGTAATAAAAAAATAAAAACTTTATATTAAGCTTAGTTCTAAGTTAAGATAATTCTTTATATAAAAAATAAAAAAAATCCCAAAACGCGTTTTCCGCGTTTTGGACATTTTTTTGTCGAAATACACACAAAACGCCCAAAACGAGGTTTTGGGCGTTTTGCGTTTTGTGTACAATTTTTTTTTTTTGTTTTCCAAAATGCGTTTTCGAAAATGGTAAAGAGAACGCGTTTTTAATGTTTTCGAAAATAAAAACAGAAAACGACCTCAAAACAGTAAAGAGAACAGGGGCTTAGAATTTCTCAATTTTCTATTTTTTCGTGTCTTCCATAAATTCCTTTATTATTGATCATTGATTAGTTCTTAGGTGAAATTTGAAGAGATAAAAGAGTGATACATGAGCAAAAATACACTTGAGGAGAATTTTCTTTTGTTATTAAAATGTGTTACAGAGAGGAATCTACATCATCATCTTTTGTGGGTGACAAGAAACAACCCAAAGTTGTGGACAAAAAAATTGAGCGGTTAATGATGAGATTGCAGGGATATGGGTACAACTTGGGATGGCTCAAATGGAGAAACGGGACACAAAACGTGATCTGCAATGCCGAGATCAATCTCATAATGGTTCTCAGGCTGGGAGAGGTAATAAGCGTGGGGTTGATATGGATGATGAGGGCACAGGTAGTGAGAGTGGTAGTGTATCCTCGATGACAAGTGTGAGAAGGAGGGATAGAGGAGATAGGTATGGGAGGAGGTATAATGGGGAACATCGTGATGCTAGGAGGCATCGTGGAGGTAGTGATATTGTGGATGGAGACCTTGGGAACATTAAAATGAAAATACCATCGTTCCAGGGTAGGAGTGATCTGGAGGCATACTTGGATTGGGAGATTAAGGTTGAACTACTCTTCGATTGTCATCATTATTCTGAGGAGAAGAAGCTGAAATTGACAGTGATTGAATTCATAGACTATGCACTCACTTGGTGGGATCAATTGGTAACGAGTAGGAGAAGGAATCTTGAGAGGTCAGTGGAGACTTGGGGTAATTTAAAAACCATAATAAGGAAGCGGTTTGTGACAACCCATTATTATAGGGATATTTATCAGATTTTGCAAGGCTTGAATCAGGGGTCGAGGAGTGTGGAGGAATATTATAAAGACATGGAGATAGTAATGATTAGGGCCAATGTGGTTGAGGATCAAAAAGGTACAATGACAAGGTTTTTGAGCTTTTTGAACACGGATATTGCCAACATTATTGAGCTGCAACATTACATGGAACTGGAGGAAATTGTACACATGGCCATGGAGGTGGAAAGATAGCTGAAGCGAAAGGGAGTAGCAAGGCAATCTCTGAGCTCTTATCCTGCTTCTCAACCAAAACGGGAAGTCTATGACGATCATGTCCCGAAAGCGAAGGAGGAGCCAACAACTAGAGGTAAAAATATCACTGAGTCCCAACCTATTAGGGATAGGAATATAAAATTTTTTAAATGCTTGGGTTCAGATCACATTTCTTCTCAATGTCCAAATAAAAGGGTCATGATTTTGCGTGAAAGTGGAGATATTAGTTCGAAGGATGAGTTTGAGGTGATGCCTAGATGATAAGATATTGGGGCTAGTAGTAGTGATGAGGAAGGAAGAACTTATGCCATTAAGGAGTCACTAGTTAATAGGCGTGTTCTAAATTCTAGAACTAAAATAGATGAGGTTGGTGAACAAAGGGATAACCTATTTCATACGAGGTACTTAGTTGGTGAAAATGTTTGTGGAATGGTGATTGATGGGGGGAGTTGTACTAATGTGGTTATTACAATGTTGGTTAAAAAATTGGGTTTAAATTTGATAAAACACCCTAGACCTTATAATTTACAATGGCTAACTGAGTTGGGTGAAATTAAGGTGAACAGGAATGGTTTGGTGGGTTTTTCGATTGTTGGATATACTAATGAAGTGGTTTGTGATGTGGTGCCTATGCATGTTGGATATATCTTGTTGGGAAGGCCGTGGCAACATGATAGGAGGGCAGTACACGATGGATTTAAAAATCAGTGTAGTTTTGTGAGGGGTGGAAAGAAATTCACACTTATACCATTGTCCCTAGGCCAAATACAAAATGATCAATTGAAATTGAAATGTGAATTTGAGGAGCAAAATAAGAGTGTTGAGGCTACAACATCAGAAAAAGGAGAGGATGTAAAAATTGAAGACAAGAGAGTTGAGGTCACAACCTCAGAAAAAGGTGAGCTTCAGTACAAAAGGAAACAGAAAAGAGAGTCCACTCTCAAAATGAGTTTATTTGCACAACGGTTAAGGTATAAGGAATCGTCCCTTGCACTTAGCGAAGCTGACAAACCCCTCCCCAGTTCTATTAAATCTGCTTTGCAGGTACCTATATCAAACCATGAGCTCAATGAGGGAAAGAGGTCTACTGACACAAAAGAACAGGCCAAAATGTCAAAGGATAACCCCAAACACAAGCATGTTCCAATCGCCAATTATTACAAAAGTTATAAGAAGATTGGCCAAGTTCTAGTTTCGAGGTCGAATCCTTTCCAAGAGAGGGGGGATGATGTGATCCAAAGTAGGCGTCCAAAGGATTAGTCGAGCTATTGACGATACATCAACAATCTATGTGGGAAACGGAACAAGTTTCATGTTGGGGTTGAGCCGAGAAGAAGATTGGATCAAAGCCGAGTCAAAAAGGGGAAGTTTGGTGACCAGAAGCAAATTCATGGCCATAACTCAAGTTGGTCACGACCGTAATGCGGTCATAGGTCAAAAAAAGGAATTCTGGGATTTTGATACTTACGGCCGTAAGCCTCACATTCATGGCCGTAAGAATGGTTTTCACGGCCGTAACTTTATTTTTTTTTTCTTTCAGAATTTCGTGAATTTAGATTTATTTTCCGTTTTACTTTATTACTTCCACAATTTAAGGCCCATTAGCGACTAAACCTAGTTTTAGATCAATTTCTCTTTATATTATCAATTTCATTCATTGTAAAGACAGTTTTGATGATTATTGAATTAAATTGAGAGAGTTTTCTCCATTGAAAGGTTGACAAGTCCCTTTTACTTGAACTTATCAAAGATTGAATCTTTGTGACGTTCATCCACGAACTTATCAAGGAATTAGGCAATTCTTGTGATGTTCACCAATTCCAGTTCTTTCCTCCGTATCATCAATTTGTGCATCGTGAGGTTTGTGTTGGAATCCTATCATCTAATTTTTATTTTTTTTTTCATTCAATCTGATTTAGATCTTTCCCATTGTGTTTATTATTTCGTGTTTTTATTGTGTTCCCCGATTGGAATCACATTACTAGCCTCCGTCGTATCGTTGACCGTCCCTGTGCTGCGCTTCCTTCCGAGAAGTCGACGGTATAGGCTGTCTCTCGGCTCTCTCCCAGTCGCCCACCTCTCGTTCGTTGGGTCGAGAAATCTCAGACCTTTCAGTCTTGCTTAGGTGGAATTTTTCCAAATTCAAATTACCATATAAGTTTTAAATTTTAACTAATTGATTATGGGATCTTGACATCTTGTCTTATTACTCTTGTTTTGTGTACTTGTGTTGTGCTTCTTCTTGTGCATTTTACTTTTTTTTTTTTAATGATTTTGTTCCAGTCAAGACTCACAGTGACAAGATGATTATCCTTAAGGAATTTTAGTTTTTGATTTATTGGATGAGATTTAAGTTAAATTTTTCTGAAATTAAAAACTAGGTTAAAATTTTTTGTTTATTGCTTCGGAAGTTTGAATTGATTATTCATTATTGATGTATGTATTGTCATATTCCAGATTAATAGATTATGAAGTGATATTTAATAAAAAGACATCGTCAAGAAATGTTGTTAAGGAGAGTTGAAATATAGTTAAGATGGATTCAAACACATTTGTAGGAAGTTCAAAATGCTTGAGAGGAGCTCAACTTTGATTGAGGAAGTTGATGTTGCACAGCTTCCCTCTGAACCCGGATTAAGAATTCTAATTTCGAATTATGCTCATAAGGTTAGAGATCAAGTTCGATGAGCATATTTGTTGAAAGGTCCTTGTCAACCATTGAATCATTCATTTACAAAATGAAAGTTTGGAGGAAAAACATTTAGAAGAGTATTGCAGTTGCTCAGTAATACGCAAGGCAAGCTGAATCACTTAAAAACACTCATTTTAAATGAAAACTCATGTTCACATTACATACATTGCTTTGCTCATCAGCTTCAAATAGTACTTGTTGCTGTTGGAAAGAGTAGTCACTACTAGAATTTTATATTCCGCATACAAAATAAATTTGTAGGGAAAGAGTCTTATTCGTGGGTAAAAGCCTTCTCAGACAAAAAAAATTTGTAGGGAGGTTTGTGTAGCAAACATCGAGGGGATAGACATATAAGCCAACAAAATTTTTATCTTTGTCTGCGGAGGTATGCGCCTACGAACCCTTTCGCTACAAAAATCATTTATCGTCTAAGTTGTTTCCCAACGAAATTATTTGTATGCTAAGGTTTATTTTACCTACGAAATATGTTTTGTTAGCTGAAGTCCGAGCCTACAAATCTTTTAGAGACAAATATTATTTGTCGTCTAATTTCTATCCCTACACAATTTTTCGTATTCTAATGTGAAGTTAGCCTACAAAATATGTTTGTAGATATACAGTAAAATGATGTTATAGGCTAAATCGTAGTTTTCCCCCACAAATAATTATTTGTATGGAAAACACTTTGTATGTTAATTTTCTTGTCTACACATTTTTGTTTGCAGGGAAAACTTATTTATAGGATAAAATTTTTATATGTTCCAACAATTGTAGTATTTGTAGGGAAACTTAAATCAATTTTTTTTACTTTAAATTTAGTATTAAATATTGTTTGTTTATGCAAAATTATAACAATATGCAAAAAATAAATTAAATTAAAATTTCTAATATAAACCAATATATTACTAACTTCAAATATTGTATCAAACTCCAAATAATAACTCATTGTCACTGAATGTGATTGTAATAAAATTAAAAAGAGTTTAGCAAACATGCTCTTTCGACATCTACACAATAATAATAACATAAATATCTATTCTCATAAATTAATTAAATATGCTACTCATCCTCATCAAAGTCTAGCCTTGGGATTGTCAACGGATATCTCCTCCAAAGGGGTGTCTTTCGGAAGCTGTTGTTCCTCATCCTTTTGCAAGAGATATTCATCAACTTTGACAAGCATCTCATCCTGCAAGATATGATAGATAAAAAAAAAATAGATATATATAAATAGACATCCAGAAGATATATAACACTAATCGAAAAAATCAAAGCACAAACGCAAAATTGAATATTTCTTACATATTGAGTCTTAGCTATATTATCCGTCCAAAACTCATTCTTCCCTACAAATCATTATGCACTCTAAAAAAACTGAGCTCAGTTTCCTAATTCTAAAATTTGTTATCTAAAAATAAAATTCCTAAACTCAAAGTGGGTACCAACCTGATTTTCAAGTTTTTCAAGACTAATCACTTTGATCAGCATCAAGAATTAAAAGTAATACTATTGGTCATGGTAAGCAAAATCAATTTTTGACAAACATAATACATCATACATAGATACATCTATATCTGAACTTTTCTAAATGCAATTTCATTTTTAAGATGTGCAGGAGTACTTTCTCCCAATTGCTCAAACATAAATCTTACACAAGTTTCTAGTCAATTCTGTAGAGAACCAAACCAAACACTCTCCTAAAAGGGGCATACAACAAACTCAGGGAAGATTTAAATTTTAGATTATGTACAAGAAGATCCATGTGTTCTATAAAACTTTGGAAAATAAAAGAGAGAAGGGCATGGCATCACCCAACACATCTAAGTTGAAAAATAAAAGAAGTGCTAGTAGGCTGCAGGAAATCTAAGGAAAGAGAGAAGGGCATGGCATTACCCACCAGACTGAAGCTAGCATTCTCGAAATTTGACCTAGCATGATGAATCTCCTGAGGAAATTCCAAAAAATATCAAAATATGTATCATTGGGTACTACTTCATATACACAAATGTGATTTACATAATTATGTCACCTTAAGAATGTGCTGAGATAATTAACTTATCAACCATAACTATCTTACTAACTTTTGGCTTACACACTCATCAAGTCACTTGGACAAAATTTCATAATTATCATACTTAATCAAAGGATAAACCTGTCGAATAGTAGGGCAAGCATGTGGAGATAACAAAACCACCACAAGACTTTACAGAGAACATCAAATGTATTATGAAGGTAAAGATTTTAACTTTTGTGCATATCGAGAGAAGTATACTCACAGAGCAATATTGAACAATATATGAAGCTCGTGTTTTGGAATAAAGTAGCCTGGGGAATTTTCTTTCCTTTGTAGTCGTAAAATAAAGAGAAATAACCAGCTATAGTAGAAGCAGCAAGAAATACAATTGATAAAAACCCAAGACAAAAATGGGATCATAAGGACATTTGCAAATGACAATGCCCTTCCCATTTAATGTAGTTCAAAAATCAATTTAGAAAGAAGAAGCTAATTATTCAAATGTAACCTATGTATCAAAAACAAACTGAGACAATAATCAAGGAATTGAACACCAATACAAATACTAATAATACATTAAATTGATTAAGCACAATATAAAAACCAATAATTACGAGAATTTTCATTTTAATAGAGATGAGAATACAAACCTTCTTATTTTCAACAATAACACCAAACATGAAGGATAGCAAACCAAATGTCTTTACTGTTAAAGACATTTGTTTCACAGTAACCGCCATTGCTTCTTCAAATTTCAAGTTACCTATATTTTGTTTCCAATGTGAAAAACCATGAAAAGTTAAGAATGAACTAGCAAAAAAGTAATAAAATTTTGTAATATATTAAACAATGTGTTTGGAAAACATGTTTTTAAACATATTTTTTTCTACACAATTCCCCAAATCACTTTTTAATCACACATATTTTCTCTCTCCATTTTTCAATCACACGTTTTACCTAGAAAATATAAAAAAAATATTTTTAAACAAAATACTTTTAATAAACAGAGGCTTTGCAGTCGATGAAATGAAACTTAAAATTGGGGAAAAAGGGGCCTTTATCAAAATCAATTCACAACCTTAGAATTAAGTCAATTAGCAGGACTAAGAATCACTCAAATGCCATTACGAAACTATAGTTGAACAAATTAAAAAATACAATCCAAATGGACAAACTTCAGCCAAATTTAAGCATGATCAAACCCACAAAATACCCAAATTTAAAGGCAACCCCGAAACACTTACAGATGAATACATGTAAAATACACCCTCAAGAACAAACACTTGGCGCTGAATTAGTGTAAAATATACCCTCATTTAGAGGGAAGCGCAATCAGAACACTTGGGAGCTTTTTTTTTGTAGCGTACCCGGTCCTCAAGGACTGCCGGCCGTCTACTCATGGTCTTTCCACTCCCCCCTGGTCGTCCTGCTCCTCAAGGGCTGGCAGCCTCGTTTCCAGGAAGTGGATTTTTGCCTCCCCAGGGATTCGAACCTTGTACCTAGGGGTTAAGTACAAATTTCATAGAATCCCTTGTTGGTCTAATGGTACCAGGGATTCCATGAAATTTGTACTTACCTAGGTACAAGGTTCGAATCCCTGGGGAGGCAAAAATCCACTTCCTGGAAACGAGGCTGCCAGCCCTTGAGGAGCAGGACGACCAGGGGGGAGTGGAAAGACCATGAGTACGGCTCGGAGAAGGCCCCAGTGAGGGATCCGGGTCGTTACAGTTCTGGTATGACTTAAATTTTACTTGGTTGTGGTATATGTGATTTGATTCGTTTGTTCGTAAATTGATGATATTGCTCTTGATTGGTTCATTGTTGACACTTATAAATGAAAAGTATTGAAATGTGTATATTTGATCTGAGGGGATATTGTGATGAGTCTTGTGTGTATGTACTATACATAATGTGATAGTGTGAGGATTTATATATGTATGTTATGTTGGGGATATTGGTAATTGGATGATGATTTCCCTCCTATGTGTTTCACCTTATGTAATGGTTATGTGAGTTGCAAATCACATATTTTTGCATATAGTTCTATTATTTATGATCAAGTCTAAGTGTGCTGACACAGTTATGATTATATACTTTGACTATTAGCATGATATATATTTTATGGAAAAATCCAGTTTTTCACGGTTGCACTATACATAGAGATTATTGGATGCATTTAGCTTGAGGCGTCACATGGTGAAGGAAATCTTGAATAAATTCGCGACTTATTTGAGATATGTTACATATAGTGAATAAAGCCTATATAAATGTTGTCATCACATTTCCTCAGATATGGTATTAGAGTCATGACATGGTAAAATTCAAGAGTTCATTTTAAACACAACGCGCACGTTTTTTGGTCATATTTCCCTCTTTGTAGAAGCGATTCTTCCAGCCATGTATAATCACTTGTAGTATCATCAGGGCCATAGTGTAGGCTAGATTGACAGTACTATTGTATAGTGTTTGGCGGTGTTAGTCGTTGTTGAGAAGGGTTGGGTTCTAGTTCCTTCAGAAGGAACAGTGGGTGCGCAAGTTTGAAGTTTGTGGTTTGATTGTTGTACTCTTGAACATTGGTAAAAAGAGGTAAAGTCCAATTTTATTGGATTCTATGTTGAGTTGTGACTAATTTCATTTGTAGGTATCGGGCAATGATGGTGATGATCAAGCCCACCCACTTGGCCTATAGCAACCATGAGAGTAAGAGATGGGAATTTGGAGATCAAGATGAAGATTATTGATATGTGATCCCCAAATTGGAAGTTTTCATACTTGGAGGGCCTAATTGGCAACCAACTTAAAGTTGGAGGACTTAAAGGTACAATTATTGTTATTATGCTTCTATTGTTGACCATTGATCAAGATCCTATGGTTGGGGTTAAGTTGGCTATTAATATAATCTTTCCTTGGGATCATTTGGTACAATGGAATGGATTAGCCCTCTCTCTAGAGATGGCAAACGGGCCGAGCGGCTCGCCGGCTCGGCTTGTCAAATCACGAGCTCGAACACGAGCCAAACAAGCAAATCAAAAAATGAGCCGAGCATGGCTCGGTTCGTTTTGCATGGACGGCTCGTGAAACACGAGCTACGAGTCGACACTTTTTTTTTGAAATAAAATGTTAATTTTAATGAAAAAAATGAAAAAAAAAAATTATGTACGAGCTGCGAGCCACGAGCTCAAGGGTCAAGCTGAGCTTGATCCTTGAGTGACGAGTCGAACCGAAGCTTGGCTCGTCTAACACGAGCCACAAGCTCGGCTCATTGCTAAGACGAGCCGAGCAATGAGCTTAAAGGGCCGAGCAGGCTCTGCTCGGACCACTTCCATCACTACTTCTCCCTTTCCTCTCTTGTGAAATCCACCCGACTTCTCTCTCTCTCTCTTTGAGCTTTCTTGCACCATGTTTGAAAATACTTTGTAGCATAATTGGGCCATTGTGTAGGCTAATTGGAAGTGCTAATGTGCAGTATTTGGTGTGGTGATATTGTAGAGAATAGAGTGTGATTTGGTAATTCCTTGAGAAGGAATTGGCGCACGGTTTGTGTGCGGGAATCTTGTAAAAAGAACTCTCATTGGATGGTTTGGCTAGTGGAACGGGCTTGATCCTGAGCCCCCCAGATGTAGGTACGATTTGGCACCGAACTGAGTCACCAAGATTTGATGTTCTTTGTTCTTGTTGCGTTTCTTGATTATTATTGTATGTTATCCGCTATTATCACAAAAAATTGGGACGCGAAAAATCGAACACTGTTTACAAGGAATGCTTTTGGGTGAAGGAGTTCAAGAAGAAGACAAAATGGTGGCCGGTTTTAACGAGTATTCAGTCGGGTGACATTGGTGACTATTTGTTGCAAGTTCTTTCCTTTTATCCAGTGTAAAAAGTTGAGTGTTGCTCTTTCTTACGGGCAGTTTGGTGGCACCGAAATGATATACGCCATCACAATGTTACTACCACTACTGATAGGGATGGCAAAAAAATTCGAAGGACCCGAAACCTAGATGACCCGCCTCAAAAATTACCCGTCCCATTGGGGCTGCGGGTGGGTTCGGGGCAGGTTTTCCGCCCCGTGGAGTTTTTTGGGGCGGGTTCGTGGTGGACCCGTCCCGACCCGCTCTGTGACCCGAATTTTTTTTTCAATATTGGAATGAGAAACTAAAAATAAATTTAATGAAGTCCAGAATAATTGAACATTGGTGGGATTTAGGGGTATGAGAATACACAACTACTATACCATTAAGTTTATTGATTTTTTTCCCTTTAAATATATACATATTATCTTTAAAATTCAAACTTAAAAATTCTAACTAGTTCGACGCCTAATTATTTCACCTAAAATTTCATTAACAAATTTGAGGAAAAAAGAAAAAAGAAAAATTCGAGTCATTGGCAAGGCGGGTAGGTCGCCCAGCCCTGCAAACAGTTGCGGGGCGGGACGAGATAACAGGATTTCCGGTTCGGGGCAGGGCAACCCCTACCCGACCCATTGCCATCCATAACTACTGACCACATCATTGAAGCAGCTATGTCCAACCTGGAGCGTTATAAACTTGTTGTTCAAATGGACCAGCAGCTACCTAATCATGGTGGAATCAGATAGGTGTGAAAGGAATGCTGGATGTTGGTATAGTGGTCCAAAATGGAATCTGCCTTCTTGTGATGCTAATGTCCATGATGGAGCTGGGTTTGTGGGCTTAGCCTGAGTTTTCTGGAATGACGAAGGGACTGTTTTGGTGGCATTCTCAGTGAAGTTTAAAGGATTTTTCACACCTTAGGTTGCGGAGGTAATGACAATTCGTCAAGGTCTGGAAATGGAAGTTGTACGTGTGGAGATGGACACTCTTCGGGTCATACAAGCTCTAAGTTGTGATTTTTCTTCTTTTCCTAATGCTTGTCTTTTGGGCCATCATCCCCGTGTCTTGGCATTTGCTTATGATGTCATTATATTTTCTAATAGCCAAAAGTCTTCTATTGAGTTAATCACGAGATTTTTGAAGGAATACACTGCTGCTTCTGGCCAGGCTCTAAACATCCAAAAAATTTCTTTTACTGTGAGCAAGGTCAATCATAGAAGTAAGATTAATGGCTGGACTAGTTTTCAGCATCAAAGTTTGCCTATTACATATTTTGTGGCCCCACTATTTAAAGGCCATAGAATAGCATTTCTATTTGAAAGCCTTAAAAATAAAGTCATGACTAAACTAAAAGGCTTGGAGCTCTATGCCTATTTATCTGCTACAAGTATTCGATCCTCTCCTTTGTATCATCACACGTATTGAAAGACTTTTCAACTCATATTTCTGGGGAGATGAAGAAGCCTATAAACACATTCATTGGTCCTCTTGGGGGGAAATGAACTTGCCTTACCTGGAGGTGGAATTGGTTGCAAAAAATTGAGAGATATTAATATAGCCTTTGGTTGCAAGCTTTGGAAGAAATTTAGATCCCAAGAAACTTTGTGGAGCTGGGTCATAAAAGCTAAGTATTGCAGAAATCTTCATCCCAGTATTGTCCAAGCTAAACAACTTGATTCTTGTGTCTGAAAAAGATTTCTAAAAGTGAGGAGTATAGCGGAGCCACACATCGCATGGAGAATTAGTCAGGGGTACATTTCATTTTGGAATGATCAATGGTTACTCTGGCTAGCAGCCTTCCTAATGCAATCAATGATAAGGCTCATGTTTTTGAATTTATAAGTAATGGAGGATGGAACACTGCCCGAATCAAGCTCGGACTTCTATGGTTGATAAAAGCTTCCAGGCCCTTATTCCCCTTCTCTCATTTTTGTATCTCTGGTTAGAAAGAAATGCGGCAAAACATCAAGAAATTAAAATGAACTCTATAATGGTCATTAAGAGAGTTTACAGACTCCTTGAGAATCTCAAACTTGCTAGTTTGTTGTACCATTTCAGGGGGGCATATGCATCACAGATTCAGTATAGTTAAATGGTTAAAACTATTGCATGTGTGGGTAAAATTAAATTGTGATGGTTGTCTGAAAAATTCAATCTTGCGGCTAGAGAGGTGGTGATCAGAAACAATAATGGTGACATTATTCTAGGATTTTTGGATTTTTATGGTGAGGTTTCTGTCCTTGAAGCTGAATTAAAAGCCATTGCCAAAAGCCTTCAACTCTGCCAGAAGCTTAGGTTCACATGAGTTTGAAATGAGAAATAAAACTTCACAGAACAAGATCTCGAAGAAAGCTTTATTTTGAATTCATTCAGCTCTCTAATTCAAATGATACATTCCTCACAGATTTATATTTCTGTCAACCTATATATACAAAAACAAAATATATATACAGCTGCCTAACAATTTAATTCTTTTCCTCTATCTGTAATTATACAAACTTGGGCAATACTCCAGCATTTACGGTGGATAGTACTCATGTCTGTTGTTCCTCAGCTGAATTAGTTGCATAGTGGAAGATTCTAGTAGTCCATCTGGCATTATTTTTGGTTTGATCCTCCACCTATTACTTCTTCCATATTGATCCTTGTTGACCTGACTTGTTTCATCTTGATCTGGTTTCCTTCTACTCTTAACTCCCCCCTTCAAGCTGGAAATAGTTTCAACTACTCCAAGCTTGTCACGCAAGTACAAATGTCTAGAATGTGTTAGGGGCTTGGTTAAGATATCAGCTACCTGGTCTGTTGTAGGAATGTACCTTATGGTTAGTTGCTTTCCCAAAACTTTATCACGAACAAAGTGTACGTCAAGTTCAATATGCTTTGTTCGTGCATGGTAAACCGGATTGTGGGCCAAGGCACTTGCTCCTGAATTATCACACCAAATTTTTGGTACTTCTTCCTGTGTGACATTTAATTCATGTAGGAATGATTGAATCCATGAGATCTCAGCTGATGTGTGCGCAAGTGTCCTGTATTCAGCTTCCGTACTCGACCTTGAGACCACCTGTTGCTTCTTAGAGCACCACGAAACTAAGCTGTCTCCTAGGAAAATGCAGTACCCAACTGTGGACTTCCTATCATCCGGGCAAGAGGCCCAATCTGCATCACCATATGCTGAAATGTTGAGACCTTGTGCTCCTTGAATTACAAGACCTAAATCCAAAGTTCCCTGGACATATTTGAACAACCTTTTAATTAAGCTCCAGTGAACATCAGTCGGATTTTGCAGGAATTGACTCACCCTGTTAACTGCAAAGCTAATATCTGGTCTGGTATGTGTTAGGTATTGGAGAGCACCCACTGCACTCCTAAATTGAGTAGGATTATTCAGTACCGAGCCTTCATTTTTACTCACCAGCTTACCTGCAGCCATGGGGGTTGCACTTGGTTTTAAATGTTCAAAACCAAATCTTTTCAACATATCAATTGCATATCTCTTTTGTGACATATGTAATCCAACTTCATCTCTGGTGAATTAGATTCCTAGAAACTTCTTCAAATTCCCCATATCTTTCAGAGCAAATGAAGCATTTAACCTGGTAACCAATTCTTGTAATTTATCTTTGCAACTCCCTGTCAAAACGATATCATCTACATAGATGAGTAGATATATCACATATTCTGGTGAAGACAGATAAAATACTGAGTTATCTGCCCTTGACTGCTTGTACTCCCATTTTTGCAAAGTCTCTTTCAAGGTTTGGTGCCAAGCTCTAGGAGCTTGCTTCAACCCAAACAAGGCTTTGTTCAACTTGCACACATGTGAAGGCTTGTTTCTATCTACAAAACCTTGAGGCTGTTCCAAGTATACTGTTTCATCCAGCTTTCCATTAAGGAAGGCATTATTAATGTCTACCTGTCGAATTGCCCAACCTTTTGTGACTGCTAAGGTTAGTAATATCTTCAGGGTCGGAGCCTTTGCAACCGGACTGAAAGTTTCATAGTAATCAACTCCAGGTGTTTGCAAGAACCCTTTGGCGACCAGCCTTGCTTTGTGCCTGATAACCTTCCCACTTGAGTCATGTTTGAGTTTGTAAATCCATTTGCTTCCAATAACCTTCATGTTTGGCTCAACTGGAACTAGATCCCATGTCTGATTTTTTATCAGTGCTTTAAATTCTTCTTGCATTGCCTTGTTCCATTTCTCATTTTTTAGGGCCTCTGTAGAGTTGACTGGTTCTGTTTCAGATTCTTCACCTGTTGCAAAATAGACTTTAGGCTTAAAAATACCAGCCTTTGCTCTTGTCACCATATGATGTCCATCAGTGATGTTTGGCCCCCTATTCTCATTAACTTCAAACTCTCCATTTTCAGGTTCACTGATATTTCCTGATTCAGTTTCTTCTTCTTCTGGTTGCTGCATCTCATGGTTTTCAAACATTGTTTCATTCTCATTTGCTATACCTTCACTGGAGGTCTCCTGTGCATGGGTGACTGAGTCATGATCAATGCCAGCTGAACCATTCGTGATATAGGAGTCAAATGGAAGTTGATATAGGTTTATAGGAAAGTGTTTTGGCTGAATATTTTTGTTTAGGAACCCATCTTTGAAAGGGAATTGATTCTCATTAAATACAACATGTTTGGACACATAAATTCTTCCTGCAAATTTAAACATTTATACCCTTTGTGGATTGTACTAGGACCTAGATATACACATTTTTGAGTGTGAAAGTCAAATTTATGCCTTTGGTATGGTCTTAGATTTGGATAACATGTGCATCCAAATACCTTGAGGTGTTTGTAGTTGACTGCCTTGCCAAATAAAAGTTCATATGGTGATTTATGCTTGAGTATAGGGGTAGGCATTCGGTTTATAAGGTAAGTGGCTGTCAAAAAAGCTTCCCACCAATAACAAAGAGACATTTGTGACTGGGCTAAGAGAGTTAAACCAGTTTCGGTGATGTGTCTATGTTTCCTTTCCGCTCTACCATTTTGTGCAGAGGTATAGGGGCATGAATATCTGAGATTTATACCAGATTCATGAGCCAATTTGTCTAAGGTTCTAAATTCTCCTCCAAAATCAGATTGGACAGTTTTTATTTTACCATCAAACTGGTTTTCAACAAGATTTTTGAACTGTGTAAAATAGAATAGAACTTCTGATTTTTGTTTTAGAGGATATATCCAGGAATACCTAGTACAATCATCCACAAACAATAAGTAATATTTAAATCCTGAAGTTGAATTTAAAGGGGCAGGACCCCAGACGTCAGTATGGATTAATTCAAGTGGTCTAGATGCATGAGACAAAGATACTTTTGAAGGTAAGGCATGTGACTTGCCAAATTGGCATGCTTCACAAAAATGAAATTCTTTATTATGAAGTCTAGAATTATTACAAACTTTGAGTACTTGGCACAATACAGACTTAGAGGGATGCCCAAGCCGTCTATGCCATGTTTCAAATTCAGACTTGACACTATTGACTCTAGATGACATAGGTGACTGACTCTGTGACTTATTTGAGTTGATGTTGAGACTGATACTTTGGTAGCTGGAGGGTTGAGAAGGTTCTGATGTTGCTGATGAATTTCTTGTCCTTAAGTGAGGTAGATTCAGCTGGTAAAGACCGTCTCTAAGTCTGCCCTGCATCAGGATCCTCCTTGTTTGAAGGTCCTTTATATTGCAATAAGAGGGAAAAAATTCAACAACCACATTGTTATCAGATGTCAATTTTGAAATGCTCACAAGATTCTTCTTAATCTTAGGTACATGAAGTAAATCTTTTAATACTAAAGTCTTCTCAAAATTAGTATCAAGATACTTCAGACCGGTGTGTGATATATGTAATGATTTACCATTACCAACAAGCATTTTCCTCTTACCTGCATATTCATTGGCTGCTGTCATATTCTCCTTATTTGGGGTGATGTGGTGACTTGCTCCAGAGTCAACAAACCATCCATTATCTACCATTGTGCCAGGATCAGCAAGGTAAGCAGCCGGTTGAGTGTGAGCATTGTGACCATAATTTCTACTTCCACCAGATTGTTCATCATATCTGTTGAAACACCACTTGGCCGCGTGGTTGTTCATACCACAGATTTGGCAGGAATTTCTCTTCTCAAAAATTCTCCCAGCTCTTCCTCTTCCTCTAGTTCTTCCCCTGTAACTAGAATTCCTTCCTCCTCTACCATTTCTTCCAGAGAAGGAGCCTGCTCGTTGATAGTTTCCTTGAGTCAGATTTATTGACCCAAAGTTGTTTCTCACTTGAGTCAGGTATTCCAATCTGCTCTCAAAGGTCATGAGTATAGATGATAACTCATGCCATGTGATCTGTTCTCTGCTGCTTATTTGAACAACAATTGGCGTGTATTCTTCATCTAATCCAGCCAATCCCTGTGTTATCAGATCACTAACTTCCATCTTTTTTCCTGCAACCTCTAAATTATCAGCTAACGTTTTCACGGTATTGAGGTATTGATCCATATTCATGGATCCTTTTCTCACCCTCTGTAACTCAGCAATGAGGAAAATGATTCTGGAACGATTCAGAATTCCGTAATTTTCAGTGATAGCCTTCCACAGCTTGCTTGAGCTCTCACATCCCATGACTCTCATAACTATTTCCGGAGTCATTGAGGAATATAACCAACCCATTAAGAGCTGGTCAACAGAATTCCATTTAGCATACTCAGGATTGGAGGTAGTCTCGACAGTGGTACCTGCTTCAGTGGTAACTTGGCTACTGATAAATTCAGCTGGGCACTCCTTGGTTCCCAGAAAATAGCCTTCCAGATTGTGGCCTTTCACAATGGGCATCACAATGTTCTTCCAGAGTAGATAGTTATTCTTATCTAACTTTACACTGGGAATTTGAGTTAGATTCATCCCAAACGGGGTCAGATTGTGCAATATGGGAGGTGTTTGGGAAGTGGAATTTGATTGGGAGCTGGGAGTGTGGTCACCTGAATTGAAAGAAGCCATTTGCAGACTGAGCAGCTCTGATACCAAGTTTGAAATGAGAAATAAAACTTCACAGAACAAGATCTCGAAGAAAGCTTTATTTTGAATTCATTCAGCTCTCTAATTCAAATGATACATTCCTCACAGATTTATATTTCTGTCAACCTATATATACAAAAACAAAATATATATACAGCTGCCTAACAATTTAATTCTTTTCCTCTATCTGTAATTATACAAACTTGGGCAATACTCCAGCATTTACGGTGGATAGTACTCATGTCTGTTGTTCCTCAGCTGAATTAGTTGCATAGTGGAAGATTCTAGTAGTCCATCTGGCATTATTTCTGGTTTGATCCTCCAGCTATTACTTCTTCCATATTGATCCTTGTTGACCTGACTTGTTTCATCTTGATCTGGTTTCCTTCTACTCTTAACTACATGTATTTAGATTGAATCTGAATCGAGAACTGGAATTGAACTTATCAACCAAGATGGCAGAGGATCATGGAAGATCAAAGAAATTACTGATACAATAAAATTCTATCAAAGCAACAAAAATGCTATCTTTTCCCACATTTGGCGTGAAAGTAACAAGGTGGCCGATTGGTTAGCCAATATTGGTTACAAAGAAAGAAGCTATGGGAAATTTTCAGCCAATGAATTTGATTGAGTTGGTAAAGAGGAAGCTAAGATGTATAAATTGGGATGGCCAATATCAAGTTTGGTCAGTTCATGTCAAGAGCCTGCTGCAGTTTGTTTGAGTTCTTCTTTGTAATGTCTTTTCCAGTATTTTTTTTATTGCATAATGTCAGTTTTTCCATTGTTAATTTTTTCCAGTCTTTGGTACAATTTGATTAGATTTGTTATTGCTCAATTTGTAGGTCTTGGTTTGAATGTCCCCCTCCATATTGTAAATTTTTGTTTTCTCAATAAATTGTATCTCATGCCTGAATTTTCAAGATGAGATACTTACATAAAAATAAAAAAAATGGTTTGATCACTTATATATTTGGAGGAATGTATTCTTTCAATCTAGTGAAAGAAACTGAGAACTCGTTGAACCATTGGGAATAATCTATTGTAATTAATATCATCATATTATTTGTAAAATACATGAGATGATATGATAGATATCAAGAAAATCATATGTGAATTACATTATTACTAAATAGAAAGTAACAATAAAAAACATAAAGGTGAATATGGATTATTATTATTATTATTATTATTGAATATTTTCACTTAAATAAAATTGAGAAGTTTGAAATTTATCCCCAAGTGTGGGGGTAATGTAGAAGAAAGCAACCTTGCACAAACACAAAGTAAACAAGATTATTCTCAATATATGAAAAGTAATTGGAATGATAATATTTACAAGAATCAAGAATAAGAAAATCTCCCTAAAACTTGATTAATGCCATAATCGTGTTACTCAAACCGAGGCCTCAAAAATTGTCCCAATAACCACAATCGGCAACTCCGAGGAGCGTAGGATAGATATAGGGTAGGTTTAGGTTTAATTTGGAGAATGGGTCGAGGGCCTAATTAAACCCGGGCCGCCAATCAGATCCACCTACCGAGCAATAGGGCCAACGACCCAATTAACACCTCAAGGTAAAGTGATAAAGTCTCTAATAGTTCCTGTACTTGTTGAGACAATTAAATTATTACTTGAACAAATTTTTGTTCATTACAATGAGATGCAATTTTCTTTCAATTAAATGCAAGAAATTACAAAACCAATTTCTTTGATCGAGTGTGAAATTGTAACTTAGAAAAGAAAGTTATTTATTTATAAAGTTAAAGACTTAAAGTCTATCCTAGATATGTGGGGGTAGCAAAATTTTGAAGTCTGAGTAAAAAACTTAAAATAAGTTTAAAGACTATCCTTTTGAAGCTTATAAAATGCACAAAATAGACTACGAAACAATGTGATAAATCTGACAAGTAATGTCAAATAATTATGAAGTGATCACATTTATACTATCGATATAAATCTTGACATATACGTAAATTGAATTAATGAGTGATTCTTTTATCTGTGTGAATTTAATTTCTTATGAAAAATCATAAGAACATAATCAAGTAGGATGTGGTGAAACTCCATTATAGATGCATCAATAATGGAAAACTTACCTAACTATACGAACAAGTATACCTCGGTTTCAAATTGTAACCACAAGTCATTTAGATTAAAAGTGTTGGTTTTTCTGGCTGGAGGGTTGATGTTAAAAACTCTTAATGAAGATCAGCACTACAAGTATTTCTAAATGTAGCAAAGATACTGGAAGAACTTGACCTATATGAACTTAAAAGTGGTGCCACTTCAAGGAAAGTTATAGTTACTTTCTGAAAATTTCATGAATACGGATGAGCGCAAGGCCATACACACTCTAAAGCAAAATTTGTGTGGAAGGAAAGAACTTGTCTGTTATGTCTATGACATCGCCGTTACTATTAAATGGAATAATGGGTTCAAATCTACGGCTACCCAAGATTTCGATAATACTTTGCAATGTTTACACTAAGGTAAGGTTCAAATTGAAATATACCTATATTTTATGCATAATACCATTATAATCTGAATTGTTTGAGAATATTTTAACAAGTGAGGAATTATTGGAAATCTACTTCCAATATTAGAAATAACTCATGTAAAGAGATTGATAAATATTTTGAATCTATATCAACATGAAACAAGTGAAACTGAATGGTCGAGATCACCATAAACAAAACAAGGTTGCTTAAAAGGAAACCCCGTTAGCTACCCAGAGAAGGCTTGGTTTAGCCAGACGGGCCTGGCTATCCCTAGGAGAACCTGGGGCATTTTAGGTGGCTTGGGAGGCCGCCTGAAATAAGCCTGAGCGACTCCCAAGCAAATACTGACTCAGTTGATTTTTAACTTCTAAGCACCTTTTGGTGAGTTTGAGCACTTTTTCACTTGTGTTTTGCACCTATTCGTGTATGTGACTTCCAAGTCTGTATATGGAGATTTCAATAATGACAAATAACATTCCAAAAACATATCCATAATATATTATACAAGTGTTGATTCAAAATCATATATTAAACTCAGATTTTTCCATTTGTCCATTGTTCCTCTTCCAAGTGTTCATTGTGCCTTATGAATACTTGGTTTGTAGGCTGATTAACTCGCTAAAGCCATTTTCTATCAAACTCTAAATTATCTCTAACAAAAGGGGAAAATGTACTTTTAGAACAACGATTACGAATTGTGTTTAAGCCTTTTCTACGTGTCCAGTTATGGTGTTATTCCATTAATTTCTTGATTTACAGATTTGAAGTTTAGTGTTTTGATGTTATTTGGTTCGTGATTTTTCATTTGGTACAAAATAATTTCATCTCCAACCTTTTTCGTAAGTTATATCAACAATTACCCTACAAAGTGATCATACCGGGCACATACGAACTCGAAGACCTAGAGGGAAAGAAGCCTGCGTTACCATGGAATACCAGAACCTGAAAAAAAAAAAAAAATTATCATTAATTTCATTCTCTACGTTACTTCAATGCCATTTTCATAAAAATAAATGTGAAGTCAATTATTTGCTTGAATAAATTGGATGTTAGTTGTTTGCTTGAATAACATTACTCTGGCTCAACTTCAATTCGCAACGGTCAACCACAGTAAACAACTGGGTCAATGCAGCCCTCAATAATCGAATTGTCAACCACGGTAAATAAATTGGTCACTGTGGCTACCAACAAACAAATGGCTGATCACTGTAAATAATTAGTTCAATGTGGCCCTGAAACTCGAATAGCTGAGCATGATAAATAACCTGATCACTGCGGCTATCAACGGTTTTACAAACGGTCGACCACAATAAATACCTAGATCACTAAGACCCTATGTTAAAATAGCATACCATGGTAAACAATCAGGTCACTATGGCTATTATCACGCAAACAACAAACCATGGTATAAGATCGGGTCGCTATGGCTATTAATGCGCAAACAACCAACCACGAAAATCGGGTCACTGAAGTTATCAATCTAAGATCTACCCTAGGTGGCTAAACACCATGTCATCCTGGGATCCAGTTCGTTGAATGGAGATACTTCAAGAACACACAAACAAACCAAGAAAAGCTGTAAAATCTAAAAATAAAACATAGCCATTAACGCAACGCAAGTCTTGAATAACAAAAGGTGACATATTCATTTATACGCACCAAGTCTAATAGATTTATACGATTATGAAGATGATTGTTAACATATTACAATACTATGGATAAGGCAATAAGCATTCCGAATACATGCCGCAAAAAATAGGAAAGAACTAAAACTACCAAAGTCTGAACCAGTCTTTTGTGTTCTCACCATCGTACTTGTCGTCTTCTTTTGCACCCAGTGGCTTTCCGTCAAGCTCTTCGACGTGCAAGAAGTCCCAATCCCCCTCCTTCATCGAAATCTGCTTCTTGTAGGTTTCGAACCACTAGTATACTGAAGAGACAATGCCTGTATAATCTCCTTGAAATAATTAAGGATAAGAAGCCCATGTATGAGAAACCTCCTCTTGGGAGGCAACCTGGGAATGAAGGCCAGACACTTGCCCCTCCAACCTCTTCTCCCCCAACTTAGAATCCTCCAGTCTCTACAGTAACATTTAAATTCCCTCAATAGCTAGCAGTCTGACATGCTAAGCTATTGTTCATCTAGTTAGCAACTAAAATCACATGAATAAAAGAGAATATATGAATACACCCCTGAAAATCGAAAAAAACCAGCTTATAATACGAATCTCATACCTTGCTCAAATCATGGTAAAAAGTTGAGATAACGTTCTCATACACCCAATCAATGATGATTGAAGACTTAGAGCATCCTAGTGACTGGATTCTATAAGATAGATTCGCTTGACCTCACCGTCCAATAGGGGATAAATTTTCAATCGAACTGACTAGCATCATGTGGCAAGCTAGAACCATCATTAGGTGAAGTAAAGATGCTCTGATGGACCGAGGACAACAATCCAGACTTTTTGACAATTAAAGAAGAATACCTCAACTTCTGACGAAAGCTGCAATGAATGTCATCAATAACCTTGCTAGATGGTGATTTCGATCTACCACTTGCGATCCACCTCTTCATACCTTTTGCTACCTGAGCCTAATCCATAAGTGCAGCTGAAAAAGCAATGAAAGAACAAGGGGAAGTATACATTAGCACAAGACACGAGAGTCGAAAATAGGGCAAAACTTTGAAAGCATAAGAAATAGCAGCTAATAGCACACAAGTGGAATATACCCAAAGTCAAGTCGGGACTATCCTATGAGGAGAGTTCATCCCCGCTAAAGAGAAGAGTACCTCAGTAACCACTCTTTAACACTTGAACACTCTATGACTAAAAAAAATCAGTAAATTGTTCGACGCGAGAATCCGTAAACTTGAAAGACGTATACTTTGTTACATTTTTTGTCACGACCCGTCCCAGGTCACCCTACTGGATCTGAAACGTGACGTGCGCCAATGGCAGGTGCCAACTAAATGTTGGACTCACCACCAAGGCAATTTTGACTTTCTTCAACTTTCAATATTTACTATATATAATTTTAATCTCATAGAAATTTATAAAATTTTGACAGAGTCTCCTCTATAATATTGACTTAACCAACCTGTAAAGTAACGACAAATCCTCAAACATGTAATCATAAATAACTATATCACTTTTCAAATCTTCCAACCAATACAATTGACATAATATAATAACTACAATTCTTAATCCACTTTTTTATATATACGTGATCCAAAATACATCATCATCAGACACATTCCTCATAAAGTATATAACTTATATAGAATAACTGCATAGTCCAATGTATCTTCCTAGAATGTGTCTCCTAAGAGCTTACCAAAGTAACTTCTACAAATGACAATGTAACAAAGCTCCTTCGATGCTGCTGAAACTCTTATTATTCTTCATGTACTGTAAAAGTGGGGGAAAACATGAGCTTGTGACTCAGTGAGTGGAATTTCTGAAATAAATGTATTTGAATCATTTCTAAAAATAGAATTTATTTTATAAGCTTTTGCCACTTTAAATCAAATCATACATGCTAAGAATAATCATAAAGATCGTGGAATAATCATCTGTGGCATAACTGATAAACTGTAATACATAAGAAATTCACACCAAAGGTACCCAACTAAATCATCTGAAATATGTATCTAGTCATACGCGCGTAGACTGCTAAGAACCTCCGTACCCGGCCCAAAGCCCCTCTGGGTACAAAAGTGGGTCCCAAAGACCTTATATATACACCCTTACACACGGGCCATAGGCCCCCTCCGTGCATAAGAGTGGATCTTAAGATCATGTGAACACGGGCTATAGGCCCCCTCCGTGACAGAACCTTAAGATCACAAATAATATCCGCTAGTACACGGGCCTTAGGCCCCCTCCGTGCACTAGCACAAAAACAGATAACCATATCGGGTACTTTTGGTGGTTTTGAAATCATATATTCTCAACTTGACTAATCATATTTGTAAAACGTGAAAATGGAACCATCATGCTTGAACAAGTGTAATTATAAAACATTATCCTTGATAAACATGCTAAAAGCCATTGATTTCAAAATCATTTGAAAATCAACGTAATAGAAAACTTGCATAACATAAATTCTTTTAAGTTTTTAAAAGAATAACTTTTCCACTCACAAAGCTATCAATTGGAATCTAGCTGGGCCATAGGCATGATCCAATCTCCACAACATTTCCTCTTGAAATTGAAGTTGAAGTTGAAGAATTCAAGGAAAACCCATCTATTTTCGACTCCAACCGGTTTCCTCCTATTTTATTTCCTTTTATTCGCAATTTTTGGTCGAAGTCTCTCAAACTCTCCCTCTCTGATCGTTGCTCACAGAAAACCAAACAAAGAAATGGGCTTTGGTCCATTATTACATCTATAGATAATGTATTTTACAAAACAAGTCCTTATACATTTACATAATATAAAATTTAGACTTTAAATATCCAATAATAGAAACTAAACCCTTAGACTCCTTACTTATATTATCTCTAGTCCTCAAGTATTAGTAATTATAAATTAAGTCCCATGAATATCAATTTTTCAACTTAAGTCCTTATTTGACTTTGACTAAATAATTTTATGACTTTTTGACTAGTATAAACTGGGTTGTTACATTTTTGCTCTAATCCTCCAAAAAAAAAGGCCCATTTACACTCCTGGCATAAAGAATTCTGTTTTCAGTCATGATGGCACCTAGTTATCCTCGTAAAAACTGTTGGCCTGGACGGACCGAGATATAGTGAAACCCCACTGAATTTTTCATGATAAACACTAAGCGGTAAAACAAAGAAAATCAGCCCTGAACCCGTAAGCCATAGCAATCATGTAAAATGCAACTATCATCATCCATGAATCCAGAACTAGTTGACATTGACTAAGTTGTAATGATTGAGGGTATCCACAAAGAAATTGTGTACAAGGAATAAAAGTCTGAGAAACAAACGTAGTGATAAAGACAGGAGGAGACTCATGAGGCCTCTGACCTTCCTATGGAGCCAGTAAATCATAAGTCTTAGGAATGGAAAAATACTTACAAAGTAACTTAAGACGATAAGGTGTGATGATAGAAACAACTTTCCTATAAGAGGTAAAGTTGTGCTCACTAGCAACGTCACCCTCTTCATACACAAAATTTCGTTGTTACCGACATCTTAAACCTCCAAAAGCCATGAAGGGGAAAATGTCAGACATAAACCAAAAATAAAAAGAAATAAAAGAGAGAAAATTTAGCTCTCATCCCTTCTGCACTAGCAAGCAAAGCTCATGTCTTTGCTCACAAATGCATGCCCTGCGGGTGTGAGCAAGGACCAACATGCCTCTCACCAAAAGAACAATTCGGAAAGCTATGGATGGGTTTGAAACTAAAATATTTCTCCTAAAGGGTCTAGAATCAACTAGCCTCAAATTCACATAAAGGGGAAAATATATACCATTGCAACAAATTAAAAGTAGTAAAGATCAAAATAAATAAATAAAAGAAAAAAGGGAAAAGAAAAGAAAGAAAGAAATGAAACTTACCAAGTAGAGAGAGAAAATATTCAAGTTTTGAAAGAAGAGTTAAAGGGAAAAGGGAAAATGGAAAGTTGGAGCTATTTATAGAAGAATTCCAAGTTTTTCATGCATACAAGATTTCATTTGTACTGTGCAAAATTAATATGCATTGTAAAAATCACTGGTATAGGAGATGGGGCAACTGTAAAAGAAATAAAAATGGACTCTTAAAAAAAAAAAAAGCACCCTACTTTTAGGGATCAAATTAAAATTTACTTACATTTTATAAAACTTGAAAATTACTTATAATAAAATCTTAAAAATTGAAAAATACTTATGATACTTTTTAAATATGTTAGTATCAGAGTATGAAACTTATGATTATGTTGGTATCACATTATGATACTTTTCAATTTTTTTAATATCACAATATGATACTTATGATACTTTTTAAATTTTTCTAGTATCACAGCTTGATACTTCACAAGTTTTTATGATACTTTGTCTCTGACAGAAAATCAAACAGTTCTCATACACATTTTTTTTTTTATTTTGTATCACAACTTGATATTTTTACAAATTTTTATGATACTTTGTTTCAGACATAAAATCAAACACTTTTCATATTATTTCACTACAATTTTTTAACGGCCAACCTCATTTCAAAATTCCATGCCATTACCCACTTCCTGAAAGTAATAGATAGTCATTGCTCGTGTAGGAGAATATTTATTTATTCATTAAAGAATGTGATTTTTACTTCAAGATTTTGTATTTCACCATAATTGGAAAAATGAATAGACCCAAAATACCATTGGGCCTCATCAAGCACAAGACAAAAAAATGGTTGTTAGGCCACAACTCTTTCGATCCAATAGAGGCTGATACCCAATAACTAAAAAAATGAGAGGAAATTAGGCAAAAACCCACCCCGGAGGCAAACAATCTGAAATTTGACACCCACAAATATTTATTCTAAAATTTGCCATCCCCATATAAGACTATTGTATAAATATCACCCAATAAAAATAAATAAAAAATATAAATATGAATATTATATATAATTTACAGTCTATTTTAAAATTTAAAGCTGAAAAAGTAATATACATACATTAACAGAATATGAAGAAAATATGGGGAATCCCGACTAATTAGAGTCCTGATTTCACTCACAGAATTATGGGGGAATAACAACCAATTTCAAAACATAAATTCATCGCTTCACCAATTTAAAAACATAATTACTGTGTTCTTGCACAATTGAGATGTGAAGGGAGTTACAGAGTTTTTTTTTTTTATAGAGGATGCCGAAACGAGATGCAGCGTCTTAATGCCCTTGTGTCTGGTTTGATTCAAAATGATGAACCCGCTGATCTCTTATTTAAGTATGGGAAAAGGGGTGACAAGAAAGATGAGTTCACGCTTATAGTACTTTTATTGCTGGTTACAGTCAAAAAGGAAGTGTTGAGGATGCTCCATGTCTTTTTTTATCAAGCACCAGTTCGTTGTAACAAGGAAAAGTGGGGGAAAGTTGAGGTTTGAAACTTGAAAGAAATGTGGTGTTTTGAAATTCTATGATTATGTGCTATATCAAAGCTGGAGATATTTTTCTACAAGGAATCTGATGGAGAATCAAGATACATTTTCATGGAACATAGTGATTAGTGGCTATGTTCATGTGTTGGATATGGAAGAGACGAAAAAATTAAGTCTTCTCAGAAATGCCAAATTCCGATACATTGTCCTCGATTTTGATAATCTCGAGCTTCACACATGTAGGGAATATGGAACTTGCTCACAATTTCTTTGAGTTAAGTTAATGCAATTATGCAACCAAATTACTTGTACAAACTTGAGCAATAAAGAAATTATCAGGTTACCGAGTAGGAATGATCCAATAAGGAAGATGATGCTAATAGGCAAGATGATGGTCGTCTTCTGCTTATGAACGCAGCGCACAAGTCTAACTCGCCCACCATGGCAATCACAATGGAGCCTGTGGCATCTTCAATAGTTGATTGATCATCTCCAATGTCCATGCCTGTGGAATATTAATTTACATACGTGCTTTGATGATCAAATTCGACTCCATCTCCCATTTTCTTTCCCGCATCCTAAAAGAAGCAAAATAATAGCCATACATTTTCTCATCAATTAAAACCAAGGAAAAAATCCAAAGGATCTTAAGACCATTTTCTAATTCAAATTAGTTTCAAAATCATCCATTATAAAGTTTCTTCACTTTTCTATTTAGTTCTTTATTGGAGTCCATATGCATCTTCTTTTTTCTTTTAAATGTTTATGCTTATTTTTTTATTGCACGGGGAGAAATTTCCTAGTCTGCAGACACTCTCTTGAAGTATTTTGCTATGCAATCAACATAAATCCTTGCAATATTAAAAGAGTATCAGACCTTTTATGGAGCAAAATCTGGTAACATTTCATGTCTTAATCACATATTCATCGGAGAGAGAAATCTGGTAACATTTTCATGTCTTAATCAATTAAGTTTTGACTTATATTTCGATGTCATCAATATACAAGTTCTAGCATAAAACTTCAGATTTCATAAATACTCTAATGCTCTACAGTCATTATCTCTAATCTATAACAGTAACATTCCATCAGGAACTATAACAATGATGCAACCAAATCACTGCATATAATCATCAACAACTAGTAATTCAATCAAATTCAATTTGCACAGACACTTGTATTAATATATGAGTATCAACTTACTGTCCTCTTTCTGGCTAGCTCAACAATTTTTTTTAAGTTAAAGTTGAAACTACTATTGCACCATCAATAATTCTTTTACGATGAAAATCTAAAGTTCTTGTTGAAAGATTGCCATAAAAGCTGCACTTGCTGTGGAATATTGCTGGAATAAAGGTGCTAACCTGGTGAAGACCAAGTCTATAGGAAGAAAAGACCAAGTATATAGGATTTTGTTATTTTGTTTTAATTTTGATTTCATTTGCTTGATTTTAGGAATATATTCAGCAACTCTTTTTGAACTTCTGTTAAACAAAAAAAAAACTCTATTTAAGAGGTATGAAATGAATAAGAAAGATATCTCTCTACAGCCTATGTTTCTATTTTTCCTCTGATTTGTTGCACAAATAACAACAAATTGGTATCAGAGCTTAGCTTTTCTTGAGGGATCTGTGAGTTGAGTAAGCCCACAAGCACAAACCAAACCCAAAAATATAAAACCTAAAACATAAACACTTGTGAAGTATGGAATCTGAGACATCCTTCTCACAGGTTTCACCTCCAGTTTTTGATGGAGACAATTACCAAGCTTGGGCTATCAGAATAACAGTCCACCTTGAAGCATTAGATCTCTGGGAGGCTATAGAAGAAGATTATGACATTCCTCCACTGCCTGCAAATCCTACGATGGCTCAACTGAAGACTCACAAAGAAAAGAAGACAAGGAAGTCCAAAGCTAAAGCCTGCCTATTTTCTATTGTGTCAAGCTCAATAATTACAAGGATCGTGAACCTGGAATCTGCAAAGGACATCTGGGATTATCTTAAAACAGAATACCAGGGTAGTGAAAGAATGAAAAGCATGCAGGTACTTAACTTGATCAGAGAATTTGAAATGCAGAGAATGAAGGAGACAGAAAACATTAAGGATTATGCCGACAAGTTGCTGAATATTGTCAATAAGGTAAGGTTGCTTGGTAAGGATTTTCCTGATGAAAGAATTGTGCAAAAAATACTTGTGACTGTGCCTGAAAAATATGAGTCCAAGATATCCTCGTTAGAAGAATCAAAGGACTTATCAAGTATTTCCTTGGGAGAATTAGTGAATGCTTTGCAAGCACATGATTGTGCAGGGTGCTTTACATGCAAAAGCACAAAACTCGGGAGAATACAGAAACAAGAAATTTAATAAAAAGAAATACAACAAGAAACCAGGAAACTTCAACAAGCCAGAGGTCAACAAAGAGGAGACTTATCCACCTTGTCCACACTACAAGAAAACAAATCATCCTGAAAGAAAGTGCTGGTGGAGACCTGACATCAAATGCAGGAAATGTGGACAAACTGGACATATGGAAAGAATTTGCAAATCACATCAACATGAAGTGAAGGCAAATGCTGTTGCAGAGCAAGATCAAGAGGAGCAGCTATTTGTTGCAACATGTTTTGCAACAAGCAATAGCTCAAGTGACTCCTGGCTGATAGACAGTGGCTGCACACACCATATGACAAATGATCAGAGGCTTTTTAAGGAGCTGGACAGAACAAAAATTTCAAAAGATAAAATTGGAAATGGAGAATATATCTCAGTCAAAGGCAAAGGAACTGTGGCCATAGATAGTCTATCAGGTTTAAAATATATTTCTGAAGTTCTCTATGTTCCTGATATTGATCAGAACTTACTCAGTGTTGTACAGCTTGTTGAAAAGGGCTTCAAAGTTACATTTGAAGACAGATGGTGTATGATCATAGATGAAAATGGCAAAAAAGTGTTTAAGGTAAAAATGAGAGCAAAAAGCTTTGCTCTAAATATGATGGAGGAGGAGCATATAGCTTTTCCTATCAATGCAGGCAATGAAGAATTGTGGCACAAAAGGCTCGGGCATTTTCATCATCCTGGGCTTCTATACATGCAAAGACATAACCTGGTGAGAGGTATTCCATGGCTGGAGGATAGATTGACAGATTGTGTGGCTTGTCAATATGGAAAGCAAGTCAGAAAACCCTTTCCTCAAACTGCATGGAGAGCATCACGCAAACTTCAACTGGTGCACACAGATGTTGGAGGCTCTCAGAGAACTGCTTCACTCAATGGTAGTAGATACTATATAACCTTTATTGATGATTACACCATATTCTGTTGGATTTATTTTCTTAAATTTAAGTCTGAAGTTGCTAATGTGTTCTGGAAGTATAAAAAATGGGTGGAGAATCAAAGTGGCTATAGATTGCAGATTATAAGGTTTGATAATGGGAAGGAATACATTGGTAGTAGCTTTCAACAGTTTTGCGAAGAAGCAGGCATTGAGCATCAGCTTACAGCACCATACACACCACAGCAAAATGGTGTGAGTGAGAGAAAAAATAGGAGCATCATGGAGATGACTAGAAGCATGCTGCATGAAAAGGAGCTACCAAAGAAACTATGGGCAGAGGCTGCAAACACAGCAGTTTTTCTGTTAAACAGACTTCCAACAAGAGTTCTACAGAGAAAAACTCCATTTGAAGCCTGGTTTGGATACAAACCAGACCTACAACATTTTAAAATTTTTGGTTGTATTTGTTTCACTTATGTACCTCAGGTTAAAAGAGATAAGCTAGATAAGAAGGCAGAGCCTGGAGTATTTATTGGATACTGCAGCCTATCTAAAGCATACAGAATTTTTCAACCACAAAATGGAAAAATCTTGGTAAGCAGGGATGTCAATTTTATGGAGGATAAACAATGGAAGTGGGAGGAACCAGAAAAAGGGCAGCAATCACAAGTTTGGCAAAATGACAGCATAGATGATGAACCAATTTGGCAAAATGACAGCATAGATGATGAACCAGTCAGAGGTACAAGGTCTTTGTCTAATATTTATGAGAGGTGCAATATTGTTGTTTTTGAGCCTACAGAATTCAAGGAGGCAAAGAAGGATGATAAATGGATTGAAGATATGAAAGAGGAGCTTAAAATGATTGAGAAAAATGAAACTTGGGAGTTGGTAAACAAACCTCAGAACAAAAAATCTATAGGTGTTAAATGGGTTTACAGAACGAAGCTCAATGCAGACGGTTCTCTAAATAAGTATAAAGCCAGATTAGTAGTGAAGGGATATGTTCAAGTGTTTAGAGTATATTTTTCAGAAACTTTTGCCCCTGTAGCACGGCTTGATACGATCAGAATGCTACTTGCTTTGTCAGCACAGAAAAATTGGAAAGTTTATCAGTTAGATGTAAAATCTGCATTTCTAAATGGTCATCTACAGGAGGAGATTTTTGTGGATCAACCTGAAGGTTTTCAAGTGAAGGGACAAGAGGATAAGGTCTACTTATTGAAGAAAGCATTATACGGTCTCAAACAAGCTCCCAGAGCTTGGTATAGCAGAATTGATGAACACCTGCAAAGTCTTGGTTTTGTTAAATGTCCAAGTGAGGCCACATTGTATATAAAAGGAACAGATGCTAACATAATCTTAGTTTCTGTTTATGTTGATGATTTACCTGTAACAGACAATGATGAGAAACTGATACGAGAATTTAAAGATGAAATGCTCAAAAACTTTGAAATGACAGATCTCGGGTTGATGTCCTATTTTCTGGGAATGGAAGTGAAGCAAAGTCATGATGGAGTCTTCATATGTCAAAAGAAATATGCAAAGGAAATTCTTAAAAAATTTCATATGGAAGATTGTAAGAGTACAAGCACACCAATGAATCAAAAGGAGAAGTTCAGCAAGAACGATGGAGCAGACAAGGTTGACGAAGGAGTCTATAGAAGCTTGATTGGTTGTCTGATGTATCTTACAGCAACCAGACCTGACATCATGTTTGCTGTAAGTTTACTTTCAAGGTTCATGCACTGTGGCAGTGAAGTACATTTTCAGGCTGCAAAGAGAGTTATAAGATATATCAAAGGGACAATGAACTATGGCGTCAAATATTGTTACTGTCAGAATTTTATGTTTCATGGATTTTCTGATATTGACTGGGCAGGTTCTGTTGATGACATGTGGAGTACAACTGGTTTCTGTTTCAGCTTTGGATCAGGAATGTTTTCATGGAGTTCGAAAAAACAAGACACAGTGGCTCAAAGCACAGCAGAAGCAGAGTATGTAGCAGCAACAGCTGCTGTAAATCAAGCAATCTGGATTAGAAAACTGCTTGTAGATTTACACATGGAGCAAGATAAGTCTAGAGGTGTCAATCCGGGTGGTCCGGGCCGGGTCGACCCGCCAATAAAAAGCCCGGTAACGGCCCGCTTGAAAAAAAGCCCACTCCCTGCGGGTTACGGGTCAGCCCGCAAATTTTGAACTACAACCCAGGCCCGCCCACTGGCCCATCCGGGTCGAGCCCATGTGGGTCGCGGTTTGTTCTGATTTGGCCCGTACGAATAAAAATATAGATTTTTTCATATTTATAGCAAATTTTTTGTCAAGTTTCTATATACAAAATGATTAAAATGATAATTTCATATTTATACCATAAAATATTTACATAGAATTTAAAATTATAGTTTATGTTATATGAATTACTTCTAAATTTGCAAATTTAAATAAAATATAAACAAATAACAATTAAATGATAAATGTATTTCTAATTACTATTATCAAAAAACATTATTTTTTTAGCTATTAGGGAGAAAAAAATAAGATTTTACTTTAAAAGTTGTATTAGAGTTTCTAGAAGAAAATAGATTTTCAATGTTACCATATTTAATAAAAACAGTTTTTTTTTTTTTTTTACGGGCCAGCGGGTTAACCGCGGCCTGCGAAGGTTTGACTCGCAAAACCCGCGGTTCACAACTTCTTGACCCGTGAACCGCCCGCACGGATCATGGGTCGGCCCGCGGTCCCTGGTCAATCCGGACCCATTTTCACGGGTCTGGTCGGCCCATCCGTCTTGACACCTCTAGATAAGCCTACACAGATTCATATAGACAACCAAGCTGCAATCTCAATCGCAAATAATCCTGTTTTTCATGGGAAGACTAAGCACTTCAACATTAAGTCATATTACTTAAGAGAAGTACAAAAAACAGGGGAGGTTAAATTGCTTTACTGCAGAACTGAGGATCAGGTGGCAGATATATTCACAAAAGTCTTATGAAAAGTTAGATTTGAAGAGTTAAGAGATAAACTGGGACTTTGCAGCTATTAAGACAAGGAGGAGTGTTGAAAGATTGCCATAAAAGCTGCACTTGCTGTGGAATATTGCTAGAATAAAGGTGCTAACCTGGTGAAGACCAAGTCTATAGGAAGAAAAGACCAAGTCTATAGGATTTTGTTATTCTGTTTTAATTTTGATTTCATTTGCTTGATTTTAGGAATATATTCAGCAACTCTTTTTGAACTTCTGTTAAACAAAAAAAACTCTATTTAAGAGGTATGAAATGAATAAGAAAGATATCTCTCTACAGCCTATGTTTCTATTTTTCCTCTGATTTGTTGCACAAATAACAACAATGCTCATGCCTTCGGGTGAGATGCAAATAAAAATAGCTTCATCGACCAATTTGAAAAACACCACGAAAAATTAAAAGAAAGTTATTTTAGATGTTTATTAAGCATTGCAACCCGACTGTAGTACCCAAATGAAATCATCTTTGTCTGTTGCTTTAATTCAATCTGTGATCTTAAATTTAGTTTGTTATTCTAGATTCAGTCTTTAATTTTTAAGTGATATGGAAATTTTAACGCTTCTAACTTTTGATTATTTTCTAGTTCTTTTTTTTCCCCAAAATGTTATTGCAAAAACATATGGACACCGCATTAAAGTTTTAAGATTAGTAAACCTCGATGGAAGAGGAAAAGTCGAGATCAAACTCCATTACTTTTCTCCCTCTCAAGTCGAGGTTTTAGGATCAGTAATTTGACTTCTTTAACTATGTGTGCATCATTGTACCTTAATTATCAATTATTAACACACCTAAGTTCGCAACTCTTCAATGAAACATTAATGGACTCAGTTGCAATTCTCAACTGCAATCTGTGCCTCCTCATGTCACCAAAATTAGTCAGGTTGCGAATTTGAAATAGGAGGCAATCTACAACAAGATTCTCAAAATAGTATACTAAGATATGTTGATGAAATTGAACCTTCGATTTAATCAATTTTGTGCTTTATATAGGCTTTTGCTTTGGATCTTGAATACACATATGCATGGAAGTGCAATCTACCTAACAAATTTGAAAATCTCTTGATGACAACTTGGAATTCAACCACTTTATGCACGTATGTTATGGATACAAAAAGAATAGCAATGCTAATTCGAATACATGTATGACATCATTTTCTTGATCTTCTTTGGTAAGAGTCCTCGTATCAACCACATATTTTTTGGTATCAGTCACATATATTCGTGTGTCTTCATCATGATATAAGCTGACACTCTTATCTTTGTACTGGTAGTGTATGAGGAATAATTAGTCTCAAGTATCAATATAGGTTTTTGTTTAGGTTATGGTAATGCTGTTAAGACCATAGCAACTGACTAAAACTTTAACAAAAACTTTAACAAATGGGTTTGATCAGGATTTAGTTGAATGCATTTTCCCGTGATACCTCTTTTAATTCACTATTATATTATGATCTTGACTTTTGTTGGCTTATATTCCGGAATTGCTTCCATGTCAAGCATCATGGTCGTCTTAGACACAAGTGTATTGCAATGATGTGGACATCGCTCAGATAACCTTCTTCACCATCGTCGGAATAATACTTGAAAGTAATTGATGGATTTTCACCTTGTTTATATTCAAAAACTTCCCAAATAACCTTGTCACATCCCTTATGTCCACCATGGAGACTGGTGGCTTATTGATTGTCAAAGAGTATTCAACGCCAATTAAAGTAAATTTCTCATCTTTGATCCTGTTTGCTACTCGGAATTTCTCATCTTTGATCCTGTTTGCTACTCGGCCAACAATGCAGCCAAGAAAAGGTGAAGCACCTTTCAGATGGGGTTCAAGCGTGTTAAATCCAAGAACAACATCAGCCAATACCCCATCTTTTTTTGGCACTAACAAGGAAGTAATTGTGAGACCATAAATGGAGACGTTAACTTTCATGGTACATTGTTGAGTTAACAAAAAACCTTTGCTTCCGCCATTAAAAAAACTTACAACTTTGCTGAAAATTATTTGATGGATGTGGAGAAGTAGATTGACACGGTTTTCAGAGGCCATGGGTTAAATGGAATAAGCAGGATAACTTATTGAACTTATGGTTATAGTAAATAATGGGAGGTTACAAGGAATAATTAGGATAACTTATTGGTGCTTTCATAACTACTTGTGATTACCATTAATGATTTTTGAATTTTTTTGATATGCATCAGTTACATCCACGTTTTTCATAACTGACTATTTAAAATTAAATTGATTTTTTTCTTAATTATCCACTATAATTAAACATGACATTTTCACAAATTGTTTAATTCTAGATGGCATTTTCAAAGATGATTTTTTTAGTGTGATAAATACCAAAATAAGGTTTCATGCATGGGTATCACTCAAAAAACCCCAAAAAAATGATGCTATAATAATGGGAAAAATACATAATTAAAGAATTTACAAGTATAAATTTCAAAAATAAGATCAAACCTATATATATATATTCAAAAATCAGGTTTTAGTTAATATTAATTAATTATGTTAAATAATTAAAAATATTTTATTAATTATATATATTAAGGTCACAACATTGCATAATTTCATGTCACAAATACAAATCTTTTAGGTTACACGTTTCAAAACTTATTTCAAGGTCACAAATTATTAAATCATTAGGTCACACAAATGTCAAATTAGGTAATCCTGACTTGTTTCTAGGTTACAACGTATTAAATTATTAGGTCACAAGTTTCACAACTGATTTCAAGGTCACAAATTACTAAATCATTAGGTCACATAAATGTTAAATTAGTCAATCTCAACTTTTTTTAGATCACAAGTCACAATCTATTAAATTATTAGGTCACAATTTTCACAACTGATTTCAAGATCACAAATTACTAAATCATTAGGTCACACAAATGTCAAATTAGTTAATCCTGATTTTTTTCTAGGTTACAACGTACTAAATTACTAGATCATTACGTATTAAATTATGAGGTCACCGTCTCAATACCAACACCACTTCACTGCCATCACCATCTCAACACCACCACCACCGCCACCGCCACTACCACGGTACCACTTCAATATCGTCGTTCCTTCCTCCACATCAACCTCAATATCACCACCGTAAAAAAAAAAAAAAAAAAAAAAAAAAAAAAAAAAAAAAAAAAAACTCAGGCGTTCACCCATCACCGCCCACTGCAACACAAAAACTTCACCACCATCACCGCACACCACCACCACCACCGCATCCACCACAGCCCCATCTACCACCACCACATTTATGGAATTACACACCCTTCATCCCTAACAGTCTCCTGTCTCGAACAACACCACTGTCTTGGTGCGACCACCGACCACCGCCTCCACCACCACCAGACCACCAGTAGCAAAACTCAACCATATCTAAAAATTACAATACAAAAACTCCACTACATCCCTCACCATCACCAACATCACCTCCACTCACCACTTAAATGTAAAAAAAAGGGGGATCGAAGTAGCTGCACCACTCGATCAAAAAAAGCGGCTCGATCTAGAAACGGTGGCACCGCTGCTAGATCGGTGCAACGACGCTACTGTTTGATGGTAGTAGTGACGCTACTGCCTGATGGATGCAATGGCGTCGCCGCTGCTCGGTCTCATAGAGGCGTCGTCGCCGCCTCTAGCTTTAGGTTTACGTTGAAATCGCGACTGCCAACGATGGTATTTCCGTTGACGCTTGAACCAGGGGCGGAGTCCGACTGGCATGGGGTATGGCTGTGGGAGGAAGGTGGGATCTCCATTAAACCACAATGGTGATGGTGAGAGATAGAGATATGAAGTGTTATTACGTTGAGAGAGAAGTGGAATCAGATATGTGGTCGTGGGGAGTATAATTAGGGTTTGAAATAGTGTAGAGTGGTTTAAATTGAAATAGAGTTAAATAATTAATTTTATTTTATTATTTTAATTTATTAATTAATTATTTTTAATTATCACCTGAATTTTGAACTAATAAATGTTTGATCTTATTTATGAATTTGAATCTTTAAAAGTAGGGTTTGGTGTAATTTTCACTATAATAATTAGATAATAATGAATCCCAATAATTAAGCTACTAAAACAGGAAGAGAGCTAATGGAGACCCAAATTGGATCAATCACCAAAATCCGACAAGTTGGCCAGCACATTAGGAAGGAAGGTGAAGACAATTACCCAACATCTAGCTAGAACACAATGAAAGAAGATGAGATGGCGGCTAAAAGAGAGGAAACTGACGGACAAGCATTGGAGGGAAGGCTCAATATTGTAGCGACCCAGAATTTTTACGCAAATAAATAATTATTTTAATATTTAGAAAATTGTGTCGCAACTATTTCACCCATTATTTTTAAAGTTAACGCCGCGACGGATTCGTCTAGCCAAGTCAAGAAATATCGAATTTGTTCGATTTTAAATTAAAATTCGAATTTCTAAAATTATGTTATTTTAATTATTTATTCAAAGTATTATTTTCAAAATCATTTTTCAGTCCAAAATATATCAGTTTAAATATATTTTCAAATCGAAGTTAGTCAAATTTTAGTTAATCCTATAATTCCTAAACCGTCCATTTTCCCCAAACCTTCCATGTGCATTTTCACCTCATTTCAACACCCCCACGTTTTATTCATCCTTTTTTCTTTTCTTTACACCAAACCCACCACTTCATGATTTCCATTAAAACCAATGATTCCCCCTCCCCAAATTATTATGTCTCCCAATTGATCATTTTCTATGATTTTTATTCCATCATTATTTCCATAACAAACAATCATGATTTCCACTTAATCTTCTCCACTCAATTATGCTTCCACTAATCTATTTGCTTTTTCCCCCACAATTCCCTCTATACAAATTGAAATCATCATCATCATCCCACAATCGCAAATTGCAAATCACCAATCAAACCTCTACCACCTCCTTCATCATTTTCATCACCTTTCTCTGCAAGACAACCCACAGCCGCAACCTTCATCATATACATCAATCTGTAATCAATCATCATCACCACTATCAACCAGCATCATCATCAGATTTTCACTAACTGCACAACCCATGATCATCACCTCCATCACCAATTCACTACCAAGAATTTATCATCACCACTGCCAATCTAGCAACTGCAATAACCATCATCATTACCACAGCAAAACCAATCAACAACCCAAAACTTCACTACGGCCTTCCATCAATTCACCAAAACGACCCTTTCACCACAGCACCACAACATTGAATTCCAGCCACTTTCTGCAAACCAACCATCACTCTGGTTCCTTCCAATTTCATTTCAGCCTAGCAGCTGTTCCATTCCAGCAAACTCAATCACTGGCCACCAATCTACCGCCTATCACCATACACTGCCTACGTCGCACCAACATCGATCCCCATCAATAACCTCCATAAAACAAACAAAAAAAAAAAAACCAAGAAGACTACTATTTACCTTCGACCGCCGCCAGTGACCGGATTAGTGCCGGAATCACAACCTTGCAGCCACGATTTTGTTTCAGACCTAACACCTAAACTCGCACCTAAGCCCTCCAGTCTGAACCTTGCTTTGGCCGCCGCTCACCGCCACCTTGCTCCGGTGTAGCGCCGGCAGTGACACTCCACTCGCATCTTCCTTACTCTCCAGATCGCCTACCTCCTTCGCCGGTTTTGAAGAGAGAGTGAGGTCGAGAGACAGTAAAGTGAGAGAGAGAAGATAAATCTGATGTTTTAAAATAATGATTTTCAGAATTTGCAAATTAGCCCCCTAAGTTTGAAAAGTGATCATTTCAGTCCCTGAAGTTTTAAATTGTTTCAAATCAGTCCCCAAGCTTTAAAGTTTTGCAATTCAGTCCTTTTAGCTTTTAAACTTATCAATTTCAGCCCTTAAGTTTTAAATGAGTTTTAATCAGCCCCTATTGTTTTAAAATATATTATTTCAACCCTATTGTTTTGAGTTTCCGACTCAAATTTCAAAAGTATTCATTTTAGTCCCTCAACTTTCAAAACATCAATTTTAGTCCTCAAATTATAATTTATCATTTTGAACTATATATTCGATAGACTAAAGTGACTTATTGGCTAAGACGAAGCGTACGGAGAATTTAAAGAAGTCATTCCCGCTCAACTTTGCACTCGTCGGATTTGAGGTAGACTCGCACTTATTAATTGATTTAAATTATGATTTCATATGAATGTCATGTGACTTGTGAAAGTCAATTTTTAAGAAAAGCACGTATATTTTTATGAAAGGTAAATATACCTTATGTTTTTATGAAGAGTAAGTATGTTTTTATGAAAAGAAAATATACTTTATGTTTTTACGAAAAGTAAGTATACCCTATGCTTCACGAAAATGTTTTTTTTGGATCATTGCTATGAAATCAATCTACCAAGATTGTTATGGGTCCCATATGATAAGTTATGATATGTTAAGGGGACCGGAGTTTTAGTAGCGCTACACATAAGAATTCTTGCCACGAAGTTCGGTAACATTCTTGTGTCTCCTATGTTTATGAGGATTTGCCACGAAGTTTGGTAAAATTCCTATGTTTCCATATGTTTATGAGGATTTGCCACCTAAGTTCGGTAAAATTCCTGTCGCATATGTTTGTGAGGATTTCGATCCTATCTTATGTTATGATGCAATTGATCCCTATGAATTTCAAAAATTATGCTTGGTATACTTACTACATAAGAATTCTTGCCACCGAAGTTCGGTAAAATTCTTATGTTTATGAGGATTTCGATCTTATCTTATGTTATGATGGAAATGATCCCTATGAATTTCAAGAATTATGTTTTGGTATACTTACTGTTATTATGATTTTACTGCATAAGAATTCTTGCCACCTAAGTTCGGTAAAGTTCTTGTGTCTCCCTATGTTTATGAGGATTTCAATCCTATCTTATGTTATGCTTTCAAAAGAAATTATGCTTGGCATAATTAAAATGTTTTTATAAGTATATGGTTTTCAAAGAGCTGTTTTCAAAGAGCTAATTTCAAAGAGCCTATGATTTGCAAAATATGTCCCGTGCTGTAATGCACAATATGAGTTTTATCAAGAGCCGTTTTATAAAGAAGCTCTATCAATGCCCGTTTTATAAAGAGCCGGGATTTATGCGTTTAATCATCTTATAAATTAAATTAATTTGCGATGAGTCTACTGAGTATTTCCCCCATGAAATACTCACCCTACTTTTAAACAGTTTTGCAGATTTCGGAGACGGTGGCGAGCGATGAATGATGGTGGCAATAATCGTTAAACGGTTGAAAGTTTGACGTTAATGATTTCCGTATTTTTCCAAACAATCGAATAATTTAGAGAAGTTCATTTATTTGAGAAATTATGACATTGTCAATTTCTTTACAAAATTAATGGTTCGATTTACTATTTCAAATGGTTTCATAAATGTTTCAATTTTATCGGCCATTACAGTTATTTAATGTTGCCAAAAATGAATTTCAATTATTTATTCCGCATAAATATTATTCGAAAAAAATTTAGACAGAAAATGACGTAGTGAATCGGGTATACGGAACTCGGGGCGCTACAAGTTGGTATCAGAGCTAGTCTGCGTTTCTGTAGACTGGTAAAATTTAAAAAAAAAAAGAATTTTCAAGAAATATTTTCCATTATAAGATTTTTATTGATGAAGATTGCCACTGCCATCATTCGTTCCACCAACTACGAGGTAAAGAAGTTTATGATGTTTAAAGTTATTTCAGTATTTCGAATACTCATTTTATTAATTTATGAGAAAGAATGAAGAGTATTTCGGATACTTATGATTTATGAGAAATGAGAATGTATTTCTTCGAAAATAATGATGTTATGCTTTGTCATAACTTATATGCTTTAATGCATGACTATGAGAAATTTTTCAGAAAGAAAACGAGTGTTGAGCATAATGGGAATAATATGATTTAAGAATGATTTTTAAATAATTTTTGTCTTCGAGTTAGAAATGATGAACCCTAGATGGACTTTGCATAATTGATTTTAGACATGGCACTAAGTATGAGAAGTCAACGGAAAGGATTAGACAATATGTTCAGATTATCTATTGTTTAGATTAAACAAGAAATAGAAAGCCAGATTATGGGGTTATGATGAGATGTTGAGATTATAAGTGATATGATTTTTTGAGATTTTTATGAGAAGAATTTTGAAGTTAGAGATTTAAAGATTTGATTCTTAGTTATTGAGAATTAAGTAATGGATATTATGTTGAGTAAGTGAATTATTTCCTCTATTTTGAAGAGAAATTTTTTTTTTTGAAGTTTGGCCTTGTGAATAAATTTTGGGAATATGATTTATGGCATATATTTATAAGTATGAGTAATTTTTGAGCCAATTAAGGTATGGAAGGAAGTGATATTGTGATATTGAAAAATATGATTTGAAATTGTTATGTTGAGGAATTATGAATTGAATTATGGGATTTTTGATGATATTGAAGTGTTGGAATTGTTGCCATATTTAAATCGTTGTGGATAAATGTGGAGTTATTTGTTATTGTTGGTTATGAAGTATACCTACGATTTATAAGTCCAAATTTCAAAGGAAACTCTGCCTAAAATTTTATCGTTTGGAAATAAGAGCATAGTATGGTATGCAATCACTAAGAGAATTGAGTTTAGAATTTCAAGTTCATAAGCAAGATTGAGTAAATGATAAGTTATATATTGAAAGACGAGTGAAGACAAGTATAATGGCATTATTGGGAAGAATCTTAATTATTCTTGGGAATGGATTTATCACTTGTAAGGAATGATCACTTGTATTGGAGAGTATTATAAGGATATGAATTTTGAGGAAAATAGGAATAAGATTTTACAGTGATGACTTATTTTGGAATGGTGTTCAAAAGAGGGACCACGGTAGAATCCAAGATTTTTTTTTTAATCTGAGAAATTGATACATAATATTAGTGATCAGATTGACGTATAAGGTACGTGATAGATATGACGACTAGACGGTTAAGGAATGTTATGGTTATCCAGGGAAGAATCGTGTGAATATTGAGTTCGATGATCTTATTTTGATGGTTTATTGCATTATGGTGAAATATTATCTACGATTGAGAATTTTCATTTTTAGTCATAATATATGGGTTTATTTAAAGATTTAGTGATGCAGTTTCGATTAATTATTATTGGTTGTACTTTTGAAGTGAGTAAATATTTTGGCTACAATAATGGAAAATCTGAGATGATCAGTTGTGTGATTTTTAATTATGGGATTGTATCTTTGGGTTAAGCAAATTTGATGAGGAATCCTATATGATTTACAGAAGTCTTATTTAATGGTGATAAAATTAATCAGAATATTGTTCATAAAGTGTGATATGAATTGAAGTTTGGGAGACTAGAAAATTTTAATTTTGAATTTCAGATTTGGGAAATTAGTGAAGTTTCTTAAGTTTGAGAATAACATATCTGATCCTTGTGATGCTGTTTTAAGTTAGTATCTTAGCTCTCAGCTAGAATGAGTATTTGATACCGAGTACTTGATTTATGATTTAAAGTATGGAATAGAAAAATGAAAAGTGGGAACAAGAGTTAATGCGCTGTTATTTTTCTCGACAAAAGAAAATTTGATGATAAGATTGGAGATATGGAATATTTTATTGGATTTTGGTACTGATATTTTCGCTATTATAATATAAATCAAGGTATAGTGAGATGATACGGGAATACGTGAAAGTGAAATAAGAACCGTATTGAATCAAGATTAATAACTATGTACAAGTGAAAGAAATACTTTGCAGGAAATGTGGTGACATTTAAGTAAAGAATCTTAGTTATTTGGAAGATATTTGTTTACTGAATTTTGGGTTACAAATATTGGAAAGATAAGTTGATGATATTATGTTGATATGTTTGGGTATATTACGTAGAGAGAATATTCAGGTAATTCTTTGATTATTTTGGTGATATTCGATGATAAGAAGTTTAGAGATGACAAATTATTATGGTTTGATATGTCAGTAAAGATTTATGGAAACTTGAAGAGATTTTTTTTATGGAATTACAGAAATTAGTAAAGAGATATGATGTTGTTTGGGATTATGTGAGATAATGATGATGGACGTAAGGTTAGATTAATATAAAGGTACAATAGAAAATTGTAAGGAATGATATGATGATGATAATTGAAGGTGATGATGTATTGAGATTATGTAATAAGTCGATCATCTATGAATAAGTTATGTTGTTTTTGGTTCATAAAAATGGAATTCAAAGAATAGTGAACTTTCAATCACTTACGATTCAGAAGAAATTTTGAGTAGACACATATGTCTATAGAAAAAGTCCATGTTCTTAAGAAAACATAGTGATGCATTTAGTCAAAGTCCAGTGGGTTAAATATGGTTGGGTTAAATATGGTAGCGATGATGCTACATAAGAGAAAGAAGAAGAGATTCTGATTAAGTATTCAGAAATCATAAGATCAAGTAAGTTTAATTTCGAGGACGAAATTATTTTAAGGAGGTAAGATTGTAGCGACCCAGAATTTTTACGCAAATAAATAATTATTTTAATATTTAGAAAATTGTGTCGCTACTATTTCACCCATTATTTTTAAAGTTAACGCCGCGACGGATTCGTCTAGCCAAGTCAAGAAATATCGAATTTGTTCGATTTTAAATTAAAATTCGAATTTCTAAAATTATGTTATTTTAATTATTTATTCAAAGTATTATTTTCAAAATCATTTTTCAGTTCAAAATATATCAGTTTAAATATATTTTCAAATCGAAGTTAGTCAAATTTTAGTTAATCCTATAATTCCTAAACCGTCCATTTTCCCCAAACCTTCCATGTGCATTTTCACCTCATTTCAACACCCCCACGTTTTATTCATCCTTTTTCTTTTCTTTACACCAAACCCACCACTTCATGATTTCCATTAAAACCAATGATTCCCCCTCCCCAAATTATTATGTCTCCCAATTGATCATTTTCTATAATTTTTATTCCATCATTATTTCCATAACAAACAATCATGATTTCCACTTAATCTTCTCCACTCAATTGTGCTTCCACTAATCTATTTGCTTTTTCCCCCACAATTCCCTCTATACAAATTGAAATCATCATCATCATCCCACAATCGCAAATTGCAAATCACCAATCAAACCTCTACCACCTCCTTCATCATTTTCATCACCTTTCTCTGCAAGACAACCCACAGCCGCAACCTTCATCATATACATCAATCTGTAATCAATCATCATCACCACTATCAACCAGCATCATCATCAGATTTTCACTAACTGCACAACCCATGATCATCACCTCCATCACCAATTCACTACCAAGAATTTATCATCACCACTTCCAATCTAGCAACTGCAATAACCATCATCATTACCACAGCAAAACCAATCAACAACCCAAAACTTCACTACGGCCTTCCATCAATTCACCAAAACGACCCTTTCACCACAGCACCACAACATTGAATTCCATCCACTTTCTGCAAACCAACCATCACTCTGGTTCCTTCCAATTTCATTTCAGCCTAGCAGCTGTTCCATTCCAGCAAACTCAATCACTGGCCACCAATCTACCGCCTATCACCATACACTGCCTACGTCGCACCAACATCGATCCCCATCAATAACCTCCATAAAAAAAAAAAAAAAAAAACCAAGAAGACTACTATTTACCTTCGACCGCCGCCAGTGACCGGATTAGTGCCGGAATCACAACCTTGCAGCCACGATTTTGTTTCGGACCTAACACCTAAACTCGCACCTAAGCCCTCCAGTCTGAACCTTGCTTTGGCCGCCGCTCACCGCCACCTTGCTCCGGTGTAGCGCCGGCAGTGACACTCCACTCGCATCTTCCTTACTCTCCAGATCGCCTACCTCCTTCGCCGGTTTTGAAGAGAGAGTGAGGTCGAGAGACAGTAAAGTGAGAGAGAGAAGATAAATCTGATGTTTTAAAATAATGATTTTCAGAATTTGCAAATTAGCCCCCTAAGTTTGAAAAGTGATCATTTCAGTCCCTGAAGTTTTAAATTGTTTCAAATCAGTCCCCAAGCTTTAAAGTTTTGCAATTCAGTCCTTTTAGCTTTTAAACTTATCAATTTCAGCCCTTAAGTTTTAAATGAGTTTTAATCAGCCCCTATTGTTTTAAAATATATTATTTCAACCCTATTGTTTTGAGTTTCCGACTCAAATTTCAAAAGTATTCATTTTAGTCCCTCAACTTTCAAAACATCAATTTTAGTCCTCAAATTATAATTTATCATTTTGAACTATATATTCGATAGACTAAAGTGACTTATTGGCTAAGACGAAGCGTACGGAGAATTTAAAGAAGTCATTCCCGCTCAACTTTGCACTCGTCGGATTTGAGGTAGACTCGCACTTATTAATTGATTTAAATTATGATTTCATATGAATGTCATGTGACTTGTGAAAGTCAATTTTTAAGAAAAGCACGTATGTTTTTATGAAAGGTAAATATACCTTATGTTTTTATGAAGAGTAAGTATGTTTTTATGAAAAGAAAATATACTTTATGTTTTTACGAAAAGTAAGTATACCCTATGCTTCACGAAAATGTTTTTTTTGGATCATTGCTATGAAATCAATCTACCAAGATTGTTATGGGTCCCATATGATAAGTTATGATATGTTAAGGGGACCGGAGTTTTAGTAGCGCTACACATAAGAATTCTTGCCACGAAGTTCGGTAACATTCTTGTGTCTCCTATGTTTATGAGGATTTGCCACGAAGTTCGGTAAAATTCCTATGTTTCCATATGTTTATGAGGATTTGCCACCTAAGTTCGGTAAAATTCCTGTCGCATATGTTTATGAGGATTTCGATCCTATCTTATGTTATGATGCAATTGATCCCTATGAATTTCAAAAATTATGCTTGGTATACTTACTACATAAGAATTCTTGCCACCGAAGTTCGGTAAAATTCTTATGTTTATGAGGATTTCGATCTTATCTTATGTTATGATGGAAATGATCCCTATGAATTTCAAGAATTATGTTTTGGTATACTTACTGTTATTATGATTTTACTGCATAAGAATTCTTGCCACCTAAGTTCGGTAAAGTTCTTGTGTCTCCCTATGTTTATGAGGATTTCAATCCTATCTTATGTTATGCTTTCAAAAGAAATTATGCTTGGCATAATTAAAATGTTTTTATAAGTATATGGTTTTCAAAGAGCTGTTTTCAAAGAGCTAATTTCAAAGAGCCTATGATTTGCAAAATATGTCCCGTGCTGTAATGCACAATATGAGTTTTATCAAGAGCCGTTTTATAAAGAAGCTCTATCAATGCCCGTTTTATAAAGAGCCGGGATTTATGCGTTTAATCATCTTATAAATTAAATTAATTTGCGATGAGTCTACTGAATATTTCCCCCATGAAATACTCACCCTACTTTTAAACAGTTTTGCAGATTTCGGAGACGGTGGCGAGCGATGAATGATGGTGGCAATAATCGTTAAACGGTTGAAAGTTTGACGTTAATGATTTCCGTATTTTTCCAAACAATCGAATAATTTAGAGAAGTTCATTTATTTGAGAAATTATGACATTGTCAATTTCTTTACAAAATTAATGGTTCGATTTACTATTTCAAATGGTTTCATAAATGTTTCAATTTTATCGGCCATTACAGTTATTTAATGTTGCCAAAAATGAATTTCAATTATTTATTCCGCATAAATATTATTCGAAAAAAATTTAGACAGAAAATGACGTAGTGAATCGGGTATACGGAACTCGGGGCGCTACAAGTATAAAGGATGGGGGATTGATTTTGGAAGACAAAAAGAGATATCAATCAAATTTGTATCATTATCTATTGTATTGTTCAAATTTTACGTCAACACTATTCACCCTATATCTCTCTTTCCTAATCTTATCTCTATTAGACTTACCCTTAGCTTATATGGTAATTACTTTCAAATGTCACGGGTGGCTACAAGAAGATAAAATCTACGAGTTTTAACATGAGACAATAAAGGGACAACAACTTTAGCTATAGGTCAAAAATATAACTAACCTCCCTTATTTCTTAATTTGAGCATCATATAAACCTAATTTGTGCCTTTAAGACTCATTAGTGATTAAATATTAAAAAATTAATAATTAAATAGAGAACAATATATAAAAATTCATATCATCTATACATTAATTTGGCCCTTTCACAAAAGTATTAACATAACATTTTTTTTTCCACCACTAAATAAATACACACTAACTAAAATTATTTTTAATAGATAGACCGAGCTCATTTTTAGAGATGGCAAAGGATTGAGATGAGCTTGTGGCTCATTGAAAATGAGTTAAGCACTTGCTCGGCTTGGCCCTTGATTTTGTCGCTTGTTGGCCAAGCTTGACACATGAGGCCATCGATATTTTTTAAAAAAAAAATTAAAAGAAAAAACCTTCCTCCTCTCTAGGGGCTTGGGACCGGCTATTTAATTTTTCGGTAAGTAGAATTAAAATTGTACACGAATAATTTGTCATTTAATAGAGGTGGCCTAAGATATGCAGAATTTTCAATTTAGACAATCGGATCTCACTTCTAGAAGTGAACCTAGTGATGGCAATGGGCCGAGCCGAGTTGGCTCGGCCCTTTAAGCTCGCTGCTCGGCTCGTCTTAGCAACGAGCCGAGCTTGTGGCTCGTGTTCGATGAGCCGAGCTTCGGCTCGGATCGGCTCATCACTCAAGGGTCAGCTCGATGTTCGCTCCGCAAGTGCATGGGTCGCGCAAGTAATTAAGTGGACGTGAGTCCAAGTATCGATCCCACAGAGATTGTTTTAAATTGTATTTTAGACTACTACCTTAACCGGAACAAGAAAAGCTTAGGATTTGGGAATTTTGATTTTGAAAAACAAATTAAAAATTAAACTAAAGAAAATAAGAAAATTTGATTTGTTAAAACGATGAGATGAATATGTTAGAATTATGAATCCACATTAATCATATCAACCATGTATGTGACTTAAACATTTAATAACAAGGTATGAGTATTGAAAATCCGTGTTCCTATATTTATTTATGGCCCCTTTCGAGCGATGCATAAACACTTTTTCCTACAAGAGACGAGCTTATATTTCTATGACCAATCCAAACATGTAGAAAAGCATTAACGAATTATGAACACTTTTTAGGATAACACGAAGTATAGGGGTATATTTATATCCCCTATCGGACTTCGCTACAATTAATCAAGGTCTAATAGATTCCTACTCTTTCGAACATAGAACTCTCACAAACATCAATAATTATGCGTCCACAATCATATATGAGAATAAAAACATAATTAATTGCATCAATCTCATAAATTGCATATTATAAATGTACAGTCAAAACATGGAATCAATAAATTAATGCTTCATCACAATTCTAACAATGAAAACCTAGCCTAAATACATGACCGAAAATAAATCACAAGAAGTATGAAAAGATGTCACCCCGTTCATATTCTTGATCTTGTGCTTCAATCTTGAATTTGGCCTTTAATGGATCCCCCAGCAGTTAGATAGCGTTTTGGCATGAATTATGAAGATTGGGAACCCTTAATTTCACGCCCCAAGTCTGGTATATATAGATTATCCCGAAGGACAGGTCAAAAATAAGAGAAATTCGCTGAAAATCGCGCAAAAAACCCATCAGTTGGACCAGCCGGATAACCATTTGACCGCACGGTACAAATTGGCACGACAGCACGGTTATAACAATTTCGACTCTGTTCTTTTTTTATGGGGTCATGGATTTTACACCATGCGACTGCACGGTTATAAATTTTTCATATAATTTTCTTTTTTCATTTGCAACAATTTGGTCCTCAAACCTTTATTGCACCTCAGTCCATCAACTTTTAATTGATACAATTGAGTCCTCAAACTTTTGATTTCTTCCAATTTGATTTCTTCTTCCATTTTTCTTCCAACTAGCCCTTTGATTAACTGTATCAACTCTTGATTTCCACCATTTGACACTTTTATCATCAAATTGCATGATTTTGGTTTCAATTCCATTATTTTCTCGACTTTGGGTTATTCCTGAAATATAAACAAATATAACAAAAATAAATAGCAAATATTCCTGAACAAACAATAAAAATTCTACTTTTAGGATAGAAATAAGTGTATAAAATACACTTATCACTCGGCTTGGCCCTTGAGCTCGCAGCTCATACATAATTTTTTTTTTTCATTTTTTTCATTAAAATTGACATTTTAATTCGTGGCTCGTGTTTCAAAAGCCGTCCATGAAAAACGAGCCGAGCCGTGCTTGTCTCGTTTTTTGCATTTGCTTGTTTGGATCGTGTTCGAGCTTGTGAGTTGGACGAGCCGAGCCACTCGTGGCTCGTGATTTGACGAGCCGATGAGCCGCTCGGCCCGTTTTCCATCTCTAAGTGAACCCACTCTGATACCAATTGAAAATTTAAAGTTGTCTAAATTTTATGAATAGATTGTCACAGATAAGTCTGGACAATAACCAATTAACAGTAAATTGTTAAGATTTATTTTAGCGCAATACCCGATTAATCTTGCTGATGCAGATTAGTTTGGATAGTAAAATGTGAATGAACATAATAAATTGTGCAGAATTGTAAATGGACAAGAACACGATAATTTGAGCTTAACGTGGGAAAAACCCTAACAGAGAAAACCCACGGTCCGCATCCTGCGGACAAAAACCAATCACTATATATGGAATGAGTTTATACAGATCAATCTAAACTATAGAATAAATCTACACATAGACTTATCAAACATCCAAGAAATAAATCACTCCCTGATCCTTATGTGGCATGTAATATGAGCTGGCGTCCCACCACTCTTTAGTAGTTTTCTTTGAATCTGCAACACTTATTCAGCAATCTCGAACTCCAGTTCGAACACGATCCAAACCTCCCGTTTGATCTTCACGCTGAAATTCTTTCCTTCTCTAAGTGATTGATTCCTCCTCTCGGAGTACCGAAGTTACAATGATGTAGCAACCGTGTATATAGTGCACTACATGAAATTATTGGTTTCTCAATTTCTGAAGTCACAAATATGAAGAAACCGTATATTTTTAGCACACCACGAAATTATTAGCTTCAATGATTTCTTGAATGTAGTGGACGTGTATTTGTGAAGCACCACACGAATTTTGTGTTTTACACGTCTTAAAAAAAACGTCCCGTTTTTCTTCTATTTAAATGCAATTAAGTTACTTGACTTCCAAGTTTCCTTATTGCAAAAGATTTCTATTACCTGCAAAATATAGCAGAAATAATTAAAGAAAGGTAAGATAATTATTCTTGAATAAATCTTACCATAAAATAGGATATAGATAAATCATAAAAGATCTTACCATAAGTTAATCAATCAAGTGATTAACATACACTAGGATACCAAGCATAAGAACCATATTTTCGGCCAACTCAGGAACCAAGATTTTCGGCCCTATCATGAAGTAATCTTACCATATGTAGATAAGCTTGAATATGCTCGATTTTACCAAAATGATGATCTTACCATATGCAAAAATAAGATCGAATATTTTCGACCATAGCAAGAAGGAACTTACCATATCTACGGATAAGCTTGAGTTCCAAGAATAATCACAAAATAGATCATCAAGAAATTTACCAAAAATGACAAGATATCGAGATCAAGATTTCGAGATTATGATCCTAATCAAATCAATATTTTCTTCCAACAATAAATTGATTGGCACGAAAATAAGAGATATATTTTTCTTCAAGAATTATTTGCGTAATTTAATTAAACTTAGTAAATTACTAAATACACGTATTTAGTAATTGAATTAAGTTTTCTTAAATTATAAATTTGTGGAAAAATAGTAAATGCCGATAGTATAAAATTAAAAATTTATAAACTGGTTTATTTATATTTTTGAAGTAAACGGTAGTGGTTGAAAATTGAAAAGAAAAGTGTATGGTTAAAAAGTAGTATATGTTATAAACTAGAGAGAAAAGAGAGAAAAGTATAAACATCAATAAACTTGTGTATTTTACTATGAACCGAACCCCATATACATAAGGGAGAATAGGATATACGAAGTAATAATGTTTAGGGTTATAGGGGTACAATTATTATTTACCAATACAAGATAATATTTATAACACTCTCCCTTGAATGAAAAATTACAAAATATCTGTCTCGTTAAAACCTTGTTTAATAAAAACCCAATGGGACAAAAATATCAATCGAAGGAAAAAAAGTACAGTTATTCTTGAAGTATTATGATGAATTCTTCCTCGTTAAAACCTCGATAGGAAAACCCAATGAGATAACACCTTGGCTAAGGAAAAAGAGTACAGCTACTCCCCCTAGTCTTGATCACTGTAAATTATCGAGTCGATGCCTCCCAATCTTGTGAACTGATTTCTTGAATGTAGACGTTGGCAGTGCTTTTATGGATAAATCAGTTACATTGTCACTTGAATGAATTTGTTGAAAATTTTGGAGTGTTTTGATGTTGCCTCGTTAAAACCTTGTCAGAAAAATCCAGTGGGACAAAACTTGAACGAAGGAATAAGAGTGTAGCTACCCCATCCGATTTAATCTGTATTGAATCATCCTTGTAGCTACTTCCCATGATTCAATCTCTATTGAATCATTCATATCTTGATCTCTTTAGGAGTCTTGTATAGGAGAGTATATTAATAGACATTGATAATAGTTACCTCATTAAAAACCTTGGTAGGAAAACCCAGTGGGACAAAATCCCGACTAAGGAAAAAAAGAGTGTAACACATATTAGCTCCCTAATGTAATCCAGAGCAAGAGTTCAAAGAAGACGTCATCACACAAGGAACCCAAGCTCAAGCTCTAGCCCAGGGACTTAAAAGAACCAACAAGAAGTGATAAAAGAGGTCCCCAAAACAAGTGAAAGTGAATGGAAGTCGAAATTCAAGTCAAAGGGCCAAAAAGGACTCAGGGAGCTTGTTACAGTCGTAACTGAGGCTTTCACTACCGTAACTCAGTCAGGAACTTTTGGATTCAGCAAGTCATTTACAGCCGTGAATGAATTTTCACGGCTGTGAAAAATATAACCGCGCGATCGAGCAGTATTTTGCCCGCGCGTTCGCACGGACCAAAGTTTTAGGTTTTCGCGAATTGTTTTTGTTAATTTCCATTTTAATTATTTATTAATGGTATTTTTGAACCCTAATGCAGCTAGGGTTAGTTTTAGGCGTGTTTTGCATTATATTGTCTTTTTTTTTTCATTATTGAACGGAACTTTGGCATTATTGAATAAAAAATTGAGAGTTTTTCTCTTGTAAGGTGAGTTACTCACTTAATTCTTAGAACTTATCAAAGATTCGATATTTTTGGCGTTCATCTAATGAACATATCAAGGAATTGACATCCCTTGTGGCGTTCACCAATCTTGGTTCATATTCCACATCGTTCTCGCGTCGTGAATATTGGGTCAAGGTTTTATCTTCAATTTATTCTTTTATCGTTTGTTTTCTTGTTTAAATATGATTTAGATCTTTCCTAGGTCATTGTTATTTTTTATTCCGCATTTTTTGTCCCATTTGCCGAGTGGGATCGCATCACTCCCCCTCATGGGAACATTACAATTATTTTGATATTGCATATAATTATTTCAACTATTAATTAGTGCAATATCGAATATGTTCACCAAGCATATGTAAATGACACATATCTCAAATTATTTGTTCTCCGAATATAAATTCAATTATTCCTTAGAACTTGAAAAACATAAAATATTTCCAATCATTTGAACATACTGCATCGAGTCATGTTCTATTATCAATATTCATCAATGCAATTAATGCAGTTTTAAATCTGTAAGTGACTTATTCACTTCAATGAACAATTAACTTAGTCACTTCAGGTGAATAATTAACCATGAATTTGAATCTTGAAAATCAATTTCTACAATTTTCAAATATTATTCACATTCCACTATAAATTGAATCTTTTCAAGACATATTAAACATTTAGATCGCAAAGTATATGTATACTTTGATCAAACAAGTTTATTAAAAACTTGAACTATATATTTCAGATATATTTAATCATTCAAGGATTATACTGTATGCTTTAGGCATCGTATATATTTCACATTACAATTGTCAAATTGTTACCACCAAATTTAAGCTGTAAAATTTTAGATAGGTAACGATTACTATAATTCAAATATATTTTCTCTAATTATTTCACCGCAATCCCAAAGTATCGAGGTATTGATTACCCTTTTTAATCTCACTAATTGGTACTTCAAAGAATGCTTGATTGGTACATCAAAGAGCGCAAGCTAGTAATTAGAGTCAATCATCTTTTAGTATGTACATTTCTAATAATCATATATTTATTGGCACTTATTATACATTTGTCAAACAAATAACATATTGTATCTGTGGCAGATCTTTAAAACATTTGTTGCGTAACAAGTCGTGTATTACAACTATACCTATAGGTATTTTACTGGCTTTACACTTTTAAGTGTTTGGACTTTGATAAGTGTGTTTTATACACTTATTTGTACGTCTAAATTAGAATAAATTATTATCATTTTAGAATATATGCTATTTAATTTGTGTTTATCTGTTTACTTTGCAGAAAATATCCCAAAAGATGAAGAATGAAGTAATTGATGAGAAAAATGCATAATTAGATGTTGATTGGAGCTAAAACGAGCAATTGATAAGTTTGTGACGTCAACCGGAAAGATGTAATGTGCCAAAATGAACGAATCAGAGGTTGGAGGACCTAATTGAATGAATTAAGAGCTTAAATGGGCAAATCGAGAAGAAGATAAAGTTTGGGGACTAAATTACAACAATTGAAAGTTGAGGACTGAAGGTGCAATTAAAAGTCAGGGACTAACTTGTACAGCCGAGAAAAGAACGAAGTCTCTATCGCTGGTTACATACCAAGCCATCGCAAGATGGTTGTAAATTATAACCCGAGAGTTTTTAGGTCTTCCACGCGATCGCCGGCATTACGCCTGCGCGATCGCGCGCTTGTCCGACTGGGCAGCAGATCAGATTTTTCTCGCACTTTTTGACAGACTTTGGGCTTTTTGACCTAGGTTTTCTCCAAAACCTATATATACAACATAAGAGGCACGAAAATCAGACATTTTCCTCTCCAAAGAACGAGCCACAATCGAGAAATCAACATCAAATTCTTGGGGAATCAAGCATCGCAAAGGGGCGTGAATTGAAGATAATTGAAGAATCAAAACTTGGTGCAAGATTTCCATTCTTTATATTATTTTTAATGAACGTTAATTTTTATTGTTATTGTTCTTTATTGATGATGTGTAACTAAATTCTATGTTGGGATGAACGATGTAGCCAGTTATATTATTTTGATTCCAAATTCCGTTGTTTTAATGTTTAGTTGCATGTATTGATTTATTATTGTTCTTAATGCTTGAATTGCTTGATCACCAGTTCATGATATATTGAATTATTTCCATAATCCGAGAGGTGAGTTAATAATTTAGAACATGGTAATAAATCCGATAATTGAACGAGAGATAGAGATATACTCTTGTTATTATTGCGGTCGTGTGTGAATTCTTGTATTTATTGCATCTAGATAAGGAATATTCAGACCCGCTGTAGAGATACATGGTTGACTTATGTAGGTAGAATTGATTTAAACTCGAGAGAGGAATTTCAATATAAATTAGTGAATTCGACCGAGTACATAATTAGGAAATAAAACATGGAATTGGAGTTAATTTAATTGGTTAGGTGAAATCGTGAATCCCAACTATTTTACAATCATTTTTAAAAACAAAACAAATTTCGCAATTTAATTCTTTAATTGATTTTTTTTTTGTTTTAGATTTCAAACATCAAATTATTTCGTTCGTTCAAATAAAGTGTAGAACTAAAATATTTCGATAATTAATAGCAGTCCTCGTGGGACGATAATCCGGACTCTTAGGTCCACTTTATTACTTCTCACGACCCGTACACTTGCGGGGATATCTCGCATCGCGAGATATTAGTGAACAAGTTTTTGGCGCTGTTTCCGGGGACTGTTAATTAATATCGATACCCATTAGTTCTTATTTTACTTTGAACTTTATTTTGCTTATTTTTATCTTTATTTTCAGCTTTTGTTTTTAATTAGTGTTTTATTTAATTTATGTTAAGAAAAACTAAGTCATTTGATTTGCTTCCTTTTGATAAAGAAATTGAACGCACCTTTCGACCGAGGCGTAGACAACAGTTGGAAGCGAATCAACAAACATAATTCAGGATAATCAAGGAAATCAACAAAATCTGCCAGCAGCTGTGAATGGACAGCAACAAAATCATGGAAGGCGCGTTTTGCGAGACTACATGGTTCCTCCTGTGGGGGAACATTGGAACCTGCATTGTACCTCCTGCAATCCGAGCTAATAATTTTGAGATCAAGACTTCTTTGATAACCTTGATCCAAAATTCGTGCGTTTTTCATGGATTGCCATCTGAAGATCCTCATGCGCATCTTCGAACATTTTTGGAACTATGTGATATGTAACGCATGAATGGAGTTTCAGATGACGCCGTGAAATTAAAGCTCTTCTCATTTTCTTTGGCGGACAAAGCAAAAGCCTGGTTTTACTCTTTGCCCCCACACGCAATTACCACTTTTGAAGTTATGAGCCAGAAATTTGTAGATAAAATTTTCCCACCAGGCCGCATGTCAAAGCTTAGACGTGAATTTCTGTCCTTTAGTCAACAGCCAGGGGAATCCATTTTTGAAGCTTGGGAAAGGTTCAATGAGCTTATCAGACAGTGTCCTACCCATGGAATCGCAGACTGGATCTTAGTCCAGACATTCTACAATGGGTTCACAAATGAGAATAAGAAGCACGCAGACTTAGCAGCTGGAGGATCAGTAATGGATATGACATATGAAGAAGCATCTGAGATCTTTGAGAAGATGGCTGCGAACAGTTACCAGTGGTACTCAGATAGAGCTACACCTAAGTCCGGGGGAGTAATTGTTGTTAATGAGATTACATCATTAAATGCTAAATTGGATGCTTTGACGAAGAAAATTGACAGTATGGGTGTGCAGACAGTCAATTCAGTTCAAACAGCGCTATGTGATTTTTGTTTTGAAAATCACACTGTTAATTTTTGTCCCATGCAACAGAGTCAATCAAATCCAGAACAAGTCAATTTCGTGGGCAACAGGCAACAGGGTGGTCCTTATTCACAAACCTACAACCCAGAATGGAAGAACCATCCCAACTTCTCCTGGTCTAATAATCAGAATATTCAACGTCCGCCTGGTTTTCAAGAACAGCAGCAACAACAATCTCATAAAACCATGGCAGAAAACATGGAGATGTTAATCCAGCTGGTCAAGAGTCAGAATGGTGAGATTATGAATCAAGCAGCTGAAATTAAGAATTTGAAGAGACAAATGGGAGAGTTGGCAGCTAGCAGTTCAACAAGACAGCCTGGACAGTTACCAAGCAACACCGAAATGAACCCTCGTGAGCATGTTAATGCAATAACAACAAGGAGCGGGGTTCAGCTATCTGAAGTGACTGTAGAGGAATATGAGAAGTAGAAGAACCAAAGGAAAGATGTGGTGGAAGAACAGGAAAGTGAGAAAGAATAGAGGTCGACTCCTGAAATTCAAGAAAAAGCCGAAGAAGACGTTCGAGTTAGACCTCCAGTTCCATATTCACAAAGACTGATAAAGCATCAGTTGGAGCAGCGGTTTGGAAATTTTTTGGAAATATTCAAGAAACTGCACATAAATATTCCTTTTGCTGAAGCATTGGCTCAAATGCCACTCTACTTAAAATTCATGAAAGAGATGCTGTCAAATAAAAGGAAATTGGTTGATAATGAAATAGTAGCACTGAGTGAGGAGTGCAGCGCTATACTTCAAAAGAAATTACCACAAAAATTGACCGATCCAGGGAGTTTCTCTATCCCTTACATTATTGGTAATTTCAGTTTTGATAATGTTTTGTGTGATCTAGGGGCCAGTGTTAATTTAATGCCTTTTTCGGTATACAGGAAACTTGGTTTGGGGGAGCCTAAACCAACCAATATCACACTGAAACTAGCCAACAGATCCATTCAATACCCGAACGATATTATTGAGAACGTGATAGTAAAAGTAGACAAATTCTTCTTTCCAGTTGACTTTGTGATCTTAAACATGGAGGAGGACACTCAAATGCCCCTCATTCTTGGAAGATCATTCCTAGCTACTGGAAGAGCCTTAATCGACATTGAAAAGGGAGAAATCATTTTTAGGGTCGAAAAGGAGCAAATCACTTTCAGCATCAAGCCAAGGGAAGATCTTGATAATCTAAAAGAAAGTTGCTTCAAGGTGGAGGGAGTGGTCCAGAAACCAGAAGAGAAGACCAAGTATGGTATAAATATTTAGAAGGAGCTAATCAATAAACATGAGTTCATAAAGGCTAAAGATGGATGGATGGACAAGAAGGAAGAAAAGCCTAACATCCCTCAACAATTAGTTAAAAGTGAGGCTTTAGAATTCAAGAAAGTGAGAAAACGAATGGAGATATGCAAGGCAGGAAATTGCAAGATGTGTAAGGCTGTGAAATCATCTTTCAAACCTCCATGATTTGAATGTGCAAAAAGTCGGGCTCGAAACTATAAACGGAGAGCTTGTTGGGAGGCAACCCAATTTTTCTTCCCTTTTACTTATTACGCTTTTATTATTTATTTTAGTATTAAAATTTTTAGATATATGCATGGTAGGAAATATGTTTGAGTGTTTTGCATGTTCATGTTAAGAGCACTTGTGCATAATAGTCTATTATTGCATATTTAGGTATGTTTTTGATTTTGCATGTTTACATTAGGCTAGGTTTTTATCGTCATTCCAAACTCACACACACACTAGTTTGAATCATGAAGTTAATGTTTGAAAAATCATTGCATCGATCATGAAGTGATTAGGGGGATAAAAACGATTTTGAAAATCAAAAATAGGAAAAATTTCTAGTACTGCCGTGTACTAAGAGATCGCGTGCCAATAGGCTATGGCGATCGCGAGTTTGCATTTAAAAATCAACAGATTCTTAAACCTTGAACCACGCGATCGCTGGCACTCCAGCCAGGCGATCGCGTGGCTGTATTGGGACCAAAATCGGCAGTTTAAGTGTTGTTTCTCATGTTTCCAATTTCAAACATTATAAACTCGTTGTTTCTCCCCTAATCACCTCATGTTTGATCTTACATTTTGTGTGCTTGTCATCAACACCTTGTTGCATCAAACTTATTGCTTTCATCACCTACAAAACTCAATCAAAGGTATGAAATTTTTCACTTTCCTTCAAGTTATTCAAAAGAGTGAGATTTTCTTTGAATTCATAAGTGCAAATTCATTGTGGAGTGGAGTAGGGGCTTAAGTTAGTTGTTGGAGAATGTGATTTGTGCTTTAATAGGTAGAATTTTTTTTGGTCAATTCATGTTTCCAAGTTGATGCAAGTTCTTTAATTTTTGTTGTGCACATTTAGTGTTTGATGAAATGCCACAAAGAGATTTTTGTGCTAATTTGAGAAATCCTTCCGAGCATTTATCTTCATGATATGTTTATCATTGATTATGTGTGCTTAGTTCATGAATTAGTTCACTACATTACGTGAAAATCATGAAAATCAACATTGCACCATGGCAACCCCACTGCAGGCCATTGCACTTGAAAATCCACTCACGTCACCTACTTCTCTACATTGTTTCATGACCCTATTGATCTTCAAATGAGCTGGATTTTTATTATATTTTTGATCATGCTGTGAACTTTAACGTATCAAAAGATGGCTCGGGAAAATTTATGTTTTTCTAGGTGATGTCAAGGCTTGAATGTGCGTGGTCGCCCAATTTTGAAAATTCAAAACTTTGCTTTAACTTTAGATTGGGGGTGTGGTCCTGAACTTCCATTATTTCTTATTGGTGTTTATGACTTCTAATGTTACTTATCTCTTATTTGCTAGGAAAACACCAATCAAAACACCCCAACCAAATTTCAACAATACAAAAAAAGGGTCGATTCATCCAATGCAGTGCAACAGGGAGCTTCAAAGAAATACATCCTCTACACTTGGGAAGTTCTCGTTCTCGTTCTCTTTTCTTTGTCTTGTTTTACATTATTGAATCTTTTTGACAAACATTGAGGACAATGTTCATTTCAAGTTTGAGGGTGAAAATTCATTGCATTCATCATTCATTTTATATTCATTCGATTCTTTAATTCCAAAAAAAAAAAAAAAATTGAAAACTTTGTTGACTTGTTTATTGCCTAGGATATAGTATGAATCAATTTGTGCTTAGGCTTGAAAATTGGACAACATGAAAGCATGAACTTATGTTGAACTAGTTATGTTTTGCTAGATTCATATTTATTGCGCACATAGCTCGTGTTGGATAATTGCTTGTGTAAGAGATTTTGTTTAATACATGTGGGGCAAATTTATGCAATTTGAACTTAGGAATGACTCGAAAATCCCTGAACTTAGATCATAAGATATCTCATCCCTAAATTAGAACCGATCATGCTAAAAGGTAAGTTTGGGGGTAAATTGGTTGGAATTTATGTGTATTAACGGGTTGGAGGTCTGTCGTTCTTGGTTTTTCACTTTAGTCATTACAGTTTGGTCAACGGGTATAAACCATTTCCAGCATAAAAATAGAAAAATGCTGAAGGTCTTATTCTGCTCTTCAAATGCTTTTTTGACTCGAGTAAGTAAGTCCGAGGGGTCTTTCAAACATGGTGCCCTAAAGCCAACTGGCTTGGGAGTCATCGACCTAAAGCTCGCTACATGGGTCAATTAGAAAACAAGTACGGAGAGTGGACTTACACATAAGACATTATAACATCTTTAACTTTTCTGTTTAAGCCTATATGACTCGGGCAAGTACGTCTGAGGGGTTCTTTGAACCTGGTACCCTAAAACCGTCTGGTTTGGGAGTTTCCGATCTGAAAGCCCGCTACAGGGGTCATATAGAAAGCCCGTATGAAAAGTTTTGCACAAAGATGGTAAAAGATAGGGACAATTAAAAGAAAAAGTCGTCCAATAAAAAAATTATTGTATGGTATAAGCTTTGTTGACTGAGTTGTGGTGGTTGAGGTTGTAGAATTGGGGACTTCTTTCTTTTGATTTTTCATGCACACATATTTCTGATTCTGACTACCTTGTGTGGAAAAAGCAAAGAATATTTTTTGAACCCACATAGATAGAAACCCGGGATATGAGAGAGAAAAGCAGAAAGTGGTGATCATCCATGAGTGTTGAAAGGAATTTCATTAGAAATCATAGATTGACCACATGAGATTCTGGCTTGATTATGCATAATGAGCCACACAGTGTTGAGCACATCTTTTGCATAAATATGCGTTTGGCATTGGCTATTCACACACACACTTGAAAATCTGACATGATATAACTAGAAATTATTTTGCATTGTTGTTCATGACACTTGCTTAAAGCTTAAATTGGTTTGGACTATGGAAGCATATGGTAAACATGTTAACACAATAAAAATAATTTCTCTTTTATTTCTTTGATTTTTTTAGTTTATTTTCCATTGTTCGAGGATGAACAATAATTCTAGTTTGGGGGTATTGGACTTCAAGTCCCAAAACTTCAAATTTTGTAGTAAATTTAATTTAGCTTGAATGCATACTTTTGCAAACTACTCTTATGTCGATTTTTTTTGACATATTTTCTTTTATTATCCTCGTTATCATTCATATTATGATGCGGCTAATTTCGCAGTTTGCTTTTGCATAAGTGCTTCGTAAAGTGTATCGACACAATTATCATCTCAATTCAATTTCTTTTCCCACAAGACATAACTATAGAGATCTCAGTTTTTCAATATTTCAAGTAATTGAATCTCTTCTGGAGATTTACAACTAATTATGTCAATAATACTCTCTCATGAGTATATGCCTCCTCAATAAGACCATCATAATCATTTGCTCTATTTTTATTTATTTGGAGATCTTTATTCGAATCAGATATCACTACGCTCTAGGGTGCCATACAAAAATATAAGATAGAGCATATGTAGCTAGTACATAAGATTTTATTAATCTCTTATGCATCTTGTAATTATGTTATCTCTTTAAATTTTCGTTCGTATTTTCACTCGAACTTCTGATTCGTATTATCAATCGTGGGGATGTATATAACATAATATGATGCATTTGTTCGATTTTAAGCTACTAATCTTCCCCCTAATGTTGAGAAAATCGTCCAATCAAATTGAAAATCATTTTTTCGGCGTTGTAAAAATCACCCATTTGGGATATATGTTCAAACCACGCATTTTCCTCAACATTCTTTATTTTCCATTTCAGTGCATTGTGGTGGACCAATTGCACTATCAAAAAAATTAGATGGAAAATTTAGGCTCTAACCATAAGCCAATTATAATAGGGAGAACTATGATGTTGACATGATGCATAATAAAATTCTCTAAACAAAAAGGGAAGTATTTTGTTCTCAATTAAATTAATTGAAGGCGTTTAACAAGCAAAAATGTTAAACCATTTATCGATATCCCAACTAACATTTATTAAAATGTTCAGATTCATGTCCACTAGCACTATCAAGACACATTCTTGATTATATAATCTGAAAATATTATGCTCATAATTTAGATTGAACAATAATTTTGCAAACTTCAGGTTGCGAACACCATGCAATCATCTTGTATATATATCAAATCAATTAGATACAAATAATATTTAGATGATCAAAGTGGAGAATGATGAGACCCCATTTATCACCCTATTTATTTTTAGAGATATAGGGAATTTAATTCCTATTTTAGCTAGTGATAGTCAAGAAATTTCATGAAAGAGAACAAACATCATATATGATTGAATTGAAGAATCTACTAGTTCTTCATTGAGTATCCATTTTAATTTCGCTTCACTATTGTTCCAATGATGGTCAAACTGGACATGCCAAATAATAAAATCAAATTGAACTTCTGGTTCAATATAAGATATAATTCAATAACTAAACATTATATAATCATATATCATTCAAGTAGTCAAACTAATCAATGTCCTTATGAGATTAGTTATATGTTTTCCTTCGGGGATAAACATGAAATCAAATGAGATATTTTTCGAAATATGTGCTACCTCGAAAGCACATATGTCAATATTCTTCTGCAATATTGAAATTGTAATATTATACACTTCATGAGCAGATAATATTATTTTATAATTATTGTGCTTCTTCGAGAGCAACAAAATATTAAACTTGATTAAATGTGAAATGAGATTTTGCTTCTTCAAGAGCAAAAAATAAAATATTATTCGAGAATATTTTATTAAATAACTCAAATGAGATATTCCTAATGTGCAATATTCTGCTGGAATATCGATTTAGATCAATATTCTTCTGGAACATTGATTTAGATTGTTTCTTTCTTTTTCAAGAATAATGATACAATATTCTTCTGGAATATTGTACTATATTATTTAATGTAAAGCATACATTCAAACAAATGTTTATTGTAAGTTGGTATAATCAAAACGATATGATAAGATCGAATAACTATACCATTTTCTATGAAAATTCAAAGTTAATAGAATACTAACATTTCTTTGAGCAGAAAAAGAAACTATGTTATTCGTGAACAAGTAACATAATAAATTAAAATATTTATCATAAAATAAAGTTGTATTCTTCAGGAGTAACAATTTTTTTTATTCAGAATATCAAATTAATAGCATATCTCATAATATTGGGATCTTCGAGAGTAAATTATATTTCGTTATAATATTTAATATGAGATAAAATTATGATTCTTCAGAAATCATCACAACAATATATTATTCCATATCATAATAATCTTCTGGATTATTAATAAATTCAAAAATTAGAATTTCTTTGAGAATAAGAGTGCAATATTTATCACATGAGCAATAAAATAATATTGTTCTAGAATATTGAAACGTAATAGTAACGCAATATTCTTCTAGAATATTGATTCGAAACTCATTCAATTATAACAATATTTAACATATATTGTGCTACTTAGGAGCAAAAAAACGAATTATTCTTCTGGAATAATTATAATTCTAAAATTGCGATTCTTCAAGAATATTGACAAATTATGCTCTCCAGGAGAAAATAATATTCTTCTGAAATATTGATATTAACAATTCATTATGCCTTTCGAACTAACAATATTTGTGTTCTACACGAGTGACGATAAAATATTCTTCTGAAATATTTATCTAACGTGAGTTGTATTTCTTTGAGAACACTAACACCATATTCGTTTAAAATATACTTTAAATTATGCTTCTTCAGGAGCATTGAATCAATATTCTTCTAGAATATTGAATTATAATTTATGTCCTTCATGGGCAAATAATATTCTTCTGAAATATTAATTATCTGTTATACTACTTCAGGAGCAACAACATAATGAATTATCAATTTAAATCAATAATAACAATAATACTTGTAATTGACAAATCTATAATTAATATTCTTCTGCAATACACACACACACACACAAAACAAACTATTATTAAAGATTATAGATATTTGTTCTTCTGGAGCAATTAATAAAAAAATATTCAAAATTATGCTCTATAGGAGCAATTAATATTCTATAAGAATATTATTATAATAAAAATTATGTTATTTTAGAAGCAAAAACGTAATAAATCAATAATAATATATCCATTAAATACACATAAACGACAACTTGAAATTTGAATTGAATTAATAATTGCACAAAAACAATGTCGAAGATGATTTAGGAACACAATATATAAACATTAGGAAACATGATTTAGGAATCCCAAGTATTCATCAAAATTCAAACAATTGAATTCACAATTAATTGTATTTACGTGCAAGTACTTGAATTCAGAATTGAATATGATTTGAGAAAACAAAATACATCAGATAGGAAACATGATTTAGATGTGCAACTAGAACAAGATTCGGCATAGTTATAATATAACGTGTTTTCAAATTAATTTTGATACACATGACATATGATTATACTTACAAAAAGTATTACCTTCTAACTGAATTTGGTAGAGACTTGTACTGATAACGTGTTATAAACTAGAGAGAAAAGTAGAGACACCAATAAATTTGTGTATTTTATTATGAACCAGAGCCCCATATATATATGGGAGAATAGGGATATACAAAGTAATAATGTTTAGGGTTATATGAGTACAATTGTCATTTACCAATACAAAATAATATTTATAGCAGTATAAATCATTTTTTCTTATTTACCGAACGGTTGCTATCATATTTTTCAGTGAATAACATTTTTATCCCTACAGCCCTAGTTATTATTATCATTGTATCCCTAATTCTTCCCTATATATATTGATAACTTGTATTAAGTTGGCATTTTCTATTTCCCTACGGGTTTGTAATTTGGTAAATCTAATTTAATTACTAAATATTTTTGTTTAATAATTTATTAAGTTTAATTAAATTACTAGTTGTTTACTTGGACTTGAGTTTGTATTTATCTCATAATTCTAATGATATTGATTTATTACTTGGAGATAATTATAAACTTGCTATATTTATCTTTTATTACTTATGATAAATGTTTATGTATGAGATAATGTTTTAACTTGGCCAATATTTTTGTTGGCCATAAATTCTAGGATGTATTTTTCTTAGAGTCCAAGTTTATCACTTTGTTGGTAAGTGATTAAATTTAGGTAAAATTATTTTTATCCAATTATTATCTTACCTTAAATCTATTTAATTGTAATTATCTTTGATATTGCAAGAAATAGAGATCTTGCACAACTAGAACTCTTGGAGAACAAGAAACTCGGATGTACATAAATAAAGAAAACGTGGGACTTTTTCTTTAAGTTATTGAAGTCGAAAAAACAGTGTGTGCACAGAAAAATTCACGGCTTCTTAATTTGTGACTTCTCCATTTGCACGATCATCTAAAAGACTTCGAGCTAGCTTATTAGTTCATAGAAATTTAATTTTCAACTGACAAATCCAAAAGGATCTCTAGGAGGAGTCTCAATTACTAAAGTAAGAAAAGACCTTTAGACAAAGATCAAACGGGAGGAGGTTTGAATCAAGATCGAATGAGAGTTCGAGTTTGCTGAAGTATTGTGCAATGTCAAGGGAAGCTACTGAAGAGTGGTGGGACACTAGCTCACATCACACATCATCAAAGAATCAGGGAGTGATTAATTTAATTTCATTGGTGTTTGATAAATTTATGTGTAAATTTGTCCTGTAATTTCATTGAATTGTGTACATCTTTTTCTTATTAGTGATTAATTTTTGTCCGCAGGGTGCTGGCACATGGTTTTTTCCCTAAAATGATTTTTCTCACGTTAAGCTCAAATATTGTGTTTCAATTGCTTTACAATTCTGCATCGCGTAATAATTCTATTCACAATTTACAATGCATTTTAACAATCTAAATGAGAAAGAATGTAAGGAGCACTACACCACAATTACATACAAATAACATGATTACAATGCAAATAACCTAACTAAAACACATCACCAAAGTAGATTTAGTGTCTAACTATTCTTAATGAAGGGAGACCAATCCTGTCAAGCCGAATAATTCCTTTCACTTTTCCACAAGATCCTCATCAGTTATCATTTTAAAGCATCTTTCTTTGAGCCCCAAGGTCTCCATCCAATCTGCCACCCCATTTCCCTCTCTCCAAATGTGAGTTGTAATGTCCTTAACTTGATTCAAAGTTAAATAACCTCCAAATTATATTGTATGTTCCATGCTCCTTAATTTTTGGTTTTACATAGTAGGCTTCCATGGAATCGACTTCAATCCAAACATTTCAATAGCCATGATCTGCAAAGATTTTTAATCCCCTGTCCGGTGTCCTTATTATTGCCTCTGTAGTAGATATGGCTCAATAAGAATCACAGAATCATCACAAGACATGACCATGATGATCTCTAGCAACACCTCCACCAGTAATTAATGGTTTATGGATTCTTCATCCTTGCACAGCATAAACATTTTGAAGCCACATGTACTTTAAATCTACTTTGAATGGTTTTATCCATAGAGACTCATGTTTATCATAGAAATAATTATCCTCCGTCACCCGCTCCATAGTGACTCCTGCTTACGGAAATTCCACCACATTTTGCTCCCAAATGAGAGGCTAAGGGTGCGTTTGATTGGGCAAGTTTTCCATGAAAAAAAAATATTCCATCCAAATTTCATTTTTTGGTGTTTGAAAGTCATAACTGTTCAGGCAATTTCATTTCCTCTTTTTCTCACCACGCACTAGTGTTCTAAGTTTTGGTTGAATTAGTTTTCTTACCATATTAGTAGAATTAATTTTCTAGGTAAAACTTTTAACTATTTTCGTCATATTTGATCATTTTTGTTGTTGTTAATTGATTTATTTTTTTTCCCAAAAATTAACATTATTATTATCAAGTACAAATGTGTAAAAAAAATAAAAAAAAATTGTTTTGATTAAAATAGCTAAATTTTGTTTTATTTTACATGGAAAATAATGTCAATCAAACAACAAAAGTTAGAAAATTTATCACTTTTTTCACCTAGAAAATTAAACCAATCAAACACATTAACTTCCAATTCCCTGAAATTCAATTCCGCAGAATTCAAATCCCTAGAATTCATTTTCTTTCCACCCAAATTCCACCATAGCTCGCTATCAAACGCAGCCTAACATCTTTAAAGGATATGCACCCTAGTTCTCCTTCCTTATTAGGGTAATGTAATATGTGTTGTTAATTAGTTTAATGAAATGGATGGTGATATTTATTAATTCATATAACTAATTTTGATAACATGTCGTGAAGATGGTCCAAATTATGCATGGATTAGTTTTATATATTTTTCTCAAGGAAAATTAAAGTATTAATAATTTATACTTACTCGATAATCTATATATCTGTACTACATTACTATTACTACTTATAAAAAAGAGTGAAGAAACATTTTGGACCATTATGTCCTTGCTTAGTTTTATTAAGTTAACATCTACCCTTACTTCATTATTATTACTATTAGAAAAATACTACTTTACTACACGAATTTTGACACACTAGATTCCACCCCTTCACATGGGATGTGTAGGGTGGCACTCATAATGAGCCACCCCACCCTCCATGTGAGGGGATGATACCGGATGTGGTAGAGTAGCATTATTATTATTATTTTTTATTTTTTTTATTTTTTATTTATTTTTTTGATATTTTGAATATGTTTTTGATTTCAAAATCTTTAATTAGACCTTTAAAACACTCCACCCAATCATCTACTTACGCATTTGTTTCATACTTCAATAAAATATATTAGGCCCGGTTTGGCGACATGAAATTTGTTTATAATTTATTTTTATTTTTTTATATTTTTGAAGTAAAATATGTAGTTAAAAGTGATTGGAAAATGTGTTGCTTATAAGCAAAGTTACCAAACACCCTCAATTATTTCTTCACTCCATATATTCCTATTATTTTCATTTTACTTTATTTTATTTCATTTCCTGCGCTTTTTTTTTTTAAAATTTTTATTTAGGTTGATAAATAGTCCCGAAAGAATGGTGTAAAGTTTTCGTTGGTTTTTCAAGATATTGTACTTGTGTCACTATGATATTATGCTTAGATGAACTTCTTGTTGTGAAACACTTGGAATCAAAGTCAAATCAAATTAAGATTCTTGCGAAAATTTCTAACTAAACATCTAATACAGTATGATTTTTAATTTTTTTTTCCGGACTGCAATTGGATCTTTGTGCGTGATATGCCTTGACATATATTTAATACTTTTGATGAGTATATTTCTTGGATCACCTAAAGATATTATCATTTAAAATTTTAATTTAAGCTGACATTGTCAAATGGTGTAGAGAATCTGCTATCAGAATCATGCTTTAAAATATAGGGTAATGGAATGCTCATAAACTATCTATAAGACACTTGCAGATTAAGATCTACACGGTTAAACAATCTTAGTCATCTTTGTCGTAAGTTTTTTGGTTTATACACTGAAGAGTAGTCTAACGTTATTTTAAGATATCCATTGTTAATTTATTTGCATGTTAATGAAAAAGTAAACGAGTTTATCTAAAGGTAAAAGATTACACAATAGACCTTGAAGAGATGCAAATTTTTTCAAGAGATGGTTATCATGCATCGCTACCAAAGTCCTATTCATGAAGCTAAAAACTTGGAAATGTTGATTGCTCGTGTGCAAATTGTTATCAGATATTGGGATTTGGTGAATTCCATGAGCTGGAATAGCTGGTTTTATTTGCTTGAAATAGTGTTTGAGAGTTATGAAATGTTCGTGAGTTTGATTACTGCTATGGTGTTCTTCTTTTTCCTTCGGCAGATCGAATTATGATCCAAAAAAAGAGTGCAAATAAAATAAATATGAAAGATTAATCGGAATGGAGAGAAGTAACTACTTGAATATAATTAACAAAATAGAAAAGACATGTGTCAATGGAAGCTAATAATTTCTTGCATAGGATGTGAATCCATGATTGACTTTGGTGTTAGTAAATTTTATTACAGATAATAATTTATCTATAATCTAAATAATCATCATGTTGGAATTATCAAGAATTAAATAACTGAAGCGGAAGCGTACCTTAATCAAACGTGATTCACACTAAACGATTCGGCGGTCGGATCTTCTAAATCGATACGTAGTCCTTATTTTCTCTCTGATGATGGGATGTCAGACAAGATGAACAGTACGTAGGATTCAGGGACCATAACCGACTTTATATACTGAATTGCCAATTAACCTAATCCGGCCCATCATGAATTAGGTAATGGCCTGGTATCTACACATAAAAGCCCATACATTTAATTAGATGCATTAAAGCCCAATTTACCAAATCCTTATTAGATCACTTTAAACGGGCTTAACCAAATTTGATAGCCTTTTATTCAATACACAATAATTCACATATAAGCCCACACGATTGATTAAAATCCTTACAATCTCCCACTTGGGCTATATGTGTAACCTTACAATTGTGTATCAATCATAACCTTATGAGTACTCAGAATTTTGCTATCATTACTAAATGCATCCCCAAACAATCCGGTCCATCAATTATATCAACATAGGATCAAAGCGGCTTTCGCTACATTAATCGTAACTAAACCTTCAATGGTCACGTATATCGACATAACTGAATGACATGGATCAAGTATGGATGTGTAGCATGGAAATGTGATCTTCAACATGCCTATTTCTAACTGGTCCAACTTTAGTGAGATCATCCTCAACCGAGTTCAGAGTTAATAAGCCTGAAACCTTACAGCTGTAAATAACTTTAACTTTAAACTGTATCCAAAAGGACAGTAAATGTGTCTAATGCACCCAAAATACAAACTCCCACTGAAACCGAATATCATTAAGAAATACAACACCCATATGAGTAATGTACTCATGAAAGACCTTGGGTTGTAATACTTTAGTAAGCGGATCCGCAATTATGGAGTTTGTCCCAATGTGCTCTTATTGACACGTGTCCACTCTGAACTGTATCCTTCACAACCAAGAACTTATGTCAATGTATTTTGACTTAGTTGAGCTCCTGTTGTTACTGGAATATAAATCTGCTGAGTTATTGTCACAATATAACTTTAGTGGTCTTTCTATACCATACAGAATACGCAGCCTTGTGACAAAATTTCGCAGCTATATTCCATAATTAGATGCCCCCAAAATTGCTACAAACTGTGCTGCCAGTGAAAGAAGCTAAAGTGTTTGTTAAGCACTCCATCCGGAAATAGCTCCAACAACCAGCAGATAAATGTAGCCTTATGTGGATCTTTTACTTTCTTGGCATCTAGTAAAAATCGGAATCATAATACCATATGATCTCCAACTGATCCGATTTTCTGTATGTGAGTATGTAATCTTTTGTTCTCTTTAAATACTTTATAACCCATGTTTGGCTGCTTTTCCAAATGATCCATCCCAGGGTTACTTAAATATCTCCTTAGTATCCCAATAATGTATGCAATATCCGAACGCATACAAATTTGAGTATATATTAGATTCCCTATAGCTTAACTATATGGGAGCCTCTGCATTTCTTTAACTTCAAGATAACTTTTCGGACATTAGTCGAGACTAAATTTGTCTCCCTTAGCGATAGGGCTGTCCCCTGATTTACTGTCTTGCATGCCAAACATCTTAAGTACTTTGTCGATATAGCCCTTTTGTGACAATTCAAGAATACCCCGAGAACAAACCCGGTGTATCTGAATTCCTAATACAAAAGAGACGTCACCAAGATTTTTAATCTCAAAATTCCTTGACAAAAATCTCATAATTTTATGTGACATACCTATATCATTAGTGGCAAGCAATAATCAACATATATAACCAGGAAAATATACTTACTCCCACTGAACTTGTGATACATACAATCATCAACAACATCAATCTCAAGACCAAATGAGATAATTACTTGATGAAATTTGTATTACCCTTAACGAGAAGCTGGCTTGAGCACATAAATGGATTTCTTTAATTTGCAAACCATTAGCTTTGGGTCTACTGACACAAAGTGTTCTGATTGCACCAAATAGATCGTCCCATCAATGTCGCCATTGAGAAACGCCACCTTAGTATCCATTTGATGTAACTCGAGGTCAAAATGTGCAACAACCTGACTTTCCTGAAAGAGTCTTTCATTGAAACCGAAGAGAAAGTCTCTTTATAGTCAATGTCATCAATCTGTGTAAAGCCCTTAGATACAAGACGAACCTTATATCTTTCCACATTACCTTTCGAATCCTTCTTGGTTTAAAAATCCATTTAAGACCAATGGGCTTCGTACCTTCTGGTAATGGGACAAGATCCCAAACTTTATTGTCTTGCATATGCTTATACTCCTTATGTTCTTGGAAAAATACTATTTAATTATCCGGAATAGCATTTTTCCTTTCTCTCGTGGATCTCCTTAATGGCTTTAGTTATTGAGGTTGTTGAGTTTGTACTTCTGGAATTTACCTTATTTTGGATGGGAGGTTCTTCAACATTGTCTAGTTGAGGTTCCGAATATGCTTCTTGATCAATGACATGCATAAAAACTTGCACGTTGTCAAAAGCAATAGTAGGAATCGAAACCGATCCTTCCTCAACTTATTCCTTTAAGACAATATCTCTAACCTTATTTCTCCCACCAAACTCAACTTCCTCAAAAATGTTGCAGTTCCCGTTTCAAAAATTGACTTAAGTGTGGGATTATAAAATTTAATAGCCCCTTAAACGCTCAGAATAACCAATAAAGTAGCTGCTGACTGTTTTGGAGTCCAATTTCTTTATGTGGCCTATAAGGCCTTGCCTTAGCTGGACATCCCCAAATGTAGAAATACTTTAGACTAGGTTTTTCTGCCTGTCAAAAGTTCTTAAGGTATTTTAGCAGCTGCTTTAGTTGGTATTATGTATGATATTTCTTTAAATGTCCAGATTTCTAACAAAAGAAACAACCTTAATGTGTTTATGTGGTTTCTTTTGTTCTGAACCCTTAACAACTTTATGTTCTTTTATTGCCCTTGTCTTTAGAGGTGTTTGCCAAGTGAACACTTTCAATTCTGTCCTACTTCAACTTTTCTTCCTTTTGCACACAAAATAGAATGAGCTCATTTAGAGTTCATTTCTCCCTTTGATAGTTACAACTGACCTTAAATTAACTGTATTGTGCAGGAAGCGATATCAATACCAAATGCACGAGCAAGTCATTAGACAAGTCGAGTTTTAGTTCCTTAAGTTTTGAAGCAGTGTGAGACATCTATATGATGTACTCCCTTATTTTCCCATTGCCTTTATACTTTATTGAAATCAAGCTTTGCATAAGCGTGCTTGTTTCAGCCTTATCGTTTTTCACAAAACGTTTCTTAATTTCGGCAAGGAATTCATTGGCATCATTTACCTCCTTAGATAATATGCCACTAAAGGCTTCCGGAATGCTGCACTTAATGATCATGTGACTCACGTAATTTAAGAGGAGTAGGTTACTCAATCCTTAGTACAGGGTCTAGATCGATGCAGCCAACGAAAAGTTAATGTTCTTGTTTTGATCCTTGAAGTTTATTCCATAAATATAGGGATTAAATTTGAGCTTGTAGATTTACTACTAGCAGAATTTGAAACCGAATAGAGAACACTTAAATAAAATTGCTCACATAAATACCTTATTATGCAAATCATACTTTCAAATAATGGTAGGGCCCATCACAAGATACCTAGCACAACATCAATATTTAGTCTTTGGACAGAAATATTGACTTGTAAGTGGTACTCTTGGTGTAGTAATCAAACACTGACAGTAAGACATGTCAACCAACAAACCTTTCTTTGGACCGATTTATTGATCACACGTAAAACCAAATAACCGTCACGTATTTATCACCACAAGTTCATGTGAAATTCGGGCCAAATATTGACCTTCCTTTGGGCCGATCAATATCCGCATGAAATAACACACAAACACCTAATTTTCCCTTAATGCAGTGATCAAACACTGGCAATAAGACATGTTAACCAATAAACCTTTCTTTGGACCGATTTATTGGTCACACGTTAAACCAAATAATTGCCACGTGTTTATCACCACAGGTGCATGTGAAATTCGAGCCAAATATTGACCTTCCTTTGGGCCGATCAATATCCGCAATGAACAACACACACACAAATACCTTCTAATATTCAAAGTTAATTAATATCCACAAGAGAGGTTGCTTTGGCAACATGTTGCTTCAACTAACTTACTTTCGAATATTATATCTCTTAAAAGATTCCGATGTACCAAGATTTGAAACTGAAATCCATTGATTTGCATCCATATTTGACTTTAGGATTTGAATTATAGAATTCAAAACTTTAGAATAAAGCAATCCTTAAGTTACGAGAGTCAATTGCAATATTCTTAAACTTTAGGTGGCCAATTATGTAAAATTTTAAGCTTTAAGGGCTTAAATTACAATTTTCTCAAAACTTTATTGGCCAATTTAAAGAAATTCCAAGCATTAGGTCCCAATTTGAAAGAAAATTAAACTTTAGAGGTCCGAAATAGGAAATTCTCAATCTTTAAAGGTTGATTTTGAAAATTTTCAAACTTTAGGAGCCAATTTAGAAAATTCCCAAACTTTAGGGACTTAATTTTAAAAAAAAAATTCAAACTTTAAGGACCAATTTTGAAAATTTTCTAACTTTAGTGACTTAATTAGAAAATTTTCAAACTTTAGGAATGAAAATGAAAATTTTCAAACTTTAGGAGACTGAAAATGAAAATTTTCAAACCTGTAGGGACTTAAAATGAAAATTCTCAAACTTTAGGGGACCAAATTAGAGAATTTTCAAGCTTTAGGGACCAGGATTAGAAAATTTTAAAACTTTAGAGGCTGAATTATAAAACCCTTAACTTTAGAGGCCCAACTTTAATAATTTATAACCTTAGGGGCTGAAGTTATAAATTCCAGAACTTGAAGGTTTTAAACTTTAATTCAAAACAATGAGTGAGGACTTGTGGTGCAATTAACCGTAATGTTCAGAATTGCAATGAGGTCCCTGAAGGCTTCAAATTTCCAACGCAGGTTCCTACCTCAACTCGTTTTGCAGCTAGGGTTTTGAACCCTAACCGCCGCGCCTACGCCGCCCCCAAACGTGGCGCCAGCCACCGCCTGCGGCGAAGCCCACTGCACGCTGCAGCCCATCGCGCGACGCTGCGCGTTGCTGGACAGTAGCGTCTCGCGCAGCGCCTGCTGCATTCCGCCGCGACGAATCGCGCGGCTACCCCCATCTCCGACCTTAATCGTTCCCATCAACAACAACCAACACAATACATACAGAGACCGATTTCAACCAACAACGAATCCTTATATCCAATTTTCGAAATTAAAAATTTTGCATATATGCTTACAGAGAAAGATCGATTTCGTTAAAAACCCAAATACAATTCCACAGATTTCTAAATCAAAATTGAAACCCATATTTCATACACACAATAACGATCGATTTGGTTGAAATCCAAATCATATATCCAAAACTCATCACAGATTTCGTCCACAAAACAGAGTTCCATACCTTATTCTCAAAAATATATACATACACATTTCACAGCCTAAATCCGACCACAATACACAAAACCCAGATAATATCCATCGTGATACACATACAGGGAAATCGATCGGCTTAATGAATTCATAAAATCAAGTTCATGTTCCAATTTACAATTTGTTGTCTATGTATATATTTTGAAATCAGCAGTGGTTTCGAAATCAGACTTATGCGCGTATACATACAATTAGGTTTTACATATACACGTACAAAATTGATCTGATAATTCAACACGATGTTGGCTCTGATACCACTTGTTAGTAAATTTTATTACAGATAATAATTTATCTATAATCTAAATAATCATCATGTTGGAATTATCAAGAATTAAATAACTGAAGCGGAAGCGTACCTTAATCAAACGTGATTCACACTAAACGATTCGGCGGTCGGATCTTCTAAATCGATACGTAGTCCTTATTTTCTCTCTGATGATGGGATGTCAGACAAGATGAACAGTACGTAGGATTCAGGGACCATAACCGACTTTATATACTGAATTGCCAATTAACCTAATCCGGCCCATCATGAATTAGGTAATGGCCTGATATCTACACATAAAAGCCCATACATTTAATTAGATGCATTAAAGCCCAATTTACCAAATCCTTATTAGATCACTTTAAACGGGCTTAACCAAATTTGATAGTCTTTTATTCAATACACAATAATTCACATATAAGCCCACACGATTGATTAAAATCCTTACATTTGGCACTACAAGAATTTGTCGCCCCTATAGGTTGGAATGTCACCCCTATAGAGTTATAGGGGCGACTTAACATGTCGTCCCTATATCCTCGTTGCTGTTGATCTATAGGCGCGACCATTATCGTCTCTATAGACCTTGACACCTATAGGGACGACAATGTCGTCTCTATTCTTTTGTCCTTTATTTCGTTAATTGTCATCTACTACGACGACATTGTCGCTCCAAATAGTCGTCCCTATAGATGTATTTTTTTAAAAATATTTAACTATAGGGACGATACATGTCGTGCCTATAGATTTATATATATATATTTTTTAAATAAAAAAATTAGTAGTTTTCAGCAATGCATAATAAAAGACATTAATTCTTAGTTTAAAATAAAAAACAAAAAACTAAAGACGTTAAATAGTAGCATAATTCTAAAAGTATTTTTACAAAGCATAATTTAAAATAGTCCTACTATTCCCCCAAATCACGGGGACTATCGTCCTCATCATCATCATTAGAAATATCATTTGATAATTCGGTATTTTGAGTTAGTCGAGCGATTGTCATCTCCAGCTGACGAATCCTAGCATCATATGCCTCTAGTCGAAGATCGTGCGTACAAGTAGACCGTTGTGGGTCATGCAATGTTCTAGCAGTGGAGTTGACTGAGGTAGACACGCCTTTTGGGATCCGTCCTATACCACGTTCATGGCCGCGTCGCGTCCCAAGAACCTCCCTAACAATCGCACGTTCGTCAATAGGACTAGAGGATATAGTTTGCTGAGTCTCCCTGACCTCACAAAGGTGAGCCTGTGAACGAAAAAATAAATTATTGAACTGTACTTATTAAATAGAGAAAAGTTAGACAAGTATGAAACTTATGTATTTTAATTTTTACTTACGTAATCGACGGTTGCATTCGTGTTCACCCAATTGCCGGACTTGAATGTGTGGAATTCTTTGAAACAATCAATTGGGCTCGGCAATTGTTTAGTCTCGGGGTCAATCTGCAAAAATTTAAATGCACATGTTAATAAAATATTTCACAAAAAACATACATGTAATAAAAATAATATTACCTTCTCGTAACGTGGGGCAGAAAAGCTCTTCGAACCTTGCACGCTTGGGTATTTAGCATGACTTCGATTGACCATATTTTTTTAAGACCGGGCCTACATATGAACATAGAAATTGAAAGTTATGTTAATGTAATATATTATGAATATAACTTAGACTTTTGAAAACATATTATACATACAATGAAAGATGGACTTGTGAACAAGACAATGCATCTTTGCCACTGTTCAACAGATAGCTGACCGAAAGGACGACTTGGGCCGCCCTTCTTATAGTGATTATGCACATCAGTTTTGTATGCTCTGTAACGATCGCCTGCCAAGCGATAGAGAGCGCCTATGGCCATCTTGTATTCATCTTCAGATCGTTCACCTCGAACATCAAAATAAGTCTGAAAGTCAAATAAGTATTATACGATATATTAATTATTGAAAATCAGAATAAATTTAAATTAATGTAAATGAATTTTAATTCCTTACTTCAACCATTCCCCGTACTCGATCTCGATCCTCTTTAGGGACAATCTGCCAATATTTATAGTAAGGAACCACGTTGAACCTCACTTGATTGCCAATTAAACGTGTGCAATACTTTTGATTAGGCCCTACTGGTTTGCCACGTCCCGTTGATGTAGTCAAAGTCAATCAAGAGAGGTTTCATCCCGTTTTCCCGCCATTTTTTCTCTAAATTTTGGCTTCGAGAGATACTTCGCCTTTCTGTAGGAGGGGCTGGGGAAAAAAAATGAAGAATCTAAAAAAATTTGCACAGCATGCTTAAAAAAATTATTTCAAAAAAGGATTACCGGTCTCTCACGACCCCGACATTGTGTAGGCCGGACCACGGGGAGGATCACCTGCACCGCCCCCACCGTGAGACATGACATCAGTCATTTATAATGAATGTTGTAAGACAAGAAATTCCATAGAATAAAAATTCAATTATATGAATGAGTAACTTTAAGAAATGAAGATCTTTATTTGAACATAAATAAAAGTACAAGTTCACAACACAACCATAATTCATGATAAACAAAACCCCTAACCTTTATGTGTTATTAATATTTAATTTAACATTAACAAAAGCACAATAAAAAACAATCATCAGAGAATTCACAAGTGCAAGTTCACAACACAACCATAATTCATCATAAACAAAACCCTTAATCTTTATGTGTTATTAATATTTAATTTAACATAAACAAAATCAGAGAATTCACAAAACATGTCCAGAATTCAATACTTCCTTCACCCATCTTTGATTTTATCGATCATAAATTATACAATATAGAATGGAACGGAACGGAAAATGGGAACCCAGAAAGTTTTTTCCGATGCGCATTAAAAATACTTCATCTCGATTAAAATATATATAATGTGTCCCCGATGTGCATACTAAGAGTACCTGAAATTTTCAAATCTTGAAGAAATTTTACCTTGACATATTCAGGGTCCATGAAGTGAAAAGCCGGAAATCTTCCGCGTTTTGAAGCTGGTTAGGAACCAATTATCATCACTGATTTGAACAAATAGTGTTGTGTGCACTAATTTGTATTTAGAACAAGAAAAAGACATTAAAATATTTAAAGCAACCTCTCTAATTCAAAAATCTAATAGTTAGTTGAATCTTAACTAAATACTCAACATTACGTTCCTACAAATCTGTAGAGTAGGTTGCCTATGGTTGAGTTATGAAGGGACATATAGTTTGGACTGCCTATTGTTAAAAAAAAAAAAAAAAAAAAAAGGAAAAATTGATTTGCAAAGACTCTAAAGAAAGCATGAGTATGAATTTACTAATATTACTGTCAGCAACTGCAGAGAACTTATAGGTAAAACTTTCACATACAAGTTCTCTTATTCCTTAATTATTGTGTCTTAATTCAAGTCAAACAAAGGAGAAGCAAAGAATTCTGAAACTAATAGTTGACCAACAATGAAAAGAATGGTGCAACATTCTCCATAATTCATCTTCTATAATTCATAGATCTTATTAAAAAAAAAAAAAAAAATTAAACATATAATATTGATCCCATAAAACAATTGAGAAATAAAAAAACCTTTAAAATAGGGATAATTTTTTATTTTCTTCTTCCAAAAAGGGGATAACTAAGTCAATGTATAGTTACTATAAACTAATATTTTAGCACAAAAATCATTCAATTTCCTAGGTTGCCTTCAAAAAACGTGGCTTGAAAATAATATTATTAATTAATAATACGAAACATTTGAAAAAAATGGCTTTTTAGAATGAAAAATATAAAATAAAGCAAATCATAACCAAGAACTTGACTTACAGCAAACTTCTCAAGTCTCCACCAGCTTCAACACCGATTTTGTTTCTTAATTTTTTATTTATCTCTCATCTCCCAACCCCACAAGACCCAGAAACTTGGTTTATTCAACTTGATTTTTTTATCTCCATAATTATTTATTTATTTATCTCTCATCTTCAAGAAATCTCTTGATGCTCCGCGACATCAAGAAAACCCAATGCATACGACGCCCAAAGTGAGTTTTGGGCGTTGGTTCTAATTTAGAACCAACGCCTAAAGTCAAAACAAAAAATAAATAAAAAAAAATTTGGGTGTCGGTTCTAATATAAAACCGACGCCCAAAGTAAGTTTTGAGCGTCGGTTCTAAAGTCGAACCGACGCCTAAATTAAAAAAAAAAAAAAAAAAAATCAACTTTAAGCGTCGGTTCTAAATTTAGAACCGACGCCCAAAGTTGAATTTTTTTTTTTCCATTAAAAACAATTCCAATTATATGACCTGCAATGACCCATGCCACTGCAGGTCGTGGCCTACAGTGACCTGAACGTGACCTGCAATGACCCAGGCCACTGCAGGTCGTAGCCTGCAGTGACCTGGATGTGGCCTGCAATGACCCAGGTCACTGCAAGTCGTGACCTGGACGTGGCTTGCAATGACCCAGGCCACTGGACGTCGTGGCCTGCAGTCACCTGAACGTGACTTGCAATGACCCAGGCCACTGCACGTCAAAGCCTGCAGTCACCTGGACGTGGCCTGCAATGACCCAGGCCATTGCATGTCGTGGCCTGCAGTGACCAGGACGTGGCATGCGGTAATCTGAACATGCGCATCACAATATATATATATATATATATATATATATATATATATATATATATATATATATATATAATCGGCATATACGTAATAAAATTAAATTAACAACAATTATACTTAAAAAATTGTTAATTTAAGATACAAATTAAATATATATATGTAAATGCAAGTTTGATTACGCTTCGATTTTCACAAACCTATGAACAAAGTATTTTGCCCATAAGTTTTGAATCTCGATTACTTCCTCCGTTGAATAATATTCTTTAAATGCCTACAAACAATCAAAATGAATTATTAGTTATTTTTTCATAAAATATAAAGTCATTATTAAAATTCTCATTTTCAATGACTTATACATTTTCTAACGAAGTAAGTTGAAAGTGTTCTGTGACTATCTCATACATATTTCTCATAACGTAGTAACCACACTCAGACCCTCCAGGTTGTTGAGGACACTGAAATATTCACATTGAAAACTAACAATATCAGTAATCAAACTAAATAAAATATAGAAATAATTTAAAAATTTTTAATAAAGTTTAAATCCATGTTTTTATACTTTTACGTTTTTCCACGTTGTATTGGATTTTGTCCTCATGCCTCCAACTGTCCAATATGTTTTGAAAGCCCTAAAATTTCAATAAATTATATCAACAAGCTACAAAATAATAATATGAATCAAATTTCCTACAAAAATTTTGGCAGAGTCTCCCCTATAAATTGAACTTATCCAACCTGTAGGGGGACCCTGCTATTCAAAACTATCAACTTCTCAACAATCACAACATAAATGCATCAATTTCACCACAACTCCACAATTATTTAATGAAAAGTTTCCTAACTTACATGTTCAATATCGGCTTGATTTCCAAGTCACGCTTAGATGTAGCAGCTGAATCTAAGAAGTACACCGTATTCTTCTCAGGAGAAATAACTAGCAACATCCAGTGATTCCTACGTATTATGAACGTGTAAATACAACTTTAAATATCATATCATTCAAATTATGTTAAAAATTAGAGAATATCAATGGTCTTACTCCTAAAAATACGGTGCTAGAATGAATTTCTTAGTTTTCATTGCCTTCATGGTGCTGGCCAAGTAATTTATAACACCATTTGCATTTGTTCTTACTAAAACCGATGCAATGTGTGTCGGAGACATGAATCCAATCGATTCAATACCGTATTTCTGACACAACTCATGGAGGTACCTAAAAAATAATAATATCAATAAATAGAAATAAAATAATGATTTAAATTGAAGTTATAATTTTTTATCAGAAGTCTTACAATGAAAACACTTGTAAGATAGATTTATCCAACCATTGCATCGTAAGCAAGTCGGTGATGTCTCCGGCTGTAACATAAAAACCATCCTCGAATGCAAAATTGAACACGGCGGCATCAACAGGCACTTGGTAGAAGTCATCACCAACAGGAAATTGAATGACCAGAGTGTGTAACATTTTAAAATCATCACTCAGACTTGCAACGTCTCATCGTCAACAATCGCAGGTCGTTGTGTAGATGACATTTTGAAACTCTCGGGTGTTTTTCCTTCGTTCAATTTTTTTTGCCTGTTGTGGTGCCTCTTCGTGCAACAAGATAATTTTTATCATCTTCAGTTGTTATAAAAATTTAAAATAAATTAATATTGACAGAAACTTTTATATAACTAAATGTTTGGACCTCTCCAAAAATCACCAACTCCTTGGGCCATTGCAAGAAGCTTCCAATAGCTTCTTCCCCCACTGTGGTGTGGTATTGAGATGACACTGGAATACAAAACGCTTCCACACCATCGACAATGTGGTCAGTGGACACCTTAGCATGATCAGGCCAAAGAGGTTGATGATGCACCACCGTGTCGGGTCAGGCTGGATAAACCATCCCGCTCGCTACTATTTGTTTCTCACCATTAAGACTTATGGCGAGACGACAAGGAGTCGGCTTTTATTGTACAAAATCATTGAACATATATGTGAAATAACATAAATAATGTTAAAAAATTCTAAATAACTTAACATTAAATACCTGAAGTCCATGAAATTGATCTGGATCCACGGAGTGGCAACTGCTGCGAGTTGGTGGTCGGGGCTGTGGAGTTACGTCCACCTTGGCCTCAACATTTAAGTCCAGGCGCTGGAGGATAGCATCGTATTTAGTCTGCATACTATGGTACTCCCTCTGCATAGTATCGAATTTACTCTGCATCTCCGACGTGGTCTGATGCCTGACTCGCTCGGCAATACTATCCTCCATCTCTGACCTGATCATCTCCTTAATATCGTCTACTGAGACGACCCCACATGAACGTCTAATGTAATCATCAAGCCTGCCGTAAACATCCCTCATGGTCACATAGACGCCATACCCCCTCACCCTACCAGGGTGATCCGACTTACCAAGGGTTTCCCTTAAAATATCAGGATGTCTACTTGCTACAAATGTCCCCTGCGTGGCCTGCTCAGCTTTTTCAACCTATTAACAGAAAAATGAAACATTAATATAAGTATATATTTAAGTAAATTTGAATTTAAATTATGAAAAATAATGATGATATACTTACAATTTTGTCAAACACCCCCCTCGTTTCCTCACTTACATCTAGCTCGAATTCAATCTGAACTTCGATCCTCACTTACAATTGACGAGGTAATCATGTCGCATGAAAAACTAGAAGATAGTGGGTCACTGACTTAGCCACTGTGGCTACATCCCCGCATAACCAGCTGAGCCCATATAATGTGGATGCTCGTTTCGCAATTGAGCATCCCTGGCCTTCTTACTTTTTTCCTGAAAAATGTCACATCAAGTATTTAGTTTTCAACTCAATAAATCACATGCGTACATTTAAATATATATACCTTAAATTTCTTATTATGGCGTTCTTTCTTGAACGAGTCTCATTGCTTTTCAGTTATAAAATCGTAAAGCTGCGTAGGAGATGTATATTTCGGGTGGTCATGTGTAATATAATCATGAACCAGTCGAGTCTTGAAATCTTTCCATCGCATCCCTGCAACTTTCAACACCCATTTTTTGGCTGCATCATCGATGATGTTGAACTCCCTCTGAAAGACGAATATAATATGCGATGTTATAGAAAGAAATTACGAAACTTTATCAATTAACCATGTATGAAGTGATAGTACCTTTATTTCTTCCCACATCATGTCCTTAAGGCCGGGATCAACCTTGTGCCAATCACTGATGTTTATGTCAACGTGAATACGGACCAAACACCCGACATAATTTTTGAAGTTCCCCATGCCTGGTCCGATTGGCCTATGTTTTTCATCGAACTCGATGACATTCACTTCCCCGCCTTCTTCATGTTTTTGCACATTGTTGGCCCTCTATTCCTTTTTGTGCTGGTAGTACGATGATCATCTGAAGATGATGAAGAGTCGGCCATTATATTGAGACCACTGTGAACGTACCTGCACATATAACAACGTATTAATATATATATATATATATATATATATATATATATATATATATATATATATATCAAATCATTGTTATCAAAATCACAAATGAAATTATTAACAATGTATAGAGCATATATGAAAAATCAAAGAAAGTTATAAGCAAAAATTGTGTAAATAAACTCACACAATTAATAATCAGGAACGACAGTCAATCCATAATCCTTCTTCATGATCCCAACGCATATAATTTGATTCAATATTATCTTTTCCTAAAGTTGCACTGTAATACCACTTTTCATTTTTACGTGCATTCTTAAATTTCACGTAATAATTATTTTAATGTTATTATAAATTTTAAATGTAATGATATGTTAATGTCGATAATATGAATTATTTTGCAGTGGAAGGACTTGGATGCCGTCTCGATCAATGTGCCAATTAAAAGTTTCTAAATTGTTTATTTTAATAGTTTACGTGTAATTTATGTGATTAATTGTTTTATTTCCTAAACATGTCATTTTCTATTTTATTGTGTTAAATGGAAAGTTTGGAAAAGTTTAGTGGCACTTTGAATTTTATTTGAGGTTGTGGACTTAGAGTATCAATTGATGGGAGTTGGGGGACTAATTTGAAATATACAAAAGTTAACCTCACATTTAAACCTAAAAGTCTACCCTCCGTCTCTCAGCTTATCTCCATCTCTCGCTCTCTCGTCTGTCTCTCACACCCGCTCTCTCTCTCGGTTTCGCTCGCACCTCGCTCTCTCAGTCGCTCTGTCTCACCGTCTCTCGCTTCACTCATCAGCCGAACCTTCCTCAACCCTTCCCCCGCCGCCAACCGTCACACCACCGGCTACAACAACCCGGCCTCCACCACTTTCCAGCCTCGGTGAGCTCTCTCTTCTCCTTGCCACTGCGGACTCACACGAACGCACACACCCGCACGCACAAACTCACGGGTTCACACGCACTGATTCACACACACCCAAACACATAAATGGATATGAGATGCTATTAGTTATGTGGTACATACGAAATTTCAGATTATGGGTTTGTTTAGATTTTTGAATTTTAAGTTGCTAATTTGGGATTTTGGACAATGTGTGTGTGTGTGTATATATATATATATATATATATATATATATATATATATATATATATATATATATATGTATGTATGTATGTATGTATGTATTCATATTAAATATGTGAAATTTCCAGATTTCAGTTGTTAGATTTAAACTGCGATTTTTATAGATATATTTCGAAATTGAAAATTTTGATGATGATGCTAGAATCTATGTCTAGCTATTGAATGTATGTAATTTTCAAATTTTAACTAATGAGGGTATTTAATTGACTTTTTATTGACTTATGGTTGTTTTAAATAGAAATTTTTAAATTTGGGATTTCAAATAATAAGATTGTTTAAATTGAATTTTTAGTGTACATTTTTAATTATAGTTCTTATTTTTTTAGATTTATTAATTTATATGGAATAATTTCACATTTCCAAAATTATGAATTTGTTAATTCAATTGAAAGGTTTACTGTCATTTTTGAGAATTTACAGATTGCGAATAGTTAGCATGCTAATTGGAATTGTCTTTGTGAAATTCAAGTTGTGATGAAGATTCCAATTGATTTAAATTATAAGTCACGTGAAAGTTTCAACCTTGCTTAGAGTTTAAAATGTGATTCTGAACTAAAAGTATATTTTATTAAATGAATGAATACAACTAGGATTTTGGTACATTGATGTCACGGGCAGCCGATGCTCCTCCACTTGCAAATCCAGATAACGGTAAATTCTAAGGATGTCAAGTAAGTAAACTTCCCCCTATTTTCATAGAAATTGAATGTAAATGTGAAAGTTATGTGTAAATGACTGTCGTGCAACTTACTTGCTTTGATGAATTGCATTTTACATTATGAAAGCATATGTTATTGAGAAGAATGTTTAAGCATGCACATTATCATGTCATTGCATCATCAAGCATGCATTGACATCGAAATTTGGAAGTCAAATGTTTTAAATGAAAGAAATGTGTCAAAGTGCAAGTTTGTTCAAAAGTTATGTATCCCAAGTTTTTAAAGAATGAATGGGTGTGCTTCTAGTTCATGAAAGATGCGAGTGGGAAATGGGGCGCGGGGGACCAGCGTACCCGAATGTAATGAACCGCTTTGCGGTGGGAAAGTGAATGTTACACCGCTTTGCGGTGGGAAAGTGAATGTTACACCGCTTCGCGGTGGGAAAGTGAATGTTAAACCGCTTTGCGGTGGAAATGCGCATGTTAATCTGGTTCCAAATAAGTAATTGCCCACTGTATTCTGATTGACTAGAAGTTACATCAAGTGAGCTCACGATGGAAATGAAGTGAAAGTTTTGAAATGTAAGGTGAAAGTTTTGAAATGTTAAGTGAATGTTTGAAATGTTCGAATATTCTGGAAAGTAAAGAAAAAGGGGATACATGTATGGAATTTTTGAAAAGCATTCATATCATAAGCATGCATTCATGCATACAGTTTACTTACTGAGCTTTAGCTCACCCCAATCCCTCCCCAACATTTCAGGTGATGAAAGTTAAATGATCAGAGGGGAGCACTTGGCGGCTGACTCAGACAGTACCTGCTGTTACTTTATTTAATAAACTTAAATTTATTCAAGTTATCATTAAATTTATTCCTTCATTTATTATTAAGGATAATGTTTTGGTTGAAGTTAGTTTTGATTACGTATGGGTAACGTATTAGGGGTTAAATTACCTCTTATTGAAATTGTCAATGTCTGTTGATTTTTGAGAAATATTATGTTTGAGGAGTTTGGGGAATGAATGAATTGGTTTTGGCGATGATGAATGTGATTTTGATGTGATTGATGCTTTGAATTTTGAAATGGTCTTGATGTCCCTCTACAGGTTGGCTATGTCCAATTTATAGAGGAGACTTTGCCGAAATTTCTGTAAAACATTTATAATAGATAAATGAATATTTTAATTGTGCAAACGTTTTAAATTCCGCATGGTTTTAAATGATTTATTTCCGCATTAAAAGAAAAAGGTAAGTTAACATCTAGGTTTAAGATTCTTGAACTTGGGGTGTTACATGCACTCCCTTATATATCGATAGAAAATGGAGGGGTTTCATCAAAGTGATCATAATCTTCTTCATCAACTACATCACCAATCCCAACAATGCGTCTCTTGCCTTGAAGGATGACTGATCACTTTGTATTGGCAAGATCAAGAACATAAAATACGTGTTTGGCTTGTGATGCAAGTATCAATGGCTCGTCTAGATAACCCAACCGTCTGAAATTCACCATAGTGAATCCTAATTCATCCACCCGAACACCCCGTCGGTTATCAACCCATTTACATTGGAAGAGAGGAAACTTGAACTCCCTATAATCAAGTTCCCAAATATCTTCAATGATACCATAATAGGACATCAAGGCATCTACTGACATGGTATCTTTAGCATTTGAAAAATCTCTTGATAGTGCTACTTGTGTCACTCCACTGTTTTGCACCGCACTCTTATCACCTTGACGTTTAGTGTAAAACGTATACCCATTAAAGTCATATGCTTCAGATGACCTCACAATCATGCTAGGACCGTAAGCTAACCACTTTACCATTTCAACAATGATATTCGGCGTTTGTGACAATTCTTTCATGACTTTATCTTTGAACCATTTTGCAAATGAACGATTATGTTCATTAGTTACCCACCTTTCAACTTTTGAAGGATTCTGCTGCCTTATGATGGACATATGCTTGTCCAAATATGGATGAACTTCAGGAAGGTGTTGTAATACAAGGAGGTGTACTTTATCTCGCAATTCAACATTGGGGACGATTGACTTGCATCCAATAGTACCTTTACCTTCAAGTCTTCCATCATGCCGAGATTTAGGAACACCAATAGTCTCAACGTCATCCAAGTAATTAGTACACAATTCAATAGCCTTCTCAGCAACATAACCTTCAATGATACTGCCTTCAGGTAGAAATCAATTTCTCACATATCCTTTCAATATACCCATGTATATCTCAAATGGATACATATACCTCAAGAATACTGGACCACAAATCTTAATTTCTCTCACCAAGTGAACAAGTAAGTGCACCATAACGTCAAAAAATGATGGCGGAAATACATTTCAAATTGACATAGAGTGATAACAATATCGGCCTGCAAATTATCCAACGCCTTTGGGTCAACAACTTTGCTGCAAATTGCATTGAAGAAAAAAAAAGTTTTATAATGACTTGTCTAACATGTTTTGGGAGAATGCCTCGAATTGCAACTGGTAACAATTGTTGCATTAAGACATGACAATCATGAGACTTCATACCAACCAATTTTAAGTCCTTCATCGACACAAGACTTTTAATATTTGATGAATACCCAGATGGAACCTTAATAGCATGCAGGCACTCACAAAAACTTGTTTTCTCTTTTCTCGACAAAGTATAGCAAGCTGAGGGTAAATAAGTATGCTTTTCCGACTCTTGCGGTGCTAATTGATCCCTTATCCCCATTTCTATCATGTCCTTCCTGAATTTAATACTATCTTTCGTCTTTCCTGGAATGTTCAACAATGTCCCAATGATGCTATCACTAACATTTTTCTCCACGTGCATTCCATCAAGACAATGCCTTACAGATAAGTGTTGCTAATAAGGTAGATCCCAGAATAGGGACCTTTTCTTCCAAAGACTCTTCTGATGAGGTTTAAAAGTTTTTCCAAACGAAACATCAAAATTTTTAACTCGTTCATATACCTCACCTCCTGTTAACGGTAAGCGAGCTACTCGAGCCTCGATTTTTCCATTAAATGGCTTTTTCTTCTTGCGATAAGGGTGGTCAGTAGGGAGAAATCTTCTATGACTCATAAAGACATTTTTCTTGCAGTTTTTCAACCAAAGATCAATCATGTCTTCTTCACAAACGGGACATGCTTTAGGTCCTTTGTTAGTATAACCCGACAAGTTACCATAAGCTGGAAAATCATTTACGGTGCAAAATATCATAGCGTGTAAGGTGAAATTCATCTGAGTATGTGCATCAAACACATACACGCCTTCATCTCACAATAGTTTTAAATCTTCAATTAGTGGGGCTAGGTAAACATCTATGTAAATCGTCAAAAGAATACCAAGGAGGAAGATTGTAAATCGTCAAAAGAACCGGCCAAGTGCTATGTCGACTACTTATATTACCGTGTGGATTCATCCCATTTGTACATAGCCCCAGCCTAAGATTTCTATCTTCTCCCCCAAACTCAGGAAACAACCTGTTAATATTCCTCCATTGAGGAGAATCAGCCACATGTTTTAGTTTTCCATCTTCTTTTCTCCCGTCGGCATGCCACCGCAAGTTCGTTGCATCCTTTGCATTGGCAAACAAACGTTTAAATCTTGGTATTACAGGTAAATACCATAACACCTTTGTCGAAGGACTTTTCTTATCACCACAATTATCATTCACGTTCTTTCGCTTATACCATGATGCCCCACACTTTGGACATAGAGGCAAGTCCTTGTAATCATTTCGATACAGGATACAATCATTTAGACATGCATGTATCCTCTCAATCTCCATACCCATCGGGCACAACAATTTCTTTGCCTCGTAGATTTAATTAAGAAGTTCGTTATCTTCCGGAAGCATCTCTCGTAATAGTCCCAATAATGACGTGAAACTCTTATCACTCCACCTATTACTTGCTTTCAAGTTATACAATTTTAGTACAGCGGACAATTTAGTGAATTTATTACAACCAGAAAACAAAGGCTTCTCAGAATCGTTGAACAAGTTATCTAATACATGAGGGTTTTCAATGTATTCCCCTTGTATATCACGCATCATTTCGTATATCATATCATTCTCGTCATTTTTCAAATCATTCTCACAAATATTGCTTGAATTATTCTCCTGCTGATCACCAACATCGTCACCAGTGCTCGTCCTGGGAAGCATACTCTCACCATGCCATATCCATCGTGTATAACCTTCCTTAAACCCACGAAGAATCAAATGACTCTTCACTTGATCTAAACTACGAAACTTTCTCAAATTCTTACAATCGTAACAAGGACACAAAATCATTGCTTCACCTTTCTTTCTCTTGTTTTCATCCGCACATTTCATATACTCTTCAACACCTTTTACATATTCATGTCTATTACGTCTACCATACATCCAACCCCGATCCATATCAATGACCTATATGTGAAGATATAATTAAAAAAATTTATTAGTTTTGAGTTAATATTTTTCATGATACATCCTTAAACCAACTATATATTAATATTTGAAATCAAATACGATACTTTTTTAGGTTGAAAACTTCGTAATTTTATTACAATGATTATGCTCTATGTAATTATTTATTTAGTATGGTCAATTCTGTAATAGTGAAAATCACTTTAAACTATAATTTTCATTTTTTATTTACAAAATCCTACAAAAATTTCAACAGAACCTCCCCTATAAATTGGACTTAGCCAACATGTAGGAAGAATCAAAATGCCACAATAAACCAAAATGTTCAACCTCGACATATTCAAAAATCAAATACAACTCCAATCAAACTTCAACATCATCAACTACTCCAAGTTTAATCTGAAATCCATTCTCAATTCCTAAAAAGTCAAGCTAAGATTTCATAACTTAATATCTCATAATTTCAACTCCAATAATTAAAATATTAAAATGTATCTATCTACTAACTTAAAATCAACAATATAAATTTAACACTCAAATTTATATATATTAAAATTTAATTAATACATTTATACATATTAACATGTAATTAACATATTTATATACATAGATTAACACATATATATATATACTAACAAACACACACACACACACACACACACACACACACACACACACATATATATATTTCTATAGACACATATATACACACATACATATACATACATATAAACAAAAATGAGAATCGGGTCTTACAATGTAGGAGGTGGCGGCGGTAGAGGAGTGCCGGGCGGTGGAGGTGGCGACGGGGGGTGGAGGTCCGGCTTGGGTGGCGGTGGTGGAGAGTGGAAGAAAGACAGAAAACCCAAAAGGAGAGAGAGGCATGAGAGTGAAAGAGAGAGAGAGAGAGAGAGAGAGAGAGAGAGAGAGAGAGAGAGGGAGAGAGAGAGAGAGAGGCACGAGAGTGAAGATATGAAATGTTCCCGGTAAATAAATAAGGAATACGCGTCGGTTTGTCTTAAGAACCGACGCGCGAAGTCGGACCGGCCGGCTTTGCGCGTCGGTTCAAGAAAAACCGACGCGAGAAACAAAGGTTTCTCGTGTCGATTCTACTTGAACCGACGTGCAAAGTCGGCTGGGTTTCTCGCGTCGGTTTTTCTTGAATCGACGCGCAAATTCGGAAGCGTTGGTTCTTAGGACAAACCGACTCGTATTCCAAAAAACAATTACGAAAATACCACCATCCTTTTTTACATGTCGTTTTTTGAAAAACCGACGTGTATTCCCCTTTTTTTATGCTTTTTTGTACTAGTGAAGATCATCGAATGATTTGTTTGTCCACTTGTTCATCACCTTTAAATGCATCAGTTTCACTAAAAAGTTCAATAACGATAGGGAAGAAACTCCAGGATATAATTCTGAACGGAGAGCCTCAAATAATTCATCATACTGGGCATCAGAACTTGTACCGGCATATTCATTCCCGACTATGTCTTCCATAACATTCATCATTTCATCCATCGTCTGATCCTATGAAACCGTCCCTTCATTTTGAGCATTCACATTCTCACGCGGAGTCTCGATCTCCCCGTGGTGAATCCATGTGATATAACTCTCCGAAAAGCCATAACGAAATATATGAGCCTCAACAGTTTCCAAAGAATGTGTTAACTCGTTCAAACATTTATTGCAGGGACATCTAATCTTTCCTCTATCATTTACAAACAGTCTCACTCTATTTATAAATTCTTTCAAACCATTCCAGAACTCTTGAGACTTTGCACGATTTCTAATTTTTGTCCAACTTTTATCAAATTCCATCAAACAAACTCTGTCAAAAATAAATAAATAAAAAATAAAACATAGAAATATTAACGATTTCGACTGGCGTGAATATGTCCTAAGTCATCCTTATCACTCCACATCTAATTACACGATAGGGTTCTAACCATTCATCATTGATCCTTACATAATGAATTATGTATGTCTTCCTATTAACGCTACTATATTTTTGATCATAAATTACAGCAACATCTCCCCCGAGTTCTCCTAAGTGTGCGATGTATATTGAATATAGTCCAAACCAGGAGAACAAGAACAAAATAACATTGAAACATCGACACATACATACGAATATATAGCCATCAACAGAAAAACACAGTGCAACAAAGTAATGCTATGCACTAAAAATGATTTTCTAAGTTTTACGAAAAATGCAATGCAATGTACAAAGTAATGCATATGCACTAAAAAATATATATACAATACTAATATTAACAAAACAATTCATAAAACTAGAAAATATATAACAATGTTTAAAGATTCATACCAAATATTTTTTCCTCCAATGCACTATTTCAGATGAAATTGTTGTTGAATCGCGCAACAAAAAAATTTAATATAACAACTGTCTCTGAAAAGTGCTTTTATCTATAGGGGCGACAAATGTCGCCCCTAACAATCAACTATATCGTCCCAATAGATCAAAAAAGGCGCCAAGACTTCTGCCTAATAATCCACGATATAGTAAGTCGCCCCTATAGGTACCTATAGGGGCGACTTAAGTCGCCCCTATATCGTGGAGTATCTATTGGGACGACATACCGTATAGGGGCGACATAAGTTGCCCTTATAGGTGCCTAAAAACAAAGCGCTAAGAATCGCGCCAAATGTTGACTTGAAAAATTCATCTGTACAGGGACGAAATATAAGTGACCTATAGGGTCGACCATTTGTTCTATAGGGGCGACAAAGTCACCCCTATAGATTATAGACTCTATAGGGACGACATATTTAGTCGTCTCTAGAGGTTGATACTCTATAATGGCGACATTGATGTCGCCCCTGTTATGTCACTGCTACACGCTGCGATTCTTGTAGTGGTACTCTATTTGGACCTTGTTATTTGTACAAACAAACTGTACAAACAGTTGTACAAATACAAACAGTTGTAAAAATAGTTAAAAGAAATTTTTTTTGAATGTTTAATTACTATGTTATCCTTTTGGTTATAACTCCTTTAGTTTTCTGATGTTATGTCTATATCTCTAAATTTATTGTTTACGTAAAATGCGTAATATATACTACTATATGTTAAAGTTTCTTCTTCAATAATTATATTTAATTCTTCAATTTTTTTCTCTAGATCACTAATTATTCTTCATTTATTATCTATAATTCTAGTAAACTGTGAAAAATCTGTAAATGAGGGTTCTTTTATTGCGTAGTCTAATAAATTATAAAATCTTCCTAAATCTTCTCTTATAATTTCTAATTGTTTAATTGTTTCTTCTCTTAAGTACTTAAAGTCGTTTATTTCTGAAGGATTTAATTCTATTAAATGTTCTGAATTCATAAATTATAAAACTAAATATTTAGATTTAAGCTATTAATTCAAATCCTCTTCAAATAGTTAATTCTTGGAATAGTAAAAATAAATTTTCAACATATGTAAAAGCATGCAAGAGATATCATAAGCAAAATGATAAATTTAAGACTATGATAATAGTACTTGGATAATATCAATAAAAAAGACGATATATAATCCACCATAAATAATCAACAATACTTCTTTCTATCTATGGGTCCATCACGCTTCTTTGTAAATCTGATTTTAAAAGATTTTTGACCAAATACTCTTCAGTTATTTATCTAAGTATTAAACACAACTTCATAGGAGATCGTTGTTGCTCGAAAGACTTACGCATTAATGGATGCTCGAAAGACTTACTCCAACACTTTCTGTTTAACACTTAAACAAACACTTCAAAGAGGTTTAGCACAATCCAGTTTCGTTTCCTACCTCTGGATGTACTCTTTTAACAAAAGTTTTATAAAGAATAAACTTATGGACTCATAAATAAATAGAGTATTACTAACTATTTTATGACTTCATATATATCCATGTGGAGTTTAGTTGCTCATACCTTCTGCTAATTGTTGGTTAGATAAAAGAAAATTTTGAACTAGGAATGAAAAGTAAGACAATAGATAGAGAGAATATAGATTTTTATTGCTGAAAACCAATATGATTTTCGGATGCTTACAATGAGGAGAGACTCCTCCTTTTATAGTTGTTAAAAGCAAAGTTGGGGAACAAGATAATATTTCCTATCTTTTACATACTTGGCTAAGAATTAAAGTAGATAAAGTAAAGCTAAAGTTACAATAATTTCTACTACTTTTTCTAAAGTTTCACATGGGCCTGGACCCCCATGCCTTGAATAATTCATGTTCAGACAAGGTAGGCTTCATCTTCATTGTAGTTGAGTAGGTCCCCACAATTATTACACTTGTGACCCGTTTCTACCTCCATTAGTTGATGTAGATACTCATAAGCTCCTTTGCTAAGATCCAAATTGCTAACAAATATATTCTCAGCATATTCTCTTAATTTCCATAATTGACAATTAACTTGATTAATTCTTGCAATGCTGTAGATTAATAATTTGTCATCATTAGATTCATATATCCAAACATTAGTTTGTGTAAGTGTATCCCTTAATTCGGTGTACATGACTCTAAATCCCAATGCCCTTTTCTCTAGAATAGCCTGTATCTGTTCTTCTTTTTTAAATGGCTTAATTTCTAGATCTGAAAGAATAGCTTTGCTAGTTACTCCAAGTTTTACAATATATTCTGCCCTTAGAAATTCTTCATCAATAAATTCCGGAATGACTGAGTAAATCCTAACATAGATCTTTTCAGCTTTGGTAATTCCAAAATATGTTTTAACTACTACCTTGATAGAATTAGGTAATAATGATATTTCCTTCATATCCTTGCTAGGGTAGATGCACTGAATAAGTCCTTGATCAAACAGCCCCCTGACTGTTCTTGGTTCTGCTCCTGCAAAAATAATTGCTTTATTGATTTTTTGATGGCTAATTGTCCTTAGCCATTCTCCTTCTTTTGTCCTCTTGTTTAGATACTCCACATACTTACAAGAATATCTCTAGTTTCTTCATAACTTTCTCCTTTTCTGATAGTTCCTTTGTTAAGACCGCTGGTTCCTTCGCAGCTTCTAAAAAAATTTCTTTAGATGATTCAATAGTTTTGGCAATGGCTTTGGAAGATGAACTTCCAATAATTGATACATTAGATACTTCTTCCTCAATAGGAAGTCCAACAGATAAATTGAGATCCTCCTTTGTACATTTCCTCAAGAGAATTAACCCTTGACTTGTAAAAAGCTAGTTCACTGTTAATTTGTACAATATGAGCCATGCAAGTATTCACATGGTTGAATAGATTTGAATAGTTGATATTCATTTGACCCATGGCCAAGTTAGTTTCTTCTACTTTCTTAAGTAGTTCCTCCATCTCTTGATAAATAATCTGCAACAAAATTGTCAGTACCCTTGATATGAATAATTTCAAAATCATAATGGCTAAGTTCTACTTGCCATCTAATTAATCTTTTATTTGCAATAGTTGGATCAATTTCTTTAGTTAACCAATATTTGACTTGTGTATTATCGGTCCTAATTTTGAATTTTGTAGTAATAATAAATAATTCAAATTTTTTAACAGCAAATTTTACAGCTAATAATTCTTTTTCATTTATATGATAATTAGTTTGAGTAAAACTGCCACTAGTGTATTGTGCAATTCTTTCCTCATCCTCATTTGGATAAATATATTTAAGTACTGCTCCCCATGCTGTTTCGCATGCATCGGTTTCTATAATCCAATCAAAATTTTTTTTGGATAATTCTAATTCTGGTAAATCTTTACAAAGGTCTTTAATTTTTTGTACTTCCTCTTCTTCGTCTTTGGACCATGGTGTCCATCTAGTTTTTCCTTTTAGTCTTTTTTGTAATGGAATTAAATGTTTTGCTAAGTTAGGTACATATTTCCTAGTTTGGTTCACAAGTCCTAAAAAGCTTTGTAATTGTGTTTTATCTTTAATATGATTGTCAAATTCTTGTATTTTTGTACCAATATGTTTTTGGAGTTTTATTCCTTCTTAGCTAATTATAGATCCCAAAAATTCTACCTTTTCTTTAGCAATCTCCATTTTTTTAGCTGATAATATAATTCCATTATTTCTTACAATATCTATAAAAATATTAAGATGTTTTAGGTGATCTTGTCTAGTTTCAGAGTAAATAAGAACATCATCAATATATACTGTAATAAAATGATAATAATCTTTAAATATTTTATCCATGTACCTTTAGAATTCTTCTGAACTATTTTTAAATCCAAAAGGTAATACATTCCATTCATAAAATCTTTGTGGTACCGTAAAAGCTGTTAAATGTTTAGATTCTTCAGTTAACATAATATGATAAAATCCTAATTTAAGATCAAATTTAGAGAAATATTTTTTCCTCTAATTTGGTTAAATAATACCTGTTGATTTGGTATTGGATATTTTAATTCTTTTGTATAAGTGTTTAATCTTTTATAATTAATTACCATTCTAGATTTTCCACTTTTTTGTTCTGAATGTTTTATTACATTGAAGGCTGGACTACTATTTTACTGTTAGATTCTCTAATGAATTTCTTTTATAGCATTTCTTTTATGTGCATTTCAAATTCAGGTAATTCTTTTGGTGTGTATTTAATTGGTTTTACACTAATAATCTTAATGTCATCTTCTAATATAATTTCTGCCATAGGTTTATTTATGTGTCATTTTTCCAAATGATTATCTCCTCATAATTTTAATAATTTTTCTGTAATAATTTTTATTACTATTTGATCAAAATGTTCTTGTACTAGATTTATTCTATTTTTATTAAGCATAAATTGTGTTGTTTGTGTTAGTTTTTGTCTATCCTGACCACGCTGAGCTGCTATATGAGGCTTTTTTTCTCTACAGTAAGGATCATTAATTCTTATTACTATTGCTATATGGTGACAAGGGGTAGATAAAAGTATAAATTTTTCATCAATAGTTATTGGATAATATTGTTTTATGAAGTTATTTCCTAATAATATATCCCCTGGCATATCAACAAATTGATATACATAAGGTATTTGTAATTCATATTTTCCTATTTGTATTTTAACATTCCTTGCTACTTTAGTTATTAGGTTTGTGCTTCCATCAAATCCTGCAAGTATTACTCTTTCTTCATTATCTTTTTTATTACTCAACATTTCTGGGGGTAATACATTTTCTTTAAATAAACAGGATGATGCTCCTGTATCAAACAATGGATGATAATTATGTAAATATGTTCTCTTCCTCCTTGTATTTTGTTCATAATAACCTTGGTATAACTAGATTCTCATTTTGTATTGTTAATAGCATCCTATCATCTTTTATATAATATGGTTTTACTTGCTCTAAGAAGTCTGTTCCTAATAATAATTCCGTATTTATCTTTCCTGCATGTTCTACGTACATGTTTATGATTATTTCATTTCTTTTATTTATTCTTATTGGTAATTCTACATAAGTATCCATGAGATGAATATTTCCAAAATAATCTTGTATTTGAATTGGATTATTTGTTACTTTAAGTTCTAAATCTCCTATTATGTTTTCTTTTATATGAGATACAGTTGCTCTAGTATCTATTAATACTTTCTACTCTTTTCATTCTCCATTTATTCTAATTTCTATCATAACTTCAAATTGTTTTATCTCATTTCTTTTAGATAGATTCATTCGTGGTATTTTTCTATGTATTTTTGTCATTATTTGTTTTTCTGAATCATTTCTATTTTCTATTTCAGGTAATGATCTTGTACTAGTATTTCTTCTTAGGCTAATTGATCTTCTTCCAAATTCTATTTGTGGGTTATCCATATTTACTAATCTTCTAACTTGATTAAAATCTATTTCTATATCTTCTGATATTGTCATTCTTGGATTTTCTTTAACTGGTTTGTATTACAATAAATTTTTAAATATGAGTTCTATTATGTGTGTTCTTGTAGCATTCTTAATTTTTACTTCTTGTTTACTAGTAAAAGCATATATTGTTCTAATAGTTAAACTTATAGTTTTACTTCCTGGTTCCATATCTATTCCTCTTGATCTGTAATATATTTTTAAGACTTTATTTTTATTTTCTTCTCTCATGCTTATGCTGAAGTTTGGTCTTATTGTGAATTTTACATTTTGGTACATTAAATTTCCTGTTACAATTCCTATTAAGGTATCTTGTACTGAACTTACAATTCTATCATTCATAATATAGAATTCTATAGGTGTATCTATTCCTTCTCTAAAATAGGCTTTTGATATAATTTGTACGGCTCCTAAATATATGTTCTTTATTTTTCCTTTTAGTTTAGGATTCAATAGGTTTATTTCTTGTCTTATAATTTCTTCATTTATTATAGGTATTGATGTATTTCCTGTAGTATCTCTTATGTCTATAGGGTGACTATGATTTCTTGCTACATATGTTATTTCTCTGTTTTTCTACCAAAATGGTAAATTAAATATTTCTTTTGATTCTGCATCTAATTTTGATTTTAAGATCTTTTCATACATTTTAGGATTAAATATTAATCTTTCATTTAGTTGTTCTTCGTTTTCTTCTAATTGGTATTCATATTTTTTAGATGTACCTTCTTTACTAATTTGTCAAATCATATTTATATATAAATATTCTTCTTTACTAGATTCATTAGATTCATTTTTTTCTGAAGATTCTAATTCCATTATTGTATTTATTACTTCATGTTCTTCTAATTCATAAATTTCTTCATCTTCAGGAATTTCTTCCCATTCTTCTTCTTGTTCAATAGGTAATAAGTTGTAATTTTCTTTTTCTATTAATGAGATATACATCATATTTTTCTTTTTATCATTCTTAGGACATTCTGGAGATATATGTCCTACTTCTCCACATGAATAGCATTTACATTTTCTAGGATTTTTAGGGTATGTTTTAGTTTTGTTTTGTTTTTGCCTTAAATATCTCTTATATGGCACTCTATACCTTTTAAATGTTTTATTATATGACTTTTTGTATTTATTGAATTTTTTAAATTTGTTTCTAAATTTATCTTTTCTATAATATTTCTTTTTCTTATATTTTCTTTCTAGATGACATCCCCATTGGGTTGATTTATATTGTAATTTATCACAGCATAATGATTTTTTACTTGCTTTATGGAATTTTATCATATTATTTGCTTCCATACATTTTTCTTGCTGTCCCATTTCTATAAATTGTATTCTTGCTCCTAAACTATTATTACTTAATGGTATTTCTAATTTTTCCCAGTTCTTGAATAATTCTAAATTCCATGGGTTTGGTAATTTAAAGAATATTTGGTTCATAATTTCCATACCATATGTTTCCTGATTATATTCTGCATTTTCAAAATATTCTCTAAATTTACATGCAAATTGTTTAAAGTAACACATATCACATATTGATAGATTTTCTAATAAATATTTATTTCTTAGTTTTGAGCTAATTTCGGTATCTCTGTCTATTAATAATGTATATTCTCTTTTTAATGCATCTTCATATCTACTCAAAATAATTCATATTTCAGCTTGGTCATTTCCTCTAACTTGTCCTATATAAATTTCTGTTAAATTTCCCCACCATCTTGCAGTGGTTTCTATAAATGTATTTTCTAACATTAATTGTAATTGCTTTCCTGTTAATTCTTTGGTATAGGCCATCATAGCCGTAGATTTCATCCATAATTCTAATTCATGATCTACATCCTGCACACATCCTAAATCTATCCATCTTCCTTCTGAACTAATTTGTGTTTCCACACTTCTCCATGGTGTATATTCTATAGGATAATTTTTGCTAGGCTTGGTGTAATATTTTTGTTGTGGTATAAAATTATTTGTTTTAAAATTTGTATTTTGTCTTTGATTCATATAGATTTCTGGTGTATTTTGTGGATTGGTATTACTTGTATTTTCTTTTTTAACTTGGTTAGTTCCTGGTTGTTGTATATATTCTGGTGGATTTTGTCCTGTTGGTACTAAAGCTCTTTGTTGTTCATTCATATTAATTTTTTCTATTTTAAGATTTTTAAATTTTTCTATATAATCTTCTTCTGTTATGTAATCTTCTCCTCCTTCTTCTTTAGGATTTTCCATAAATTTTTCTATTTGTTCAGTAATCATATTTATTGCTAATCTATTGATGGCTTTAAATTCTTTGTCAGTTATTATTCTTTTAGGTTTTCTTTTTTCCATTTCATCATATATTTTTGTTATATTTAGGTTTACAATTTCAATATTTTGTTGTATATTATCTAATCTTTTATGTAAATCATTTTTCCCTATTTCTTCTTCTTTAATTGTTCTTACCATATTTATTTGTTCTATATTAGTTTTTTGCTCTGCAATTTTTATTGAATTTTCATATATTTCTACCATATTTCCTATTTTATTTATTTTATCAGTTATTTGCTTAATTTGGTTTTTTAAAGTTATTAAGTGTTTTGATAGGTTATTTACATATTGCTTTACTTCTAATATTTGTGTGGGTATATTTTTGTTTATATCTTTATAATCATTAGTTATTTCTATTATTTGTCTTATTTCTAATGGTAAATTATTGATAATTTCTTGAACTTGTTCTGGGTTTTTTTGCTTGTTCTAAGTTTTGTTTTGTAGTTTTATCTAAACTTATTCATAATTTATTTAGTAAAAATAAATTTGTCCAATTTAATTGTTTATGTTCTCCAAATCCTCTTTCTCCTAATAGTATAAATGGTATAAATTTTCCATATGTTTCAATTATTAATGGTCAATGACTATTATTTGGTAAATCTTTAGATTTGTAATTATAATTATATACTCTAGCTTCGATTATTGGTAATTTTTTAGACATTTTTCTAAATATATTTCTAAGTATAACTACTAGTTCTGATACCACTGTGGACAGGATCGTGATTGTGAAATTTAATTTTGCAAAATTATAATCTTTGTCTAATTCTTCTTAAAAATCTTTCTTAAAATTCATCCATATATCTTATATCTTCTTGTCTAATTAAGTTTTCTTCTTTTAATTTTAAATATTCATTATGTTGTAATAAACTAGCCTTTTAATTTCTCTATATTTTTCTATAGCAATAGGAACATTATTTAAGTCTCTTCCTGTTCTTTCCAATTCTAAATATTCTCTATGTAAACTTCTAATTAAGTTTTTTCTTTTTTCATGAAGTATATGGGGATCATAAACAGGCATAATATTTTTTAATTATGAAATAAGTAATAAAGATTTTAATGTAATTAAATTTTTAGAACTTATTATGTGTTAAACTAAATAAGATAATATGTAAAATAAGGTATTGGTTATATTTTTAGCTAAAGGATAAAATAGATATTAATTTATGTTTGTACACTAGTTTGTAGGATTTGTTTGTACAAGTAGAATTTTTGACTCTATTTTTTATTACCTCTTTTTCCCTGTTAATTTTTGGAGTTGGTTTATGTAATTTCATAGATTATCTTCATTTTTTTTTTAATTATTTTGCACGAGAAATTCATTCAAGATTTGATTTTATTGCTTATTTAATCAACATTATCTACAACCCTTTTTTTTTTTTTTCTTTTTTATCTACAGCTGTATGGATATTGTGATAAAGGTCAAACTTGAATTCACATGACATCTTTTTCCTAAATTACAATCCTTAACACGCAGTAATAATCGTAAATTTTGAATATTGTTGACTTCATTTCTTAAGTGTTGTTTCTCTATACTAGTATTTCACCCGTGCGATGCACGAAAGTTATTATCCGCAATATCGATTTCGATAAGTATTCGTAAAATTTTAGTGTTTATATATAATCAACACATATATTCTTATTAAAATTAAGAATGATTAAAAAATATTACTCATTCTATTAATATTATTAATTAAAAAAAATCAAAGTATTAACTCTTCAATATGAACCTTAACTTTTTCTATATATTATTTATAAGCAACACATTTTTTCAACCCACTTTTTAACCACATATTTTTTCAAAAAAAAATTTCAACCACACATTTTATCTCGAAACAAAAATATAGTTGCACATATGATTTATAATATTAATTATTGATGGTTACACATATGATTTATAATCTCGAAACAAATGATTTGACCATTAATGATTAAAAAAATAATTTAATTATTGATGGTTACACATATGATTTATAATATTAAAAATAACAAATAAATTAAAAATTAATTATTAAATAATAATTTTAATACTGATAATTAAAAATATTGATTAAACTCATTCAATATTAATGTTAATAATAAAAATAAAATAACAATAATAATTATAACCAAAATATACAAATAACAATAACATCATATTAGTTATTTACTATAATACTAAAATATAAAGAATTTAATAATTAAATTTTGCCAAACTATTCTACTTTTATATATAGTATAGATTTTCACCATTGCGATGAATTGAAATTGCTATCCGCAATATAGATAAGCATTCATAAAATTTAATGATTGTACATAATCAATACAAATACAAAAAATACAAAAATAATTTTTTATCACAACAATTATTAAAATTTAAAAATAACATAAATAATCCAAATTATCGAAAACTTTATTGAATGATAAATGCAAATTCTATAGTTTTTTTAATTGTGCATCATGTTAGATGTAATATTATGAGTACAAATATTGATGCTTGTTCAAGATATAAATATATTTATTATAATTTCTACATTTGCCTTACATATTTAACATTTTCTCAATTTTAGTTCAAAAATCACAATAAACTATAAATATGTGTTTAATCTTAACTCATCAAATATATGACAATTTAACAATATTGAAGATCAAGAAATTATTATATCATATAATCTTTGCACAATTATTAAAATTAAAATTTATTAAAAAAAAATTAACCATTGTTTGGTATTTATCATAAAATAATATTAGTGTGTGTGTGTGTGTGTATATATATATATATATATATATATATAAAAGGCAATAAATGCATTCACACAAATCTACTTTGCATTTACACTAATCCACTATTCTCCCTTTATATATAGTAAGTATAGATTATTAAAATTTAAAAATAACATAAATAATCTAAATTATCGAAAACTTTATTGAATGATAAATGCAAATTCTATAGTTTTTTAATTGTGCATTATGTTAGATGTAATATTATGAGTACAAACATTGATACTTGTTCAAGATATAAATATATTTATTATAATTTTTGCATTTCCCTTACATATTTAACTTTTTCTCAATTTTAGTTCAACAATCACAATAAACTATAAATATGTATTTAATTTTAACTCATCAAATATATGACAATTCAACAATATTGAAGATCAAGAAATTATTATATCATATAATATTTGAACAATTATTAAAATTAAAATTTATTAAAAAATATTAACAATTGTTTAGCATTTATCACAAAATAATATTAGTGTGTGTGTGTGTAAGGCAATAAATGCATTCACACCAATCCACTTTGCATTCACATTAATCCACTATTCTCCCTTTATATATAGTATAGATTTACAAATTACCGCGCAACAAAACAACCTGTCTCACCCAAGTTTAGTGATAAACTATAAATTAACTTATTATAATGAACTTGGGAGAGTTTTGATAGCCTTAATATTTGATTTGTTCTTTAGATTTTCATGTCTAAAGGACATCCCAACCAAAAATATGTTTGAATACAAATATGTAAGCTTCTGTTGACCATTGTGTTTCTTCTCATCATTTTAATTTAAGACTAGAATTGAAATTAGCCTGAAGTATTATTATTATTTAATAATTTTAAGAAAAGCTCTTAACATCATTATATAATAACCACGTGCAATTTATTAACTAGATGATATATTAAAAATTAAAAACACAAGATATTGGTAATATTTTGGGTTAATTGTTTCAACACTCGCCCTATTTTCAATGCGATCACGTTTTATTCATTGAAATTTGAAATACTTCGCATTCTTATGTTATGTAGTTTTATATATTATTATTTATTCCAAGTCATCTAACGTTAATCTGGACATGATTTATCTATTTTCTTTTTAGTTCTCAAGTTAAAAACTTTAACTTAAAAATTGGTCTTATATATGGTTTAGATCGTTTTGGACAATAATAAAGAGTGAATAAAAAAATATTGACATGTGTGAGGGACAAATCAATAAATCATTGTATCGTATCATGAGTTTGAAAATTTTCACCTATGCATGAGCTTATACATTGCAATGTTTTTTTTTTTTTTTTTCACTATCATCGTATATGTATATATATATAATCGTGCTTTCATATCTCATTGAATTATTTTCTAGATCGTTAGTGCTCTAAAGTTTAGTGACAAATGAGAAGCATTTTGAAGTTATTAGATGAATAACTCGTAACCATGCACATCAAAAGTTGGGTTGCAACCCACTAAAGCTGAATGACTAATTAGACGTATTTTAAAGTTTGGTGAGTAACTCGTGACAATACCCAAATTTAGGTAGTTGATGGAGTACAAAACTTTAAATAAATTTGTTAATTATCTGTAATCATTTATAACAAATATAAATTGATTAAAAACACAATTAGTGATTCAGAAGTCCAAAAATAGGTGTAATTAATGGCAACTTGTATAATCATTGATTAAATTAATGACAAATTGATCAATTTTCATTCACTAGTTGACAGGAAAATATACGACAAAATCTGATTTCCTAGAGCACCTTTTATTAATCAAATGAAGCAATAATAAAATGTATGGTTCGCAACTCCCTAATGGAAAGTATGTATGAACTCCCTAACCACAAATAATCAAGTACAGCCGGCCACTGACTTGACCTATTCACAATTTGTACCTTCTAAGTTCTAACTAATAATAATAACAATAATCCAAAAAGGTTTGATTCGCACTTGTAATTTCGCATTATTTTTTATAAATGTTTCACTTCTGCTCATCAATCTATAGTACCACTACGAAATTGGTCCTCCAACAATTCTCAATAGCAGCAACCGTCCAAAATTGTCACGTGACTATATTGAAAACGTGTCTTATATTCTAAAATTTAGCACCAATTTAAGTTGGAAAGAAAAATTTACAAAAACTTAAACATCCATGATCCATAAGGAAAAAAATTGTGCAACTACAATGAAAAATGAAGAACAATTTTCATCATTTTAAATTTTGGGAATTAATTTTCATCGGCCTTCGAAATTTTGCACTCTATGCACATACGGTCTAATGGGAAGAAAGGTTTCATGGCTCTGAAGTTAGATATGAGCAAGACACATGACAGGGTGGAGTGGTGTTTCTTGAGGAAAGTCATGGAGCAAATGGGATTTTCAGAACATTGGTGTACTCTGGTCACTAAATGCATATCTACTTCATCTTTCTCTTTTAATCTTAATGGAGAAACTCGAGGTCTCGTTATCCTTGGTAGAGGACTGAGGCAGTGTTCACATGGAGGTCCTTAGGTTAGTCATTTATTTTTCGCTGATGATTCTATTGTGTTTACTTGGGCTAAAGTGCACGACTGTTAAACCATCCTCAACATTTTGGGCATCTATGAAAGGGCGTCAAGCCAGAAAATCAACCTAGAGAAATCCGGTATATCTTTTAGCCCAAATGTGAAGCAGGACGATTGGAGAATGATTCTGTCTACCTTGAACCTGGATATGGCACATGAACATGATCGTTATTTGGGATTATAGACGATGGTGGGGAGGGAAAAGATCAAGACCTTTGCGGACATTAAAGATAGGGTGTGGAAAAAAGTGTAGGGATAGAAAGGGAGTTTCTTTTCAGTGGGTGGTAAGGAGGTGCTCATAAAATCTATCTTGCAGGCCATTCCAACTTACCTCATGAGCATTTTCAGAATTTCAAATTCCTTATGTCAACAGCTTACTTTGATTTTCAAGAACTTCTGGTGGGGTGTAAAAGGAGAAGAAAGAAAGATTTGCTGAAAAAGTGGGGAGATTTGTGTCATAGTAAGGGTGATGATGGGTTGGGATTCCGTAAGTTCACCAATTTCAATCAGGCTCTGGTGGTGTAACAAGCATGGAGACTAATTAATAATAATAAGTCCCTCCCGACCCGTATTCTTGCAGGGAAGTATCATAATGTGGTGGATTTCCGGAATGCGGCCCCAAAGCAGGGGTGTTCTTTCCTATGGAGTAGCATCTTATGGGGTAGTGAAGTTATTTCACCGAGGGCTCGTTGGTGCGTGGGTAACGATGAAAAAATTAGGGTACTTAAAGACCTGTGGTTTCCTTATCCACCTAAATTCACTCCTATCACTCAGAATGAATCCAATAATGTTATTGTGAGCAACCTAATGACAGTACCTGGAGGTTGGGATAATGAAATATTGGAGAACCTGCTTCTTCCGGCTAATGTCCAAATGGTCCAATCCATTCCGCATGGGTTGCATCATGGGGAAGAAAGACTCATCTCACATTATAGCAGGTTAGGATGTTATTCTGTGAAGAGTGGTTACCACCTGTTGTAGGGTTTTGGATCAAGAGAGGAGCAAGGTGTGGGATTTGTCAGTGGTACCGCGAGTACGCATTTTTTTGTGGAGGCTTTTCTTTGAAATCATGCCATCAAGTGAGTTGCTTGGACTTGAAGGGCTAGCAATTAACAAGAGCTATGCACATTCTGGGGATTACGAAACAAAGTTTCACATTTTCTATAAGTGTGCAAAGGAAAAATTAATTAGGAAGGTTGGGGGTTATGGACAGAGATAAATCAACGTGCCAAGAGTATTATGTCAAAAATAATCAACTTTCTGCACATCATATAAATAATAAAGTATAATTAATAAACTTATAGCGACCATGTCAAAAGTATATCAATAAGTGAAACATGCCTTTGTTGTGATCACAACTAATCCACTTTGATGTACCTAATTTGCCATGCAATTGTACTTTCTAATCAACAAAAAGGTTCAAATGATGCAGGAAGACCATAAAGAAAGAAGTGGCAAGAAATCATTTTATAGCTCATATGTGCATTAAGATTTTTAGTCTGTGTTTAAGTTGAGAGCTGGCCAAATATCAGTCATAGGTTCTAGTGGTATTTCTTATGCTGTCTGCTTACTAGGTAGATAGAATGGTTTGGTAACCTAGTCATGGAGCATTGAAAAGCTGTTTTCAAGGTTATGTGCTAGCAGTGTATTGAAAAGCTGTTTTCAAGGTTATGGTAAATATGTTGACAAAACATAAATATTTGTGATTTTGTATTATTAATTTATAGTTACATTTTTGCTTTGTTCGATGATAAACAATGATTCTAATTTGGATGTATTTGATAAGTGTATTTTATACACATCTATACGTCTAAATTAGAATATTATATTGTCATTTTTTAATAAATTCTACTTAATTTTTTATTATTTGATTATATTTCAGAAATTATTCCAAAATCACGTAAATGAGACAATTAATGGAAAAGATAAGCTTTTGGATGATAATTGGAGTTAAATTGGACAAAATGAAAGTTGATTATGTCAATCAGGAAAGTCAAGAGAAGCTAAATGCAAGAAACCAAAGTTTAAGGGGTCAATTGAAAATGAATTGAAGATTGAAAGAAGAATTGAAGTGATTCCGAAGAATCAACAGAACCTAAAAGCTTCAACTGCCTGGCCGCGAGATTTAAGCTCGCACGACCACGCTGCTTTATGGCTGGGTCGACTGTAGGCCTCTTTTTGCAATTTAGAATAGAGTTCTATTTGGTTCTACTATGTTTTCTTCTCCAACTAAAAGTACAACTTTTCATGCACGAAAAAGGGGACCTTCGCAAGACCTTTGCACGGTCTTTCAAGTACATAATTCATAGTTCTATCATTCAAATCTTTTAGGGAAAATAAAGACAAAGGCAGGGGAATTGAAAACTATCAATGGGGAGCGAATTCTTGGTGCAGGAATTTCTTTTCTTTGTTAATTTGATAAACTCAACATGCGTAGTTTAGATATTTATGTTGTTTTTATTTCTTTATTGATGAAAGATTAATTTCATGGTTGGGATATTCATTAAAACTTAGTTAAACGCTTTTAATTTTATAATTCTAGTATTGTGCTTTCGTTGCATGTGTTGATTTTATTTTGTATTTAATTCATGAATTAATTAGCGACTAATTCATGATATCATGAGTGTTTTCGTAATTCGAGAGGTGATCTAACAACCTAGATCTAGGAATAAAATTCGGTAATTGGATAAGCGATAGAGATATATGTTTATTATTGTTGAGTTCGGTACATGAATTCTTGTGTTCCATACACCTAATTATTATGATCCGCTGTCTAGAAACACGATTGACTAATTAGGTAGAGTTGATTTGAACTTGAGAGAGAAATTTCACATGTATAAGTGAATTCGATCGGCCACATAGACATAATTAAAACTAGATAAATGGAATTAAAGTATTGATGTAAAATCAGATGTCTCAACACTTACAAACTTCAATTTAGAAAATCTAAATGTGTCATCTTTTCCTTTGTTTTTTAGTTAGATTATTTAGTTTGAATAAAAATCTTATATTTTAACTGTTCAAATGGAGTTAAGAACTAACATATTTCGGTAATTAATTACAATCTCTGTGGGACGATAACTCGAACTCCTTTGTCCACTTTATTATTTGGCTGCAATATTGTACACTTGCAATTTAACACAACATTAGTATTTTAATTGATTTTTACTTTCTTTTCTTTTTCCTCTTCAAAAACTTACAATATTCTCACCAACACTGTCTCACCACTGCCATGCCGCCTCCCTTTTCCTCGATGAGGTTCGATGTGTTGTTGAAAGATGTCACCATTGAATTTTTATCAATTCTACAATGTATTTGATGAAATTTCTGATCGAATATAATGAAAGTATCATAAAATTTTTGTAAAGTATCAAGATGTGATATTAATGTTCTGCCCAAGTATCATAAAAATTTGATAGAGTTTCAAATTATAATAATAAAAATTTGAAAGTATCATAAGTATCATGTTATGATACTTTAAATGTACCATACGATACTTGTAATGAATAATGTATTTTTTAGTTAAAAAAAAAGAAATTGAAGAATTTTTCAGTGATTCTTTAAAATGATATAATTCCATTTATGATACAAAGAGTTGGGTATTTATGCAAAAACTCCCCCCCCCCCCCCCCCCCTTTTTTAACTTAACCGATTGGTCGATATACTAAATGGCCTGATTGATAAATGCCCTAGATAAATAATTAAAACTTTGTTAGTAGATGTTTGGATTTTTTGGTAAGATAAATCTAGTAATCATGTTTTTATGGGACATTTGCACAAATGTCTAACTTTTGGTATCATAATTGAAAATTACGTCATTTAAAAGTATTGTTTTTTTTTTTTTAACTGAAATTTACATTCTTCAAAACAAGTATAATATTATAATACTTTTAAAGTATCACAAGCTGAAACATTTTCAAATTTTTATGATACTTAAGGATAAATTTTAGTATCACGCCTTGAAAGAGATACTTTCAACTCCTTTGTGACACTTCGGTCAGACATTTCATCAAACACGTTGTAGAATTGATGAAATTCAATGGTAATGTTTTCCAACAACACAACCACATTGAGTAGGTCGCTGGAGCCTTTCGAGGAAAAGGGAGGTGACACTAAGGTGGTGACATGGTGGTGTTGAGAATATTGTATGGTTTGAAGAGAAAAAAGAAAAGTAAGTAAAAATCAATTAAAATATTAATGTAAGTAAAATTCTTATAAGTGATAAAAAAGTAGTATGAAGTTTAATTATCCATTTTTTATATAGAGACTAACGAATTTGGTTATAATATTTAACATTTTTGTTAAATAATTTTGCCAAATATTATTTTTTCTCTGGATTGCATAGTTATTTAAAATCACGTGTTTAAATGATTAATTAATAGGATTATTGACTTATATTTGTCTAATACTTTATTATTATTTACTAAAATATTAAGTAAAATACTGAAGTATCCAATAAACATAATTCCTTTTATATCTGGCTTATTTTTATTGATCGATTAAAATAGTACGTATAGTATTGAATTTATAATGTAGTAACTAGTACTTTTTTTTTTTTTTGAAAGTATCGACACATTCTATTACAAAATCAAATTCGTATTTTCAGTGAGATCAAATCTATTGATTAATTTTATAATATATTTTGTATGAAACGTGATGCACTGGCTAGTAGTTTTGAAAACTCAGGGCATACTTGTTTACCAAAACCTAATCGAAACTTGTTCTCTCGTTTTTGAAGCTTTTGCAAATTGTAAGAATGACGAGATTTCTTTAAAGATACTTGAAGACGTTGATAAATAATCTAGACAAAACAATATATGATTCAAAGGAAATAAAGAACAAGAAGAAATTTTAAAAAGGGAGGTTAGGATTTCTTGTGCATAATAAAAAATAATATAAAGTTAATGAAAAATCTAATTACAAATAAACTATTTATAGACTAAGCAGGAAAGATTATTCTACCCATAATAAATAAACAAAACAAAATATATTAATCATATATTTATTAACAGATGTATCCAATTATCCTTGGCTCGTAAAGGTGATAGGACAGGCACTGGGCAAGGTACATGAATCTTTGTGACAAACATTAGCAAACTGAATTGATTTTGGACCAAATTGTCCCACTGGTGAGTGCGCGCCGTGGGTTAATGTCAAAACAACAAATGAGGGATTTTGTAGAAACACTAACGTTATGAATGCTAATTGTGCGTGACTAGTTCACTCTTATCACCTTGAAAATTGGGACCAATACATCTTATCCATCTCCTCCATCTATCTCATCACACTTCATTTTTTTATTTTTTATTTTTTATTTTTTTAAGTTTCCACTATATTGTTTTTCAAAAATCATTTTACTTTCGAAATTAATGTTCAGAATGTTCAAGACTTCCGTGTATCAAGTAGTGTTCTAGATGTGAAGACCAAATTTCAAGCTTTACAAGCCTAGAAGAGGTCTAAAGGTTTATTGTATTTTAATTTTTAATATCATTTTAAAATAATACATATCAAACATCTAAAACTATGAAATACTATATTTATTTACTAATTCAAAAAATGAATCAATTATATAATTTTCAAGTTTTTCAATTTTCCTTTGCCACTATTTGTTTGAAATATTTTAATGTGTCTTTGTTTATTAGTTTTATGCAGATAAAGTCATATAAAACTTTAACTAAAGTCTAATAAAAGGTTTTAAAAAAATAAAATCAAAATTAAAAAATAATAATAATAATAAAGTCAGTCTAGGTACTCATTAACTAAGTAATATATGTTAGTTTTGAGTGTTGAATTAGCTTTAGGGTTTACTTCTACTAGACTAACTTTCAATGAGTACCAAGTAAAATGTAACCAGCCTCGGCTATTTTGTATGAAATCCTTATTATAGGATTTTTTAGCAAACTTTTTCAGTTAAAATAGACGGTGAGTAAACACCTCACAAATTAATCGCACTACTCAGATCATTATCTAGTATGAAAATGTCAAACAATATTGGATTAGTCAAGGAAACTTTTGAAGGCAACAAATTAATCTTAAAGTAAAAACGCGTGTTGAGAAATCTTTCAATATTTAACCACGTGGGCGACTAAGTGCCTCTGTTTGGTGAATCGTTTATAATTAAACGGTTATAAAAATTGTTTATAAATGGCGATATGTGAATATTTCGTTGATTTTTTTTTCTTTTAAATTAAAAAAAGATGTACGAGAATCTTTGATCAATCGAAATTATTGATTTTTCAAAAAAATTATATGATGAAATGTCACCACGTGATTATTTATAAACAATTTTATCAAACATAGGCTAAGAGATCAAAATTATCATCTATAAATAAAAAGCAAAAAGTTCGGGGTTTTCTCTTTTACCGGCCTAATGTCCTTTACCCTCCACGTATAGATTGAGTTAATTTATAAATTACGTTAAGCAAATGTCCATTGGATTAAAGAAAATAGCATTTACTACACGACAACGACAACGACAAGGTCTATTTTCATTGAAAAGCCAAACATTTGGGGCGGGGGGGGGGGTTGCTTTGTTTCGAAACGACCCCACCAAACAAATAATATTATGTTTTCTTGACACACTGATAATTTCGTGGTTAGGGTAGTCCAAATTATATAAATTATATGTTTGATGGATTCTCTTTTAAGGTCATTCAATTTCATTGCCTACATGATGCCTTGGTGCAATGATTGAATTTATAAGTAGAATAATGATATTTAATGCAGTAATCCATTAACATGAATTTAGGTGACACTAAGTGGTAGAATAAATGAAAGGTAAAATTAAGCAACTTATTTAACTGTATATCTCAGTTCGTACCACTAAAGTCATCTAGACTGGTGTTTGGTGCTAAAAAATATTTCATTAAAAAAGATTGAAGAATGGATGTTGAAAAGTGTGAACGAATCTCACATTATTTAAACATGTGAAAAAAATGATGGGCTTATACGAAGCAACTCCACCTAATAGATCAAACTTTGTGGATGAAACTTCAATTGCTTACTAGTGATATTAGAGTTAGGCTCACATGTGGATGTACAAGACGAACCCAAGTTGCGGTCGGAACATGATTGACCATTTTGAATCATGGTGGTCAAAGATATCGATTGCATGGTTGGCTCTTAAATTAGTTTTGCGTACGTGAGGCGGTCGTTTTAATGCAATGGATGAGTTGGGCATTGATATAATGTAATTCTTCCTTGTTTGAGTAAGGGAGATAGATGAGCTATAAACTGAGTTAGGGTCATAGTGATATAGCAATTTATTTGAAAGAGAAAGCTACGAACAAACCACACATGCATCGATTAGCTAGACATGAAGTTAATTATTGGCTTACAATAGATTGGATGTGCTCCTCCACCTAAGGTTAACCTTTTGGAATGAAACATAAATTCCCTACAATATATAAATTTCTACACCAATATAAGGTAAATGTTTTATTATTGAAGAGGGCACGAAATTTATTATTAGATTAAACGTTCAATATGCTTCTTTCGTTGAGTATATATTTCATTGAAATCATTATTACACATATACAATCTTCATAAGTAGATCGGTGACAAAGAGTCTTGGACTTGTGACATTAAAAATAATTATCATAAAGTTAAATTGTTAAAAATAAACTTATTAATTTAAATTAAACGTTGTTGGCAGTAGGCTGCAAATTATGCAAGTGGTAGTGTGGCTACACTTGTAAAGGCTAATAGGAACAAAAGGGATAATCCCTTGGTTATATTAGTCGTAAATGAAGGTTAATTTAATAGGAATTAGTAATTATTATCTAATAGGGCCCAGCATATTGGACTTTTATAACACTGGAATGCTTTAACCAAGTTGCTAATTAACAATTATTAAATTCTTAAGATTAATTAATTAACCCTAACACGTGAATTCATGTGAAGGGGTCCTCCATGTTACAAAGATGTGACAAACAGGTGGAACGGCTGCCCGCTCACCTGCTCACCCGCTCAACTTTTCGATTACTCGTGGCTCACGAGCTCATATTATTTTGTAACTAGCTAAGCCCTTGTTTGATCAATCTCATAAAAAATACTACTTTTTCTACGGTAATCAATCTCATTCATGCAAAAAAGTCAAGTTCACAATTTCTTACTTTTCAAATTACTTTTTAACCATTAGATTTCCAAAATTCAACTTTTTTTCAAAAACTATGTTTATCAAACAAGGGCTAAATAGTTATTTTTTCTAAAATTAAAAATTAAAAATTAAAAAATGAGGACTCGTGGACTGAGCTCGACCGGCTTACTAGCAACGAACTCAAAGGCCAAGAGTAATGAGCCAAGAACATGGGTTAAAGGGCTGAACCGGCTTCAAACGCTGCCATATCATTTCCGTGTTGAGAGAAGCTTTTAAATTATTTAATCTTTTATAATTGTAAAAAGTTATTTAGCCCTTGTCATTTGATAGGATTCCATTCATTAAAATAATTAACTAAACAAATATGAATTTTTTTATTTTTATTTTTATTTTTTTTGGTGTAGATAAAAATCAAAATCTTTGTATATTTTAATAAAAGTTGATGAAATTTGTGTATGAAAAGTTTGATCCCATAAAATATATGATTAAAATAAAAATGTTAATTTTGACTTAAACTAAAATCTAAATTTGTAGCCGTACCAAACATGGTCCGAGGAGATAGAAATTAATTAATTCACACATATATATGAAATGAGAATGTTATACCCTTATTCATTTACATATTTATATTAAGTCTCATTTTTTCTTATTAAAATTTGATTTTAATATCAAGTTAAAATCAAAATTTCATTTTAACCACACATTTTATTAAGATTCATAATTTTTCAACCACACATCTCATCAAATTTTATCAAAATCTATTAAAAATATAATTTTAATATATACCAAATAGGGAACTATGTTTCAAATATCTACCCCTACCATTTTATTCAAGTTTGATTAAGAAAGAATTGAGACTTAAGACGCACAAAAAAATAAGAATAATATGATTTCCTTTTCATTGTTGATGAACTTTCTATTATACTCCCATGTTTTGTCTTCTTTATCGTTACTAGAAGTAATTAACGGTATCCAAACATGTCTGATGCATCCTGCACCATCCACTATTTTTTGAATTAATTAAGGAAAGAATGCTAAAAAGTTTCCCCATTAATTGAAAGGGAATATATATATATCCAGTTCTCATACAGAGCAACATCGATCCAGTAAAGAAAGAAAAGAATTTAAAATAGTACGTCATAATATAAATATTTTCTATACATTTATATAAATTATAATAGTTGGAAATGAGGAAATCTAGTCCAAAGTATTTAAATTTACTAAAAAGCTCATGTATATATCGCCAGCTACATGTATAATCATCAATGAGGAATCATGTTCTTGTTTCAATAAATATAATAAGCAAACAAATAACATAAAATATATTAAAAGTGAGATTCATACCTAAAAAAAAAAAATAACAAAAAAATAAATTTTTATTGCAAAAACAGTTGATTAACCAGAAATTATTTGAGGAAACATATTTTTATTCCAAACAAGATAGAAAGAAGATTATAAGGTTCAATATTTTACATATATAGAGAACAATGCTCTACCTAGCTACAATATCTCAACATTGTTTTAGACGACATTGAGTTCGAGATAAAGATTTTTAGGTCTAATATCTCAAAGCAGAATCAAGATCCCAACATCTCTATATATATAAGAAGTAATTTCTAAATTTCCATGTGACACAACACAAACACATAATCGATTATTTTTGCAATTACCTACTAATTATTTTCTGTTCCTGTTAGTAAGGAGGTCTAGGATGTGACCAGGCATATGCTTCATGATTCAACTGTCCACCATTTGCTAGTAAATTCGGAGTAAAATCGTAAACTGGAAGTAATGAAGGATCAGTAATCCCATGCTGTTGTGGTCCGCCGCTTGTTCCGATCCCTGGCAGCGAATTTTCTGTTTCTCTGGGCCCCGGAGCCCGGGCGGAGACATCTCCATCTTCATCATCTTGAAGTGGCAATCTCTCGTAAGTTGCATTAGAAAAAGTGGCGGCAACAACCATAACTGGCCCTGCTGCCACTAGGGGCCCTACAACACTTCCCCCCAACACCTGCCCCGGATCACCGGCTAGGTACACCGTCAGGCCGGTGGCGCCGGGAGGGGCAGGGCCAGGGAGGAAAGCTCCGGTTAATGATAGAATTTCAAACTTTCCATGTAGGGCCACTGCAGCACCAGGTGCAGTAGGCTGTCTTATCGTGACACTAGACACTGATCCACCACCACTAAATACACATACCCCTCTTTGATGCCTCCTGGCAAATTGGGCTATACTCTCAGCTACATCTTTGCCACCAGCCACCTCCATGACGTGGCTGCGCAAGGCGTTAGGGCTGTCCCTGGTGACGAAAATTGGTGGTTTTGGCTTGTTCTTGGATCCCGGCGGCCGGCCTCGCTGTCTACGGATGCCAACCTCAACAGCACCCTCTTTAGGTTCATCCACAGCATCTTTATCATCAGATTCATTGCTTCCACCGCTGTTTTCATCGATCGGAAATTGTCTTTCTTGTTTTTCCATCATAGCCGGCTCAACCACTGGCAAGCCACCGGTCCACCACTGATTACTGTTAGCCATATTTGAAGATTTCATTGGTTGATCTGAAAAGAAATGAAGTATCAAAACTGATGTTTGATCTTTGCTTCCTTTGAACTCTCTTGATTGAATTTGAGCATGCAAACAAAATTCAAAACCCTAATCTCTTTCTTGATGATGGAAGAACAAAAAACAAACGCACAAATTTAATTTCCCTTTCAAAACAATGATCCTTAATTTCTTCCAAGATCTATAAACCTCTTTAACAGAATAAAATCAAATTAAGATTATACCATAAATTAAAGAGAGGGAGGTAGGGAGTGAGGGAGTTGATGTGAAGAAGAAGAAGAGAATTAGATGCAATGAGATGTCTATTGATAAATCTGAGTGGACTTAAAACACAGTCCTTGAAACAGATTCAAGAATGAAGAAATAGGGAAAAGAAAAAAGGCAGAGAAATATTGAAAAACTATTGGTAAAAAGGAATACAATGTTTGGTACGTAAGACACAAACACTATACAATGAAACATACGTGCCATCTTTTACTGTGTTTTTGATATGCTCAGTGAGTTATTTGGGCAGCCAACATTTTTCTTTATATTACATACACAGACTCATTTTTGTTGCACGTCAAATTATTTAAACACAAAAAATAAAAAATAAATAAATAAAATTATGTTCAATATTCATTACAGTCCGGTGGCTATGGCCCATATCCAACAGGACGTGAAAAGTTGAAGTCACTTTATGCCTTCATTTGTACAAAATAGTTTTTCATATAATTTATGTTCGACTATATATGCAAGAACTGATCGATTACATATAAAACGCATTTAGAAAATATGTGGTAAATCTTAGAAAATTTAAAGTCACTACTAGAAAACAAACTTTTAGAGACGGATTTTTTTCTGACGACGGTCGAATCAGAAATGAAGAAAAATGTATCTATATTTTGCTGAATATTTTTCAATGATTTACAAGTGCTACAGATGGAGTATTTTTACAAAATAAAAATAGATACAATAGATACAAAAGAAGGACGAAATGCATGTGCTGGAATCCCTCATCATGATTCCAAGCTTGTCTCTGAAATATTGGAAGCTTGTAGGAGGTAGGGGTTTAGTGAGTACGTCTGCGACTTGTTCCACTGAAGGAACATAATCTACCTCCATTTCCTTGCCAAGTATTTTATCACGAACGAAATGAGCATCTAGCTCAATATGTTTTGTGCGGGCATGAAAGACTGGATTAGAAGCAAGTGCCCTTGCACCAAGATTATCACATAGTACTTTAGGCACTTTCTTAGGATCCAATTTTAGCTCATTTAACAGAGATTGAATCTACACTATTTCAGCGATTGTGTGTACCAGAGCCCTATATTATTCCTCAATGCTTGATCTCGCAACAACATGCTGTTTTTTAGAGCTCTAGGAGACTAAGTTTGTTCCAAGATACACACAATAACCCAAGGTTGATCTCCTATCATCAGGGCATGATGCCCAATCCGAATCTGTATATGCTGTAATGTTTAGATTGTCTCCTTTTTGAAATAGAATACCGTAGTCCAAGGTTCCTTCAAGATATCTGAAAATCCTCTTTAATGCATTCCAATGAGCTCCTGTTGGTTTTTGCATAAATTGACTCATCCTATTCACAGAGAATGAGATGTTAGGCCTTGTGTATCCTAGATAATGAAGTGCACCAACAGCACTTCTGTACATGGTGGGATTTTCAAGAGGTTCACCTTCATCTTTAGATATTAATTTACCACTTACCATCGGTGTTACACTAGCATTTAACTTCCCATAGTCAAACCTGTTGAGTATTTTAATGATGTAATTCCTCTGTGACATGTATTGAAGAAATTCCTCTTTCAATTTCCATTCTAAGGAATTTATTTAACACTCCCAAGTCCTTTAAAGCATAAGTATCATTCAGCTTCTTGACAAGAGACTACAGACTATCAGTATTACTTCCAGTTAAAATAACATCATCAACATACACAAGAATGGAAACTGATTTACCTCTTTCTTCTGAGAAAAACAGAGAATTATCTGCCCTTGATTGGATGAAATTCTAGCTGATCAATGTATCCTTTAGTGTATTGTACCAAGATCTAGGAGCTTGTTTCAGTCCAATACAAAGACTTCTCCAGCTTGCAGATATGATTAGGTCTGTTCTTGTCTTCAAAACCCTCAGGTTGTTTCATGAAAACCTCTTCTGTTAACTCACCATTGAGAAATGCGTTATTCACATCAACCTATCTTAACACCCAACTATTTTGTACTACCAGAGTTAATATAATCCTTAAAGTAGCTAATTTAATCACTGGACTGAAGGTCTCGTGGTAGTCTATTTCAGCAGTCTAAAGAAAACCCTTAGCAACTAAACGTGCTTTATGTCTTTGCATAGCACCATCAGGACCATGTTTGGTTTTGAACACCCACTTGCAGCCAATAATTTTCTTAGAAGGATCAGGTGGAATCAACTTCCATGTTCTGTTATTAATCAGTACTTCAAATTCTTCTTCCATTGCTTTCTTCCAAACTTTGCTACGTAGTGCTTCATCAACTGATGTTGGTTCAGACTCAGTGCTGCATATAGAATAATAGACTTTAGGCTTAAAGACTCCTTCTCTTCCTCTGGTTACCATTGGATGAATCCTACCATCACAAATCTCAGGATCAACTTGAATTTGTTGATCCATTTCTCTAGTTTCATCTCTACTTCCCAGAATTGTAGAGGAGTGGTCCAACACAACATGATCATCCACCATTGTATCAAACATCCCTTCTTCTCTAGTATCATTTGGTTGTGGATTACTGTAAGGAGAGTTTTCAGCAGCTTCAGCTTCAGGATAATTAATATCAGCAAAACTTGTGGGTGCAATGCTAGACTCTTTTGATGACTCAAATGGTAAGGGATAGAGAATGACACTGGGAATGGAATTTATGGATGATCTCTGTAGAAAACTTGTTGTAAAGGGAAAAGAAGACTCATCAAAAATCACATGCCTAGAAATGTAAATTTTTCCCGTAGACACATTTTTGAGAGTGAAAAGATAGTTTGTGCTTTTGATAAGGTCTAAGGCACGGGTAGCAAGCACAACCGAAGGTTTTAAAATTAGTGTAGTATGTCTTCTTTTTAAGGAGTAGTTCTGTGGATGTTCTATGATTTAGGACTAGTGTGGGTAGGTTGTTGATCAAGAATGTTGCTGTAGAAAAAGCTTCCCACCAATAGTGTAAAGACGTGTGCTTGAGCAAGGAGAGTTAAACCTGTCTCAGTGATATGTCTATGTTTTCTCTCCACCCTTCCATTTTGTACAGAGGTATAGGGACATGAATATCTAAGTTTCATACCAGATTCTTGAGCAATTTTCACAAGGCTCCTAAATTCTCCACGAAAGCCTGTTTGTAATATCTTAATTTTCCTTTCAAATTGATTCTCAACTAGCTTTTTGAACATAACAAAGTGATTTAAAGTTTCTGATTTCTGTCTCATAGGATATATCTATGAAAATATGGAAAAATCATCCACAAAAGGCACATAATATCTAAAACTCGAAGTATAAACCACTGGTGCAGGTCCCCATACATCCCCAAAAATAAGATCAAGTGGTTTTAGTGAGTGTGAAGTGGAAGAGTTAAAGGGTAAAGCATGACTTTTTCCAAGTTGACAGGATTCACAAAATAACTTTTTATTGAAATTGAAAGATGTATTACCTGACTCAAGAACACGACTCAAAACTTGCATAGAAGGATGTCCTAGCCTCCTATGCCAAAGTTCTAATAGAGATTGAGTTGAGGACTTTTTATGATTTCTTCTTCTTTGACACTGATAGACAGGATGTGGGGATTTGTGAGAGGTGATGATCTGGTGGTCTTTTTGTTGGAGAGTGGGAGCTGGTATAAACCATCCCTAAGCTTTCCTTGCATCAAACTCTTCCTTGATTGTAGATCCTTCACAACACAAGTATTAGGAAAAAATTCCATAGAGACACAATTATCAGCAGTGAACTTTGATACACTAACAAAGTTTTTCTTGATTTTTGGAACATGTAACGGACTTTTAAGGCAAAGAACTCTATCTTGTTTAATAGGATTATATTTAGTTCAGTATGAACTATAGGAAGTGATTCACCGTTACCCACGAGTATAGTCTGTTTACCTGCATATGGCTTAGCATCATTCAGGTTGCATTTATTTGCTGTAACATTGCTGCTTGCCCCTGAATCAGCTAACCAAGATTCATCCTCTAGAATTTCTAGTGTTGCAATGTAGGCTATTCCCTTTTCATTTTGACTGTGATGAGTTGGTTTATTAAACACAAAATTTTCATCAAATCTTTTAAAACACCATCCAGCTTGATGGTTGTTTAGGCCACAGATCTGGCAGGGTGCTTTGAGCTCTGACTTTCTACCTGATCTTCCTCTGCCTCTGAATCTTCCTCTACTAGTATTGAACCTTCCTCCTCTGTTTCCTCTTATTGAAACACTACCACCTCTTTTATTTCCACCATGGCTCAGATTGACATAATTGAAACTATTTCTGACCTGATGTAAGTGCTCAAGCCTACTCTCATAAGTTAGCAGCTCAGATGATAACTCACTCCAGGTAATGGAGTCTCTCCCATTGATTTGCACCACTATGGGTGTATATTCCTCATCTAATCCAGCAAGAGCTTGAGTGACTAAATATGCACGATCCAGTTTCTTCCCTGCAACTTCAAGATTATTAGCAAGTTGTTTGAGGCTAGTGAGGTATTCAAGGTTATCAGCGGTCATAGAAGAGTATAACCATCCCATGAGGAGTTGGTCAATTGAAACCCACTTTCCATACTCTGGGTTAGGCACCAATTCAGCTCTGGCTCCTTCTTGTGCAGCAATAGGATTTGTGATAGTTTCTCAGGGACATGGCTTTGTCCCCAAGAGATATCCTTTCAAATTTTTGCCCGCTTATGATGGGCATCACTATATTCTTCCACATGAGATAATTGTTCTTATCAAGTTGATTGAGGGAGTTTGAGTGAGTGTCATTCCAAAGGGGCTGAGATGAATGTTTGAAGATGAATTTAGAATTTTTGAGTTGGAGCCGGAGCTGGTGTTGTGAACCATGAAGAAAATGGCTCTGATACCAAATCAGAAATGAAGAAAAATGTATCTATATTTAACTGAATATTTTTCAATGATTTAAAAGTGCTACAGATGCAGTATTTTTACAAAACAAAAATAGATACAATAGATAGAAAAGAAGGACGAAATGCATGTGTTGAGCTTCCAGAATATTCTCTCTTTCAGATTGTGCGATGATTCCTCCAGCTGGTAATGGTTGCAACAAACAGCAGAGAGAGAGAGAGAGAGAGAGAGAGAGAGAGAGAGAGAGAGAGAGAGAGAGAGAGAGAGAGAGAGAGAGAGAGAGATATGATACAGTGAAGGTGTGATCTCATATATCATGTTTTATCTTGTAACACGTTTTCTTCCTTTTCCTTTAGTTTGATACGTTGTTGTTTTGGATTCATATTTACAGCATGGATTCTAACTGGTCGGGACCATCGAAATTCGTCGAAAATTTTCCACGGCCAACATTTTCCGCAGAAACTTTCCGACGGCCAACTTTTCAACTTTTTCTGTCGAAAACTTCCAACAAAATATTTTCGATCATCGGAAAATTCCGACGGACGAAATTTTCTGCCGGAGATTTCCGACGGAAAACTTATTCCATCAGAAATTTCCAAGGAATTTCTGACGGAATACGCATTCCGTCGGAAATTTTCAAAAATGTAATTAACAATGTAATTATTTTTTTACAAATTATAGCTATCATTTTTGAAAATATAATTAATTTAAATAATTGAGTTCAATTAACTAATATAAATAACTAATATATAATTATGAAAACAAATTTATTTACAAAAATTCAATTAGCCCAATGGTTGGGTTGCTTCCTCCTTACTCTTTACTCAAGGGTTCAAATACCCCTAACTACACAATTTGTAAAAATAATTAAAGTCCAAGATGGACTTCCGAATCGGGTAAGGTAGGTCTTCGGTTAGCGGGTGGGAAGGCGGGTCAAGTCGGGGCTTACTCAAATATTTTTTTTAATTTTTTGGAAGTTTCTGACGGCATATAGTAGCCGTCGGAGAAATTCGCCGGAAATAAATGTCATCGAAAATTTTCGATGGCATTTAAACGCAATTTTCTAAAAGATGCTAAAGAAATTTGCAAAATTTAAAAGTGATTTGATCCCAACAGAATCATTTTAACCAACTTCAATGGAAGAATATCTTTGGCTAAAGGGGTAATCTCCCTAAACATAAGAGCATCTTCAATGAACTCCATGAATTGGACTGACATGATAATGAAATAGATGGACTTCTATAGATTGTAGATAAATAGCTGAAGAAATTTAAAATTTACTCTCCAATGGTTCATTGTACATTTAAATTTTTTTTTTATTATGTGGCATTTTTTAAATTTAAAATTAATTACACATTCGCAAAATAATTAAAATAATCTTAAATTTTTCGTTCTTATAAAATATAAATGTTTTCTTGGACTAATATTTCTATATAACTTTATTTAACGACAGTTTTTTGTGGATAAATTAAATTTATTAAAAATGCATATATTTTTTATTAAAAATTGTTAATATTAAAAACAATGTTTATTAATATCTTCAAACTTTTTAGGTTAAAAAAAGTTTATTTCATTTTTTTTTGGATGTCCCAATTTTGAACGCAAACTTCCAAGTTTTGAAATCTATTTTTTTTTTTAAACTTTCAGATTTAACGTTATTTCATTATAGTTAAAATAATTGTAAAATAAAAAACAAACTCCAAATCTTGAACTCCAAGATTTAACGTCTTTTATTATAGTTAAATAATTATAAAATTAAATAAAATGATGAGTCATCACGTCTCACGAAGCGTCTACATCTAAACGGAGCATCCCACATTATCTGTTTTTTTAAGCTACGCCAGATTAAATTTGTAATCCATGAACTGCATTGGAGAAGCATTTTTAACCAATTCCATCTATTTGTTGACGTGTCATGTCTTTTCTCCCAATCTATGAGATGCATTGGAAATGCTCTAATAGTGGAGAGTCAACGACGACGACTGTCGTTTTCTTTGTAATAGATGGTCCTACTTGCTACAATATTTGTTGGGGATGGATTGGATACACGGGAGTCGATGTATTCCCTTATAGCTGCATTAATGTTTGGTATTTTGGAATAAGAAAGACGAGGTTGAAATTGTACAAGCCGATCATCGAACCTTCATGGTTGAAGCTAATTCAGCAGAATGTTTTATGCATAAAGGGAATCATGGGCTAATTAGGGTGGTTCAAGAATGAGAAAAAACACAAATTGTCACGTAGAGAGAGAAGCCATTCTCAGTGGAGACACTGACTATTTTATTTACTCAAATGAGGCCAAACATAATGGCATTTGAAGAACCAGTAATTGGCAAAAAGATAATCTAAGAGATATGATGAAGATTCAAACAGAAGAGAGTTTGTTCGAGATCACGACATCCAAACTGATTGCTTACAATGAAGAGAATGAAGGAAAAGCTAAGAAAGAGATGAAACTGGCAATATTTAAGAACAAAATTGCCATGTTGAGTTTGGAAAACAGGTTACAAAGCGAGATCAACAAATTGATTGTTTATATGAAGAAGTTTCTACAAAGAACTTGGGGGGTGATTTGATGTGGAGAGCTAAGCCAGGATACACTTAAGCACAAGATCATTTGACAATGGTAAATATTAGTAATGAAGGAGAAGATCTCTAACCATTATTGGCAATTTGCTCTATAAAGAGGTAAGTAACAAGTTGGTCTATTTAGTAAAAGAATATAAAAATTATTTTTCTCAGGAGTATGAACAATTGAAGAGTACCGGAATGGACCAGCAAGGACCCATTACATGTGCCTGTAAGACCAATTACGAGGCTGAGAACAAAAAAAATCAAACAAGTCATGCAAGGATTTATGCAAGCTTGAATTGATGAATGTTCAAGTTCAAGAATAAAGGCTCCATTTTCAATGTAAGACAAAGTAGAAGAAGAGTCAAAGCTAGTACAATTGATATGGGTCAAGAACCAAGTTGAAAATGGAGTCGAGATTCAAATGGGATGAAAAAGGGGCAGAAAGTTAGTTACGGCCGTAACCGGTGCACTCATGGTCGTAAAAAGAGAAATACAGTTTTTAACCCACAAGACACTAATGGCCGCAAGGCAAATTTCACGACCGTAAAATTTTCAAGCGCGGTTGCTCTCTATTTTGCTGTGCGGTAGCACGGTATAGATTTTACGATTTTTGCGGATTTTTATTTCTTTTTCCGTTTTGGGCCCAATAGTTGCGGCTCAAGCCTAATTTCATGAGAAAACACTTTATTAGTCATTTTTATTTCATTGTAACAATTAACTTGGGTATTATTGATAATTGAAAGTGAGTTTTTCCCTTGTTCTTCTTCGTTCTTGTTGAGCACATTTGAACTTATCAAATGATTAGAAAACCTTTGTGTTGTTCACCCCTTTGTGGTTTTTATCTCCGCATCTTAACGGGTCTCAGCTTTAATATACCTTGGGTTCTTGAGTCGTGAGGTCGGTGTTGAAAGCAAGAATTTATGCAAGCTTGGATAGATGAATTCTCAAGTTCAAGAATGAAGGCTCCATTTTCAATGTAAGACAAAGTAGAAGAAGAGTCAAAGCTAGTATAATTGAATTCGGCCAAGAACTAATTTGAAAACGGAGTCGAGATTCAAATGGGATGAAAAAAAGGGGGCAGAAAGTTAGTTACGGCCGTAATCGGTGTACTCACGACCTTAAAAAGATCAACACAGTTTTTAACCTAAAAAACACTTACGACCGTAAGGAAAATTTCACAGTTGTAAAATTTTCAAGCGTGCGGTCGCGTGGTATAGATTTTAGGGTTTTCGTGGGTTTTTACTTCTTTTTCCATTTTGGGCCCAGTAGTTGTGGCTCAAGCCTAATCTCGTGAGAAAAAACTTTATTAATCATTTTTCTTTTATTGTAACAATGAACTTGGATATTATTGATAATTGAAGGTGAGTTTTTCCCTTTTTCTTCTTCATTCTTGTTGAACACATTGAACTCAAATCTAGTATAATTGAATTCATCCAAGAACCAATTTGAAAACGGAGTTAAGATTTAAATGGTATGGAAAAGGGGGCAGAAAGTCAGTTACGGCCGTAACCGGTGTACTCACGACCGTAAAAAGAGCAACACAGTTTTTCGCCCGAAAAACATTTACGTCCGTCAGGCGAATTTCACATCTGTAAAATTTTCAAGCACGTGGTAGTGTGGTATAGATTTTAGGGTTTTCGTGGATTTTTATTTCTTTTTCTGTTTTTGGCCCAGTAGTTGCGGCTCAAGCCTAATCTCGTGAGAAAACACTTTCTTAATCATTTTTCTTTCATTATAACAATTAACTTGGATATTATTGATAATTGAAGGTGAGTTTTTCCCTTATTCTTGCTGAACACATTGAACTAATCAAAGGATTAGACAATCTTTGTGGAGTTCACCCTTTCATGGTTCTTATCTCCCCGTCTTAACAGGTCTTAGGTTTAATATACATTGGGTTCTTGATTCGTGAGGACCAGGTCAGGGTTGCATTGTTATCATCTACCAAATTGGATTTAGAACTTTCCAGCGTTTCAAATCAATTTTCTGTGTGTTCTTCGTGATTCCCACAACCGATCACATCATCTGGTATCAAAGTTGGTCTCTAAATCCATTTTTTTTCTTATTTCATGTTTTTAATTCTAGTTCCCACATTGATATCTTTCACAATATATCCTACGTTAATTTTAGTTTCTCATTGTTCATTACTTCCCCAATTCATTCTTGATTCGTTCTAACAAAGAAAAAAAAATTCTCTTTCAAGAAAATCACTTTCTTGAAAATATTGAACTCATTCTTCCATTATTGCTGTTCTAGTTCAATTTGTGTCTTTGAGCTTTGGGGTCAATTCAACGGAGATCAAATCCTTGACTAGTTTAGTTGGTTTTTTGAGAACTTGAGAAAAGGGAAAAAGAGAGGAAAAAGGCAAGAGTGGAGAGAACAATAGAGGGAAAAAGCCAAAGTGAGTAATACACGAGTGCCATACACGTGAGGATCATTTACATAAATTTTTCTCTTCTTTTTGTCATTAACCATAACAATGTCAAACAGGGAATCATCATCAACAGGAGAGGATATCAACAATTTCATCTACTTGCAATGATGGAGAAACAGCTAGAGAAATGGGAAGTGAGAGTGGATGCAAAATTGGGTGTAAAATTTGATTCAAGAGTGGATGCGAAGTTGGGGGAGTTTAAGACTTCAATAGGAACAAAGAATGCTCAACCACGTAGGGAACAACCACAGACTCTCCCCAATGCGAGGAGACCACTGAGGTATGACTTTAACCCTCGATATAGAGTTAGGAATGATAATGTTGAGGATGTTTATAGTGATGGCGATAGTGGGGATGTACGGTGGCCAGTCTAGGTAGGAGAAGAGATCGAGGTGATAGGCGCGCGAAAGGTGATATAGGCATGAACATAGGGAGAGAGGTGAAATAGATGGGAATCTTGGTAACATTAAAATGTCAATTCCACCATTCCAAGGAAAAAACAATTCTGAGGTTTATTTTGAATGGGAAAAAAGGATAGAATTGATTTTTGACTGTCATAACTATTCTGAGGCAAAGAAGGAAAAATTGGCAATCATAGAATTTACAGATTATGCTATAGTGTGGTGGGATCAATTAGTAACAAGTAAGAGGAGGAATTGTGAGAGATCAATTGAGACATGGGATGAGTTGAAGGCTCTTATGAGGAAAAGGTTTGTACCCAACCATTATTATAGGGACATTTACCAAAAATTACAAACCCTTTCTCAAGGTACTAGGAGTGTGGAGGAACGCCATAGAGAGATGGAAATAGCTATGTTTTGAGTAAACGTTGAAGAGGATCCAGAGGCAACCATAGCTAGATTTTCTACAAGTTCTACTCCTTTTGGGAAGCCTACATGGAGTGAGAATTCTAAAAATGATGGGGCTATTCAAAAGGGGAAGTTTGATTCACCAAAGGGAAGGAAGGAGCCACCAAACAAAGGTAAAACTATTTTAGATTCTCAAACTCCTAGAAGTCAAGATATTAGAAGTTTTAAATATACGGGTCTTGGTCATATCTCTTCACAGTGTCCAAATAAAAGAGTACTTGTTTTGCGTGATGAAGTTTTGTTGTCTGAGGATGAGGGTGAAGTTGAAGTCGAGGATGAGGTGAGTATAAGGATATGCTTGCTTTAGAAGATGCTAGTGATTGTGAGGATGGAGATCATACTGTAGCTCAATTGCTTATTACTGGGCGAGCCCTTAGTACTCAAGTTAAGGTGGAAGAGTTGGGTGAACAACGGGAGAATATTTTTCACACTAGGTGTTTTGTCAATAACAAAGTATGTAGTTTGATAATTGATGGGGTAGTTGTACAAACGTGACTAGTGCTACCCTTGTGGAGAAATTGTGTTTTCCCTTGCTAAAATACCCTAGGTCTTATAAATTGCAATGGTTGAATGATTCGGGGGAAATTGAGGTCAATAAACAAGTGGTGATTGATCTTGCTATTGGAAAGTATGAAGAGAGGGAGAATTGTGACGTGGTTCCCATGCACGCGGGGCACATCTTATTGGGTAGGCCTTGGCAATTTGATAGAAAAGTTGTTCAGGATGGTTACAAGAATAGGTACACTTTCACCAAGGATGGGAAAAACATAAAACTTATGCCCTTGACATCACAACAAGTTTATGAAGACCAGTTGAAATTAAAAAGTGAGGAAGAAAAAAGGAGGGTTGGGACCACAATCCCAAAAAAAGGAGAGTTGAGTAATCAAAAGAGGGTTGGAACCATGATCCCAGGAAAAAGAGAGCTGAGTGAAAAACAGAGGGTTGAGGGTTTCACCTCAAAAAAAAAAAAAAAAAGGAGAGAGAGTGAAGAGTACCAGAAAAAAAAGAGAGAAAACAAAGATGAGCTTCTACGTAAAACAAAGTGAGATTTCAAGAGCTATATTTGAAAACAAACTGGTGATTCTACTAATGTAAAAGGAATCTTTCCTTACACTTGATGAAGCTAACCATCCCCTCCCCAGTTTAGCTGTGTCTCTTTTGCAGGAATTTAAAGACTTGTTTTTCGAGGAAATACCTAGTGGGCTACAGCCTATTCGCGGGATTGAGCACCAAATTAATTTTGTGCCTGGAACTGTCATCCCAAATAGGCCAGCTTATAGGAGTGATCCAAAAGAAACAAATGAGCTTCAGAAGCAAGTTGAGGAGCTATTGAGCAAAGGCTGTCAGAGAAAGCATGAGTCCCTGTGCAGTACCAGTCTTGCTAATGCCAAAAAAAGGATGGAACTTGGAGGATGTGCATGGATTGTAGAGCAGTCAACAATATCACGATAAAGTATAGCCATCCCATACCTAGGTTAGGTGATATGATTGATGAGTTGCATGGGTCATGTATGTTTAGCAAAATAGATCTCAAAAGTGGCTATCACCAAATTCGCATGAAAGAAGGTGATGAATGGAAAACAGCCTTCAAAACCATGTATGGTTTATATAAATGAATGGTTATGCCGTTTGGCCTGTCTAATGCACCTTGTATTTTTATGAGACTAATGAACCATGTCTTACGTGCCTTCATTGGGAATTTGTTGTAGTATACTTTGATGACATTTTGGTGTATAGTAAGAACTTAGGTGATCATATTGAGCATTTAAGGTTTGTGTTGGAAGTTTTGAAAACTGAAAAGCTATATGCTAATTTTAAAAAGTGTACTTTTTGCATGGAGAAAGTGGTTTTCCTAGGCTTCGTTGTTAGTGCTAATGGTGTTGAGGTTAATGAGGAGAAAATTCAAGCCATTAAAGAGTGGCCAACTCCCAAAAGCATTACTGAGGTTAGGAGCTTTAATGGATTAGCTAGATTTTATAGGAGGTTTGTCAAGGACTTTAGTACACTTGCAGTACCACTCAGAGAAATAGTTAAGAAAAGTGTAAGAATTCATTGGTGGGTTGTCCAAAAAAATATTTTTAATTTGCTTAAGGATAGATTGTGTTCTGCATCGGTCTTGACATTACCTAACTTTAACCAAACCTTTGAGATTGAGTGTGATGCATCAGGAATAGGTATTGGAGCTGTTCTTATGCAAGAAAGGAGGTAATAACATTTTTCAGTGAAAAATTGAATGGGGCAGCACTAAACAATCCAACTTATGACAAGGAGCTTTATTTGCTTGTTCGAGCATTGGAAACATGGCAGCACTATATTTGGCTAAAGGAGTTCGTTATACACACTAACCATGAATCACTAAAGCACCTCAAGGAGCAAGGTAAGCTAAACAAAAGACATGCTCGTTGGATGGAATTCGTAGAGATGTTCCCTTATGTCATCCGATACAAGCAAGGTAAAGAGAATGTAGTAAGAGATGCCCTTTCCCAAAGATATGTACTTCTAACTTCTCTAAATGCGAAATTGCTTGGATTTGAGTATGTGAAAGGTATGTATGCTGATAACTCTGATTTTGCTACTATTTATGATTCATGTGAAAAGAGTGCAGTTGATAAGTTTTATAGGCATGATAGATATATGTTTAGGGAGAATAAAATTTGTGTGCCAAACTGTTCTATGCGTGAATTATTAGTGCGTGAAGCTCATGGTGGGGGGTTAATGGGACATTTTGGTGTCTTGAAAACCTTAGAGACCTTGTAGGAACATTTTTACTGGCCTAAAATGAAGAGGGATGTTCATCATATTTATAATAGATGCATAACTTGTAAATAGGCTAAGTCTAGGGTCCTACCACAAAGGTTGTATACTCCTTTACCTGTGCCTAATAAGCCTTGGGTGGACTTATCCATGGATTTTGTTTTAGGTCTGCCTAGGACAAAAAAAAGGTAGGGATTCATATTCTTGGTAGTAGACAGTTTAGTAAAATGGTACATTTTATCCTTTGTCATAAAACTGATGATGTTATGTGTGACGCCCCGGGTTTTAATCACCCGACTCGTCACGTCATCGTCTCGTCTAATTTTAAAATAATATTAAGCGGAAGAAAATAAAATTTTTAATTGGCAAGATTTATTTAAATAAATTCAAAAATTGACAAACTTTAAATATTCACCAATTTACGGAAATAATATTTGCTAAAACATTTCCAAATAAAGCAAACTGTTCAAAATCTCAACATTTCTCAAAATGTGATTATTCAATTGAAATAATAATGAAATCTAATTATTCAAATATTAATGCCACATCCTGCCCATCATTCGCCTCCATCTCCGATATCTGCAATTGTTGTTAAAAAGGGGTGAGCATTTCAATGAAATACTCAGTAGACTCATCGCCAATTAATAAATTTACATGGAAATTGAACACATAAACATGCAATCATAAAGTTACAACTTCATCATCATAATAGGCTTCGTAACATAGGGTGTGGGTAGTCTCGTCTCATGCAATAAATGCACATAAGTTATGTCAAAGCATAACAACATCATAATCTCGTCTCGTCTCATGCATTTAAAAATGCATATAATTTATGGCATGCTCATAACGTCAATTATTTCATAAGAAATATAAATTCTCGTCTCGTCTTATGCAAATAATGCACATAAGTCACATGAAGCATATAATTACGTGCAATTAAAATGTAAACAAATTAATGGGGGCGAGTCTACCTCAATTCTCTACGAGTGTGGTTGAGCGGGAAAATATAATTCAATTCTCTAGGTCTCCGTACGCCTCGTCTAGCCAAAATAAAATAAAATTTAAATTAGTCTCTTGAAATTTACAGTTTTGAAATAAAACTAAAGTTTGGGATTAAAATAAATAGTTTTAAAACTTGGGACTAAAATGGAGTTTTTCGAAAATTAAAGGACTCATTTAAAATGCTGCTTAAAATAATCAGGGACTGAAATAAATGTTTTTGGAACTTAAGGCTGAACTCTAACTACTTAAAACATTTTAGGGACTGAAACAATTTAAAACGACGAATCTAAGGACCTAAAAGCAAAATTTTAAAAAAACAAGATTGTATAAGAATATATATACATACTCTCTCTCTTCTCTCTCTATAGGTTACGACAGAGAGAGAAGAAGAGAAACGAGAGGGAGGACGCCCTCCCCACGACTGATCTCCGGCGGCAAGGCTGGTGTTAGTATCGCCGGCGTGAGCAGCGGGAGTGGAGGAACCTGGGTGTGTCATCAAAATGGAGTTTTGGCTGATTTTTGGGTGCGAATCCGAGGGAGACTGAGGCGATGCTCGAGGGTTCTTCGGTGAAAAATTTATGATTAAGGTATGTAATGGGCTGCTGGGATCATGGGTTTGTATGTTTGTGCCTCTAATTTGAGTTTTGGGTTGTTTTGGTGCGGTTTGGTGCAAAGAACCGAGGCTGGGTTCACGATTTTTTGGCGGTGGCTCCGCCATTGCAGAGGTGAAGGCAAGGGATGGGTTTACTTCTCGATCTTCTTGGGTTTTGATTTGATTTTTTTTTTTTAGGGCTAAACTTGGATTTTGGAGATGGGCAGTGTGCGTGATCGGGGTTCATGTGTAGAGGTTGCGATGGTCGATTGTGGTCGGAGGTGATTTTGTTTCCGATTGCAGATTTTGGGTGAATTGAGCTTGCAGTGAATTCACGGTGATGCATCAGCGAAGGGTTGGTTGTGGTGGTAACGCTGAGTAATGGCAGTGGTGTTGGGCAGTAGTGTGTGAGGCTTGGGTTCGGTTGCTACAGACGGTGATGATAATGAAGAAACAGAAATTATCGATGAAGATACCTGAACGATGTGTCTTGGCCGTGGTTAATTCTGATCGTGAAGGGGAGTAAAAATAGCTGGGGATTAGTCTTTGGTTTGAATTGGAGTTGTAACCGAGGAAGATTTGTCAAGATAAATGATGAATTTGAAATTTGAAATTTAATAGAATGATAAACTTAAATTTGAAATATGATTATCTGTGATTTTATTTGAATAAATAAATAATTAAATAAAAAAAATGAAATTGGATTTTTAAAAATAGATTTTGAATTTATTGGACGTAAAAACAAGTTTGGACTGAAATTTATTATTCTCGGCTCCAAATTTATAACTTGGCTAAACGATGTACGTAACTTTTAAATAACGGGTTAAATTATAGCGACACGATTTTTAGTAAATAAAATATTTATTTTAAAAAAAGTAAATTCTGAAATTTCACGGTCGCTACACTATGAATGTAGCAGATTTATTCTTTAGGGAAGTTGTCAGACTCCATGGAGTTCCTAAAAGTATTGTGCCTAATAGGGATGTCAAATTTCTTAGTTACTTCTGGAAGGTTTTGTGGGGGAAAATGGGTACTAAAATATTATTTTCTACTATATGCCACCCTCAAACGAATGGTCAAACAAAAGTAGTCAATAGAACATTAACACAAATCTTATGTACTGTCATTAATAAAAATTTGAAGAGTTGGGAAGAATGTTTACCATTTGTAGAGTTTTCTTATAACAGAGTTGTACATTCTACTACTTCCTACTCACCTTTTGAAATTGTTTATAGCTTTAATCCACTAACCCCTATGGATCTAATTCATTTGCCTGTGGATGAAATGTACAGTTTAGATGGGAAGAAGAAAGCCGAGCTTGTGAAGTCACTCCATGAAAAGGTTAGGCTTCAAATTGAAAGGAAGAATGAGCATTATGCTTCCTAATACTAGTACAAAAAGGCATAAAAAAAATGAGGAACATACGTCGGTTTTTCAAAAAATCGACGCGTAAAATAGGACGGTGGCATTTTCGTAATTAAAATTTAGGAACAGGCGTCGGTTTCTATTTTAAACCGACGCGCAAAGTCGGAGAGGCCGACTTAGCGCGTCGGTTTAAGGAAAAACCGACACGAGAAACCTGCGTTTCTCGCGTCGATTTTTCCTTAAACCGACGCCTATTCTTATAAATTTTTTCTCCCGGTAATTTCATACACACTCTCGCGCCTCTTTCTCTCTTTCAGTACACTTCTCTCTATACTCTCACGCCTCTCTCTGATGTGATCCGGACCAGGCATCGAAGGGTGAAGTCGAGCCATCAACAATATGATAGTGATCTACGTGCAAAACGGAGCAAGTTCCATGTTGGGGTCGAGCCGAGAAGAGGGACGGATCAAGCCGAGCCGAGAAATCGAAATTGTTTATGCAGAAAAGGCATTACGGCCGTAATGGAAATCCTTCACGGCCGTAAATCATATAATCACGGACGTAAAAGCTATTGTCACGGCCGTAATCAATTGTCGAAGAAAAAGGAAGAAATTCTGCAGAACGACGCTTACGGCCGTAAGCTTGGAAGTTACGGCCGTAACATTCAAAAAAGGGAAACTTCACGGCCGTAAGAAATTCGTCACGGCCGTAAATAATAAACACAGTTTTGAACAGAAAGGCCTTTACGGCCGTAAAGGAATTATTCACGGCCGTAAATGAGTAGCAGCCAGATTTTCCGGATTTTTAATTATTTTATTCCTTTTTTAGTTTTTGGTTATTTTCCTAGTTTAGAATTTTAGTATAATTAGAATTTTATTTTGAGTAAATTAGATGCTAGGTTATTTTGCTTATTTATACGCTTTTTCAATTCATTGTAAACAGTTTAGTTTGAGTTTTGACATTAATAAAGTTGAGAGAGTTTTCTCCAATTAAAAAGGTTGAGGAGTCCCTTTTGTGTTCTTCGAGAACAAATCCGACTTATCAAATATTGTGAAAATATTTGTGGCGTTGTACTTATCAAATATTCGCGAGAATATTTGTAGCGTGTCCGATTAGAATCTTATCAAGGAAATTGACAAGTCCTTGTGGTGTTTCGAAAACCTTGGATCTCGATTCCGCATCGTCAATTAATTGCGTCGTGAATCTTGGGTCAAGGTCCTATCGTCAATTTTATCTTTCCAGTATTTTAATTCTTGTTATTTTCGAGTCAGATCTGATTTAGATCGTTCCTAGGGGTTTTAGATTTCGTTATTCCTCGTTGTTCGACGAGATTCCCCTCCCGGGATCGCGTCACTCTCTCTCTCTCTCTCACAATTTCTCTCTACTCTCACGCCTCTCCCTCTCTTGTGAACGTCGCCGCCTCCACCGCCCGGTATTCTTCTACCACCGCCACCTCCTACATTGTAAGACCCGATTCTCATTTTTGTTTATAAGTATGTATATGTATTTGTGTATATATATTTATGTGTATATATATATATATATATATATATATATGTCTGCGTGTATATATATATTTGTGTGTGTGTGTATATATGACTGTGTATATATTTGTGTGTGTATGTATATATTTTTGTGTGTGTATGTATGTATATAATTAGCCTCTGTGTATGTGTGTAATATATATAAATTTGGGTGTTAAATTTATATTGTTGATTTTAATTTAGTAGATAGATAAATTTTAATATTTTAATTATTGGAGTTGAAATTATGAGATATTAAGTCATGAAATCTTAGCTTCACTTTTTAGGAATTGAGAATGGATTTCGAATTAAACTTGGAGTAGTTGATGATGTTGAAATTTGATTTGAGTTGTATTAGATTTTTGAATATGTCTAGGATGAACATTTTGGTTTATTGTGATATGTTGATTATTCCTATAGGTTGGTTAAGTCCAATTTTTAGGGGAGGTTGTGTCAAAAGTTTTGTAAAATTTTGTAAATAAAAAATGACAATTATAGTTTAAAGTGATTTTCACTATTACAGAATTGACCATACTAAATAAATATTTACTCAAAATTAATAAAAAAATTTAATTATATCTTCACATATAGGTCATTGATATGGATCGGGGTTGGATGTATGGCAGACGTAATAGACATGAATATGTAAAAGGTGTTGAAGAGTTTATGAAATGTGCGGATGAAAACAAGAGAAAGAAAGGTGAAAAAATGATTTTGTGTCCTTATTACGATTGTAAGAATTTGAGAAAGTTTCGTAGTTTTGATCAGGTGAAGAGTCATTTGATTCTTCGTGGGTTTAAAGAAGGTTATACACGATGGATATGGCATTGTGAGAGTATGCTTCCCAGGACGAGCACTGGTGACGATGTTGGGGATCAGCAGCAGAATAATTCAAGCAATATTTGTGAGAATGATTTGGAAAATGATGAGAATGATATGATAGAAGAAATGATGCATAATATACAAGGGGAATACATTGAAAAACCTCATGTATTAGATAACTTGTTCAACGAGTCTGAGAAGCCTTTGTTTTCTGGTTGTAATAAATTCACTAAATTGTCTGCTGTACTAAAATTGTATAACTTGAAAGCAAGCAATAGGTGGAGTGATAAAAGTTTCACGGCATTATTGGGACTATTACGAGAGATGCTTCCGAAAGATAACGAACTTCCTAGTTCAATTTACGAGGCAAAGAAATTGTTGTGCCCGATGGGTATGGAGATTGAGAGGATACATGCATGTCCAAATGATTGTATACTGTATCGAAATGATTACAAGGACTTGCGTCTATGTCCAAAGTGTGGGGCATCACGATATAAACGGAAGAACGTGAATGATAATTGTGGTGATAAGAAAAGCCATCCGGCAAAGGTGTTATGGTATTTACCTGTAATAACAAGATTTAAACGTTTGTTTGCCAATGCAAAGGATGCAAAGAACTTGCAGTGGCATGCCGCCGGGAGAAAAGAAGATGGAAAACTAAGACACGTGGCTGATTCTCCTCAATGGAGGAATATTAATAGGTTGTTTCCCGAGTTTGGGGCGAAGATAGAAATCTTAGGCTGGGACTATGTACAGATGGGATGAACCCACACGGTAATATGAGTAGTCGACATAGCACTTGGCCGGTTCTTTTGACTATTTACAATCTTCCTCCTTGGTTATGTATGAAGCGCAAGTATATCATGTTATCTTTGTTAATATCAAGGCCCAAACAACCGGGTAATGACATAGATGTTTATCTAGCCCCACTAATTGAAGATTTAAAACTATTGTGGGATGAAGGCGTGTCTGTGTTTGATGCACATACTCAGATGAATTTCACCTTACGTGCTATGATATTTTGCACCGTAATTGATTTTCCAGCTTATGGTAACTTGTCGGGTTATACTAACAAAGGACCTAAAGCATGTCCCATTTGTGAAGAAGACATGATTGATCTTTGGTTGAAAAACTGCAAGAAAAATGTTTTCATGAGTCATAGAAGATTTCTCCCTATTGACCACCCTTATCGCAAGAAGAAAAAGTCATTCAATGGAAAAATCGAGGCTCGAACAGCTCGCTTACCATTAACAGGAGGTGAGGTTTATGAACGAGTTAAAAATTTTGATGTTTCGTTTGGAAAAACTTTTAAGCCTCCTCAGAAGAGTCTTTGGAAGAAAATGTCCATATTCTGGGATCTACCTTATTGGCAACACTTATCTGTAAGGCATTGTCTTGATGTAATGCACGTGGAGAAAAATGTTTGTGATAGCATCATTGGGACATTGTTGAACATTGCAGGAAAGATGAAAGATGGTATTAAAGTCAGGAAGGACATGGTAGAAATGGGGATAAGGGATCAATTAGCACCCAAGAGTCGGAAAAGCGTACTTATTTACCCCCAGCTTGCTATACTTTGTCGAGAAAAGAGAAAACAAGTTTTTGTGAGTGCCTGCATACTATTAAGGTTCCATCTGGGTACTCATCAAACATTAAAATTCTTGTCTCGATGAAGGACTTAAAATTGGTGGTATGAAGTCTCATGATTGTCATGTCGTAATGCAACAATTGTTACCAGTTACAATTCGAGGCATTCTCCCAAAACATGTTAGACAAGTCATTATAAAACTTTATTTTTTCTTCAATGCAATTTGTAGCAAAGTTATTGATCCGGAGGAGTTGGATGATTTGCAGGCTGATATTGTTATCACTCTATGTCAATTTGAAATGTATTTTCCGCCATCATTTTTTGACGTTATGGTGCACTTACTTGTTCACTTGGTGAGAGAAATTAAGATTTGTGGTCCAGTATTCTTGAGGTATATGTATCCATTTGAGAGATACATGGGTATATTGAAAGGATATGTGAGAAATCGATTTCGACCTGAATGTAGTATCATTGAAGGTTATGCTGCTGAGGAGGCTATTGAATTTTGTACTGATTACTTGGATGACGTTGAGACTATTGGTGTTCCTAAATCTCGGCATGATGGAAGACTTGAAGGTAAAGGTACTATTGGATGCAAGTCAATCGTCCCCAATGTTGAATTTCGATATAAAGCACACCTCCTTGTATTACAACACCTTTCTGAAGTTCATCCATATTTGGATGAGCATATGTCCATCATAAGGCAGCAGAATCCTTCAAAAGTTGAAAGGTGGGTAACTAATGAACATAATCGTTCATTTGCAAAATGGTTCAAAGATAAAGTCATGAAAGAATTGTCACAAACACCGAATACCATTGTTGAAACGGTAAAGTGGTTAGCTTACGGTCCTACCACGATTGTGAGTTCATATGAAGCATATGACATTAATGGGTATACGTTTTACACTAAACGTCAAGATGATAAGAGTGCAGTGCAAAACAGTGGAGTGACACAAGTAGCACTATCAAGAGATTTTTCAAATGCTAAAGATACCATGCCAGTAGATGCCTCGATGTCCTATTATGGTATCATTGAAGATATTTGGGAACTTGATTATAGGGAGTTCAAGTTTCCTCTCTTCCAATGTAAATGGGTTGATAACCGACGGGGTGTTCGGGTGGATGAGTTAGGATTCACTATGGTGGGTTTCGGCCGGTTGGGTTATCTAGACGAGCCATTCATACTTGCATCACAAGCCAAACAGGTATTTTATGTTCTTGATCCTGCCGATACTAAGTGGTCAGTCGTCCTTCAAGGAAAGAGACGCATTGTTGGGATTGGTGATGTAGTAGATGAAAAAGATTATGATCACTTTGATGAAACCCCTCCATTTTCTATCGGTATACAACAGAGTGCAACTTTAGGGGAATATAACATTGAATCAAATTATATGCGTTGGGATCATGAAGAAGGATTATGGATTGACCATCGTTCCTGATTATTAATTGTATGAGTTTATTTACATAGTCTTTGCTTATAACTTTCTTTTATTTTTCATATATGCTCTATACATTGTTAATAATTTCTTTTGTCGTTTTGATAACAATAATTTATTAATACGTTGTTATATGTGCAGGTACGTTAAAAGTAGTCTCAATATAATGGCCGAGTCTTCATCATCTTCAGATGATCATCGTGCTACCAGCACCAAAAGGACTAGAGGGCCAACAATGTGTAAGAACATGAAGAAGGCCGGTGAAGTCAATGTCATCGAGTTCGATGACAAACATAGGCCAATCGGACCAGGCAATGGGAACTTCAAACACTATGTCGGGTGTTTGGCCCGTATTCACGTTGACATTAACATCAGTGATTGGCACAAGGTTGATCCCGACCTTAAGGACTTGATGTGGGAAGAAATAAAGGTACTATCACTTCATACATGGTTAATTGATAACGTTTCATAATTTTTTCTTATAACATCGCATATTATATTCGTCTTTCAGAGGGAGTTCAACATCTCTGATGACGCAGCCAAAAAAAGGGTGTTGAAAGTTGCGGGGATGCGATGGAAAGATTTCAAGACTCGGCTGGTTCATGATTATATTACACATGTCCACCCGAAATACACATCTCCTACGCAACTTTACTCTTTTATAACTGAAGAGCAATGGGACTCGTTTAAGAAAGAACGCCAGACTGAGAAATTTAAGGTATATATATTTAATGGTACGCATGTGATTTATTGTGTTGGAAATTAAATACTTGATGTGACAATTTTCAGGAAAAAGGTAAGAAGGCCAGGGATGCTCAATTGCGAAACGAGCATCCACATTATATGGGCTCAGCTGGTTATGCGGGGATGAAGCCACAGTGGGTAGTCAGTGACCCACTGTCTTCAAGTTCTTCATGCGACATGATTAGCTCGTCGATTGTAAGTGAGGATCGAAGTTTAGATTGGATTCGAGCTAGATCGAAGAAGAAAGAAGATGGAAGTTATTACATCCCCAACGAGAAAACGAGGGGGTGTTTGGTAAAATTGTAAGTATATCATGATTATTTTTTCATAATTTAAATTCAAATTTACTTAAATATATACTTATATTTATGTTTCATTTTTCTGTTAATAGGTTGAAAAAGCTGAGCAGTCCACGCAGGGGACATTTGTGGCAAGTAGACAACACGATATTTTAAGTGAAGCCCTTGGTAAGCCGGATCACTCTGGTAGGGTGAGGGGGTATGGCGTCTATATGACCACGAGAGATGTTTACGGCAAGCCTGATGATTACATTAGACATTCCTGTGGGGTCGTCTCAGTAGACAATATTAAGGAGATGATCAGGTCAGAGATGGAGGATAGTATTGCCGAGCGGGTCAGGCATCAGACCATGTCGGAGATGCAGAGTAAATTCGATACTATGCAGAGGGACTACCATAGTATGCAGACTAAATACGATGCTATCCTCCAGCGCCTGGGCTTAAATGTTGAGGCTGAGGTGGACGTAACTCCACAGCCCCGACCACCAACTCGCAGCAGTTGCCACTCCGTGGATCCAGATCCATTTTATGGACTTCAGGTATTTAATGTTATGTTATTTAGAATTTTTTAACATTATTTATGTTATTTCAACTGGAAGTTGCTAACATATATGTTCAATGATGTTATACAATAGAAGCCGTCTCCTTGTCGTCTCGCCATTAGTCTTAATGGTGAGAAACAAATAGTAGCGAGCGGGATGGTTTATCCAGCCGGACCCGACACGGTGGTGCATCATCAACCTCTTTGGCCTGATAATGCTAAGGTGTCCATTGACCACATTGTCGATGGTGCAGAAGCGTTTTGTATTCCAGTGCCATCTCAATACCACACCACAGTGGGGGAAGCTATTGGAACCTTCTTGCAATGGCCCAAGGAGTTGGTGATTTTTGGAGAGGTACAAACATTTAGTTATATAAAAGATTCTATCAATATTAAATTCTTTTAAATTTGTATAACAACTGAAGATGATAAAAATTATCTTGTTGCAGGAAGAGGCACCACAACAGGCAAAAAAATTTAACGAAGGAAAAACACCCCAGAGTTTCGAAATGTCATCCACTCAGCGACCTGCGATTGTTGACGATGAGACATTGCAACGTCTGGGTGATGATTGTAAAATGTTACACACTCTGGTCATTCAATTGACTGTTGGTGATGACTTCTACCAGGTACCCATTGATGCCGCCGTGTTCAACTTTGCATTCGATGATGGATTTTATGTTACAGTCGGAGACATCACCGACTTGCTTACGATGCAATGGTTGGATATATCAATCTTACAAGCTGTGTCAGGAATACGGTATTGAATCGATTGGATTCATGTCTCCGACACACATTGCATCGATTTCAGTAAGAACAAATGCAAATGGTGTTATAAATTACTTGGCCAGCACCATGAAGGCAATGAAAACTAAGAAATTCATTCTAGCACCGTATTTTCAGAGTAAGACCGTTGATATTCTCTAATTTTTAACCTAATTTGAATGATATGATATTTAAAGTTGTATCTAAACGTTCATAATACGTAGGAATCACTGGATGTTTCTAGTTATTTCTCCTGAGAAGAATACGGTGTACTTCTTAGATTCAGCTGCTGCATCTAAGATCGACTTGGATATCAAGTCGATATTGAACACGTTAGTTAGGAAACTTTTAATGAAATAATTGTGGAGTTGTGGTGAAATTGATTGTGGAGTTGTGATTGTTGAGAAGTTGATAGTTTTGAATAGTAGGATCCCCCTTCAGGTTGGATAAGTTCAATTTATAAGGGAGACTCTGCCAAATTTTTTGTAGGAAATTTGAGTCATAATTTTTTTGTAGCTTGTTGATATAATTTATTGAAATTTTAGGGCTTTCAAAACGTATTGGACAGTTGGAGGCATGAGGACAAAATCCAATACAACGTGGAAAAACGTAAAAGTATGAAAACACGGATTTAATCTTTATTAAAAATCTTTGAATTATTTCTATATTTTATTTAGTTTGATTACTAATATTGTTATTTTTCAATGTGAATATTTCAGTGTCCTCAACAACCTAGAGGGTCTGAGTGTGGCCACTACGTTATGAGAAATATGTATGAGATAGTCACAGAACACTTTCAACTTACTTCGTTAGAAAATGTATAAGTCATTGAAAATGAGAATTTTAATAATGACTTTATATTTTATGAAAAAATAACTAATAATTCATTTTGATTGTTTGTAGGCATTTAAAGAATATTATTCAACGGAGAAAGTAATCGAAATTCAAAACTTATGGGCAAAATACTTCGTTCATAGGTTTGTGTAAATCGAAGTGTAATCAAAACTTGCACTTACATATATATTTAATTTGTATCATAAATTAACAATTTGTAAGTATAATTGTTGTTAATTTTATTTTATTACGTATATATCGATTATATATATATATTTGGTGATGAGCATGTTCAGGTTATCATAGACCACGTCCTGGTCACTGCAGGCCACGACCTGCAGTGGCCTGGGTCATTGCAAGTCACGTCCAGGTGACTGCAGGTCACGACATGCAGTGGCCTGGGTCATTGCAGGCTACGTCCAGGTCACTATAGGCCACGACGTGCAGTGACCTGGGTCATTGCAGGCCACGACGTGTAGTGACCTGGGTCATTGCAGGCCACTGCAGGTCACGACATGCAGTGGCCTGGGTCATTGCAAGCTACGTCCAGGTCACTGCAGGCCATGACCTGCAGTGGTCTGGGTCGTTGCAGGTCACAGCAGACCACGACCTGCAGTGACCTCGATCAATGGAGGTCACGTCCAGATAACTGCAGGTCATAAAATATATATTCAAAAAAAAAAAGTTAAGGCGTCAGTTCTAAAGGTAAAACCGACGCCTAAAGTCAAAAAAAAAAAAAAAAACTTTGGGCGTCGGTTTGTATAAAACCGATGCCCAAAGTTTTTTTTTTTGACTTTAGGCGTCGGTTTTAAACTAGAACTGACGCCCAAAACTGACTTTTGGTGTCGGTTTACAACCGACGCCTAAAGTCAAGACTTTACGCGTCTGTGTCATATGCGTCGCCGCTACAACCGACGCGTATTCCGCTTTCCAACCGACGCGAATTCCTATTTCTGTACTGGTGTAAGCAAATAACGGCAGAAGGCAAGTGATTTTTAAACCAGGTGATTGGGTGTGGGTCCACATGTGAAAGGAAAAGTTTTCCACACAACGAAAATCTAAATTACAGCCTAGAGGATATGGCTACTTTCAACGTTGCTGATCTCTCTCTCTGTTTGATGCAGGTGATGATTCAAGGATGAATCCTTTTCAAGAGGGAGGGAATGATGAGTACCAAAATGGACCAACAAGTAAGGACCGTTACATGTGCCTATAGGACCAATTATGAGGCTGAGAGCAAAGAAGATCAAACAAGCCATGCAAAGATTTATGCAAGCTTGGATGGATGAATGCTCAAGTTCAAGAATGAAGGCTCCATTTTCAATGCAAGACAAAGTAGAAGAAGAGTCAAAGCTAGTACAATTGATCTGGGCCATTGGGCCAAGAACCAAGTTGAAAACGGAGTCGATATTCAAATAGGATGAAAAAGGGAGCAGAAAGTCAGTTACGGCCGTAACCGGTGCACTCACGACCATAAAAAGAGCAACAAAGTTTTTAACTCACAAGAAACTTACAGTCGTAAGGCAAATTTCACGGCCGTAAAATTTTCAAGCTCACGATCGCGCAGTATAGATTTTATAGTTTTCATGGATTTTTATTTCTTTTTCCATTTGGACCCAATAGTTGCAGATGACGCCTAATTTCGTGAGAAAACACTTTATTAGTCGTTTTTCTTTCATTATAACAATTAAATTGGGTATTATTGATAATTGAAAGTGAGTTTTTCCCTTGTTCTTCTTCGTTCTTGTTGAAAACATTGAATTTACCAAAGGATTAGAAACCTTTGTGGCGTTCACCCCTTTGTGGTTCTTAGCTCCACATCTTAACGGGTCCTAGGTTTAATATACCTTGGGTTATTGAGTCGTGAGGTCGAGTTTGCATTGTTATCGTCTACCAAATTGGATTTAGAACTTTCTGACGTTTCAAATCAAATTTTCGTGTGTTCTTCATAATTCCCACAACGGATCACATCAACAATGGTTTAGACAAAAACCTAATAGAACATTGGTTATACCCACTAAGTCCAATTTTTAAACCTCATAAACACCAACCTAGACATTTTGCGCCCAATGTGTTTCCTCAAAAAAGAAAGAAATTGAATGATTATTCAAAGAAGGTTTCATTAGAACGATCGCATATGTTGAATGGTTCTTTAATATTATATGTGTGTTAAATAAAAATGGTCAAATAATGGTGTGCATATATTTTAGAAATCTAAATTGGACAACACCTAAAGATGAGTACACAATGACTTTAGATACCTAGGTGCTTTGGGGTGTAGTGGGTTGTGATGTCTTTTGGCCTTAAAATGCCAAAGCAACTTATAAAAGGGCCAGGAATTTAATTTTTCATGATATGATTGGTGAATTCAATTAAGTATATATAGATGCAAAGAAAAAGGACACTTTCACCAATTAAAACACTCATTTGAGTGAATGTGACAATATATAAGTTAAAATTGAACCATTTAAAGTATGTGTTTGAACCCTTTAAACTCTGCGTTTGGTGTAAACGCAGGAAACTTCCTTGATTTCTTGGTATATAAAAGGAAAACTGAGTTTGATAAGAATAAGGTAAATGCCATATTAGAGGCCAAACTGCCTAATAATAAAAAAGAATTTCAAAGATTTTTGGAACAAGTCAATTTCTTAAGGCATTTAGTCTCTAACTGTGCAGGACGAACTTAAGTTTTTCGCATCTTCAATAGCTCAAGGGTCAAAACGAACTCTTCTAGACTGTACACCACCAAAATGCTTTTGATAGCCAGAAAGTTTATTTATCAAATCCATCTGTATTGGTACCACTATTCAAGGACGGGCAATGAATATATATACATCGTCCGAGCAAGAGTTTATAGCAGGAATGGTCGTGCATGAAGTCCAGTTTTGAGAGAAAAGTTGTTTATTGTCTTAGTAGACAATTGAGTAATTGTGAATGTTATTATCCATGTGTAGAAAAGTTGTTAAGTTCTTTGTTTCACATGTACAAAACTAAGGGCTTATCTTCGGCTTGTAACAATGTACTTAGTGTCAAAAGTAAATTTAATTGCAAATTATTTTCAGATGAATTATTTTCTCCACCCAATCTCCTTTTTTCAATATCAACTTACTTTTAACTAATGCAAAGTAGATAGTTTCTTTCCCGTACATCAAAATTTTCTTGATGTACTCAAACGTGGATGGAAGAGACCAGATGAGACTCAGTGCTTTATCCTCATCTTCAATTTTGACTCCAATAGATTTTAGTTCAGAAACAATATCATTAACAATACTAAGATGGTCAGATATTTTTGTACATGCATTCATTCTCAAAGAATGAAACTGCTCATTCAGATATAATCTATTTGACAAGCTCTTCGTTTGCTACAACAACTCTAGTTTTTCTCACAGTTCCTTAGCTGCAGTTATTTCATGAATATTTACAAGAATGTTCTTGGCCAAACAAAGTTGTATTGTGCTAGCAGCCTTCAAATCCAAATATTCCTAATCTCCATCACTCTTGTTAGGTTAAATTTCCTTTTCTTTTTCTTTTTCTTTGTCAGAACTAGCGGTTGGTTTTATTTTCAAAGCTTTGTGCAAACCCCCTGAATTAAAACATCATTGACTTGTACTTGCAAAAACCAAGATTAATTCTCCAGTCAAATTTTTTCACGTCGAACTTGACAGATATATTTTCTTTTGCTCCAAAAAAACTTCTAACCACCTGATTCTCTGACCACTTGTTGAGAATTAAACAAAGATTCCCTCTGTTTAATCGACAGGATCTTTTTGATGTTTAAAAAATAATTGAGCAAACAAAAAAGTAAAATAAGAACATAAAATTTTCAGAATCGCCAAAGCCTTTCATAATATATTAATTTTTTACAAATATATAGACTTTCACTCATCAACCCAATTCCAGTACCACAAAGAAAATACTAACAACAAGTTATTATCTATCATAAGTTTCTACCCCTTGAATTATCTCACAAAGATTTCTCAAGAAACAACAAAGACAAAGCTCACAATTTTCTTTGTTGAAGTGGAATTCCAAAAATATTAAAATTAAAGAATGTCTGCCAATATTCCTCTATTCCACGTGTTGTGTTGGAATAAATCCCGTGATTGATCCCATGACTACATCCATTGATGGGTGTATAATCTATTGAAGGAAAGAAAAGATACATTGATATGTGATTGATATTATGGTTGGTGATAGGAGAAAATAATGGGATCATTACCTTATATATAATTGTATTCCTAGAATAGCTCAACCTCAATTTCTATAGTTGCTTGTATATTATTGATTATTGAAATATATGGAAATATTATTCATTTACTATAATTTTATTTTGGTATCAGAGCTTATTCATGCTCTCTAAACCTTGAATATCTAAACATTTTTCCAGGATATTAAATTACAATGGCGGCTCCAACCGATCCTAACTCTACCACAAAACAAGCAAATGGCCTTAACCCATCAAGTTTCTATTACTTTCATCATTTAGATAATTCATCCATCTCACTTTCCTCTCAGTTGTTGAACGGCGAGAACTGGGCCACATAGAGTAGGTTAGTCGAAATCGCTCTTTCGGTGAGAAATAAATTAGCTTTATCGATGGAGGATTCAAAGAGCCTTCCAAAACTGCAAATCCAGATGAATATAACTTGTGGTAGAGAGAAAACCATATGTTGATTTCATGGTTTTCAACTTCGATTTCACCATAACTCATGCCAAGTGTTCTTTTTGCCCTTACTGCCAAACATGTTTGAGAAGAGTTTCAAGCTCGCTTCTCTCAAGGAAATTTGACATGCATATTCGAGATCAAGCAATCTATTCCCTCACATGACCAAGGAATCATGACGGTAGCGAACTATTTTACAAAATTACGTAGGTATTGGGATGACTTTGATTCATACCACCCCCTATGCTCATGTGATTGTTGTAAATGTGATGAGGGAAAGAAAAGAGAGACATATCATAATGAGGATCGCCTCATGCAGTTCCTTATGGGACTCAGTGAATCATATAAAACAGTTCGAGGCCGAATATTGCTCATGAAACCGGTTCCGGACATTCGAGAAATCTATAACATGGTGACTCAAGAGGAGAAGCAACGAGAGATTGGGAATGGATCCCTCAATGAGAAATTTTCCGTTGCAGCCGCTATGTGGGGATCCAGAGGCTCCTATTTTAATAAAAAATCATCAGGTAACTCTTCCTTTTTCTAAAAATGAAGAACGAATTTGGTATTATTGCAAGAAGGACAGACATACTATAGATACATGCCATAAACTTCATGGATTTCCACCTAGACACCCGAGACATGACCCAAATTTCAAGCCAAAATACGACCTTAATTACAGATCAAGAAGTAATAAGTCATATGGAAACTCACAATCACAACCTACAGGGCAGAATTACCATGCTGCACATGCGACAGCTACCACACATCGAGCCATGGATAAAATGGATACCCATCCACATGGACTTGCAAATATTCCCTCTTTCATCAGTCCGAACTTGCAAGCTATCTGTCCAGGACTATCCAGTGAACAAATTCAGCAGTTGACCACTGCCATGACCAATATGTCTAACGGTAATGTTGATTTTTATGCAAATGCAGCGGGTTTGTATAATACTCCCTCTATTAGTTCCATTTTGTCAAATTGTTGGATTCTAGATAGTGGGGTTACAGATCATATTACTTCTGATTCCACATCCTTTGTTCAAACACACACCCCAAGACATCTCATGTTAATTTACCCACCGGTTCTATCGTACCCATTAACTCTACTGGGACAATCTTATTTAATAAAGATATTTTTTTAAAAGACGTTCTCCATGTACCTTCTTTCCAATTAAATCTTTTATCCACCAGTAAAATTACAAAGTCATTGAATTGTTCCGTGATTCTATTCCCGAATTTTTGTATTTTTCAGGATTTGACTATGGGGAAGATGATTGGTTGGGGTAAGCAAAGTGGAGATCTTTATTTCATGTCACTGGTTTCAAAATCATCTACTGCATGTCACACCAACACCGTCGACCCCACTTGGAATCACCGGCTTGGCCACCCATCTTAATGCAAACCACGTAGCAATTGTAGCTACGCAACCCACAAAATATTGAAATCGACCCAAGAACGCCAAAGAACCACGATTTATGGATCCAATTAAAATTAATTGAACCGAGCAACCAATACAATCACTGGGATATATTGACCTCTTGATCACAAGCAATAATAATTCTCACCGAGATTTGAACAAACAAGAATAACTCGCAAGTTCGGATTTTATTCAATGAAGAATAAGATTGTGAAAGCAAAATAGTCTCTCAATTATAATACCAAAATTTTCTGTTAAATAATGAAAATTACATCCCTATAAATAGGGTCAAAACCTGACTAAAGAGTTTTAGTTATACTAGGCAAGAAACTCCTAAAAATAAGGAAAAAAAATAAAAACCCTAAAATTACGCATATCGACTTTTACGGCCGTGACTAATTCCTTTACGGCCGTAACCTTGTTACTGATTCACATTTACGGCCGTGATACCCTGACTTACGGCCATAAGTCAAAAAAAAATCCAAATTCCGGTTTTTGAGCAGCATCTCCTTTATGGCCGTGAACCTCAGCACTTACGGCCGTAATCCTTTATTTCTCGCAATATCAATTTTAGCAGTGAGCTGGTTACGGCCGTAAGGAAATATATGTTACGGCCGTAACATTGAAATTTCACAATTTTCAAAATTTCCTTTGACGGCTTGAATGAGGTTGATCCACTCGTCGTTTTGGCTCGGTCCCAACATGGAACTTGCTTCTTTTGATGACACGAACATTGTTTTGGCCATTGTTTCTTGCACTAGCTTGTCCATTGCTTCGTTGGCCCTTTTTGTTTGTAATCGAGTCATCGGTCCTCCTTTGATCATCAACGGATCTTTGTGCGGGCTTGTATTCGTGGTCTAGATCACATCACATCTCCAGCATGTCTTCTTCTAATATTTAAGTTCATTTCCTCTTTTAATGTGTCTTTTGAGAATAATTGCGACATTTGTCCACTAGCTAAGCAAACTCGCTTCCCTTTCCCGTCTAGTACTATTTCTTCTATTTTACAATTTCAATTAATTCATTGTGACATTTGGGGACCACATAAGCATCATACAAATTCAGGCGCTCATTATTTTCTAACAATTGTTGATGATTTCACTCGTTTCACATGGGTATTTCTTATGACACGCAAATCTAATGCCCCTATATTACTCAAGCCTTTTTATATTTTTATTCAGACTCAATTTGTAGCGCCCCGAGTTCTAAATACCCGGTTCACCACGTCATTTTCTGGTCTAAACTTTAAAATAATATTCTAGCGGAAGAAATAACTGAAATTCATTTTAAATATTCTCAAGTTAGCAAATGTTTTCCCCTCATCGTAAGTCTGGTACACAAAATTTAGTGGTTCAAATTGACCCTAATAAAGAATGACAAGTATACATAAACTAATTTAGTGCTTGTTTGGGAGTGCTTAAATTATAATTTAAGCAGCGCATCTCATAGATTAACAACTTAATTTAGCCTCTGTTTAGTAAGAGTCTTTTGTTTATAAACAAAGAATGGAAAAAATAAAAGAGATAAGATAATAAAAAGGGAGTCCAGGGTCAGCCATGAGATGTCTTGGGAATTGGAGGTCTTTATGCAAAACTTTAAATGAGGCCTTGATTAAAATGATTTTACTAAACAAAATCGTTCGAAGTTACAACTATAATAATGTAAATCATCAAGAGTTCAAATTAAATTTACTCTTCTAACATTTTTAGATGAAAAAAGTAACAATTGTATTAATTGGACCTTTGTATTCAATAACTTGTGTTATGAGCAAATTACACAGGGACATGGTTTTCAACTTGAGGAAATTACACCCACACTTACACTTCAACTTCTTAATCCAAAAATCCAATTTCAAATCTTTTAATTCAAAAATCAGGTTTTAACTTTTAATTCAAGTTTTTTAATATTAAAATATTAACCATTTAATGAAAACAAATACATCCCCAAACCCACCCATCCTCCCTAACCCATCACTCTCAATTTATTCCCAAGTCCGTCCTATCAACAGACCACCGTTGAGAGTTCGATGGAGTCGTCGCACAAAATCACCCACCGCCTGCACCGAAATCTCAGGCCAAACCAGAAGATCCAACCATCACAGGCAGACTCTTTCACCATCGAACTCGATCTCTACACTATTCAGATCTCTTCCACCTCGAATCGAATTTGATTTGAAATTTCCAGATCTGTGCTTGTTGAAGAGGGTGAAATAGTCGGTCTGAACTTGCAGGTATTTTCGAATCTATTGGTGTAGTTGTACGATGGTGAGATGCCTGCTCGTTCTTACCAACGTGCATCGTGAGGAAGTTTATAGTAGTGAAACAAATTTTTTTTTTATGTAGTGGTTGATTTTTATCGGTGGTGTTGATGGTGATGGTGATGGTGCAGGTGATGATGGGGAGGTGGTAGTGCAGCTGATGCAGGTTGTGTTGATGTGGCAGTAGCGGCGGTGGTGCTAACGTGTGATAACGATTATGTGCAACACCCGTGAATGCTGGTTGTGTAGAGGTGGGGCGGGGTTGTTGTGGTGGTGGTGGTGTGGTTGTTGGTTGACTGTTGGTTGTTGATTGTAGTGGAGAGGTGTGGTGGTGGTGGTGGTGGTGGATTGGTGATGATTGATTTCTCAATGATGGTGATCGTTGGTTGTGGTGGAAAAGTGGGTGGGGGAGGTGGTTGTGGAGAGGCGGCGGCGATGGTGGATGTGGAGATGCGATAATGGTGGTGGTTGTATATGTTATGGGTCGGGTGGTAAGATTGTGACAAAATTTGTAACCGTGACTCAATTTTTTAAAGTTGTAACCAATTAATTTGAAGTTTGCAACTGGATGTGGAGATGCAATAATGGTGGTGGTTGTATTTGGTATGGGTCGGGTGGTAAGATTGTGACAAAATTTGTAACCGTGACTCAATTTTTTAAAGTTGTGACCAATTAATTTGAAGTTTGCAACCGTTGTAACTTATAAAATTCGAGATTTGTTATTAGAAAATAAATTGTGATCTATGACATTTGTAAATTATGACTCGAAAATAAGTTATGATCTATAAAATTCATGATTTGTGACCCGAGAAATAAATTGTGACATGTGAAATTTGTGATTTGTGACCAATAAAGAAATTGTGACCAATAATTTGTTTAGTTGTGACTCATATTTTGTTGATTTGTGACCAAATAACTTGAGATTTGTGACTGTGACTAGAACCTATTTAACAATAAAATATATTTAATTAATTAATAATTAATTATGACCTGATTTTTAAATTAAAATCTTAAGTTTCTTAAATTTGAAAATGTATATTTTATAGTGGAAATAAGTTGTGACATATAAAACGATATTTGGGATTGTAAATTGTATATTTTTGACCACATAAAATCGAGATATGTGACCGATAAATTAGTTGGAGCCATAAATTTTGTGATTTGTGATCGAGAAATAAATTGTAATCTAAAATATTTGTGATTTGTGACCAATTAATTTGATGATTTGTAATCGAAAATGAGTTGTGACCTATAAATTTGTTATTTGTGACAAATAATTAAGTCACGACCAAATAATTTTATAATTTGTGACATACAAAATTTGTAGTTTGTGATCGTGATCATAAATTATATATTTGTGACCTTAATTTTTTCATTTGTGACTTAAAAATAAGTTATGAGCAAATAATTTTATAATTTGTGACAAAAAAATTACTCGTAACATATAAACTTTATGAATTGTGACCGAGAAATAAGTCGTTACCTTTAATAAGTTATGAGGTATGACCAATAATTTTGATTGAGAAATAAATGTGATTTGTGGTCGAATAATAAATTGTGACCGATTAATTTGATTATTTGTGACCGAAAATAAGTCGTGACCAATAAAGAATTTGTAACTCATAATTTGTTAAGTTGTGACTAATTGACTTGAGATTTGTGAACCAAAAAAAATCGTTCTCTACGAAATTCGAAATTTATGATCAAGAAATAAATCGTGACCTAAAAAATTGGGACTGTGACCATAAACTTATGACCTAATTTGTGACTCGTGACCTAAAAAATTGTGACTTGTAACCATAAATAATAAAATATATTATTAATTATGACCTGATTTTTTAAATAAAACCTTAAGTTTCTTAAATTTGAAAATATGTACTTTAAAAACCTTAGTCATGTATTCTTCTCATTCAACTTCACAATACAAAATCAAGATTTATGAGCTATTCATACATAAATCATGTCACATTTAGTTATTAATATTTATAATATTTATTAAATTATCTCACTCACCACTCACCATCCCCAATTCCATTTAAACCCTAATCTAATTCTTACACTTCAAGACCTGCACCACAAACACTCCAGCCACAAATTAGAAGTTCACCCCCATCGAGAGGCTACATTATCGCCCAACTTCGGTAATCCGATGGTACATTGTTCCTTACCCCCTCTCCTCTGGTGATCCCTCCACTTCCACTCTTCCCTGCGAAGCTTTCAGCGACAGTCGTGCGATGATGTTGTGCAATAGCTATCCCATCCATAAAATAGAATGTTTATGAGACACCACAGCTGCACAACAAAAGGTTGTTGCAACATCCGCACGACATTTGAATCTGTTTCTGTTGTCATCGAAAACTAATTTCTTCATTATTTTTTAGAATGTGATGGTGGTGGTGGTGCTTTGTGTTTGTACAGTGGTGATGTTTTGTGTTTGATGATGGTGGTGGTATGCGTAGGTGTTAAGTGTAGGCGATGGTGTGCGTGTGTGTGAGTGTTTGCTTGCTTGCAATAGTTGTGTTTTTGCAGTTGTTGTTGTGCATGTGTGTGTGGAGCTAGAGGTGAACATTGGTGGTGCAGTTGTAATGGCACAGCGATTGTTCCAGGTCGTGGTTGCGATGGTTGTGGCTGAAGTGGTGGTGGCTGTGATGGATGCGGTGGCAAGTGAAGACTGGTGTTTCAACTTTCAAGTATGTGACCAGTGAGCAGGTGGTGGCTGTGCTAGCGACAGAGGGAAGGCTAGTGAGGGAGTGGGTATGGGTATGGGTATGGGTGGAGATTGCTTGTGACCAATTATTTGAGTAATTGTAACCAATTATTTGAGTAAATTGTAACCTATGTGACCTAAAAAAACATACGAGATTGTGACTAAATTTATAATTGTGACTTCAAATTTGTTAACTTGTGACCAATTAAAATAGTAATTTTTTATTGTAAATTAAGAGTGTGTTTGATTCTACTAAAATGTATTTTTTGAAATGAATAGTAATTTTTAGGAGAATGTATGATTGAAAATTGGTTGAAAAGTCAAATATTGTGGGATTGACTTTTAATGGATTGTTGAGATTGAGTACTATAGAAAAATAAGAAAATTTTAATGAAAATCAAACAAGGGCTAAGTTGTGACTTTTAAAATATTTGAGTTGTGATTGGAAAATAAATTTTGTTTGTTAAAAATCATGATTTGTGATCGATAAATATTATTTGACTAATTATTTTATAATTTGTGACCAATAATTAAGCCGTGATTTATAAAATTTATGATCATGAAATTAATTGTGACCTAAAAATATTGTAATATGTGACCAAGAATTAAGTTGTAACGCATAAAACTTGTGATTTGTGACTTATTATTTATAATTTGTGATCAAGAAATGAGTTGTAATTTATAACATTTGTGATTTGTCACAAAGTAAAAAATTGTGACTGGTAAGTTTTATAACTGTGACAAAAAAAATTGTGACCTATAAATTTGTAATGTGTGATTAAAAATAAGTTGTGACCTATAAATTTTTAATCTGTAACTAAGAAATTAGTCGTGACCTTTAATATGTGTGATTTGTAACCGATTAATTTGATATTTTGTGACCAAAAATAAGTTGTGATATATAAATTTGTAATTTGTAACCGAGAATTAAGTCATGATCACACTATTTTATAATTAGTGACCTATAAAATTTGTGATTTGTGTTTGTGACTATAAATTGTATAATTGTGACATCAACCTATTTAAATTTCATCTTTTAAACTCCTACACATGTATTTATCCCTTGTATTATCTACTAAACTAAACTGTTGAACTTTACATCCTTTGGGGGACCTTCAAATTTTGGGAGCCCTATGCAATTGCATAGGCTACATAAGGTCGGAGCTGGGACGAAGAAAATAACCAAAAAAAACTACATTACAATAGTATCAAAAATTTCCTATATATGCAGTTCAAGCAAATGGGAAAACCACTTGTATTGGTATTTGTACATACAGATACATCACTGTAGCATTGTTCTCAAGCAAAAGTCTCTGGAAGGCATGAACAATATATTTTTACGCTCCCCTTCCATACATCAATCACAAACTCTCCTACTTTCAAGAGGTACTCATTCAAAGCTTCTGTTCGGCCGCATGTAAGCCGCCATTATTTTTTAAAATTGTTGTTTTCAGGTAAAATTTGTGGTTAAAAAATGATTTCGAAAAATGTGTACAGTTAAAAAATGGTATCAAAATGTGTTTGATTGACATTATTTTTCATGAAATTTTTTTAAAAGTTGAATTATTTTAGCAATTTTTTTTTATAATATTTGTTTGTGCAAACCATTTCTCAATAGTTTTTTTTTTTATAAAACTAATATCGTACAGAAAAATAAAAAGGCAACAAATCACATTTTCCACCTTAGATTCTCACCACATTCGTAGGAAAGTGTTTTCCTTCAAAATCAAAAAAACATCACATGTAGAGGTGGCAAACGGGCCGAACCCCTCATTGGCTCGACTCCCGAAAACACGAGCCGAGGGCGGCTCGGCTAGTCAAGATCACGAGCTCAACCACGAGCCAATCACCTTGCCGAACCACTAGCCGAGCCCCGCTCGGCTCGTGCCAACGAGCTTTGACGAGCCGGCGAGCGCTCGCCGGCTCGTCAAAATAACAGAAAAAAATAAAAAATTAAGTTATTAATCATCATTTATTTAATACATAACTTATTACTTATATTTATAACTTATAACTATAAGTGTATAACTAATTAAGAATTTATATCAATAATATTAAATATTATATTCAAGATTTCAAATATTTTAACTATCGATTCGATTGTCGACTAAATCAAAGTATGACGGTAGAGGGGTTTTTTGAAAAAAAAAAAAAAAAGACAGTAGAGGGTTTACCGTTTTATTATAATTAAAAAAAACGAGCAGAGCTCGGCTCGTGGGCCAAGCCGAGCTTGGCACGGGTCAAACGAGCCGAGCAGCTCGGCTCGGCCCATTGCCACTTCTAATCACATGACTAAAAGTTGGAATTGAAATTGCCTAAGGGGGTAAACAGTTCAGTTTAGGTGGTTTTTGATAAATTTTCTGATGCAGGATGGAAGCAAGGAGTTCAAACGAAATCTTTAAAAGAAATATAAAACTTGAAATTTACCAAGAAGATTGAGTGAAATCTCAACAATTTTATTAATCAATAAATGAATAAAGAACAATGAATTAGTCCTCTATTTATAGGGTCATAAAACAAAGAAACATATTTTAAATCAAATAGAAAAAGCATAAAACATATTTTAGATTAACTAAATAAAATAAAGAAACATATTCTAAATCAACTAGGAAAACATAAAACCTTTTCTAGATCAAATAAAATAAAAAGAATTCAAAATAAACTAAATGACAGAAATAACACTAAAATACTAAAGCACTGTTTTTGCTGCCTAAACGATCTCGAATGTCCAAAATCCAAGATAAGCTGTAAGTTGCACTTGTCTCGTCGAGTTACCCAAAATAGACATATTATAGGCCCTAAACGGAGGTCAGACGTCAAATTTGCAAATTTCTGCTACGTCCATTTTCGGTTTAATTTTGTCTCGATTCTATCTTACATCATACCCTTCCACCTCCAAATAACTCGATCCCGAGTTATAATTTGAACTCGAAAATCTCCAAGCTATTAGCCATTTGCGACGTCTTGCTCCAATAAATTGTGGTTTCATGAATAAATTATCATCACGACCGGGTTGTTCCTTTAAGACATAATAGCTAACATATTTATCATGTAAGCAAGTCACCGAAATTGTTTCCTCAATTTTTAACTTTTCAATTTTATCCTTCAAAGCACAATCTTCTATTTCTTCAATAATGATATATTCTTTGGTTTCATCCTCATAAATAAAATTCACATTTTTCTCTTGAACGTTCTTCCTGCTACCAGCGAACACATCTCCCTTCTCATTACAAATAACGCCCTCTTTTTTCTCAAATTCAAATCACTCAGTTGATTCTTCTTGGGTTTGGAATAGGTCATCCAAGTGGGCTTGAGTTGGGTCAACAAAAATCTGAGTTTCAGATGGGGCAGCAAAATGGGCTTCATCTAAGAAAACATCTTCACCTACATAGATAATTTCTTTTGGTTCAACTTTATTAATGTATTCCTTATCTTCTATATACTCTTTTTCTAAGGAAATACCTCCATCTTTATAGATAACTTCTTCTGATTCTTAGATATTAATATGAGTTTCAAGTTCTTGAAGATCGATATTGAATTCTTGTACAACTTGCTGAAATTCCTGATTTTAAATGCGAAATTGTTGTATATAGTTTAGAGGAAGAAAACGTTTAATCATTAATTTCTTCATTCGCTGCCAAGTTCGAATTTTATTTTTGCCTTGTTGGATACGGTCTATCTGCAGTCCATCCCACCAAATTGATGCACATCCTTTGAGTCGATAGTTTACTTCTATGACTTTTTGATGCTCCTTAATTTTTCAGGAGTCAAAGAAACTTTCAACTTCATCTAGGCAATCGACAAAATTTTGAACTCTCAAGTTGCCAGCGAAGTAGGGAATATTTTCCTTAAAACGATACTCTCACGATTATTGTTGTTGTTTCGCGGAGGAGCAATATTCTCCTCATAATCTGAATTGCTAGTATCGCCATATTGTACATCCCTATCGGCCTAGGGTTGCGCCCTCCTCCAAGACGGCAAAGGGCAACTCCCTCAACTCCATCTCGATTGGCAGGGGCAGGGGCATTAACAACGAGTGTTTTGGGGTTGAGTTGACGCCCCAACAATTATTGTAGCATGCCCTCCAACCTCTCCCTCGTTTATCTCCGCTCATAAATTGCTGCCCATAAATCTGCATCGCCTTTCCTACGACCAGCATTGCGAGGGTTCACTCTTCTAGCTTCGTTGTTGGCCATTTAACAAGACAAATCCTGGCTCTGATACCACTTGACTCAGGACGGAAGCAAGGAGCTCAAACGAAATCCTTAAAAGAAATATAAAACTTGGAATCCAACAAAAAGATTGAGAGAAATCTCAATAATTTTATTAATCAATGAATGAATAAAAAACAATGAATTAGCACTCTATTTATATGACCACAAAACAAAGAAACGTATTCTAAATCAAATAGAAAAAGCATAAAACATATTCTAGATTAACTAAATAAAACAAAGAAACATATTCTAAATCAACTAGGAAAACATAAAACCTTTTCTAGATCAAATAAAATAAAAAGAATTCAAAATAAACTAAATGATAGAAATAACACTAAAATATTGTTTTTCGTGCATAAATAATCTCGAATGTCCAAAATCCATCGTATGTCACAGCAATGCTCTGGGTTGCACTCGTCTCGTCGAGTTACCCAAAATAGACATATTATGGGCCTGAAACTGAGGTCGGACGTCAAATTTGCAAATTTCAGCTACGTCCCTTTTCGTTTTAATTTTGTCTCGATTCTGTCCTACATCATTTTCAAACCAAACCATTTAAAATGGTTTGACCTTTTTACAACTCAACTCAACCCAAACCAAACCATTTAATTTCATAAACCAAACCATACCATTTTTGGCAGTTTGGTGCGGGTTCAAACCAGGTTTACAAACAAAATCAAATGAAATTAATCAAAAAATGTTTTCAAATCACGGCTGGTCACGTGAATCATGTGAAATCTTGTTAAGAGACTTTTCGCCAGCATAACATAGTAACATACTGTGATAAAACTCATAGATATGTTACACTTTAATTAGGAACCAAACATCAAGAAGATTACTGTCGAAAAGAATATAGAATCAAAATATTTTAAATGTCAATTGTCCACAGCAATATAGCATGATGGCAGTACTAAAATTTTTCCCAACAAAATGATAAATCATACAAGAATCAAAATGAGAAAAATGGGTTTTGCGGGTTGGCGGTTTGAAACATGTTTTGAAAAATGAAATCTGAACCAAACCATTTGAAAGCGCTTCGGTTTGGGTCAAAACACGGGTCAGCATAGACCCGAACCAACGGTTTCAAAATTGCAATTTCAATTCAATTTAGCGGTTTAGCAGTTTCAATTTACAGCCCTATAATTTCAATTGTCAAGAAAATCTTACCTATCAAACAACCAAAAAGTAGGAAAATGTTGAAAAGTTTTCCTTTTCCATTGAAAAAAACTTGTGCTATCAAATATAGCTACATTTACACTGAGCAAAATTATAATATGCAGCAAAAGACTAATTATCCATATTATTAAGGGATGAAATTTCATATCAAATAAAGATACAAACATTAATTTATAAAGGCTTTTACTTCTTCTCTTAATAAATGTTGGCGTTTCAAGATAAGTCCCCAAATCTTAATATGGTATCAAAGTTCATTGAGCTCCAACTAGCAATTCGACCTGATTATACTAAAAAAAAAATGAGCACACGGATTTCAAAATTAGTCTACTCAAACAAACCAGTATCTTGAAAGGACATGTTAAAAGATAAAATCTCATACTAAAATCTCATGCTAAAAAAAATGAGCTGTAACGGATGGAATTCTCTGTTTCAATACAAATGCGAGAAAACTCCCGAGTTCGGTTGGTCGGGCTGGATCCGCCAAAAAATCTTTTTTTACGAAATTTATTTTCCCTTACTTTGTAGTGTCTACTCGTGCTGGAATAAATTCGCTCGTGTTGGATTGACTTCCTGGATTCGCCCCAATTCAATGCAGCCAAAGCAGCATTAAAGCTAAACACCTTAAGTGCCAAATACCAGGTTAGCTATTGCTTAAGATTGTGATTGACCACTGATATTGCAGTATGATCCACATCCCAAGTCCCAAAATTAACAAGTTATTCGAGCAGTCACTTGCAGTAAAAAACAGTGTTGTGGTTTGTGAGTGATGGGAGAAACAGCTAGGTATTCACAGTACCATTCCTCACAAGAAAACATGGCAATAGAATTTGAAAGTTTTCTACTCAAGTTAAATGGATAAGCATGTTTTTCTTAAAACTTGCTTTTAGCTACTTTTTTAAGAAGTATGCCTCTCCATACTTCTTTAAAAAGTAGCTTTTTAGCTTGTCAACATCTTGCGATCAAATACATAAATTGATGTTCATCTTACAATAGACCATTTGACATATATTCAATGTCCAAAGCTCCAACATATTCACAATGTGTAGAACTATCATCTATGTTATAATACAAGAGAAGAAAGTTGTAAAAGTTACCACCATAGTTGTGTGTGACCGTCAACAATGAAGTTAATGATGAACTGAAGTGCCGAGTTGCATTTGCCACTCCATGCAGTCCTCAAAATCAAAGCTACTCGCACAATCCAAGAGCGCATTCTGTTGATTCTCATAACGACATATATAATTTAAACCAACAAGTATCTCACAGATGGCTGCCTCCATCTTCGAACGATCAGCAAAATATAATGTCTGGATCAAAAGAACATTTGTTCTTGTGACAATTTGATGCTGCTCAAAATTACGCTCACTTTGCCACCTGATCATGTTATGTGCGAGTGGGGCTAGCCACTTAAGCATTTCATTAAGCCTCTCCTTCCAATCATGGGCTAGTGGTGCATCATAAATTGCCAGATCTTTTACATAAGACTTCAATTTAATCTTCAGAGTCTTTCGTAGGCTCGCTGGCAGCATCTGATATAAATCATCTCTAGCTTCTTCACCAACTAGATGCGGGTAACGTAGCAGTTTCTCTATTACAATTACAACATTTGCATAATGCAGGGCTAAAGCAGAGCCTCCAACAGTGCTAGGAGGAGCATACACCATCAACCTACTTTTGGGCCAAAACCTTGTGCCATTTATCGAACCAGACTTAAACGGCCTCTGGTTTTCACTGAAAGGATCGCTTCTCAGGGAACGAATGGAAAAACCAGAAAGATTGAGTTGTTCTCTCTTCACACCACTTGAAACGCTGAAGCGTCCTGAAATTTGGCTGCTTTGATCGTCATGACTAATATAATCATCATCATCGTCGCCTTTCAAAGTCGAATTGCCCAAACTTAAACATTCTATAAACATCCTCCCTGGTCCCATACCACATGTAAAACTGAAAGCCTCAGGACCAAACAAGCCACCTTCACTTTTGTGCAGGTCAACCTGAGGCCTAAAATTTACTGTCCTCTCCTCTGACTGCCCTTCCTCATTGGGAACTGAATCGCCATAACAACTACTCTTGGCTAAAAATGACTTTGCCGAACTAGCATTTGTTTGAAGTGCTCGGTTTAAATCCGATTGACTGGATTTAAGTCCAGATTCTTGCTTCAATCGCTGCAAACTTCCACTAAGATTAGCCTGTGACCTGGAAACAGAAGCATTCAAAATGTCCTGTTTTGAAATGGCATCCCCAAATATTATACATATACGCGCATAGACTGTACACACAGTTCTTGCCAGCAGCTCGACAACCTTATCATATGTTCGGTTCCAAAGTGAAACATCCTTCAAATGTCTCACGTCTTGTTTCTGCCACGTCAATTTCTGTTCGAAAGCCTTCCTACTCTCCTCATGCCGGTTTTGCTGAAACTTGATGGTGGCCACCTCTAGCTCATTCATGACCTCGATTTCGCTATACAAACTAGCTGTGGAATTGACAAACTTCTCCATTTTCCTCACCATACTGTCCATATCCTTCACCAAGAACCCCAACTCTTTCACTTCAATCAACCCAGAAACCAGGTCCAAATACACATGTTCAAATCCTTGCAATACTGGTATTGTACATTTCTTCCCTAATCTAGACACAACACTAGCAACCCTATTCAAATCATCTAGTTTCTCAACAAGGGCTATCTCTAAAAGCATCGACTCATCATTAGTCACAAGGGCTTTTATCCCCTCAGACTTCAAGATCTCATCTTTGAGCATAACAATCTCGATGTCAGTCAAGGATTTATGCAAGTGGATAATTTTGGACATCACATTAGCAACTTCAAATGAAAGAATTCCAATAATTTGTTTTTCTTGCTGACCTTGTTTCTTGGATGACGACTTTTTTGAATTCTCAAGAAGCGAAACATGCTTCAAACTGCCACTCATCTGATTTCCCATCTTTAATATCCAAGTTTCGGCCACCATTTCTGTCTCTACTCGACCAAATGTCAGTAAAACTGAACCTTGGCTTCAGATCTGGCTATTGGCTAAGAAGATGTTTAAATCTTGGTACTTCAGGAAAACGAAGCCAGAATTTTTTTTCCCCTCAAGCATGCAACTGCAACAAGGAAAGAAAGAAAGAAGGGAGGGAAAAAGATGAGGGATTATTTTTTTTTTTGATCGGAAAGGGGGATTATTGATTGATAATCAAGAGGACTTTTCCAATGCCAGGGGTGTGTGCGTGTGTGTGTGTGTGTGTGTTTCGGAGAGATTATGAACGTAATGATTTTTTCCAAAAGGTAGTGACAGTTGGGAAGGATTCAAAGTTCATACGTTTATGACTTGCAATTTTCACCTTTAAAGAAAAGAAAAATTAATTTAGTTTTATTTTCTCCCACGCCCCTCACTTTGAATATTTTTATTTGGTGACACGCCATTTTTTACCTCGTTAACAATCACGAATCACAACATTTTCAAAAGTTCAATTACAACTTCAAAATATTTTAAAGTTCAATACATATTTACAAATATTTGAAAAAGTTCTAAATATTCAAGCATTTAAAATATGAATTTCTTCTCCCAATATCATGTAATGTCATAAGACAGCTAACTTTTAAAACAATGAATGATGGAGTAATGGATAAATTAATATTTTGTAAATTTATGTTATAACTCATAAACATTTTAAAGTTTAATGAAAATTATGAAACAATGAAACAGTTCGAGATTTTTCTAGAGGTGGCAGTGGGCCGAGTCGAACCGAACCGGCTTGGCTCGTGGCTCGGTGTACTCAGCTCGTCAAATGGATGAGCCGAACCACGAGCTCGAGGCAAACGAGCAGAGCTTAGGCTCGACTCGTTCGACCAGTGCCGAGCTCGGCTTGGCCAGCTCGTGGGCCGAGCCGAGCTCGACTCGTCTGGCTCGTTTATTTTTTATTTTTTAAAATCCCTTCTTACGTTGATTAAGTCGACAATCGGTAGTTAAAATACTTGAAATCTTGAATATTAATATTATTGATATAAATTTGTAATTAGTTATAACTTATAAGTTATGTTAATATTAATATTAATATTAAATATTAATATTAATATTAAATTTGTAATTAGTTATAAGTTATGTTAATATTAATATTAATATTAAATAAATTATTAATAACTTAATACGTAAAAAAAATAATGTTATACTTGTTAGTTATTACTTATTAGTGAATTAAATTGAAAGTCGAATCGAAATGATATAATTAAATTTTTTTATTATTTTTTTTTTGTTTTTCACGAGCCACTCGGCTCGTTGAGCTCATTGGCACGAGCACGAGCTCGTGTCAACGAGCCGCTCGTCGTGGTTCAACCATGGTGATTGGCTCGTCCATGAGCTCGTGATTTTGACAAGTCGAGCCGCCCTCGACTCATGTTTTCGCGAGTCCAGCGGCTCAATCCATTTGCCACCTTTAGATTTTTCTTAACTTTCAATGTTTTTAGTTTATATATATATTCATCATTTGGTGATATACCATTTTGACTATGTCACTATGTTGAATTTATTATTTTTTAAAAACTCTACCCCATGGAAAATTTAAATTTGATCAAAATTCAACAAAAATAATTAAATCGAGTATGTTCAGGTGAGCAGTAATGGAGAACTTGAATGGGGTAGGTAAAAAAAATAAGCTTTTGACTATGCATGTGAACAAGAATTAGAATTTAAGCCTGTCTTGTTTAAAAAATGTTTTTAAGAGTGTGTTTGATATTGTTTAAAATGAGTATTTTTTAAATGAATAGTAATTTTTAAGAGCGTCTCCAAATTACTTTTTGACAAAACACATTTATAGAGTGTCTGGCGGCCACATCCGCCATTTTTATTTTTATTTTTTTTGTTTATTTTGGTATTTTTTAGGTGGACGTGTGGTTGAAAATTGAAGAAAGAAAATGTGTGTGGTTAAAAAGTAGTTTGAAAAATTGTGTTGTTTATAAATTGATTTATAAATTGTAGTAATTGCTTAAAAGAACAGTGTTTTATATTCTTTCAACTTTTCAACCACATATTTTACCTCAAAAAATATTTTTATTAAACACAACTTTTAACTTACAGAGAAAAAAAATTTACAGTAAACCATGTTTGGTATCAATTAAAATTAGTAACACTATTTAGTTTATAAACTGATTTATTTATAATTTTGAGATAAAAAGTATTAGTTGAAAATTAGAGAAAGAGAATGTGTGTAATTAAAAAATAATTTAAGAAATTCTGTGGTTTATAAAATGGTTTATAAACCATTTTTGCAAGTTTACCAAACACGTGCTAAGATGATTTTAATCTCCACCAAACGTGTATGTTTGGTATTGTTTAAAAATAGTTTTTTTTTTAAATGAATAGTGAATTTTAGAATAATTGATGGTTGAGATTTGGTTGAAAAGTAAAAAAAGTTGGGCTTGACTTTTGATGAATGGTTAAGATTGAATACTGTAGAAAAAAAATAATTTTTTAAAGAGTAATTTGAATTTACCACTGGTAGAGATATTTAGTCTTGTTTGGTGTAGATTAAAATTAATTTTTTAATAAATTTTGATAAAAGATGATGAAATGTGTGATTGAAAAGTTGTCAATCTCACAAAATGTGTAGATAAAATTAATTATTGATTTTGAATTTAAATTAAAATAAAATCTTAATAAGAAAAATGGGCTTAATATGCCCCTATTTGATTTAGCATATGTTGGGTAAACATTTTTTTATAATTTTTTTATAAACGGATGTCAACATTTCATTGGACAATTTTTATGAAAATTTAACATTTTTTATTGGTCAAATATTTTCGTCCACCATTTTTTACTTTTCAACAAAAATGAACTAATTAAATGTTGATACATAATCTTTTGGAAAAAAAAATAAAATTTAGAAACAAATTTTTACCAAACATGGACTTAGTAAAAATTAGATTTTTAGTGCATTTTGATAATATTAATTGAACTTATGATTGAAACATTGTAAATCTCATAAAATACGTGATTACCATTAATGGTCAATGACTTTGATATTATTCAACCAAACATAAACAATATGAATTTATTGATTTTGCATGTGGACTAGAACTGAAAAAATACAAATAAAGATTGACGTGAGTAGATAAAATTAATAGGTTAATATGGCAAGAATGACACATAAGCATCCATTTAATAACACTATTTGAATTATAAATTAATTTATTTATATTTTTGAGGTAAAAAGCATTAGTTAAAATTTGAAGAAAGAAACATGTGTGGTTAAAAAAAGATTTGAAAACTCATGTAATTTATAAACTGTTTTATAAACCACTTTATTTGATTTATCGAACGGATGCTAAGGGTCCGTTCAACGGTGTCAAGGGAATTTGAATTATAATATGATTTATTTGGATTTTTTAAGTAATATGTGTGTGATTAAAAATTGGAGTGAGAAAATGTGTATAATTAAAAGGCGGTATTAGAAATTGTGTGCATTATAATTTGCATTTTAAATTTCTACCAAACAGAGCCTAAATTATGCTATCAATTATACTAGGGATGACAATAATACCCACGAACTCGATATCCGATGGAGACTCGATATAAATGGTCGGGGATTACCAGACTAAATGGGTTCGTGGGTAGGGTATAGAGGTAAATTTTAAAACCCGACATGAGTATGAGTCGGGTGTGAGTTTTACTACAATACACATACCCGACCCGCATACCTATTAATTTCCTTTAAAAATTATAGAATTTAAAACAAAAGTGATTGTTTAAAAAAATAAAAAAAATAAAAAAAAAAATAGAACCCAAATATCTATTGACAGTGTTATCATCTAAACATTAATATGTTTAAACTATTTACTTTGTTAACGTCTAAAAGAATTGTTCAAATTCGCTTGTATAATTTTAACATATAATAAGTTTTTTTCAACTCAAATTCAAGTGAAGCCCAATATTTAATTGATTCAAGTTAATCCAGTACACCTATAACCTATTTATAGCCTAAAAAAATAATAAATAAATAAATAATTAATAATGGATTTTAAATTGGTATAGAAGCAAACCCGCCTCCGACCCGCACTCGACCCGCAATTTTTAAATGAGTATATGGGTAGGATATGGAGGTTGTAAATATTTAGTGGGTAGCTAGGGTACGGATTTGACAAACCCGATCCATTGCCATTATAATTATTATACGTTAAATTTTTTGAACAATTAAATTACTTACTAGAATAGAAACAAACTGTACATATTGTACGTTGTTAAATAAATGCACAAGTACGCGGTACATTCAACGACTTGGCAGTTGCTACTATACATAATTAACTGGATCATGCTACACACACAAAATAAATTACATACTGGATGATACACTATTCACATGGAGGGGGGTCCGCACACTGTGGGTATCTTACATGTGAGTGATGTGTTATCCAGTTTGTCAAACATTTTGTTTGTTTAGCATTATTCTAATTAACTTTATGCGTAAGATTTCTGACATAAAAATTATCACTGCGTAGCTGGATAATAAAATGTACCCAGTACTTTTAAATGAACAAACATTTAAATGCAATTAATAACGAGTGGAAAAGGGAAATATTAGCAATGCTTCAACTAACATCATTATCAAACTTTTGCTTTAAAATAATTTATTTTTAGTCAAATATGATAGTAAATAATTTATGATAGAAATATTATCAATGCTTCAACTAACATCATTATAAAACTTTTGCTTTAAAATAATTTATTTTTAGTCATATATGATAGTAAATAATTTATGATAAAGAAAAGACAATTTTGCATATGGAAGCTTGTCTAAATTATATAGGTGATTTTGTCAAAAGGTGATCAACAGTTGGAGTTGGTGAGTTGTTGGAATAATTTTAATCAAAAGATTCAAAGACAAGAAAAGAATGACAAAAAGAACCTACGGCACTATGTTATGATGTTTTCAATTGTGGGGTTTGGCTTAATTATCGTTTGATTGCTCCAAATCATGAGGCACTTTTCTGAGGAATTTTAGTTGGAGGAAATCGTGCTAATTTGGTGCACCTGCGACCAATGGTGGACGTAGACTTTTCGTCTTACTGGAGCATGATTTGTATTTTGCAGACGATTTGTACGGGGTTGCCCCGAAAATTTTTTTTTAGGAAGAAGATCGAAAATGAAAAAGTACTTGAATTTTTATTACAATTATTCTCTATGCGTTTTCATAATTTGATAACATTTCATTACATCATTGTCAATATTAAGTACAGATCATTCTCAATATTTGCTACATCAAATTTAAGAGTATCACTCCTAACATCCCCAATATTATCCCCGACGTTGAGACATATCTTCAATTTCAACATCAGTTTCTTCACCTAGTTTCTCAACTCTTTCATTCTAACTTCATTTTCATTACTTTGCTTATCAGAAAAAACATGAATTTACGCTTAAAATATTTTTTTCAAAACTGATACAAACAAATAAATAAATAATTGTAAACACATATTAGCCCTTAAATCTCAAATATTCCAATATAATTTTAGGGAATTAGGTAATAACTATGTTCAAGAATCAACTGATTTTTTTTATTTAAAAAAAAAAAGTCGAAATTTTACTGGGAAACGTGCCCCGACGGCCCCTAGCTGGGTCCGCCCCTGCCTGCGACATGGTAACAGTGCGTCCGGCTGCGGGATTAATTTCAAAAATTTTTGTAATAATTACATGTTTTAAATTACACAATTTTCCACATTACTTTTTAATCACGAATATTTTCTCTTTTCAATTTTTAACAACATATTTTACTTTAAAAAAATCAAATAAAAAAAAAACCCCAAACAATATAGCCGTCGAACACTCAAGTTTACCACCCTATGTGCTACCCGCTCACATGGGGTTTGTGAGACCTCATATATTAATTAGCGACCTCACACTCCATGTGAGGGAGGTGACACACAGAGTGTTATCCGGTGTGTTCAAATAACATGATTTTAAAAATGATGAAATTGAATAAAATTGATGGGCTGTCTTCGAAGTTCGAACCCAACGCAATAATATGTTGTTATATAATTCGATCGGCTTGATCCTCTTTACGCTTCAAATATGTCCTATCAAATAATTATTTATTTTACTGAACTTTAATTCTTTTCATGACTTTATGTAATTTTAATTTGTTACCTTGACGGCTTGACCAAATATATATATATAATTAATAATTTTTATTACATATATATTGTTCCCAAAAACTTCTCTGCATCACTATACTGTATGAAGTCAAAAGATTATAGCTTTCCTAAAACCTTCTCTACGTACATCTCTATAGAAAGTGAATATCAACAACTACATTAACTAATCGGTTAATAAACAAAGAAATAATTCAATATAATTTGAGTAAGTTTTCCCTCCAGTTGAGTGTGTTTTTTGTATTTGGAATCATTTCTTTTAGAAGAATATTTCTAAGGCTGCTTGAACTAACCCCACGAATCTTTTTATACTTTCTCATACAATTCTGCTAAATATATTATTTGCATGTCATGAAGATGGTGTATTTTGCCCACATATTTTGTTGTTTTAGGTTTAGGCGTCGACAAGTTTATACCTACGTACTTACTTTAACGTCAAAAGTCGTCAATTTTGTTAACAATTACTTGACAAATCTAATCGTAATTAACATATTTAAAAGATGTCATTCCTCGATAATTACATATATGTGAGTTCGTTTAGACATCTAGTCGATTGAAATTACAATTAGAATTCCTTGAGTTCAAACAGGAAAAAAAAAAAAAAAAAACCTTTGAATGATTAGTTTATAAAAAAGTTTATGTAATTACAAAAATCAACAAAGTTGTTTATTTTATTTTTTTACTTTAACATCCATTCTCCCGTGTATGTTAGGTTCATATTTAAAATGCTTATAACGTTTACAAATTCCAAAAATAGTTGACGAAGAGGATTGAATCATAATCTTCACAATTCATCTAAAAGTTTAAGTTATTAAAAAAAAAAAAAAAAAAAAAAAAATTAATTCTATCTTAAGTCCATTACTTTTTTTCTTACTTATAATTTCTTTTTCTTTAATTTTTACATTCACGTACGCGCGCGATATAGTAAGAGATAATTGGAACTAGGAGTATTGTGCGGCCAAAATAAAATTTAAACAATTGTTTAATCACTTTTAATCAGAAATTTCATTGCTAAGTGGTAAATTATGGATTTGATAATTGTAACAAGCAAAACCACTTTGTCTTCATTTAATAGATTAATTAACCACTTTGTCTAGCTCCGTTAGTGTTTTTTCATAGTTTCTCAAGCTTGGTAAATAAGGAGAGTTGCGGTAAACTGATAGTTAACCTTGTTTAATTACACAAAATTTTCCATGGAAAATGGAATATGTTTTTCAATTCCCACTTTTAGTTTGTTTGTTTGATAAAATTTTTCATGTAAAACTTTTTTCGCGGATCCCACTTTTTCTTCCATTTTCCTTGATTTGGTGGAAAAGATTTTCTTTGGGTTTTGGTGGAAAAATGTTTTCCATGATAGATGGAAAATGATTTTGGATACGTTTAATCAATTTTGTTGTTGTTAATTGACTTATTTTCTTTCCAAAAAATAACATTATCATCATCAAGTACAAATATATTTAAAAAGTTAAAAAAAAAAAAATTTTGATTAAAATAACAAAAAATTACTTTATTTTCCATGGAAAATAATGTCAATCAAACAACAAAAGTTGGAAAATTCTCTACTTTTTCCACCTAGAAAATTAAACCAATCAAACACATTAAACTTCTAATTCCCAGTAATTCAATTACATAGAATTCAATTCCCTGAAATTCATTTTCTTTCCACCCAAATTCCACCCTCGTTATCAAACGGACTCTTACAACATTTATCTTTATCATGTTTAAGATAATTCATCACATTTTATTGCAATTTTAATTTCTAATTGTCAATTATTGATTTGATCATTTTAACAAAGTTAATTTGTCCTTATCTTTCTAAGGAATAAAAGTTTTGGGTGGCAAAATAAAGTAACGCAAGCAGAAAACGATATAAAGAACAAAGAAACAAAATTTCTTTAGCACGCTAGCTATGGAATGTATTAAAAAAAAAAAAAAAAAAAAAATCATTCATCAAATTGGACCAACTGGAAATTGAAGAAGAAACTCACTTGAATTTTACCAAATGAAATTGCAACCTACATAGAGTGTGTTTGATCCATATTTTTTGAAAAAATTTGTGGTTATGAATAGAGTATTTTTGAGAGATTTTTATAGTTAAAAAATGTTTGAAAAGTAAAAAACGATAAACTTGACTAAAATGGGTTATTGAGATTCGAATGTCGAATAAATTTTATTTTCAAAAAAGGGGGCAAACAAGGGCATATAATTCTACATTAAAATTATATAAAGTGGCCTGCAATTTATTTTAATTTTTTCAGACCTCATGCACTTAGAATCAAATATAAGGAGGAAAATGGAGCCTCTCTTTTATAAAATATACACATTACGATCTAGATTAAATTCTTTAATTCGAAGATTCGTGATAATACTATCTAAAATTGAGTCATCGTCGCTTATTACTCTTTTTATTGTTTCAAGCCCTACTTTTACACTCTCATGTTCTTGCAACCTCTTCGTGTGCTCTCCTTCTGGTGGTAATGTTACTTTTCTTCTCTTGTGCACTAAACATCGTTATACACTACAAGAAATCGAATCAACAGCGACGACTTCGCTGAAAGCCTAAAAATCGTTGCTATAGATCAATAGCGACGACTTTAGGCCCGTAACTGAAAGTCAATAGCGACGATACCGTCGTCTCTATTTCTTCGGAGGCTAGCTATTGCGACGACAATTAGCGACGGCATAGTCGTCTCTAATAACGAAAAATATTTTATCATTAATTTATTAATTTAATTTGACCCGATCCGACCCATTTTGAACTCGGCCCGGATTTGAACCCGACCCGAATATCAAGTATTTATTTTTAATTCATATGATGATAGTGCTGGCTTGGAGACTCGAAATCTTGACCAAGTAGTTGGGTGAGTGATGTCCCAAGCATTCTGACAAATAAATTCTTGTGTCTTATTTTGTTTTAAGTAATATATAATAGTTAACTTTAATGAATCACATTTTAATAATAATAGTATATAAACATTTGTTACAACACATTGACTTTAATATTATTTTTATAAATATCGAAATGCATTATTCCACCCAAAAAAAAAAATCGAAAATCGAACCTATAGAGACAACATAGTCGTCGCAATAGTGTATGTTTTTGCGACGACATATTTTTGTCGTCGCAATTTTTTGCGACAACAAAAAAAGTCGTCACTAATACCAAGGCAATTGCGACGACAATTTATGTCGTCGCTATAGGGTCGGGTATTTGAGACGACAAAAATGTCGTCGCAATAGTCTTGGTATTAGCGACGACTTTTTTTGTCATCGTTTTTTGTCCGATTTCTTGTAGTGATATGCAAAGACTATGATGACATGGTTGGGTATAGACTTGTTAAATATTGACATTTTTTTCATAAACGATAACATTTAATGGCGGTTTTTATTTATGATTTTGGTTAATTATATTAAGTAAAAGATTGTTTGGTTCACCAATAATAGCAAAAGAATTTGAACTTTAATTAATTGTCAGGGAATTTTACTAAGTACAGGTGTAAGATTTTAAGATATGCAATGATCAAATTAACTAAAGTTTGATCAAAGCTTGTAATGATATCATCTTTTATTAGTTTTTAACCTTTTCATATTTTTTTTGTAATACTTGTAATGGGAATATTAAACTTTTTCCCACAAAATGAAAAAGATGGTCATTTCGTTCATCTTAATTAAAAGAAAGTAAAACAAGAAGGAAAAAGAAACCATTATGTATCAGCAAAGCTAAATCAAAAGTATTGTAGCACATTCTTTGAGGAGATTGTTGAAGCAAAAGTGTTGTAGGCCATTCCGAATATGAAATTGTCATTAATCGTTTAAAGGCTGGCTTAGCTAAGCGTCTAAATGCAACAGTACGAGGAACGGAATCATTCGTGTGGCTAACTTAGCTAAGTCGTTCTAAAAAATTTGCTCTCCTACCCATGGTACCCATAAGAGAGGGGAAGGAGAGTGGAATGGGGGTGGGTGTCGGGGCTAACTGCCGCTGACGCCATAGGTGATGGGGTTTTGTGAGGGAGGCGTGTAGGAGAGCAAAGACTAATAAGAGAGGGGAAGGAGGGTGGAATGGGGATGGGTGTGGGGGCTCAGGCTACCTACCTACCACCCACGCCATAGGGGATGAGGTTTTGTGAGGGGACGGGTATTTGCTATCCTATCTGCTGGGGTAGGAGAGCAAAATTGATAGTTCTAAATAATAGTTAGAGAAACTAAATGTTGCTCAGACATCTAAAAATTAGAAATTTCTGAGGAAATAAAAACGAAAAGAAAGATGCATGAATAATAGCAACGTTGACGATGACGACAACAACAACAATAATTTTCATTATTGGTGGAGAATCAATTTGGTAAGAAGAATAAATTTTCATTTAGAAGCTGTTGGGAATTACACGTTGATTCCCCCTTCATTAACTCACATGATCTTTTTGATGTTCAAGAAATAATTGAGCAATAAGAAAATAAATAACAACGACGCAAAATTTTCGGATCGTCAAAGTCTTTCACTATATAATAAATTGTTACAAATATATAGAATTTCACTCACCAACTCAATCTCATAAACTACAGAGAAAATACTAATAATAAACTTCTATCTAACCCAAGTTTCTACCATTTGATTTATCCTACAAAGAGTTCACAAGAAACTATAAAGATAAAACTCTCCAATTTTCTCTCTAATTAGTCTTACATAAGATTCACAATATTATGGCTCCCTAACACACATATTTATAGGTAAAAAACAACACCTAGAATATATAGAATTCGTATCCAAGTAAGTTTCCTTATTGAAGTAGAATACCAAAATAAAGTCTTTTATTTTCCTTTTCACCTTTAACTTGGTCTCCAAGTTAACCACTTTAATAGGGAAATCAATTGTCCAAGATATTTTCATTCTTAATTTTGGTCAAATATCCCAACAATCTCCACCTTGACACAAATTCATCTGAGCCAAAATATTCAAAAATTAATCATTGGGTAAACAGGCAAGCTTTTTTCACTTTGACGATCTCATACTCCACCATATGAGTATAATCATTCAGAATTATCAACGAACTCCGAGCTTTTCACCGGCTCATGTCGAAAACAAAATTGCTGAAAAATTATGGTGCAACTCCCATTGTTTGATTTTCCGTGGAAGCTTATCAGCCATCGACATCAATCCAACCACACACCTTGCATCCAAGTCAAATCAATGTTGTGTGCGAACACATGTACCCGCCAGTAAGAACACATCATCTATCATGGCAACTGGCATCATGCCATGAGGATGTCACATCTTACTCAGAGTACATCATCACCGCTCTCCACCAGGAGAGTCGCATTGCCCACATTCGAGCAGTCAGTCGAGTCTACTCCACCTTTTGGACAGTTTCTTCTTACGTGACCGGATTGTCCACAGTTCCAACATACAACTTTCTTCTTCATAGAGTTACCCCTCTTCCACTTTTCAGTAACAAGCAAATTATTTTCAGATGAATTATCACCTCCACCCAATCTCCGTTCTTCAGAGATCAACTTACTTGTAACTTCTGCAAAGTCCACCGTTTCCTTCCCGTACATCAAAATCGGCTTGATGTGCTCAAACATGGATGGAAAAGACTAGATGAGCCTCAACGCTTTATCATCATCTTCAACTTTGACTCCAATAGATTCAAGTTCAGAAACAATCCCATTAAGAACACTAAGATGGTCAAAGATTTTTGTACCTGCGCTCATTCTCAACAAATGAAACTGTTCCTTCAGATACAAGCGATTTGACAAGTTCTTCATCTGATACAATTCTTCCAGTTTTTCCCAAAGTTCCCTAGCAGCAGATATCCATGAATATTTACAAGAACATTCTTGGCCAAACAAAGTCGTATTGTACTAGCAGCTCTCAAATCCAAATCTTCCCAATCTTCATCAATATTACTGGATTCAATTTCTTTTTCTTTGTCAGAACTCTCAGTTGGTTTTCCTTTCAAAGCTTTGTGCAGACCAGGCTGAATTAAAATATCCTTGACTTGTACTTGCCACAAGTCAAAATTAATTCTTCCATCAAATTTCTACACGTCGTACTTGACAGACATATTTTCTTTTGCTCCAATAAAATCTTCGAACCACCTGAAGCTCTGATACCACTTGTTGGGAATTACACGTTGATTCCCCTTCTTTAACCCACAGGATCTTTTTGATGTTCAAGAAATAATTGAGCAACAAGAAAATAAATAACAGCGACGCAAGATTTTCGGATCGCAAAAGTCTTTCACTATATAATAAATTATTACAAAAATGTAGAATTTCACTCACCAACCCAATCTCATAGACTACAGAGAAAATACTAATAATAAACTTCTATCTAACCCAAGTTTCTACCCTTTGATTTATCCTACAAAGAGTTCACAAGAAACTATAAAGATAAAACTCTCCAATTTTCTCTCTAATTAGTCTTACATAAGATTCACAATATTATGGCTCCCTAACACACATATTTATAGGTAAAAAACAACACCTAGAATATATAGAATTCGTGTCCAAGTAAGTTTCCTTATTGAAGTAGAATACCAAAATAAAGTCTTTTATTTTCCTTTTCACCTTTAACTTGGTCTCCAAGTTAACCATTTTAATAGGGAAATCAATTGTCCAAGATATTCTCATTCTTAATTTGGGTCAAATATCCCAACAAAATCATGGTAGACGAATCTCATTCTCTACCCACGTATACTCCACCACGATACGCAACGCAACACAACACGACACAATAAAACATCACTCATAAACGCGCGTGCCCAAAGGCATGCGTCTTCTTTTTCCCTCTCTCTGTTTTCTCTCTTGCTCGTCTTCTCTCTCTCTCTCTCTCTCTCTCTCACGTCAATCCTTTGGCTACTCACTATTCTTCAACTGTGATCATCTCCATTTATAATAAAATATGTTAAAAACTTACCTAATTACAATTTAGATTAATTTTCTAATTGTATTACGATTCCTTAATTATTTTTCATGTATAATAATACCAATAATATTTTATTCCTTTTCCAATTGGTATTATATATACAAAGAAAATACTCTTAATCTAATCAAACGAATTTAATTTTCTTGTCAAACAAGAATTCTTTATTCCATAATATTTTGGGTAAAAAAAAACCCCAACAGACCCATCATTTGTAAACACCGAAGTTGAGGGGGGCATCCGGGGACAATGGTCCCGTTAATGTTGTTGAGATTGAGGAAAGACAATCCAAAATTGGGGAATTTTTTATTGTAATTATTTACCATTGTAATTAATTACAAAATTGATATGAAGTTACAATTGTAATGAATTGTAAACTGTAATTAATGTGAATGTAACTAATTCAATCAATTTTAACCAAAAAAAAAATCTGTTATGTTTTACAAATTGTATTTAATTACAGATATAATTAGATTGCAATTGTAATTTAGTACAAATTTTAATTCATTGTAGAACGTTCAGGAAATCAGGCTCGTTTTTTATATTTACAATGATTCAACACAATAAATAAGCAATTAAAGAGAGGGTTTGGAAATTGAAATTTCGAGTAACTTATAATATACAATTAAGTTATAATCGTAATTAATTAATTACACGATGCAATTAAGTTTTAATTTTAATTAAGTTATAATTTTAATTAATCGAAAAATTGAAATTAAATTAAAACTGTAATTAATTACAAAATATAATTCAATACAAAATGTAATTAAGGAGAAACAGAATTCTTTGAAGTGTTGAAGGACATTTTTTCACCACCAAGTTGTAACTAATTATAATTTGTAACTAATTAAATTAATTTCAAAAGAAAAGTGAAATTTGTAATTAATTACAATTTGCAACTAATTCAATTAAATCTAGCATGTTTTGTAAATTCATTAATTACAATTGACATTAAATTAAAATTATAATTAATTACAAAATTTAATTCAATACAAAATCTAATTAAGGAGAAACAGAATTATTTGGAGTGTTGAAGTACATTTTTTCACCACCGGCAAGCTCCGTCAAGTGATCAACCTTAATTTCCTGTCTATTTCCACCATATTGCCTATCTGTTTAAGTTTCAATATAAACCTCTGCTTGGGACTAGATGAATTCTGATCTTGCAATTTTTATTGTTATTGTGGGGCCCCATGTGATTCGAGATATATCTTCTCTTCGTTACTAGCTTCAATTGTGGAGGGTTTAGAATATTCTAATTTTGTAGAATCGGTTTGATTGAGGTCTTGATCTCCAATGCCCAGGCTTTGAGTCACAAATCTATTAATGTCCCACTCGCCTTCTTCAATGGAAGGAGTGGAATACACTGGAGAAGAGTCCATGTGATGCTGATGGTCATGGATTTGAGTGTGCAGTTGATAATTCGATCTCCACCACCAGAACAATTATGAGTTGATTCACTAAGGAAAATCCAATGATTCAAAGTTACGATTGGCCTTGTTGTCTCTTCTTCTATCTCCGCCCATAATTTACCTGATTTTGAGAATATGTTTTACATTGTTAAAATATCTTTTAAAATACTTGAAATTCAAAAATAAGTATAAACTGATATTTATTCAGAAATCAGGTCTTAATTAAGTTATTTAATATATATATAATTCCAGTAAGTAACACAATTAGCGTGTATATAGATAGTAACAACATTTTCGCAATAAATAAAACAAAAATCATTTACCTAAATATCCGCCCACAATACATATCTGTTACATTCCATTCACGTATACCCATTAATCACGAAACTTCCTTACCCCCACACCGTTCTCTGCAGAAACCTAAATCTACTTGGCGTCGTGCCTCCATTGAAATCAAACTAAGCTTCGAAGCCGAAGGAGAAAACATTGTGCAAATGTTTGAGAATAGGAGTCCGGACAAGAAAAGGAAGCGAGGAGACAAAAAGCACACCGGAGGAAAAGAAATTCAGGCAGTTGGAGTTAGTCGAAGAACACAAACACCAGCGGTATGTATGCTAAATGAATTCATTTGTGACCTAAGAATGCATTAAATAGTATGGGTGAACTTATCTAGTAAGGATTCGTGCGAAGGATTTCTTAAATCTGACCTCAATTTTTTATGTAAACGATTTGGGCATTAATGGCAATGTAATCGAGAAAATTAAATAAAACGTTAAATCCCCTGTATTTACACTTGTGACCTTAATCCATCAACTTTGTGACCTAAAGTCAATTGTTTTTTCAGAACGGTTTTGTTATGATTGTGACCATGAAATTTGACTTGGGCATAGGTACTGTGACCTGAATTTGGATTGGAGTCTGTGAATGTGACCGGAAACTGTTGTGAATGTGCCCTTGATATTTTATCTGGGAATAAGAAATGTGACTTTATGACTGACATTTTTCTTGCTTAGCTCCTTTGATGCCAAGAACCTGGTTAATGATGCTTGACCCACTCTCTACAGGTGCCTTTTCTGGTGCCTTTGCTCTTACTGCATACATTACTCCAAAACCTCCTCAAAACCCAATCCTCATATTCAACCAAATTTCCCATTTTCCTCACAAATAAACTAACTTATCAAAACTCAGAAAATGGTTTCTGAAAAAAATTCATTGTTCCTTCTTTTGAATCTGTTTATGTAGTTGTCAGAATATATGTTCTGAAAGTGACCTGAAAATGGATTGGTGAATGTGAATGTGACCTGAAATTGTTGTGAATCTGACTTTGACATTTGATTTGGGAATAAGAAATGTGACATGAAATTGGACATGTGCATACAAATGTAACCTGAAATTGGAGCAAATAAGGCTATCTATATTGTAACAGTTAATGAATGTTTCTTTAACAATTGTGACTTTGTGCATACCCATGTGACCTTAACTTTAAATTAAACTTTTTTGTTTTACAAATGCATACATGTACAATTGTGACATTATTTTTTACTCTTTTAATATGTTCCCATTATTTTGTTCTTTTTAGATATCATGGAAATACTTAATACCAGAAACTAACTGGTTTCCGGGGAAAATCACATCAAACATCACAAAGAATGCACTGACGAATTTCAAGTCCAAACTTAGTGATGAGCAGAAACATATACTGTCAGCGACTTTTTTCTCATATTATCTTGACTACCATGAGATTATCTTGCAGCCGCAATTGATACATTATTTTCTCCTCCGAATGGTAAAACAATCCAATCCACATGAGTTGTGGTTTCACATTTCTGGGAGATATGTCAGGTTCGCGCTACCTAAATTTACTTTAGTGACCGACTTGAGATACGTTGGCGTCGACAATCGGAGCAACATGGCCATGTTACCATCTACACTAAAGGATACTTACTTCGGGCATCTGACATCAGTAAGAAACGAAGACATAAGAGATGTGTTTCTTGGGGTCACTGGGGCACCTGATCTCGATGTCGTACGACTTGGAATCCTATATTTGCTTACATCTTACTTTTTCTCCACGTCGTACAAAAAAACAGTTGAGGAGTTCTTTTTCCCAATAGTCGAAGACTTTGATGCTATGGGGAGGTTCCCATGGGGTAAAGAACTGTTTGAAATGACAATTATGTCACTAAAGGATGCCTTGGGGAAGAGAAATATTACTACTGTCTAGGGGGTTTTCTAATAGCATTTCAAGTTTGGATTTATGAGACTATTCCAACACTGAATGGCAGAATAGCAACTAGGATTCAGATGACGTTCCCTAGAATTCAGAATTGGTGAGCTGACAAGATCCATGTGTATTCCACACTAGATGAGAAGATTTTCTCAAATTCTAATGTAAGTGAATTAACTTTCATATCAACTGAACTTTATATCAGGAATGTTATCTTAGATTAGCTGAATGATATACTTGATCACCTATCAAATGTGGGATGTATAATTGAGGTCACCTTCACATGCATATTTTGATAATATTTTTAATACATCGAACATCATGAATCCTGTGTCATATTTTAAATTCCAATGTTTTTATCAGTATGAGCATTAGGTAACATCTTACAATCTACAGTCTGATTAGGCGTACATCTACTAGGTCACATGCACATATTGTCAGGTCACAGGCAAAAAGAAATCAGCAAAACAAAGGCACTCTGTTGGGACACGTTTAAAATGCATGAACATTTTTACAGCAACATTTTGCACATAAATATTTACAATTCAGGGCGCATTTTCATGTTTACCATTTTCAAATCTTTGATGCATAGGTCGAAGTATGTGACCTAGATCCTAGCCCAATGGAGATTGCACAAAATCATATGGTTGGGGTGACATATGTCAAACCACGACAACCAGGAGAGGAGGTTTCTGACTGGTCGTATAAACATGCCTCAAAATCCAGGACAAAACCATTGCTTATTACTGACGGGAGATTGGGCCATGCGAGTGACATTAGCAACGAAGATGATGATTTTTTCGACCCTCCTCCACAACAAGCCACAAGCACGATGATGAGTTTGATAACATGACTTACCAGGAGAGGCTGGCATTAGATGAGGCTAACTTCATGCATTCGACAGAACCCTACTACATTCCTACAATGAATATACTGATGACTCGCAGCCAGAAGAGGAGCCTGCTCCTAACACTGTATCTTGTTAATTATTTATTCAAAAAAAATATATTATTGACAATGTAAACATTCTAATTTTTGCAACCCATATGTGTTGCAGGAGTATGACAGATGGAAGAATGAGGTGACAACGCAAATATCTGAGGTTCAAACGTAGAACAAGAGACTGACTGGGGAGGTGAATGAATTGAGATCACAACTCAAACTTGTGCAGTTCTATAGATCAGGCCTACTTAATGTCATTTTGAATTCACAACATGATATAAAGAATGAGTTGAATGAATTAAGTTTTGAACTCCAATTCTTGTCCGATTCTGTGTCTACAATGATATCAAGTGCACTAGAAACCTTCCAAAACAGCTTCAAGGATAAGTCGCAGCCACATGATGTTCCTGTTCCCCAGGAGGTACACTTTTTGTGTGGTAACCTGAATTTCATTTCTTGATATGTTGCAAAAATATAGTACATTACAAACATGGTTTCATTGGAAATGTATGTAGGCTCCAAATTCAAGTCAACTATCTGATGTCAAGGGAAAGGGGAAGATGTACCCAGAGGATGATGCCTTGATAACAGTTGCATTCAAGAGCCCTTCTTTTGATATAGGCATGGGCCACAGATAGTCGCCGGAACAAACTATCACACCTTTTGGAATGGGAACACATGGAGAGCCACAGGGAAAATTAGACAAAATAATTGCTGCTGTAGTGCAGGAATGTGAAGAAATGAAGCAGCAGGTAAGGACAATAAAACACTCATTCAAATATCTAAATGAACATGCACAATATTAAATGACCTCTCGCTTATAGCTTGTGACCTCATATGTGAATGCATGCAGTCAAGAACACCAGGACTGCCAGTGAAGAGAGCAACACGGCTTCCTAGGTCACTGAGGTCTCCCTTTCTTGCTGGTGAAGAGAAACACATCAAACCATCCAAACATATTCTTGTTTTTCAGAAGTACAACCAGCATGCGGATGAATCCGATATAAAGACGTTCAACAACTAGTTTAATAGGGGTTATAAGCCTAATAACAAGTAAGTCTTTTGATTCTGTTTTCAAAGTTGTAACTAATTAACCTTTTTTATATAAGTTTTGTGAACATGAAATATTATTTCATGTGCAGGAAAAAATTCAGTGACGATGACGATGTGATATACCCCCATTTCAAATTGGACATGTTCCAGTTGGTTCCAAAATATGGTGGCATGACCTTATCAACCCCAACTCTTCGCTATGTAGCACGGTAAGATCACAAACACCTGTATTAAGATCGCGATGTCACATAGTATATTTAACATTGAATTTGTTTAATATTACAGCACATTGATGCGTGCTTCCATTTTATACGGCACCTAGCAAAACATGGTGCTAACATACGGGGAAGGTTCACTACAACAGACTCATCGTTTCAAGGATTACTGAAACCTTTGTTTATAAAGTTCATGACTGACCCATCAGTGCTATCTTCTGCAACTTATTTCAAAGAGGTCATGACGGGGGGACGATTGGAATTGAACTCCCCATGGGCTGAGGTTGATTACGTGCTTATTCCAATATTTCCATCTAACAAGGCACACTGGATGCTTGCCTTGCTCAACATCAAAAATTACAGGATGACAATCTTCAACTCCTGATCCAGGACATACCGAAGCAATATGGTCTTTGAGGGGGTTCAAGCATTTTACAAGCTCATCCCGGCTTTGATGAAAGAAATTGGTATTTGGAGTAGAGCATCCAACATGCCTAACAAAGATCAACCGCATCTTAGGTTGGACATGGCAGAGGGCATCCCCCAACAAAAAAATGGGTGCGTTTCCCACATTTTATTAACCAAGGAATGTTTCTTTATTTCATACATTTTATTAATGTGAACTTCTTTTGACGGGCCCAAGCATGATTGCGACATTTTTGTCAATTAATATGCGCTATACCTATTGCATCAGAACATGAAGTCAATGCCTATGGACTTTGATGCCAAAGTTGCACGATTGGATGTAGCTGCTTCCCTGTTCAAGCACCGTGAAATTAGGAAAATAACAAATCGTGTTACACCTAATGTTGAAAGCATTGTCATAGATGAAGAGTGATTTCGCGTGCTTCCGTGTTCTAGATATTTTAATATTTTTGTAACAGTACAAGACTAATGGTGTTAGTGTTTTTGGTGAAATATAGATGTACATAACCACATTTCAGCTAGGGATGGCAAAACGACTCGTCGGCTCGGGCTCGGCTCGGAAAAAGCTCGGGCTAAGCTCGGCTCGCTGCTCGCGGCTCGAGATTTCGAGCCAAAGCTCGAGCCGAGCTTTTTTTTGAGAGACGGATTTTGGCTCGGCTCGGCTCGGGCAAAAAAAAACCCCGCTAAAAAAGCTCGATGGGAGCTTGAGCAATGAATTTCGACCACGAGCTCGGTCCAACTTGCTATATATACACATTTTCAAACAAATTTTATGAATTTTTGCTATAAAAATTTAAAAGAATTAAAAGCTCGGGACTTGGCTCAGCTCAGCTCAGAAAAAGCTCGAGCTAAAGCTTGAGTCGAGCCTTATTTTTGGAGAAGAGCTTTAGCTCGGCTCTGTTCGGTTCGGTTCGGGCCAAAAAAAGCTCGAGCCTTGATCTTCGGCTCGTTGACATCCCTAATTTCAGCTAGTTGGTGTTCCATGGATGTAAAACATTTTATTTTATATTTTTTAAAATCTATATCACTGCTTCCCTTTACTCATTGTGACTTTATCAATTACTAATACATAGGAATTTATGCAAAGATGTTGGTGTATGATCTTAGTTTTAATACAGGTCACTTTTAAATGTTCACATTTCATATTCACCCTCTGCAGTTGATTTTCTAGAATCAGAGGTCACTATTGATAAATGGCATGATTCAGAATGACAGAAGCATTTAGGTCACAATTACAATGTACAGAATTTACTTCTGAATACTGTAATCAAGCTTTGGTCACATTTACAGTTCATCAGGTCACGTTCATGTTTATCACATTCCATATTTCATCCTCCACAGTTGACTTTACTGGAAAATTACAATGAACCCTGTAATTTAGATTCACCATTGTGTAATGTGTAATGTCAGGATTCAAGCATGATATAAGCATTAGGTCAAATATTAAATTTGATCAGGTCACATGCATGTTTCATTTTCCTCCTGTGCAGTTGAATTCCTGGAATCAGAGGTCACTTTTGCATATTGTCATGATTCATAATGATATAACCATTAGGTCACACTTACATTTCATTAGTTCACATTCACATTTCTCAGATTCCATATTCTTCCTACAAAGTTCAATATCAGGAACCCTATAATTTAAATCCACTCTTGTATAATGTAAGGACCTAGAGTACCATAAGAATTAGGTCACATTTAAAACCTACAACATTTTCTTTTTAGATTAATGTATTCATTGTGTGGTCACATTTACATTTAATCAGGTCAAATTCACATTCTTCACATTCCATGATCATCCTGCACAGTTGAATTGCTCGAAGTTACAAGTACCCCTGTAATTTAAAATCACTATTGTGAACTGGCAGGTTTCATAATGATATACGCATTAGGTCACATTCACATTTCTCCAGGTCACATTCACAAATTCACATTTTCATATTCATCTTGTACCGTTTAACCCCTGCAACAAGAGGTAACATTTTTAAATGTGAAACCATGATATTAATCATTAGGTCACATTAAAATTAAAGGGCCTAACCTAATATGTTTATTGTAATCATGATTACCAAAGATATGAACAAAACATAACCTACTTACACACATTGAACTACATGATTACAAATTCGAATATAATAAACAAATCTTCTAACAATTTATATTCATTAATTCAACCCAACATCCTACATCAATGTTTTCAATATAAAAGCTTATTGAACATCAAGTAACAAATTAAAGACATCATAAAGAAATACTTTCACATCAACGACTACTAGTCATAAAAATTTATTTACTTATGCATCCTGCACTCTTCTGACTGATGGGAAACAAACTTGTACAAGACCGGCGGTTGTGCCCCCTCCCGCCACATCATCCTCATTTCATCTTCGATTTTCCTTCACAAGTTGATCTCTTCCTCTTCTCCGATGGTCTGCCCATACTCCTCTTCTGGTTGGGAGGTAACACAACAACTTTAGTAACTTCATCTGGCAATTTCCATTCACTGGGATTGCCTAGTGGGAATACACTGTCTCGGTATGTAGACTTATAAGCATTGCTTGTGTAATAGTAAGAACAATATTCATCGGGATCCCACTTTGTGAATGCTATCACATCTAGAGCATGTGGATATGGCATATGGTAAACCTGAATCATCCTACATGTACATTTACGCTGCTCTATATCGACCACGAAGGATGCAGATTCATATAGTACTGAATACATTGCATGATTTGATGGTGACACCTGAAACAATTCCCAACATTCATGATTATAGCTGTAAATTAACAAATGCAACGTTACAACAAGGCCGCAAATTATACTATTACCCTTAGGCTCCGTAGTTCCGTGCTACAACCTCTCAACAATTTCTTGTACTTGCTTGAAAGCTTTGTGAATGTGCCTTGTGCACTGTCCCTATTTTTGCAGAACCAGTTTTGTACTGTTTGCCTCAATGACTCTAGCAACGACACTATAGGAAAGTTTTTGGCTGATTTTGTCACAGCATTAACTGATTCTACTATGTTAGACGCCATCGTTGAATACCTGTTTTCGGGCATGTGGTATCTAGACCACTTTTCATAACCCACTTCTCGCTGAAAGAAATAAGTTCAGTAAACAAGAAATTCATTAGTTACAGCTTTACGTATACACGTAAAAACACCAAATAATGGACTAATTTATCATACTTACCAAATAACCCCTAATACCTTCATCAATAGCGTCCAATTGCAACATTTAGTATTCGAACTCTGAGAATGTATAAGCACGTACAGCGTAATTATACAGTTATGTTATATTGTGACCTGATTTCCCGTAATGCTTCTTCAGATTCTGCAGTAAGTGATACGATCATATACCATGACATGTTCCAGGATATACACTTTCTATACCCTTCCTTATACTCTCGTGACGATCCGATACAAAACATAGACCTTCTCTTGTACCATATGCCTTCTTCAACTGTTCAAAAAACCATTTCAACGATCTATCATTCTCACTATCACTAATACCAAATGCTAGTATAAAAATGCTATTTTTTGCATCCTACGTACATGTTGTAAATAGAGTACCATCGTATTGTCCATTCAAATAAGTTCCATCAACAACAATTATAGGCCTACAATGCATCCATCCACGAATTGAGGCACCTATGGCCATGAAACAATATCTGAACCTATTATCAGTATCAATATGAATCCCTGTGACCGACCCTGGGTTATTTCGTTCAATCATATGCAAAAAAACCCGGTAGTCGGTACATGTTGAAATGATTCTTCTGGGTCTCCCCTGATCAATCTCAAAGTCTTCTCCCTTGATCTCCAAGCTTTAACGTAATTTAGCGAAACCCCATAAGTGTGCAGCATGTCGTTGCATATGTCGTTTGGTTTGTAAGTTGTGCGACTTGAGCTAAATTTGTATTTAATGTATGAAGACACAACTGCAGTTGATACTTGCCTATGTGACCCCAAAACTATGTTGGAACCACATGTATGACCATCATGAATGTATCTAATCATGAATAGGTCAGTTTTTCCCAATCTAGATAACCTGCAAATCCAATTGCAGGTGTCATTTGAGCATTTCACAACATATTCCTTCTTGTCCGACCTGAGAACGACGAATTCAAACATATGCTGTATTGCATAAAAGGACATGCTCAATTTGAGTACTTCTTTGTTCTTGAAAATCCTATTCACCTCTACATCCCTGGCATCAGGGTTTGTTACAGTGATGTCAACTGTTTCATCAAATATTACATCTGGCTCAGTGGTCATAGCACATATGTCTAATGCAAATCCATATGTCGAATGTTGATCTACATTGCAACCATGATTGACTTCAATTGGCTCCATGAAGTTGAAATTACCTGGTCTATGCACCCTTTCCAATAAGGTGATCTCAATTGTCACAGGATATTTCGAGTGATCTTTATTCACATTCTTCAATGTTAGATAGGACATCACAATATTATCATTCTTTATTCTTACTGGGTTTATGTCACCGCTCAATTCATAGCTCATTGACACTGCCACCTTGTTTTGGTCTATTCCAAACTCCGTTATTACTATGTCCACGAAGTTAGTGTAGTTGCATCCTTCATCAATCACTAACAAGGCGGATTGCGACCCAAAAATCGCACACTCATGTACATAGCCCATTCCTGTATGTGCAATTAAACTGCGTTAATGAGGAAATAATATCAAACTACGAATATGTGACCTCGTCACAAAATATCAGGCTTATCTAATAGAAATTGCAATTTGTAGTATGAAAAAGCAACGTGATATCGTCACAAAACTATCCTTCTCACATGCATACAAACTACCACTTACTGGCTGTAATTTGTGAAATTGGATCCATTTATCACCACAAGCAATAAACATTTTTGCATCAGAGTGTGAACTACATACACAACTATCTGAATTCAGAGCCCGTTGATAGAGCCTACATCAGACAACGAAGATGAAATGTGACCTCAATCATTATTTTCGAACATGCTTTACATTTGTAATATGGGCCATTAAATGTGACCTCGACACACATCTATCCATTTCACTCGCCTACAGACTCGCACTTACTGACGGTCATTTTTTGCAGTGGTTCCATTTAACACAACATGCACTAAACAGTTTCGCTTCATATCGCGAACTACATATAACACTATCTACATGCAGAGTCCGATCACCTAGACAACGAATATTAAATGTGACCTCATTAGTATTGAAGAATACAGTCCAGCAGTAAGTAATACGAAACATCACGTGTCCTCATGACAATTCTACCCAATTTACATTCATACAGACTCACAATTACTGCAATTCATTTCTGGAAGTGGATCCATTTACTACCAGATGCAATGAATTTTTTGGCATAATGGCGCGACAAAAATATACAACTGTCTAAATGCAGAGCCCTATGACAGACCAGCATCACACAACAAAAATCAATTGTGACCTTAATCATTAATGTAGCAAAAAGGTAATCGATCTTACCGAACTTCACTGTGTCCTGGTCACCCTTTATAATTAACTGTGATGTAATTACAATTGCTTAGTAATTTCACAAAGAATGTCGATGAAATCTTCTATGACTTCCTTCTGTATTTTCCTTTTCAATCGGTTCTTAAACTGATGTTGTGCGTCAATTGAGTGATATTAAATGTCGATTTGGAATAAATGTGACACACGACGAAACGATGCTTCCATATTATGGATAATTAAGGAAATGTGAAAAATAACCGTTTTCGTGATTGTGGGGACGCAACAAACATTAATTATCGTTACTATATATATATATATATATATATATATATATATACTTTGTCTGATTTTTTATTTTTTCCATAATATACCTGATTATTGATAATTGTAACTATAACAACCTGTAAAACGTATTTTTCCCTCATCTTAAGTGTTGGTTTGTTGGCCCATTTAGTAGAGTCTTGGCCCAACCCTTTACACTCTACCTAGTTCTGTTATAGGGAAAAAATGGTAAATACATATGAAATATAAAATATTTTAATAAATACTGAAATTGTGTAAATTTTCATGTAATATTAACAGAGCCATGAAATATACCCAAAAATACTGACTCCAAAACTTTCCCCAATTAGACTTTTGTAACTGAAATTCTTTATTGCCAAATTATCACGCACCTCATTAATTTCCTTGCAGCCAGCATTGTAATTTTGAAAATGGAAATGCTTTTAGTTTTCCGTAGTACTCCACCACTGCACACCACGAGGGCTCTAAGATAGATTAATGTTCTTATCTAGGTGGGTCACATTTTTGAAATCTTACATCTCTCTTTCTGTTCAGTGATCGGTTACTGAGAGTAAGATGCCTTGAATGGATTTGATATCCTTCCATTTTCATCGTGTGGATGCGCCAGTATTGTTAACAGCTCTCCGATTTCAGCGTTCAAGACTCCCCTACGTATAATAATGATTTGAAACGAGCCTTCAATATTTTCTTATGTTAATTTGTGTTTTATCTCACCATAGTAAATTGCCTCTGGCTGCATTTCGTCATGCTCAGAAATTATTCATCAATCCGATGTATTATTTTCCAACAAATAAAAACTCGCTATCTGTGTTTTGTGCGACTAATTGATGGCACTGCAATTCCATACTTTTTTGAACTCATCATTGAAGCCGTGTAAGACGACAAGATCTTTTCTCCAATGGATCATCACTATATTTAGAATTTGAGTCTTGTGTATTGGAAAAAGTCTTTCTTCTCAATGAAGTTTTATCAACTGAAAATCTTCCAGGTGCTATGTAATTATTTTGACCTTCAACTGAAGTTCAATTACCGGACGATGAAGTTCAAAATCTAAATGAAATCCCACTATTGAAATGAAAGATACAAAGTACCATGTTCCTACTTCTCTAAAACACTTAACGGAATATATTCATGTTTTTTTAAGTAATTTATTTGGAAACTGTAAAACAAGATGAAATGAAATTTCAAGTGATTAATTAGTGTAATTAATTAGTTACAATATTAATCAATTAAATATTAAATTGAAATAAAGTTACAATTGTAATTATTAATTGTAAACTGTAATTAATTATATAATGTAATTAAGTTAGAATTGCTGTTGTAATTAAGATGAATGTAACTAATTCAATTAATTTTTAGCAAAAAAAAATGTCATGTTTCACAAATTCATTAGTTACAATTGTAATTAATTACAAAATTAAAATAAAGTTACAATTGCAATTAATTGTAGAATATGAAATAAAGTTACAATTTTAATTAATTGTAAAATTGAAATTAAACCCCAGTTTGATACCAATTAAAATCTAGATTTTAATTTAATTCAAAAATCAATCACAACCACATATTTCATGGGACCCACAACTTTTCAACCACACATCTCATTAATTTTTATCAAAATCTGCTAAAATTTTGATTTTATTCTCAGCCAAATAGGGGCTAAGTTACAATTTTAATTAATTACAAATTTTAATTCATTACAGAATGTGATTAAGAATCAATTGTAATAAATTACAAAATTGGTAATTAGTTCAATTAATTTTAAAATAAAAACGAAATTTATTTGTAATATATAATTAAGTTACAATAGTAATTAATTAGCTACAATTGTAATTAATTACAAAATTGAAATTGAGTTATAATTGTACTTGATTACAAACTGTAATTCACTACAAATTGTTCAGGGAATTGGAACCGTCTTTTGGCATTGACTATAATTCAACACAACGAATATGCAATTAAGAAAAAATGTTTTGAAAGTGAAATTAAGTTACATTTGTAATTAATTAAAAATATTTTTAGTTTTGTATTTTTATGCTGATAAACTTTTTTGATAAAGATAGCTCCACCAAATATAAATTTTCTAATAAATTTGCCTTTCCTCTAAAAAAAAGTAAAAAAAAAAAAAGAAAGAATGAGTATTAGCATGCCAGCAATAACAGCTGTGGTTGATCCATATTTGCCCCAAAAGTCAAAACCCCCTCAATTTTGGTTATATTTCAGAACAGGCGACCCCTAAATTGCGTGCAAGAACAAATTGCATGCTTCTATACTGTTTGTTGATACGATACGGACACAAAATCAGCATTTCTATGTGCTCGTCTTTTACAAGTTTTTTGGATTCACCTAAGTTTGAAAATATGATATATATATTTAAAATATCTTTTGAAATACCTGTTTTTAAAAAATAGATCCCTTAAAATTGCATATTTACGTACTTAACCCTTGAATGAACTTACCTTGCAGGAAAAAAGTCCGTATAGGAATTGGACTTTCCTATCTGAGAAATCATTTATAAATAGGAATATATTTGACTTGTTATGTTCCACAATATGGCCCATCTATGAAGCTCGAGAATTAAGGGCATTCTATGGTAGAACTCGTGCGAGGATTAGGTGTGTCCCGAACATACAAGACCGACCTTGAACTTTACCTCCAGGGCTATAACGCAAATGGCCGGGTATGTGGACCGACCTCGCCCATTAGGAAAAGCCCGGACACATTAACCGACCTTATAAAATGTGATGGGTGATATCTGAGCAAATGGACTGACCTCAACAAAATAGGCCGACCTTGTCCAAACATGTCGACCTTAATATGAATGATCCATCATGACGCCTGAAACCACGCCTCTATCCCACATTCGACAAGGTCGAGTTTTAGATCGATCATTGGCCTTGTGCATCAGAGATCAGGATTAGATCTCTCGGCGCATTTATGATAGACAGTTGTTAGGCGTGTTTTTATAATTTTTATTTTTTTTATTTTTATTTTTTTGGAGAAGGTGTATAGTCATTTAATGGATGTTGGACACGTGGCTAAACCCATGGTTTGGATCCGTTTGTTTTCCTGCCAAAAAGGTCTATATATGTGGTTCCTATATCCTCATTCTTTTTACTTGAAAATTTTCTTTGAGAGAGCAGAGAACTCGCCGAGACTTTAGCGTGAACTCTTTTCTTCTCAACAAAGTTTCCCTTCTAGCTTTTAGGTAAGCTCGACCTCTCTAATTTCAATTTATCTTCCTTAAGAGCATGCCTAGAATAGTAACTGTGGACAACCTTAGGATGGTAGAGGACCTAGATGAACCCATAGAGGTCGAGCCTTTAGATTTTTATCAGCCTCCACCTGAACCGCGGGACGACGAGTCTGAAAGTGGAGAAGAAGTTGAGGAGAACCTAAGGGAGGATAATAGGTCTAGATGTCCCGACCTTGAACTTCCTGTGTTTAGGAACAAGATGAAGGAACATGCTATGGATCTGGATATGAGGAAGTTCGGGCTTGATAGTTGGTATACTAGGATTCCTTATGTTGATGATGTTTCGTATCATTTTCAGGAAGGGGAAGTAATGGTCTTTCATGATTCCCTGATGACCGGGCTTTGGTTTCCCCTTCATCATTTTTTTGTAGATTTTTTATTGACCGCGAGCATAGTCCTAGGATAGCTCGCTCCCAATGGGTGGAGGCTACTTGTATATTGTTTATTTTATGTATAAATTTGGGGCTCGAGCCTACCGTAGACTTGTGTAAACGTCTTCTAGAATTAAAGTATTTGCCTTGATGTAACTCCTTCGTGTATTTAAGCGACAATGGTAGTTTTGAGGCTCCTTAGCTTCCCTCTTCCATAAAATATTGGAAGGAAAAGTTCTTTTTTTTTTTTTGAAACCAATAGAGCGCGAGACCATATTTTGGCCTACCTTTAGGAGACCCGATGTTGACAGATTTAATAGAATGGGTAATTTAAGTGAAGAAGCAATGGCCGACCTCATGGCTAATGCTGTTAGGGTGTGTGACTTCAGTTTTCTGGTCGAGGAGGCATCTTAACTTGTCTCAAATGAAATTCTGAATCAGGATGGTCTTGATTTCCAGCCGGGTAGGGATCTGCTTTTTAAAATGCGTAATTTATACTTAGCCTTTTACCAGTTTACTTCTTTCCATGCTTTCCTTTATTCTTTCCTTGTTTCCTCATCTTCTATCTTGGCATGATTTACAGGAATGGCATTTGATGGTGATAAGTTGAGGAAGGCAGTAGGAGAAAGCTCGGGCGGGTAAAATGAATAAACACTCACTCATCTTTCATTCTTTGACTACTTACTCAGTGAATTTTAAAACGTGACTAAACACTCACTCAACTTCACAAAGTGATATCCATCACTCACCCATCTCAATTTCGTTTCCTCAATCTGACGGAGCTTGTTGACATGTCAAACCTTTGACACATGGATGAATCAATTCCCACTATATTCACACATCACCTTGCCCTATCAACAAAAGGCCACATCACTCCCATAAAATCCAAAACCCGTAATCCCCAATGTCTCTCCCATCCAAGACCCAGCTGCCATTAATCCCTAATAAATCCCCAAAGCTACACTCGAAACGTCCTACCTGCAATCCATGGAGCAAATCGACGTCGTCGAAGAAGCCTTTTTCAAGACTTCAGATGGTGAAGAGAGCTTGATGACGGTAACATTTTATTGCAGATTTGTTTATTTACTAAAAACTAGCATTGTCATTAGCAAAATTTCTCAAATGCTTATGCACGAAAATATACTATTTCTAGTTTCAATTCCAAGTTTAGAGAAATCAATTACCTTTCCCTTTACATTTTCTTTCTCTATTTTACTTTAATAATTATTTCTTAATAAATTGCACTATGCTTCATTTCCATTATTTTATGCTATACATAAATGAAGTGATTGGTATATATAGTTGCTTACCTACGAAGAAATCAGTGGATAGAATTGAAATAGCACGGATGGAATCTGCAATTGGGATTAAGAGATAGGATATAAAGTGATGTCTCAGTTCTTTTAAGTTTATGGTGATTTTTGGGTCCAGTTGCAAATTTGTGGGTACAAAGAAATCAATTGACTGGGACCAAGTAATAATTATTATACCAAATAATGTTGTATATTTATATATATTTAGGCAGCTGAAAATGCTGTAATATATATATATAGAACACAATGCTCTTAAACCTTGTTAACTTTTGATTAATTTATGTGTTAAACAGTGCTGTGGACCACTGTGAACTTTTATATGAAAGCCCGCACTTTTTGTCTCAAAGCGGGTGTCTAATCTGATGGTGAACTTTTTTAATTCAAATTATGTGTATGGAACATGTATCCAAAGCATTGATGTATTTATGTTGCTCTATTGAAATTGCAGATGGCGTTGAGGAGAATGAAATGGATGAACCTCCCGTACAATTTTCTGACTCCGAAGACGATGTAAACGACGACGATTTTCAATATGACTGTAACACTAAAGAGCGTGTGTCAGTTGGTTTGAACTCCAATTATGAAATTGAAGATGAATATGTTACTGACAAAACTGACTCGGACGACTCATACGATCCAGACGAGGAGGAATTGAACACGGATTACTCGTCGGATGAGTAGGGTAACATCAGATTTCCTGCATATAATGAGGAGAAGGAGATTTGGGATCCTTAGTTTGAAGTCGGGAAGACATTTGTTGATGTACCACAATTTAGGAAGGCTGTGAAAAACCATGGTGTAGCGACGATGTGCAATCTGAAGATGAAAACTAACGACTCAAAAAGATCTCAAGCAGTGTGCAAAGATGGTAGCACATGGAGGATTTGGGCATCTCTAAACAGTAAGTTAGGTTGTATCCAAGTTAAGAGATACAATCCTAAACATAACTGCATTAGAGAAGGAAGGAATGGACATTGTACAGCCAAGTGTGTAGCAGAGAGATATATGGAAACGTTTAGGGTAGATCCTGATTGGAAAACAAAGCTGATAATGAAAAGGCTGAGAGATGATTTGAAATTGAATATTAACAGGGAGACTGTTTGCAGGGCTAGGAGGTGGGCTAGGATACTGATTGAGGGCAGCAATGTCCATCAGTTCGGATTGCTTTGGAGTTTTGCTGCTGAGTTGTTGAGGACTAATCCAGGATCGACATGTCAGATTGCATTTCACGGACCAAAGTTCCAGGGTATATATGTATGTCTAGATGCTTGTAAGAAAGGCTTTGTTGTTGGATGCAGGCAGCTATTGGGTTTGGATGGTTGCTTTTTGAAAGGCACATTTGATGGGAAAATGTTAGTTGCAGTAGCATTGGATGCCAATGACTGCATCTATCCCATTGCGTATGCCATCGTCGAGAGAGAAAACACATCCACTTGGAGATGGTTCATGAGGGATCTGGGAGCCGACTTAAATATTGTAAACAATAACGAGTGGACTTTCATGAGTGATAGGCAGAAAGGGTTACAAAATGTGATTGAGGATATGTACCCAAAGGCTGAACATAGATTCTGTGTATGGCATATGTATACTAATTTCTTCAAGAGTGATTTTAGGGGGCTGGCCTTGAAGGACTTGCTGTGGAGGGCTGCTAGGTCAACTACGAAGGCGGACTACCTGTTCTAGATGGAACAACTGAGCAAGGAAAATAGAAAGGCATACGAATGGCTAGTAGAAAGGCCTTCAAATGAATGGTGCAAATCCCACTTCTTGATGAAGGTGAAGAGTGATATATTATTAAACAACTTGTTCGAATGCTTCAATAAAGTGCTTTTGGATGATAGGGAGAAGCCAATAGTGACAATGTTGATAGATTTGTATGTTAGCACAATGAAGAGGATTCAGTCGTATGGACAAAATGAAGCGCGATGTAGGGCCTCTTTGTCCCAAAATCCATGAGAAACTAGTGAAGAATGTTGATTTTGCGGAGGGAAGTGAGGTGGACTGGTCTGGTGGAGCCCAGTGGTATGTTAGAAGTAGTGATGGTGAGTTTGTGGTCGACTTACCTGCAAGGACTTGCACTTGTAGGAGATGGGATCTTACAGGCATACCATGTGGCCATGCTTGTGCTGCAATATTGGGCAAAACGGATCAAGCAGTCCACTATGTGCATGATTGTTACAAAGTGAGCACTTGATCAAGCAGTCCACTATGTGCATGATTGTTACAAAGTGAGCACTTATCTCGCGTGTTACGAGAATCTTGTGATGCCACTGAATGGCAAAAAAATGTGGCCACCAGTTGAGAAAGATCTATTAGCCCCCACCGGGATGGCAGACAGTTATAAGAGGATGAAGACAAAGGAAGAGAAGACTCCAGGCTGAGGAAGTTATAGTGAAGGGAAAAACGGGACAAGTTGTATGAAGAAAGTGGGCAGTGTTATGATCACCTGCAACATATGTGGTTTGTCAGGGCACAACAAGAGAATTCACAGTCGAGAAGACGCACCACGTGAGGTACATTTAATATGGTCTTTCCATTATCATGGTAGTACTTTAATTCTCACATCTAAGAAATTCTCCTATTGGTATTTGCGGATTGGGTGGGTAATAAGGAGATGAATCAATAGATACACACAGTCAGAGTGTCGTACAACCACCTCAATCTAGGTTACTATTTTTTTTTTATTGAGTAATTGAATGATTTATTATTTTTCACATGTTGTAATTTACCATCCACTTGTATAGACAAAATTACAAACTAGGAGAGCTACAAACATGGCTTCAACAAGTGCAAATTCTGATCCATTGGTTGAGGCCTCTCAGTTTGTGTTCATGCCGACCCCAAGTGTACGAATTGGTGAAGATATGATTGAAGATCAAAGCCAACGTTTCTGTATCAATCATATGGTGGATGATCTGCAGCAGTTGGATTGTGAAGAGCAAGCACGAAGCAAGGCTTTGGCAGCAAAAAATCGAAGACAAGTGCGGAGCTCACTGCCTTTTGTACCTCCTAGGAGCAAGAAACCTTCATTTACTTCGTAGACCTCTCATAAAGTAGTTTTTGTAGTGGTCACTGTCTTTTGTTAGATGTTGCTGGTTTTTGTTGAGCTCAAACCCTTTTGTTAGACGTTGGTTTTTGTAGATCTCAAATCCTTTTGTTGGTGACTGCTTACTAGTTTCGTGGTTGCTATTATGAATGTATGAACAAATTACAGGTTTAATGAATGAGATTTACGCATCAACTTTTATTAATGGAAATGTGGAGGTTTTTTTTTTTTCCTTTTTTTAGGGGAGTGACTTGGCCTTTCGTTGACATGGCAAGGTGATGTGTGAATTTAGGGAGAATTGATTCATCCACATGTCAACGGTTTGACAAGTCAAATTAAGGAAATGGAATTGAGAGTGATGTATCTCACTTTGTGAAGTTAAGTGAGTGAGTGGTCACGTTTTAAAATTCGATGAGTAGGTAGTCACAGAATGAAAGATGAGTGAGCATTTATTCATTTTACCCAAGCTCGAGCAACTGTTGAGAAGAGGGAGGCCGATAAACAACTGGTGTCTGGCGTCAACAATCTCGGGAAGAGTCCAGGCCGCAATTTTCGAAGGAGAATGGAAGAAGCTCTTCATCTTGACCTTGTGGAGAAATATTCAAAAGAGATAGCTCAGGAATAAAGGGCTGACCACCTTATGAACGCGACTTTGAAGGTACATTTGTGTCTTAATTTTTTGAGAATTTATTTTTTACATTTATCACACTTTAACATGTCGATATCACTTTTAATAACCCAAAATTTCTTGAATTTATTTTTCATAAAATATAAGTTTTTGACAATTCAATTTCCAAAATTATTTTCTTTCCACTCAAATTCCCTATCAAGATGATACAAAATTATTGCAAAATTTGTACACTAGAAAGATAATTTTTCATGTCATGAATACCGAGCATATTGAATTTGGCCTTGGCCTTGGCAATGACAAGGCACAAGCCAGGAAAAATCTGCAATGGAAATGCTAAAGATGTCACGGATTTTAAATTGATGTTGCAAATGTAAATTACAAGTCACAAATAAATCCTAGCAAAAGAATAAAACCCGCATGTGATATTGCAAGGAATACCAGTATTCTGTGAAGACAACATTAAAATGCTGAATCCTGGTACAACACATGTTAAAACCAGTTGAAGAACCGAAAGGATGAGGCTTGAATAATTGCACTACAGTCAAAAAGTAAAAGAAGGCATCTGCAGTTGAAACTATCGCTTCTTTTTACCACCCTTTCCGGATTTAGAAGGTCCGGCTGTTGAGGTGGAGGCAGGCTCCTGTTTCTTTGTCCGACCAGGGTGTCTTGGAACCAACTCTGCTACATGAAGCATTAGCTGTTTCCCTGTAATATTATCCCAAAGTTTAAACAAAGACGCGGAAAAATTGCAATCCAGAACATCACAAGAGTAATGATTAATCAGAAATCAACAAATGGTATGCATATTTTGTGAATTTGCACTAATTATTGGCATAAAACAAATGCAGCTGAAGCATATGTTCATGAGTTTTTCTATCAAGCTCCAAAGATAACTCGAACATAATGCTGTGCAAGAAAGCCAGGTCAGCATTTTCACATTCCTCTTATACAATAGTCTACATACAATTATAATTCTCCCCTACTATAAAAAAAGTTCGGGGTAAAACAACGAAATTCTTATATATATAACTGCAGTTGTGCACAGCAAGGCAAAACTTTTTTTTTGGAGGCAAAGTTTGACACAATAATTCTACTAAGCACAACTGAAGTAATCTACAGTTCTTTTGCATAATGCCCTGCATTTTGTTCATTAATCAGATTCTAGGAAATGAATGTACAAATATTGAATTTTCTCCTTGAAATGAATCTGATGATGAAAGAAACTTGCTAAGCAATCTCAAATTAGTTCGGGAAAAAATTATTTAAAATGCAGAACAGAATTATGAAAACTAAATGGACTTGATCAGTTTCAGTCTCATTTAAACCTGCTACAGATAGAGCAACTGGTAAAATAGAAGTTTTGTTGATGCTGATTGAATGAGAAATTAAGATGCATGTTCTCAATGGCTAGCTTGTCTAGTGAAAGGTTTGGGATATTCTTTACCTCAAAAGGCAGAGAAAAAAGAATGATAAATAGCTGAATCTAACAACTCATCAGCACATCAAAATCTCGATAGAAAAAAGTCATGAGACCTCAATCAATGACCAATTCTTGCTATCATACTGTTCTCATTGACTCCTAAATAAAGCTAAAGTTGAAATTTGGCACATACCCATCAGTGTTAAGTAAAATTAAAAGCAAATAAACTTAAAGAATAGCACTTGAGAATTAAATAAACTCAGCATGTTTTCCTGCTTATTTACACAATTAATATTATCGTATTAGAAGCTAAGTGAGAGGATTAGCTTATTTTTTCTGGAGCGTTGTTCGCATAGTGTATAATGAAGTCAGTCAAGACCATGCATGTTCTGATGTTCATGAATAACACGAGGAGATATAGAGCACACTAATCTCACATTCAAAAGATCATCAATTTATAGTTCAGAGACAGGACTGAATTTATACATTAACAAAATTAAAGAATGAACCTATTCGGCTCCATAAGCTCACACACTACAATCGCAATTAAATAGACAAACAAAAAAGTAATCAATATTTAAAGCAGCAAAATCAGAAACAACAGAATTTGCACTTACTAGAAGAAATGGCTGGATTGTAGAGACTCCCATCTTCTCTTTTCAACTGAACCCTCACTCTCCCTCTTTGCATAAAATCCCTAGGATATGCCTTCTCACTCTAAAGTATAACCAAGTCACACAAACCCATCAAAATTCACACAGGAATACATACACACACATTATGCAAAATGATGACAGAAATTATAATTATAATATAATAATATCACACGGACCCATTAAAATTCAAACAAAAATCACTATCACTACTACCTTAAAAGTACCAACAGGGGAGAATCTTTCAGTTTCCAAATTTACCCTCACATATTCCATTATAATTCAAATATGTCATTGCTTCTACGTTAATTAATTAATTAAGTTAAACCTCATCAGTCACTGTCTCTCCACTTGCTAATTAAACTCCATCGGTCACCGCCTCTCCATTTGCCCTAGATACAAACTCCATAGACCATCCTGCCTCTACCCGCGTCCTCTCCATCGTTGCATCTACATCGCCGCTCTCCATTTGAAAACCCCACTTGAAGCCTCTTCAGTCTTCGCGTGATGAACTGGAAAACAACTCCACACACGTTCTCAATCTTCTGTTGAGTGCCAGGTTACGTTTTGGATGGTTTTGATTAATGGGTTTGTTTTGTTCTTTTAACTTTTCTTTAATTAGAATTGATGCTAGAGTATTATATAATTTAAATGATATAATTTAAAATGAATGAGATATTAAGACTTTTACATTTGATCTTTGTGACCTTTTTACAATTGTTTAGAAAAATGGACCGGACCGACCGGTTAAATCGGAAACCGGCCGAAAAACTGATCCAGTTCACCCAAAAACCGGCCGGTTGACCCGATTTTCGACCGGTTCAACCAGAAACGTAAACCAACCTATTTTTTCACCTGATTTTTTTTTTTTTTTCTATACTTATTTTAAGCTACTTTTGTGTATAATTTTATTCTTTTAAATTAGTAAATATTAGTTTATTTGTAAAATAACTTTTTTTTTTTTTACCGACGCACAAAGAAAATATTTTGTTGCGAATGAACAAGATATTGAGGAATTGTCCATACATAAAATCATAATTATAAATACGGGCATTTTCCACGGAAAAGGGGAATCTTGTGTTACAATAGAAGCCGAAGTGATGTGGATTATTCAAGAATCGAAGTCAATTTGCTTTATAAAAAGAAGATATCAATGAACTTCTATGAAATGGTTTCACGGGATTCAGCCAATTGTCTTGATTGTGGAATATCATTGAGAAATAGGAATCCGTGTTATCAAAGGATTTCCTGCGATTATTTCTAGTATGGAATGAGTCAATCATCCGCTTTGGGATCTTATTGAACAAAAAGAATTGAAACTAGTTTGACCCCGGTTCAACCTGGTCGGACCTTTTGACCCTTGACCCGTTGCCTTTTTCGGTTCGAACCGATTTCATATTTTCTAAACACTGGTTTTTACAGATAAAGTGTTTATAGTTTGCTTTGACTTGCTATCTTGTATTAAACTTCTCGCTGAGATATTCAAAATGACACCTATATTACATACATATTTCTTGACTTCAAAATAATGCAATAATTATTAAACAAAAAAAATATTATTACAAAAAAGTGTTTATAAATAGTATTATAGAAGTTAAATGATATAATTTAAATGAATGTTATATTGAGGAAAAGTAAAAAACATAAAATACAAACTTTTATGTTTGACATTTGTGATGATTTTACACAATATATTTTCTATTTACTCTCACTTGTTATCTTATATTAAACTTCTCGTTAAAATATTCAATTTGACATTCATATTACATATTTTTTCGAGTTCAAAATAATACAATAAAAACTCATTTTGGGAGGAAAATATATTTTTAACTTTTGATGAAGTTTATTTTTTAATGTATTACTTAGAAATAATTTCATATTTCTATACAGTTTTTAATAGTATTTTTCAAATTAAAATATAATCATTGCACCAAAAAAACAAAAAACAAAAAATCAAGAATAATATAAATAAGCATTGTATTCCAAAAAGATATAAAATATTCAATCAAGTATGAAATTATTCAATCTGTAAGAAAATTATATTCAATCAAGTATGAAATTATTCGATTTAAAAGAAAATCTCTGGATTAGTCATTTAATTTTATTTTTTTTATAATCTAATTAGAAAACTTTAAAAAAAAATACACAATATAAGGAATGTTCTTAAGTTCTTTAAAGTAAAACATTTTTCTTTCTTTAAACTTAAACATTTTCGGATTATTTAAATGTTTTTCAACACATTTTGTAATATAATTTCATCTCTCTAGAAATAATTTAATATTACTTTACCAAATTAGTTACACTATGATTAAGTAGAATATTTTTTAACAATTTCTTTTTTTTTAATAAATCTTACAAAATTTCTAAATTACGGATTTTGAACACTTCAATTGAAAATTATCTATTTATTTTTTTAAATTAGACTTATGATGCTTTTTATGTAATTTTTTCACCTTTTTTGACAAAAAAATGAAGTCGGGATACATAATAAGATTAATAATTATATTAAAATCAACTATCTTGTTAATTAAAAACACGTTTGTTAAAAAAAAAAAAAAATCAATTTCAAATTATCCTTTTTTGGAATTGGAACGAAGTATCTCTGTTTGACAAAATATTTTTAAACAACACATTTTTAAACTACTTTCTAATCACATATTTTTCTTTTCACTTTTCAATCACTAATTTTACCTTGAAAACATCACATTCTTTTTGAAAACAAAAACTTTAACTACCATTATTTTTTTTGTATAATTTAACTGTGCTTAAAATGTTTTTTATTTTTATTTTTATTGTTATTTTTATTTTTTGGAACAAATGCATGTAGTGCTCTAAAGTGTAATTCAAATTTTTAATCATTACACTTTGGAGTTGGGATTGTTCAACCATTACATTTTGAAATGGTTTCAATTCTCATTGCACTTTGATGGATTTTTATTTTATTTTTTTCAATTCTCTTGTTTTAACTTTTCAAATTTAGCAAGTAATTTTCGGCGGGAAAGTGTTTGTATATTTTATGTGATGGTTACTTTGTTTTTATATTTAGATAGATTAGTCTTCTTTCCTTCTTTTTCCCCTTTCCTTCTCCTATATCAATGTTTGTATGTTCTATGCAAACTTATTTTTAAGTTTGTTTGAGAAATTTGATGTTTTCTATTGCATTTTATCATGTATTAGTCTTTTTTTCTTTCATATTTAATATTGATTAATACAGGGTTCAATTTTACTTTTATTTTAATGGACATTTGTGTCTTTCATGTTATGTCTCCAACAGTGGCCACTGGACTGGAGGAAAAATATAGCAGTTCTCGCATAGGGACACATGGTTTTTCAATGGATCACATTTATTATGGCTATTCAGACGAACCAAATCCTCGTGATCTTGGACTAAACTCCTTCAGCCAATTGAAGGACTTATGTACTCATGTTGTCAAGGATCGAGCTTTCTTTTATCTGCAACTCCATTGGAGGTGATCTTTATTATAATATCTCCTTTACATGAAATATGTTAATGATAGTTGACTTTAATGTGTGGATAATTCCCACTAGGCATATAATTTTAGAATTGTTGGAAAGATACTAAAATTTAGTTGACTAATCTTTTCTATTTTCAATTTTTAGTAGTGTTAGTGTTCGTTTTGCTTACTGGCCTGGAATATGGTCATTTATAATATGCAAAGCTATACATCTCCATTATTATGAGTAAATAAATTATCTTTAGCGAAAATCAGTATACCTAACAAAATTTCTTAATTTTAAATTTAAAAGTTACATTCATCTACGTAGTTTTTAAGATTTTTCCTGGACAATCTGCTTTTGTTATGAAGACTTAAAACATTTGTTATTTTGCCTCTTTGTTTGAAATCTGAATTTCATTTTGTGGGTTTGAAGTATTTTGAATTCCAAGTATGTATATTTTATTTTGCAGGAAATAGATTCCGGCCAAAGATGAGTTCTCACTCAGGCTATTAGCCTAGGTTTGTCATTACTACTACTACTACTATTTCTTCTACCTCGATATCTATATCATTATGTATATGTTTTCTACAAACTAACATTTAAAATTTTTAGAGAAATTTGATATTTTGTATTGAATTTTATAGCATATGTTGGTGTTTTTCCATTCATATTTAATGATGATGCCTAGCATGAACTTTTGTTGAATTTGTCTTAAACATCACTACCTTATTGGCAATTTTTTAAAATTCCCACAAAAAATTGTTATTGTAATCAAAATATTACATTTCGATTTATTCAACATTTTCACATTATATGCAAAAATTTTAAAAAATAAAAAATAAAAAATTCACATGTAAGATTTCAACAATTTTAGTTTTCTTTTAATAATATTAATATGTATTACCTTAACTACTTTAAAAAATTAGTATTAGTTCTACGAAGATATTACGCATTACATTCATCCTATATATAAGACGTGAAATGCACATGCTTACTACTAGTAAAATAAAATCTATGCATAAATATTAAAGAAATTGTTATATAACAGAACTTGACAAGGCCATCAAATTTCACACATAAATAGCCAAAATATATGCATATAAACTAAAATTCTTATTAGAAAACAGCATAAATCTTAAATTTTAAACCTCAATAGCGCATGGGAGTTTCAGATGGTTGCAGCAATCATAAATCTCAGCGTAAGTGGGGTTTTCACATGCTTTACTGATGTTGATCCGCCTACCCTCCGCAATTGTTTTCTTCGAATTAATGTAAATAGGGTAAAACACTACCCATTTCTTGATATTCTGTATATCCCCGTCCATATTTCCTGTTAATCAAATCAATTATTTTTAAACAAATACAATTCTCCAAGACAAAAAGGCACACGATTATCAAGAAAATTAATCATACCAGCAAAAAAAACTAATAAAAACATATGTGAGAAGAGAGATCGGATTACAAAATTCACCTTGATTTTTTCTGTAAAAAAAAGAGAGAGAGAGAGAAGAATGCAAGTAAATGAAGAAAATTGAATGAAATGAAAATGGATACTGATAATGGGTCAAATAACTAATGAACAATACAATAGGTAGGAACCAGGTCAATTGTTTGTAGTTAGTACTAGTATACCACTTTCCCGCGATGAGATCTGATCGTATGCTATGAATTCAAATTCAATGACAAGTAAATATGGCAAGGTAGTATTGTACTGCAGAACAATGTAAATAATGATTAGTGAAAGCATAGTTACTTACTACTTAACCTTCTATCCACCTTACTAGTCACAAACAAGGAGACACGAAAAAATAGTCATGGTCAAACAATACTGGAAAAGGTGTAGAGCAACTTGAGACCCAAACTTCTTCCTAATCTGCTCTAAGGAATACTAGATTAACTTATATCATAGACTATGAAATGTAATGCCAACATATTTGCTCAAAGGAAGACTAGATTAACGTATATCATTGAATATGAAAATGGAGACTGACTAAGCAATGATGTCATGAAATCAACAATCAATAACTAAAAATGAGATCAAAAGCATTAAGGCAACAAAAACCCCCCCAATACCCCACTTCTCATATCAAAGTCTTCCATCCACCTAGTAAAATTAACTTAAAATATGAAAAATTCAAATCTTTGCACACAATCCAATTCCACGAGTTAATTATTAACACAACCCAGAGAGACTATATTTAAAAATAAATTAATTAATGAATGCACATTAAACACCTACGAAGATAAAAATATTGCTTATTGTTTTAGCTAATAAAAAGTAAAATCCATGAGATTAACGACTTGTCAAACAAAATTGAAAATTGGCTTTTTCTTCTGGATAGTTACGAATCATTCACTTACATTGTCTTGAGTTTCGGGAATAGAAAAAAAAAAATCGGTAAATTAAATGCAACACAAATTGATTTTCAAAACGGATACTTTAATCGTTAGCTCAACGTAAACCAGCAAGACCACCTAAGTACAACATGAAACTAATCAAATCAACAAGGTCCGTGTTCAAAGGGAATTACCATGAGTAATATATTTATGGGTAATTGGCGCAAGACATCCCTACCTTTCACTGGTTTTGAGCAAATCATCCATACCTTCAAAATTTTGGCATTTTCATCCTCACCTTAGCATTTTCTTACCAAAAACATCCCTACCGTCTATTTTCGTAAAAAAAAAAAAAATCCGTTTGTTGACCCATAAATCGCTCAATAACCAATTTAATGAAGGGAAAAATGGTCTATTCGATTATCACTTTATTTAAAATTGACAAAAAAATTAAGAAAAGAATAAAAATAAAAGAAAAATTGATATATTCTTTTCTACCTACACGCAATACCTATTGCCATCCAACTCCAACCCATACCATATCCACCCACCACCTCCGACGCCGCCCATCACCACCTCTATTCTGAAATTGCACCTTCCAAAGAGATGTCATTGAGATTCAACGAAACAAGGGACGGACCTGCAAGACTTTCAAGTATCTCTCCAATAAGCCTCATTTCAGAAGCATCGAACTGAAGTAAAGAAGTGAGATTCAAGAATGTGTCTGGCAATTCTCCAAAAAGTTGGTTCTTATACAATTCAATTTGTTCCACCCTTTTTCATCCACCAATGCTAGGATTTTTCCAATAAGAGTATTGCTCGATAAGTCAAGGTTTTTAAGAGAAACAAGATTTCCAATAGAGTCGGGAATTTTTTCCGATGAGATTTCTGAGAGGAAGAAAGATTGAGATACTGAACATGAGAACAGAGAGATGGAATCAGTAATGGAACCCCCTAAACTGTTGTTGGAAAGATCAGGGTTCTAAATGGATAAAATTCGGTAGAAATCAACCGAAAAATTACCAGAAACATTAAAGCCTGAGAGATTAATGGAAACCACATCCAGAGTCTAGGCGTCAAAGAATTTCCATTCGAGTTGCAATAACATATGGCCAATAACATAAGGCACTCTTCCTGCTTGTAATTTACACAGATCATTAAAGCTGTTTCAGCAATCTCTGTTTTTGAATCATAATCACATCCAGAATCAATTAATAACTGAAGAATCTCTGTCGTTCGAAGACGAGCAGCCATATGTATTGATGAAACTGAGTGTTTCAAGTGGTTTTTACTAGGGTCTCTATGTGAGCGCCACATTTCAAAAAAGAAGTATAAGAGAGAGATCAATTTTCTTTTATTTTTATATATACTTATTATTTTCTTAATTTCTTTTTTTTTTTTTTTGGTCAATTTTAAATAAAGTGATAATTGAATAGACTATTTTGTCCTTTATTAAATTGGTCAACGAGTGATTCATGGGTCAAAAACGGATTTTTCAACATAAATAGACGGCAGGGATTTTTTGGCAAGAAAATGTGAAGTTAAGGATGAAAATGCCAAAATCTTGAAGGTAGGGATGATTTGCACAAAACCATTGAAAAGTAGGGATATTTTACACCAATTACCCTATATATGGGGAATAGAATTTTGTAGCTTCAACTAAATATTTAGTGTGGGGGTCGAGACTCACAGGGAGTAGTTCACAGCATGTAAATTATTACAAAAGAAAAAATGGCTGGTTACTCAAGCAGCAAGTTAAATTGTGAAGATGGAGTATATCAGATTTTAGATGAAGTCTGGAGATCTATATTGTCAACACCATAGATAAAAGTAAAGAAACAACAATGAAGATGGAGTATATCAAGAAAACAATGATTTTTTTATGAAGTCTAGTTATGAATTTAGTTGTTTTAGACCTTCAAATAGATTTAGCAATGAAATAACATAGTAAAGAAAAAGGATTGACAAAGCTTGGTTAAGCATGACTGTAACGGCAGAGGAAAATAATTTGCAAGAACTGGTTGAGGAGATCAAAGGCTAAAAAAGTGGAAGTGAGGTAAGAATTCAAATCGTTTACATCAAAAGCTGATAAAACTTGAGATATATAGACAATAGCAGCTGCAAATTCGGCCTGTCGTCTATGATCACTTAAAAGTGAATGTTTATTAGCTTCAGACTTCAATAACTTCATTTCAAATGGTATATTACCCACATATTAAAGAAAAGATTTGACGCTACTCATCAAAAATATTGAATTGCACAAAAACATCTTTTTGAAGGGTATATGTCGCATTTAAAGAAAAAGTCTCATTCTATCTTCCAATAAATTTGCCTTCCTGTTTAGATGTGTCAACCAAAAAATAAACGTCAACCAAAAAATAAACAAAATGCTTCATTACACTTTATATTATAAATTATAAGGAAGAGCTATTTCTAAAAACTGCATCAAATACCCCCAAAACACTATATAAATATATTGGTTAAAACTTGTATAGGTTAAAACTTGGCTGCTAATCATGGACGAGAGGCTATAGAATACAATGGAAAATATGGATAATATCATTTCGATGGCTTACATCTTAATCAACTGGACAGTCTAGAAGTATCGGACGAATCATGAGTAAAGGTACTTGTCATAGTAAAAAAATAGTGAGAATCATTAATCCTCCTTTATTTATTTTCTTTTTTCCCAATTAAACGTTTAAATCTTGTCTCTCTATAAAACATGAAAAACTACATACGAGATCTTTTTTTCCAAAAATGTTTAACGATTTTTCCATATCCATACATCTATAAATCGAACATTTCTTAACCACCACCACTGGATGACCACGTATAACACTCACCTAAATCACAACATGATTATTCTTAAAATATCCTTATTGTGCATAATATATTATCTTTAGGATAAATACACTACTTAAATTTAATTGACTATGCAAAAAAGGTAAACAAGAGCATAAAGGGTAATGTAGAAATACTAATCATAGCTAAACAAACACAAACACCAAAGCATCTAAACATTAAAACGCCAAAAACCGGATTAGTTGAGAACAATCATCCACCAGCACATAACATTCACCTAAATCACAACAGGACTATTCTTAAAACATCCCTACTGTGGGTCATAATGATGTTCAAGATCCCAAAATTAAACATTGCATAGTTATGTGGGAAGTAGTAAAACACAAAGCAAGGACTGAGGTAAATAAACAATAGAAAAAATTAAAGCAACTAATCAAATGATTCAAAAGCATACATACATACACACGCACACATGTATAGAAATTTGAAGCACTTTAAAAAAAAAAAAAAAAAAAAAAAACCATAAATATCTGAGCTATCAAATGTGTTTGTAAATACCAGTGACCTCCTAATCTGATAAAATCGATGTAGGTTGAAATTGGATCTAAAACATGAAGGAAAGTTGAAATGGTCTTACCTAAGGTGAGTGTCAAGGACGATTACAGTTTGATTGTCAAGATGTGAAGGCGGCTTAGCAGAGGGTGCACCTTCTAGTAGCCAATTAATTGCAACTGCTGCAACTGCGATAGTGTCTATGGTTCCAAGATGATTTGTCGAGATGTGGAGTCGACGTCCAAAGGGTTGTACACCAGTTGATTTCCATCACTGTAACTTTGACGGACAGGGTGTTTGCAGCTATGGATCCATCGAGAGGGGTTGGGGAATCAGAAATTTATTACATACGGGTGTTAGAAGTTCTCTTCACAGATATGAGGCTTAATGTTTTCTTCATAGCTATGGGCTTTTGAGAGTCCAAATTTCATGAAACATGGGCAAGGATAGTGACGTTATAGACATAAGTAGCACTAACTCAGGTAATTTAATGTTTCATAGAATTATTAACTCGTGTACACTAGCCCTATTTGTAAAATTTGTTTATAAATTTCGTTTATGAACGAATCATGGGTCCATTTTTTTAAAGTCAACAATTTCGACAACTCAAAAAATTTTGGCATAAAATTTATTACTTTTAAAAAAAATTGGACCTTGTTATGTCACTATTTAGAAACAATAGTTTATAAATGATTTATCAAACTAAGGCTAAATATAAAAGTGGGCTTGCTATGTTATTTTCATATCAATTTTTTTATTATTTAAAAAATAAAAAATTACAAATGTACATGTACTTAGTGCTTGTGTTCATATTTTAGCTTAGGCTGGCTATTTTTCTCCATCTTCGTGAACAAGAAGACACTTCGTTCAAAATTAAGTCAAAAGTAACAATACGAAGTAGTTCATTCATAGACGTAGTTTAAAATTTTGAGAGGTGTGATATGTTATACGTAAAACAATAACACGAAAGCAATGTGGACGGATTCAGGATTTCTTATTGGACCGAGTTGAATTCAGAGATGAGTGTTAGTGCAGGGCCCCTCCTATGGGGTTTCAGGGGCAGCACCCTTGAAAGTTTTTCCGACCATGAAGAAGTAAGGTAGTAGAATTCAAAATCCAGAAGGTCCATAACATACATCCAATGTTACTAGTTATGCTTTTATTCAATCTTCCTAAATCCAACAGGAACAGAACAGGAAACACAAGTTACGCACAACCACAGAAGTTCAGAACCTCTTAACCACACAAATACAATAAATAATGACCCACAACTCCCACAAGCAAATTAGCAAGAAGAATTGAGGAGAAATGAGAATCAAAGAGAAAGAAAAACACATAATCAAAATTTCAAATAGCAACACCATTTTCAATAATCAATCTCACAATGATCTTCTTTGGCAGACAGTTCACAGTATTGTCGTTCATAACCTTTGAAAGCTTGAACTGATTTTACTCAATCAAAGAGTTCATAGATCCCCTAAAATCCACCATAATTACTTTTATTCAAATTTCAAATTATTATCCGCCATTGACCATTATCAACATAAATTTATAGAAATTAGCTAATATGAACTCTTATTCAATCAATTAATCCCAAAAAAGATAAGAATTCATGAGAAATTCCCAATAGGTAAGGGATCTAGTTATCTGACTAACCTCGCAACTGTGGACTGCTGACAGTAGTCTCAGGTCTGTGGAATGGAGCGGAGCGGAGCGGCGCCAGTAGAGGGCAGCTGGAGAGGCGGCGGACTGGAGTGTGTGAGGGCAGGGACCTGAGGTTTGAGCGTGAAGGAGGGTGGTTTGTTTGTGTTTGTCGAGAGTTGTGGGGGGAGTCTCAATTCTGTACTTTCCTGATTTTTGTTTATTGAGTTGGTCGAGGATGGCAAAACGGTTCGTCGGCTCGAGCTCGGCTCAAAAAAAGCTCGACTCGTGATTCGAAATTTCGAGTTAAAACTCGAGTCGAGCTTTTTTTTAGAGATGGATTTTGATTCGACTCGGCTCGAGCAAAAAAAAGTTCGTTAAAAAAGCTCGATGGGAGTTTGAGTAATGAATTTCGATCACGAGTTCGGTCCAACTTGCTATATATACACATTTTCAAACAAATTTTATGAATTTTGCTATAAAAATTTTAAAAAATTAAAAGCTCGGGACTTGGCTCAGCTCGGTTCGGAAAAAGCTCGAGTCGAGCTTTATTTTTGGGAACGAGCTTTAGCTCGGCTCGGCTCAGGCCAAAAAAAGTTCGACCTCTAAAAGCTCGAGCCAAGCTCGAGCCTTGATCTTTGGCTCGCGAGCCGGCTCGGCTCGACTCGACTCGTTGACATCCCTAAGTTGGTCGCTTTACTGGTTTTTTGTTTATTGGGTTTGGGTTAAGTATAAGACTTGGCTTGGGGGTTGAAAATGTTTTTTGGGCTGACCTGTTGGATATTTGGGCCGAGCTACTTTTTTTTGGGCAAATTACACCTAGTCATACATTTGTATTTAAAATTTTTAAAACTAGTTATTTGAGAAGTAATTATGAAAATCAGGTATATTAGAAATATAAAACAAGTGGATACAGTCGGAACTTCTCCCTCGCCGACCTGGGATTGGGCACTTTGAGTCATTGATCGAAAGCCTTAAACCATGAATGTGGGATTAAATTTGATTCTCAATAGAAATCCCAGTTTCTTCATCCATTTTAAACCCCTTTTTGGTGATTTTTCATTAAAAAAATCACAGTCACTTCATGGAGGGAGAGCATCTTTTGGAGCCAAGGGAAGCAAAGAAACAAGTGGATGAATTTTTGAAGGGAACGAAAGTTAGTGCAAGGATGGCGTTACCGGTGTGGGATTTGGTCGTGGAAAATCTACGGTGGGGACTAAGGGTCCCGTCGACAGTAGCGATCTGGTTTATGTTGCCACTGTTGAGTCGACCTACTTCGATTTTAGGAGAGGCCTCTTATCCATCACAAAATAATACAATTTTTCTAGTTAGCCAGGATATTCTTCGATTTTCATTAATATTCACCCGTTTTATTTCTCAAATAATGAATGAATTGAGACATTTAACATTCCTAGCAGTCCCAGCCATATTCAGGAAAAATAAGAAATTGAATTTTTTACTGTAAATTCTCACCTACCAGTTTGCACGGATTGGTTCGTGGTGAAAATATGGAGCTTGCCTGGAATCGGACATTGGTAGTTAGGTAACTTTTCTCTATAGAATAAGAATGACTCGACGAAAGTGTTCAATAATTCATTCTCTTATGCTAGTCTAATTTCCATAAAATTTCAGATTAAATATGTAGTCGAGCTTTCTCGAGTGTTGGCTAAGGCAAGATGCCAGGTGTTTACATGGCAGATATGTTCACCCATCAAGTCCTCACCTGAAGTGGATTGGAGTTATGGTGAGACGACAGAGATTCTTAGTACGGGCCTTGAGGATGCAGATGTTGCTGAAGGAATTTCTAGTGCTGGGAGGGTAATTTACTAGAAACCTATTAAGTTTGTTGAAGGAAACCCAAGAAATATGATGTCCTTTTCTATGTATTTCTTGTTTTCGATGTCTAATGATTATGGAGATGGCTTGGCCTTTATTATGGTTCCTGCTATTCCTGCTAATTTTCCTTTGAATGCTTTTGATGATTGCTCAATGGGGCTTCTGGGGGAGAGAATGTTACGGTATTTTTCTGTTGAATATGATAATTTTAATGGAAAGTATTGTGATAGAATGGTAATCATGTTGGGGTTGATGCAACTGTAGCTGCTGTAATGGGCTTGATCGAGCTGAGTAGGATTGAAGCCTCAAGGGAGAACACAGCCACCATGTCCAAGAGTCACAATGTGATGTACCTGCCTAATGGAAACAACATGCTTCTTGGTCTCAATGCTGGACGTTGAATATCGGGGTGCACAATTGCTGTGGATGTTTGGCTATTGTTTACATCTTTATGCTACTGGAGATTTCTTTCTTCTAGCTAGATATTTCTCATTGGAAACGTTGTAATGAGCAATGCATATCGTTGACAACCTTTTTTCCCTTTCAACTAGCAATCTTGGATGAGAGGCTGCAACATAAATGCTATTCTTTTAATCTTCTTCGGCCCTCATTCTGTTGGATAAAAAAAAAATGTTGGGGTTGATATTGATAGTCTCGTATATGTTAAAGTGAGCAATGTTTCATCAATTTTTTTGTTGCTCAATCAATTTATATATTTTTTACCTTTATTATAGAAATTCGGGGCAATTCATTACAATTTGTAACTATTTTAATTAATTTAAAAAAATGAAATTTCGAGTGACCTGTAATATATAATTAAATTACAATAGTAATTAATTAGTTACATTTGTAATTGGTTACAAAATTAAAATCAAAATTAAAATTAAATTACATTTGTAATTAATTACAAACTGTAATTCATCACAATTTGTAATTAATTCAATTAATTTTAAAAGAAACATGAAATTTCAAGTGACTTGTAATATATACAATTAAGTTATAATAATAATAATTAATTAATAAAATTTGTAATTGGTTACAAAAGTTACAATTATAATTAATTGCAATCTGTAATTCACTACAATTTGTAACTAATTCAATTAATTTTAAAAGAAAATGAAATTCCTAGTGACTTGTAATATACAATTAAATTACAATAAGGGGGGCTATATTGCCACCACAAAACTTAATTCTTACACCACATTTTTAAGTGATTTCTTTATTGATTAAAATAGACATAAAAGAAATTACAAAAATATCCTTTTATTTTTCTCTCACTATTTTTAAATACACCACAATCTTTCAAATAAATTTATTTTCTTTTCTTCTTTATATTTATGATGACTATATTGCCACCACAAAATTTATTTTTTACACCACAATTTAAAGTATTTTCTTTATTTATAAAAATAGACATAAATAAAATTACATACATATTCTTTTAATATTATCTCACTAAAAATAATTTTTATATACATCACATCTTTCAAATATTCTCTTATCTTCTCTATGTTTATTTTTCTAAATCATCTTGTTCTTCTTGTTATTTTATATTTTTGCTTTTCAATACCAAGTTAATTAGAATAGATGCTAATACAATAATTTCATATGAGTTTTCAAATAATAACATCATGCAAACATTAACATAAATTAAAGTTTAGGACTTTAGGTTAGTGAAAGATTTTTATTGTTCAAGGTTCCCTATATTTTGATGTCACCCAGGATTTTGGTTATTTAATTATATTTGATTTTCAATTAAATTTTATATTCGGTTTTCGAATTCTATGATTTTTCAATTACATATATTTGTGTGTTCATACTGCATTCCACCTATTGTGTTTTCAGTTGCATCTAGTATTAAAAAAAAATAGTGATTCCAATTGCATCTAGTATTTTAAAAAAAATGTGTATCAAGTATTTAGAAGTCAACCACCTACTATGTTTATATGAAATTGAATATCTTATTGTTTCAATTATCCATCAAACATCAATTAAAAATTGTGTAACATGGAAATTTGAACCTAATTAATTGTAATTAAGGAAATAATATGTGGCAATGATGAGAAAAAATGGGAGAAATATTGGGAATTTGGGATGATAAGTACACCACAATAATATTTTTTTTTTTTAACGTTTTTATAGGATTAGGAGTATTATTGTAAATTTGTTGTGGTGTATTTATTGAAAATATATTTTAATTGTAGTGTGATTATAATGTGGTGTAGTAAATAAATTTTGTGGTGGTAATATAATTACCCTTACAATAATAATTAATTAGATACATTTGAAATTTATTGCAAAACTGAAGTTAAGTTACAATTTTAATTAATTACAAAATGTAATTCATTACAATTTGTAACTAATTCAATTAATTTTAAAGAAAAAAATGAAATTTTGAGTTGACTTGTAATAAACAATTAAGTTACAATAGTAATTAATTAGTTACATTTTTACAAAATTAAAATAAAGTTTCAATTGTAATTAATTACAAATTATAATTCAATTCAATTCAATTTGTAACTAATTCAATTCATTTAAAAGGAAAATAAATTTTCAAGTGACGTGTAATATACAATTAACTTCCTCACATTCTCTACTTCCTTACATAGAATAGATTCCCATCACTAATTGATTTCTTGGAAAGATGAAACATTGTTACAAATAAGATTATCAATTTCGTTATAAGGAAATTACAAACTCACCCCTCTAAGCAAGTCTCTGCACTAAGTTAATCCTTCTATCATCTTCGTATACTTCTACAAATTCAACAAAAAATGATGTAAATCACATACAATTCTTGAACTGCAAACTCGAGTCTAGAAACAGGGGAGCCATTAAAGGCTGAAAAATTAGGAATTGGTCCAGTTGTTAAAACTCCAAGAAAATAGAAATCCATAACTAGAACCATAACAAATCCTTACAGGAGATTCGAGAAAAATATTTAAAAATTGAAATTATATATATATAAAAAAAAAAAACCCCTTTTCTTGGAGTGTTAGGAAGAATACTTCGACTTTTATTGGAATTAGGGATTTTACGGGAAGATTAGAACGTAGTCCTAGATGACACTTTGGATCTTAGAATAATAGAATCCAACTCCGAAGCTACAGTAATTAAAGAGCTAGAAAGATTTCTAGCGAGAAATAATGTTGGGTGCTTCTTCTTCTTTCTTTTTCCATATTTTACCTGGTTTTGAAAATATGTTTTATATAATTAAAATATCTTTTAGAATACCTGTTATTTAAAAATAAAGTCCTTAAATATGTGTATTTAACCTTTTTTTCTCATTTCTTGGGGCATCTGGGACAATAAAAGACTATGAAAATTATGCCACAAACCACTTTAAAAAAACATTATTCAAAATTTACATATTGAAAATAATTTTGAATAAGAACTCCAAAATATTTTCCCAATTTATCACTGTCAATCTCTCTAACCGACTGGTTTAGACAGCACAAAATTCACTCACGCTATTATCACCTTCAGTTCTCCTCCATTCTTATGAGACCTAATTCTAAATCAAGAAACTGTAGACAAGTTAGTATCATATGGTGAATCCAATCCATCTTCATCGATGACTCATTTCCAAGATTTTGAAGAATGGAGAACTTGATGAAGAATGAAATCTGTGATTCTCCAACCCTTTCAAGATCCTTGAAGATCAGTTCAGGATATTCGATCAATGTGATACGTATCACCCGATCCATAAGCATCATCACAGACGATGGGGATAGTGTCTAGGAGTCCCCTATTTCTAGCCATTCACAACTGGGTATTGTATTGAAGAAGACGACCCCAAAAAATCACTCATCTAAGAGGCATATAAAAATGATCATTCTGGATCCCATAAGATACTGTCGATGGCACTTTGACTTCACCTTTTTTTTAAAAAAAATTTCTGGATGTTTAGCAATTTCGTTCTCGTATGCAAATGGCTACATGTGATCGTGTCGATGGGTTAGGTTGTTATGAAAATCTAGGTTGTTTCAGGCAACCATTTGTACATTTGATGATGTTCTTTTTTCATTTTTTTTTTTTTTTTTGGCCATCTGGGACAATAAAAGACTGGGCTACAGTCTAGTACCATCCCAGTGTAGATCCGCCCATTATGTGTCCAAAATATAACATGTGAGATATGATTTTGTGTAATGTGACAATATGCATATATTCCTCATAGAGATATGAAATTTGTTGACCACAAAATTTGGCTGGACCTTGGACCAACACATCTCAACTCCTCCCTCTTGAACACGTGGATCTCCTGCGCACTATGACAAACAATCAGTTTGCAAAGGGGGCCGAGGTGGCTCCCGTTTGCACTCTGATGCCAAATTCAGTGCCCATTTCAAGCAGATATAAATTGGGCGCGGGAAATATAAATGTGTAAAAGAGAGAAAAGGGAGTGAGTAAAATATTTAGTTAAGAGTATCAGATTGCTAACCCTTTACCAGGGGGGAGGAGTGCTCTATTTATAGAGGAATTTATAATCTTGGATGGAGACACGTGGTGGACTTTACACGTGGACTTTACCCTAACGGTTGGAGAGGAAAATCTTGCTTTTTGACAGTAATCATTGCTACGTTTGGTAGGGGATGGGCGAATGTCACTTTTGGTAAAGGCGGTGTCACATCTCTGACTTCATCCGTTGTCCCATCACTCATCTGTGGCGTCACCGTAAAGTACCTCGGCTAAACGTAAAGCACATTGGCTAAACGTAAATCAGCTCGGCCAAAGAAGTTCACGTGCTATTCCACCTCGGCAGTTTGATCCAAGGTGATATCCTAAACTTTAATCATGGGCTAGGGTCCATTGGGCCTCTATTGGGCCTTCGCTGGTGGTTCAAGGTACTACATTCTGGGTATGGTCTCAACACTAGTCCCTCAAATCCTATGTGGTCATTCATGGACAGATCGAATTTGTCATAGTTTCACAGCACTAATCTTGTTCTGATAGCGTTCTTCAATTAGAAAGCCATAGGATCGCAGTTTTGCCCAAGTTTCGTCATTTGTTATATTCAATATTTTATAATTATTTCGCCATCCGTCCGCTGGGAATCATTGTGCAGCGCTGTAAGTTTAAGGTTAGGAATGGCATTTCTTATGGAAAGTTTGGATTCAGAGTAAAGCCGACCTCCTACTCTTGCTTCCCCCCCCCCCCCAAGCAAAGGTTGGGATTGAACTAGCATGTTTCTTAGGCGGCGTATTTAATATAAGGGGGCTACTAATTTTGGTTCCCAAGGAATACAAAGGGAATGCAGAGTAACATCTTACCGCGCGTGACACACACTGTGGTAACTGAATGGTCTTTTCCCTTCCTTCGAGAGTTGGCGCCTTAATTAACCATTTCCCCAAGAGGCGTGGGTTACCTGCATCAATCATGCGGCTCAAAAATCAAGGGTTTTAGATCATTAGGTTCCCTATAAAGCCTCCTTCTTCTCATTGTTTTCCCTTTACCGTTTTTTCAGAATTTTCGTAGTAACACTCTCGCAAAAAGTTGTATTGTTTTTTCCTTTCTTGCAAGTCTCGCATCTTCTCTTCAAGGGTTTTCTACCCAGTAAACCGTCCTTACCGTTCAACAGCTTTCATTGGCGTGTTCCTCATTTCAAGTGTACAATCTCGAACGTTCGTTTTTTGAAGGTAAATTTCTTTTCCTTTCTATGTGCAAAACTTTTTTATTTCTAATCTTCGAGTGTGGGTTTTGAAAATTTCGTTTTGCATTTTGTTTTCCTTTTGATGAGTCTGGCCCATCTTTAAGAATAAAAAAAAATGGAAAGAGTTGGGGGAACGGGTTCACAGGAACTATTGGCAATGGCGATTCCTGTCAGAGGTTTCTGCCCATTGTCTTTATCGGTTTTTAGTTCCCCCTTCTTTAGGGAACAGATTAGGAGGAGGAATAGGAAATGCAGTGGTATAATTTATTTGGATGATTCTGACAGCGAAGAAGAAAAGAACCAGAACTACATGGCTCATCTATCATCCAAGGAGGAGGCTTCTTTGCAGGAGCTTCGAAGCAAGCGGGACAGGGATTTGGAAAGAGGAGAGGCAGTGGGCTCTTCTTCCGGTCATTAGGACCTCGGCTTAATTATTAGGGCCTCATTTAGGGCACATAGGGAAGAGCTAGGGCTTTCTGAGGAGGAAATAGCCCAGGTTGAAGGTTGGGTAGACCTGGTAAATAAAATGTCAGGGTATCATGTATACCCTGATCCAAATCCAGAGTCTTGGGGAAGCAGCGAGATTGTCACAGAAATTCGGGGGGTTGATTTGGCTGGAGCTTTAGCGAAATTCAGGATGCCGAAGGGGTTCGATTGGTGCACCTTACACCTTTTTTCCGACCCTGTAGCCCTCCCCCAGGTCAAGTGGCTGTGTGTTATGATGCTCTATCATGCGGGATGAGGTTGCCCATGCACCCCTTTTTCAGGGCTCTACTTAGGAGTTACAACTTATGCCCCTACCAATTGGCCCCAAATTTCTGGACGCAGGCGGTGGGTACTTGGATGGTGTGGCAGGAGGTCAATCCTGACTACCCCATCTCCCTGCACATCATCCAAACCTTATATACCTTGAAGAAATCCGTTAGAAGGGAGAAGGATGTGAGGTCGGATGTCAAGGACTGGTACTACTTGTCTCCCAGAGGCTCATATCCTCCTATTATTACTGGTCATCCCACTTCGATAAAGAACTGGAGGAACCAATGGTTTTGGGTTGCGGGGGAGTGGCAAAGCTCACTTGTGGACCCTAGTTCGGAAATCACCGTTCCCCGAACTCTTTCCCTACATAGTGAGTTTTGTATTCGCTTTTGCGTCCTTACGTGTCGTGCGTCATCCACTTTTTATTTTCTGTTCATCTTTCTTTACTTGTTTTTTACACGTTATTGGTTTATGGCAGGTGACACTTTTGCTTGCCTCCTCTCCGACGGGGACTTAGCGGCAGTGAGGCGCTTGTTTGCCTATAAGGGCACTTTTCAGGGGGTCATTCAACAAAATAAACTCTTTGTTAAGCACGGCCTTATGCGAGTTATGAGTAAGTTTGTTTCCTTACTGCCTTCATATCTTATGCCTCTTCCGTTCATAGCCTCATTCTCCTTCTTTTCTTGCTAGGTTCCAAGGACTTCCCAAAGATCTCCTTGAAGGGCCTTATGGCCAAAAAGGTCCCACCTGCACTTCGACACGACAGCGAGATCGAAAGGAGGCAGAAAGCAGTACTTGCTAATTTGCAAGTAGGGGTGGAAAAGGAGGTATTCGAGGCGTCCACTGCCCAACTTGAGGGTCCTCTTCCTGCATTGCTGCCACTACCTAGTCTGCTGCCAGTGGGTCCCCAACAGCCTAGCTTGGAAAAAGAGGCTGAACCTAAGAAGGTTACTGCAACGGGGAAGGGAAAAAGTTCAGATAGGGGTGCCTCTAAGAGGGAGAGGGAGTCTAAGAATGTTTCTGTGCCATCTCCCTTATCCGAGGATATCTCTGAGCACGTATCCGAGGAGGAACCCGCCCCTTTGAAGAGGCTCAAAAGGGGCAAGGAAACCACCTCCGCCCCCAGAGACTCAAGGCTTGGAGGATGAGCCTTCTGTGTCTATCCCAGACTTGGCTTACAAAGTGACACCCGCGAGAGCAGAAGAGCTCAAACAGATTAAAGCCAGTGTTTTCCCCAGGGATGTTACTTTCAGTCCTTCCTTGTTTGACTCCCCCGGTTCTCCTCCAGCCAGGGCTGCCTTGGTCACTGAGCAATTTTGGACAAAGGGCTGGTCTGCCTTCTCTTCCAGTGTCACTCCGTCCCGGAAGCTGCTTGCTGCCAAAGCTATGAATGCTAGGGTACTGGCCCTTATTGACGAGGTGGAGTTTTCAGTGGAGGAGGCGCAGCGGGACAAGAAGGACGCTGAGACTGCACTCCGTCACGCGAACAATATGCTGAGGGAGATTAAGGACCTCAAGGAGCATCTGTCCATCGCTCGCAAGGCCTCCTCGAAAGATAGGGTGACAGACAAACGTCTTCAAGAAGACAATGAAAAGTTAAAGCACGATCTTCATGCTTCCGAGACAGATGTGGCCTCCCTCTGTAAGAAATTGGACGACTCCAATCATGCGCAGTCCCTAACATCTAAAGCCTTAGTAGAGGCAAATTCCACGAAGGCCAAGCTAGCATCCGAGGTGGCAGAAATCACCTCTAAGCTACAAGGGGAGATGGAGGCTGGGAAGAAGGCTGAGGAGGATTATGCTTCCCTGGAGAAACATATTGACTCCAGAATTGCTGAGGCCTTGGAGCGTACCATTGCAGCCAGGGTGAAGGAGGTTCTGGGGACCGAAGTGTCGAAGGCAGTTTAGAACTTCAAGGATACTTTCGAAGAGACCCCTAAGTATGAAGCTATGCAGAGGGTTTTTGAGAACATTGGGGCTAGGATGGCCTTGGGAGATGTAAAAGAGACTTTCCCAGATTTGGACATTTCCCAGATCGAGGCCTTATATCCTGAGCCACAAGATTTAGGGGAAGATCCTCCTACTGATGCTTCCTCTGACTCCTGCCAGATCATACTAGGCGGAGATTCTGCCAAAGACCCCCCCCCCCCCCCGGTGAATGCGGCTAGTTAGTTTTTTGGTTTATTTCTTGAACTTCAAATTGTAAATGTAACAACATTTTGAATTGTAAATACTTTGATTTATAAACGCAGTGATTTATTTAGCTCAATGTTTTGGTCATTTTGCGAGGTTCAACATTGCTGACCACAAGTTTTGGTTTGTATAACAATATTTGTTTAAGTGTGAATGTTTCCAAACATAAACGCATTGTATGAAGTTATGTGAATAGTCCCTCAGATCTAAGTAGCTTAAGGCATTCATGTTTGCTGATTAGATCTGATTTTGACAAACATCTGAACATTTTTTTATTTATACTCCGTAACACCTGCATTTATTAGTTTGGATGAACTCCTATTGATGGTGTTAATACGTTCAACCCATACGCAGTGATCGCAGTGCAGGCTTATAAGAGTCCCTTGTTTTAACAAAGTTCAAGCATAGCGGAGATGTATATTCCTATAAACAAAATAATGTAGGCATTTTTACTATCCGTTATGCTTACTGATATCACTTGGTGCAATCCTTAGTGTAACTCACTTAAGATTTTCATTAAATTATATAGAGACGTTGTGACCACCGAAGAGGAATTTGATTTTATTGAAAATAGCAACGAATGCGATCTGTGTTCCAAGGATTACACAAAGGTACCCCAGATAGGTCTTCGATCATGTACGTACCGGGTACCACCTCGGAGGCGACTCTGTAAGGGTCTTCCCAGTTTGGACCTAAAGTTCCTACTCCTAGTTCTTGAGTAGAGTGAAGAACCTTTTTGAGGACTAAATCCCCAATGTTAAAGTGCCGACCCTTTATCCTTTTGTTGTAGTAGCGGGCCATTTTTTCATGGTACTTTGTCATTACTATCTGAGAATCACTCCGTTTTTCCAGGAGGAAATCCAAGCTAGCCCTCTGTGCTTCTTCGTTTCCCACCTCGTCATAATGGATTTGACGAAGAGAAAGCACCCCAATTTCAACTGGACATACTTCCTCGGATCCATACGCCAGGGAGAAAGTCATTTCACCGGTGGCAGTGTGCGGGGTGGTCCGAAGTGCCCATAATACTTGGGGGAGTTCATCTACCCATACGCCTTTTTTGGATTCCAACTTCTACTTCAAGGTGTTTTTTATGGTCTTGTTCACAGCTTCAACCTGCCCATTAGCTTGCGGATGATGCGGAAATGAAAACAATTTCCTAATTCCCAAATCATCCCATAGTTCATCAATGCTTCTATTTTTGAACTGTTTTGCATTATCACTAACCAACGAGTGTGGTATTCCAAATCTGCATATAATATTCTTCCAAATGAACTTGGTGGTGTTGGCCTCAGTAATCTTCATCAGGGGTTCTGCTTCGACCCACTTGGTGAAGTAGTCAATTGCCACTTTTGCAAAGCAATTGTTACCAGCACCTCTGGGCATAGGACCAATAATATCAATCCCCCATTTCGCAAAAGGCCAAGGGCTAGTTACCACAATCAATTTGTGATGCTGCTGATGTGATATAGTTGCATGCCTTTGACATTTATCGCACTTGCGGACGAAGTCATGGGAATCCTTTGCATAGTCGGCCAAAAATATCCTTGTTTGAGGGCTTTCCGGGCCAGTGATACCGCCCCAGCGTGGTTTCCGCATACACCATCATGGATTTCTTCCATTATATATTGTCCTTCTTCCGGCCGAACACATCGCAACAAGGGAGAGGTGTAGCTCCGCTTATAAAGCAGATCATCCAATAGTACAAAATTTGGGCATATCTTTGCAACCTCCGAGCTGCTTCCGGCTCGTTTGGTATTGTTTGATGCTTCAAGTATACCAGTATGGGACTCATCTAGGACCCTTCTTCTTCTATTGCCAAAATTTCCGTTCCCGGCTCAATAGAAGAGGTCAACAAATTCTCAATTAGGATCAGATTATGGAGCTCGGAATCACTACTGCTTGCTAATTTGGATAAAGCATCTGCATTGGAATTTTCAGTTCTGGGAATATGATGTAACTCCATTTTTCCAAAGTTCACGGCTAGATCTTTTACTTTTTTCAAGTAAGCAACCATAGCAGGTTCTTTAGTAGCGAATTGTCCGTTAAACTGGCTTACGACAAGTTGTGAGTCACTATTTGCCACCACGGACCTGATCTTTAAGGCTTTCGCAAGTCTTAGCCCAGCTAAGAGTGCCTCATATTCTGCAACGTTGTTTGAGGTTTTAAAGTCAAAGCGAATGGCACTGTGTAGTTTGTATCCTTTCAGACTTATTAGTAGTATACCTGCCCCGGATCTTCCATCAGCCAAGGACCCGTCAACGAACAACTTCCACTCACGGCTATCCTCCACATTATCAATCATCTCCACCTCCGGTGGGTGGGTGAACTCCACTATGAAATCTGCTAATGCTTGACATTTTATGGTAGTCCGAGGTTCATAATGCAGGTCGTACTGACTGATTTCTATTGCCCACTTCATTAACCTCCTAGATACATCCGGTTTCTGTAACACCTGCTTCATAGGAAAGTTGGTGAGAACATGTATGGAGTGTGACTGAAAGTAGGGGCGGAGTTTGTGAGCTGCTGTGATCAACGAGAGAGCAAGTTTCTCCATATCTGGGTAACGTGTTTCTGCATCCAGCATGACTTTGCTTACATAATACACTGGGAATTGATTCCCATCTTCCTCTCTGATCAACACTGAGCTAATAGCCTCTTTTGATATGGCTAAATATAGATAAAGTGGTTCGCCAGCTCTTGGTTTTGATAACAATGGGGCCTGCCCCAAGAATGCTTTCAGGTCGGCAAAAGCTTGGTCACATTCTGGCGTCCATTGGAATCTCTTCCCTCCCTTCAAGATCTTAAAAATTGGCAAGCATTTGTCAGTGGACTTAGAAACGAATCGATTTAAAGCCGCAATTCTTCCCGTCAAGCTTTGCACTTCTTTTGGGCTCCGAGAAGATCGCATGTTCAGCAAAGCTTTGATTTTATCGGGATTGGCTTCAATCCCTCTTCTGTTTACCATGAATCCCAGAAATTTTCCGGATGCTACTCCAAAAGCGCATTTCGCTGGGTTGAGCTTCATTCGATATTTCCTCAAAACATCGAAGGCCTCTGACAAATGGCGGATATGTTCTGTGGCGACCATACTTTTGACCAGCATGTCATCAACATATACTTCCATAGTGTTTCCCAATTGTTCTAAAAATATACGATTTACCAACCTTTGATAGGTGGCTTTAGCATTCTTTAAGCCAAACGACATAGCTTTGTAACAATAGAGTTCCCTATCCGTAATAAACGAGGTGTGCTCCTCATCTGATTCGTGCATGGGGATTTGATTGTATCCGGAGTATGCATCCATAAAGCTCAGCATCTCATGTCCCGCTGTGGAGTCAACTAATCGATTAATCCGAGGCAGTGGAAAACTGTCTTTGGGGCATGCCTGGTTTAAATTCGAAAAATCAATACATACTCTCAGTTTCCCATTCTGTTTTGGTACCAAAACAGGGTTTGATACCCACTTCGGATATCGAGATTTTCTGATGAAGCCATTTTTCAATAGCTTCGTTACCTCTTCTTTCAAGGCCTCGTATTTATCAGAACTCATCGGTCTTCTCTTTTGCCTGTGCCCAGGACTTTTGGGATCAAGCTGGAGTCTGTGACAGGCCACTTTAGGATCAATTCCAACCATGTCATCATATTTCCATGCAAATACATCGAGGTTCTTAAGTAAGAAGCTTTTCAGCTGATATTTGTATTCAACCGGCGAATCCAATCCAATCTGCAACTCCTTGATTGGGTCAAGTGGATCTACACCGAAGCATTCTAGCCTTTCAACTGGGGTAGAGCAATTGTCTCCAGCCATTCTTGGGTCTAGATCTGCCAGATCTTCTTCCGGCGTCATTGTAACATCCTCATTTCCTGAGGGCCCTCCACCCAGTCTTTCAGGGTCCGGAGTAGCCTCGACCATTGCCACATCATTAATCATGTTCAAGCTCTGGTCTTGAAATTTCCAGATAGCGTTTGTGTAACAAGCCCGCGATTCAGTTTGGCTCCCCCTAACAGTTGCAACACCGTACTCCGTGGGAAATTTCATGCAAATATATTTCGTATGGGTTGCAGCCCCCAAGTCGATGAGACCTGGCCTTCCAATTGAGCTATGATAAGAGGAGATCTTGTCTACAACCAAGAATTCAATGGGGATTCTGGATAAAATTGGTGCTTGCCCGACCTCAGTCATAAGGGTTATGGATCCTCTGAGAGTTATGTTGTCCCCCGTGAATCCATATATTGGATCTGTAACTACAATGAGTGGGGTGCTAATCCCCATCTTATTAAAAGTTACTCCGTAAATCATGTTTACCGAGGCACCATCATCCACCATCATTCGTGACAACCCATTCCGAGCCACCACTACCCTGATAACCAATGCATCATTATGCGGAAAGTGTACCCCAATAGCGTCGTCTTGGGTGAAGGTGATAGATTCTGTCCGAGGCATCCCAACAGGATGTGAATGGATGTGATAATTCACGTTGGCGGGCTGCTTGACCTCTCTGATATATCTCTTCTGTGAGTCATTTTTGCTTCCACCTGGATGGGGGCCTCCTAATATTGTGTCGATTTCAGGAATAGCCAGATCATTTGCAGGCATAGGTGGTTCTCTCGTATCTTTAGCATGTGCCGAGGAGTCATCCTGACCCTTGCTCATGTCTCTTTGTCGACTGTCAATCCTTTCTTGGGTTGGGTTCTTCCATGGAGCTCCCCTGTCAGCTCGGTTGAACTTTTGACTACCTGATTTTTGTGTTTTCCCCTTGTCAGGAGAGAAATCACTTTCTCTTCTTCCGTGTACCTTTTGGTCCGCTAACATGTGGATTTCCTTACAATCTTTCGTTGCGTGGCCATAATACCTGTGGTAGGCACAGTAAGCCCCAATCATGGGTTGTTTTCCACTTCGGATACTTTTCATTCTTCCTTGAGCCATGGGAGGATTCTGAGAGGGAGCGTTGGAGTGCAAGTTAGGGATAGCTTCCGTGATCTCAGCTGCATAGCTGGACCCGGTTCCTGGAAATGGACGTGGCGCTCCACTTCGGTTACTACCGAACCTATCCTTATTCCCTCCTTTCCTGAGGTTCGCTTCATTAGGATACCCAAGATTATATCTCCCTTGAGGATGATTGTCTCTGGCCCTAGCCATTTCTTCTGAGACGATCTCTTCCTTCATTAGATCTACCAGGGCATTGTAATTCCTCGACTTTTTGCTTCGGACATCCCTCCAAAACATGCTCGTCATATCTAGCCCTCTTTTTAATGCGGAAATCATCTCTGCCTCAGTGATGTTCTCGCAAATGTGCATCTCTTTAGTGAACCGGGTTAGGTAACTCTTCAGAGATTCCTCCCTTCCTTGCCTTAAGTCCTGAAGGCGTTGGAGTGGGTGCTGACCAGGCCTGGAGGAAACAAAGCCATTTTTTAATGCTGCCTTCAAATCTCTCCAACTGTGGATGCTACCAGGAGGGAGTTTTTTGTAATATTGGTTCGCTGCGAAGTAGTCATTGAACAATTGTTTATGGCAGACTCTCTATCGCGATTCATGAAAATGTGCCCAGGGACTAGGGATGACAAAAAAACTAGAACGACCCGAAACCCGGAGACCTGAAACGACCCGCCCTGTCGGGTCTGCGGGGCGGGTTTGGGGCCCGAACAGCATTTCGGGGCTGGTTCGGGGCGGACCCGCCCCGCCCCGACCCTTGACCCGAGATTTTATTTTATTTTTTTGGGAATGAGAAACTAAAAATAAATTTAATGAGGTCTAGAAGAATTGAACCTTGGTGGGATTTAAGGGTATGAGAATACATAACCACTATACCATTATATTGTTTATTGATTTTTTCCCCTTCAAATATACATATTATGTTTAAAGTTCAAACTTAAAAACTCTAACTAGTTCGACTCCTAAGTTTTTCACCTAAAATTTTATTATCGAAAAAAAAATTAATTTTAATTTTGGGTCATTTGGCGGGGCGGGATGTCGCCCCGCCTCGACCTGACCCGTGCCCCGCCCAGCGAACAGTCACAGAGCGGGGCGGGGAGGGGTTTGGCCATTTCAGGTTCTGGGCGGGTCGGCCACGACCCTCCCCGAACCCGACACATTGCCATTTCTACCGGGGACCGAGCCGTCATGTGTTGGTGGAAGTTGTTGCTGTTCGACCATTTGAGTAAGAAGGATATTGTTATTCAAATACATGCGAACCAAAGCATCATGACGGGCCTCAAGTGTCTCAAGGTCATTCATGATCTGCTCATCTTCGTCATGAACACTGTTGTTTACATTGGAAGATTCCCCAACATTGAAATTCATTTTTGTGAGATGTAAAATTGATATATGAATTTTGAAGTGTTAGATATGAATGATGAATTGTATACTACGTACTCGTCTTTTATAATTGCATTTTCATAGATGAGGTTAATTTGCATTAACCAATCTCAATCGTAGATCAAATTACGCGAGATATAAGCATTTAGATAAGAAGATTTTCATATTATTAATTCAAGATAATTGCGTAATTCAATCCCAGCCATTGATTAGATTACATGAGATCTGAGCCATTAGATTAAATTAAATATCTCTGTCATCTCAGGATAACTTTGATTTGTGTACTTCAATCAAAGCCATTGATCATATTGCACGAGATTTGAGCCGTTATATTCGATTCCATATCTTACCATGTCAAGATAACATTGATTTGTGTAATTCAGTCCTAGCCATTGATCATGTTGCACGAGATCTGAGCCGTTAGATTAAGTTAAATATCTCTGTCAGGTCAGGATAACTTTGATTTGTATAATTCAATCAAAGCCATTGATCATATTGCACGAGATTTAGGTCATTAGATTCGATTACATATCTTACCATGTCAGGATAACATTGATTTGAGTAATTCAATTCCAGCCATTGATCATGTTGCACGAGATTTGAGTCGTTAGATTCGATTTTCTTATCAAATCAATCCAAGATATCAATCACATTCTAAAAGCACAAGTCTGCAATTCATATTTTCATAACAATATCTCCCTTAGAAATTACAAAAAATAAAATAAAATAATGAGTATCAGTAAGCAGAGTGCCTCATACAACGTTGAAGAAGATATTCATCTATGTCGTGTATATTTATATATTTCTCAAAACCCGATTGTTGGTTTAATCAGTCAAAGATCGTTTCTGGAGACGAGTCGAGTTAGAGTATAATAGTTCATTACCACCCCTTATTACTCAGTCCTGGCCTTTGAGATCATTCAATCATGTTTCACATTGATCAATGCAGCCATTAGTAAACTACGTTGGTGTATACGCTAAGTTGAAAATTTAAATCCAAGCGGAGCATTCGAACAAGACATAGTAAGTGCATTTATTACAAAAAAATGTTTTGATATGTTATAATTCACTTTAATGAAACAAATTTATTCATATTAATTTGAAGATAGACCGAGCTAAAATATTGTTATGCCAAGACGAAAAGAAAGTGTTTAAATTTGATCACGTGTGGCATATCCTTAAGGATAGTGAAAAATTTGGAAAAGATGTTCAAGTGGAGTTACCTGACTTTCATAACCAGAAAACATACTCTGGATCGGCACACGGGGATTCCCCAATTTCTGATTCTCCATCATCAGCATATTAAGGATTGTCTTCATTTTCTCTAGATATTAATGAAGACAATGCCAGTGATAGTCCAATCCAAAGACCCATTGGGATAAAAAAATCTAAGGGGAAAAGGAAAAAAAAAAGAATATTCCTCAAAAATAATTGGAAGTATCATGGAAGAGCAATGGAAACTCGCGGAAGTCATCCGCAAGGGGAATGAGGACAGACTGAAAGACTACGAAATTCACTTTGAATGCAATCGACTGAATATTGTTTTGACAATACCATTCTAGCCAAAGACTTGAACTCCATTTCAGATTTGGAGCTACGAGAATTTTTCGAAATGAACAAAAAAGAATCATGCTGAAAAGAAGTGAAGGAAGTTCATCAGCTCCATATGGTCGTTATTTTGACGATCTAGGAGGATCTGGATCCGATCTACCTGACTATTAGATCGTTATGTTTAATTATCTCGCATAATATTTTAATTGTTAATGTCGATGTCACCGTACAAAGCATGTTTCAATTTTCTAAACCGAGTTGAGTAATGTATTGTATTGTCATTTAATTTTAATGTCTTCATTTATAATGATTTATTAATTATGTGATAAAAATAAAGGTCAAATTAAAACACACAAATTCAATAAACTTCAATAAAAATGGGCAAACTATGGTTTCTATTAAAAAAACACATTACAATGCAGTTTGTAAATAACTTTTTTGGGAGCAAAATTAAATTATATTAATCAAATAACTATTTTTCTAAAAAAAATAAAAAAAAATCACGAAAAAGGACGAAATTGGAAGTAAATGTTGTAAAACTATCTAAAAAATAGAGAGAATATAGAGAGAAATAAGAGAGAAATTCTTCTCATTTGATATATATAATGGATTAGGATAGACTCCTATAGGGGTGGACAATGGTACAATCGTAATATGTAAAGTTTACAGGGGTACAATGGTAATTGGTCATTCACATAATATGTAATTTATAACACTCCCCCTTGAATGACTTATTCCGCAATTGCATGCCTCGTTAAAACCTTGCTAAGAAAACCCGGTGGGATAAAACTTGAGCGAAGGAAAAAGCGTACAGTTGCTCCCCCTGATATTGGCCATCGTCAATCATTGAGTCTAATGTTCGAGTAGAACAAATCATGTACTAAATCTTGAAGTTTTGAAGTGCCGCCTCATTAAAAACCTTGCTAGGAAAATCCTGTGGGACAAAACCTCAGCTAAGGGAAAAGAGTGCAATGCATATTTATTCCTTTTATGGAATATCAAAAGTATATTGATACAATCACGAATCTTTTCATCAAACATATCATTTATGATGAGCTTTATATAAATTGTTCATAGCTCATTTATGATGTCATAACATGCTATATTAAGCAATGTTTTACTAATTTACCGATTGTATCTTTCACTTCTGGTGAATAATAAAATCTATAATTCACTTCTGGTGAATAATCAAATCTAGAATTCACTTCTAGTGAATAATTAAACATATTCATTTCCATATTCACTTCTGGAAAATAATAAAATATTCATTTTCAAATTTATTTCTGAATAATCAATTTCCCAGATGTCATAAACATATAATATCATGGAGTCATTTGTATCATTTTATAGTGAGACTAATCTGGGTATATTGAATCTTTCAATGGTTATACATGTATGTTCTTGCATCTCATAAACCACAATTTCTGATTTGTACAAGTATAATCAATCATTAAAATATATATCAATTTGGACATATAATCAATAATCATTTTACTTGAAATCCCAACGTACCGCGATCAACTGGTACATCAAATAATACTCTCAAAGTACCGAGATGAGAATAATACATTTTGATCTCACTCATTGGTATATCAAAGAGCTCAAGCTAGTGATAAAGACTATAGTCTCTCCACCATATGTCATGCCAGTTCTATGAAAAATTTCGCGCGCAACGAGTTGTCTTTTACGAATGTGTAATATTTTCATTTGTACAAATAATTACTGGCTTTACACATTTAAGCATTTGGACTTCAGGTCCTTGAACAATAATCCTTACATTGGAATTTTATATCTGGACAAAGTATTATAATTTCATCAATCTCATTTTCACAAGAGAGTTGTGTATGTATTCGATTTATTTATCGATTACATTTCATCTCAATATAACATATAGATATCTCTTTATTTTTTCTATCATCAAGTACATAAATCTCTTATCATTTAACTACTCACCATGAGTATTTAACCTCAAAGGTATCATCTCAATTATTCAAGAGATATTTGTTTTTGGAATCGATTGTTATTATGCTTCAGGCATATTTTCCCCATAATGTTCACAAATCTTATATTATATCAATAGCTAAAATGCCGCAATACATGTCATTCATTTTGGGGATATAATCTCAATCATATATCTAAGTTGGTTTTGGTGGAGTGTATACATATCGCACTTTTTAGAAATCATAAAGCTTCCCAAGCCAAACAAGTTATTCTCATAGCAAATAATTTTGAGGCTTTTGATGATCTAACCATTATAGAACTTATGGTTCATTATGGTTTTATTTCACTTGTACGTATGTCCTGGTTCAATATAATATTTATTTCACTCGTACGTATAAACTTCTGGTTCAATACAATATTTATTTCACTTGTACGAGTTTCTATATTACAAATCAATATACCTTGATTTATTACATCGATGAGAAAAAAAGGCTTGGGACGATATCCAAGGAATTATTTCATATCACATTCTTGTCCCCAAATCTTTCCTTATATCGCGGAGCCACCGCTCTTTACGCATTTAATAATACATTTAAATAGATTGTTTGGAAAGAAGATTAGATCCATCAAAATGGATGTTATATTATCAAATATTCGTAAATATTATTCTAATCTTTCGGTAAATGTTTTGAAAAAAATTTACTGAGTTCGACTTGAAAGATTGAGGCTGCTGATGTATCAAGGTATCCCAGAAGACGTTCGTTGGTTGATCGAAGCAAAAGTTCGATTATCTGGTGAATTACCAAGTTCATTTTCTAAGCACATGCCTGGCTTAGGTAAGAGTACTTTTGCAAAGAAGCGAAGAACAAAAAGATTGAAAAGTTGTTACAAATGTGCTCGATGGACATGTGACACCCGTTGTAAATCAATAGGGTATTCGCCTATAAATCGAGATTTTAAAATAGATTTCATTAAGGGAGAACTGAGTAAGGAGTCTTTGGATGATATTCGATTGACTCTTGAGACGCACCCTTGTGAGTATGTGTAGCGTGAACTACTATCTTTATGGGCTCAATTCAACAATGATAAAGACCGTTATAGTCTCAAGAATATAATAGCCCTATTTGCCAGTCTATAACAAATATGGGTCTTTCGACTATTCAGCATTGATACAAGGTAAATCAGTATCGTGTATATATGTATGCATATATATATTTTAACAAAGTATTTTATTTTCATTTTTGAGTATTAATAGACTGTCACTGAGAGACTGCCGAAAGGCGATCTTCATTTATGGAGCACTAATAAAAAGTAGTGTCATTTTGTCAAAAGCAGATAGTCACCTTTTCAAAAGTTGAACAGTAAAATAGTGTAAATTTTCGATTTTATAAAGCCAAATATTTTCACAGTTTCATTCATCCCAAAATAACATTTTCTCGTGAGTTTTTCTTTCCTTATACTCTCAAAGATGGAATGACCAAAACTTCGACAGATCAAAACTATCTGTGTATTTTGTGGATCAAAAGTAGGGAAAGGGTTTGGGTATCTAGAAGTAGCAGTGGATTTAGGAAAGAAGTTGAGAGAGAAATTTATCAATCTAGTGTATGGAGGAGGTAGCAGTGGATTGATGAGTTGTGTTTCCCAATCTGCTCAAATAGAACGAGTGAAAGTGATAGGCATTATACCTGTTCCTTTGGTAGATGTTGCAGGAAAAACACAAGGGCATGAAGTACATACATTATCTATCAATGAACGCATAACTTGCATGTTATACAGTTCTGATGCCTTCATAGCCCTGCCCGGAGGTTTTGATACTTTAGAGGAAAACTTTAATATTACCTCTTGGGCTCAATTAGATCTCCATACCAAGCCTATTGGAATTTTAAATGTTAACAATTTCTTTGATGGTTTGCTGACATTTCTTGATCATGCTGTGGAACAGGGATTCATCTCTCAATTTTCCAGGAGGATTCTTATTTCTGCTCCTTCTATCAAGGAATTGCTGGATAAGCTGCAGTCATATATTCCAATACAAGATCCAGCAGGAGTTAAAATAGATTGGTCGCAAGAAAGGGGAATCAAGCAAAAATGGAGTCCGGTTAATGTAAACTTAACCTTGTGAATCTCTAAAATATTGGGAGGTGGTAGAGTACGGAGTATTAGACACACCTCTAATATTGAGGATTTTATGAATATTTAAACTTAATCTTGTGAACCTTAAAAAGAATAGAAGTGGTAGAGTACGAAGTATTCTTACTCTTGAGACACACAAAAAGATTAGGTGTGGTACAGTATGGAGTATTATTACTCTTGAGACATACCTCTACTTTTGAGGATCATAAATGTTTCCCCCTTTTGTATTTTGCATGTATCTCTTTTCTTGATATGTTTCAGTATGACTCCTTTATGCTTCTTTAGGAGTAATAATAATAATATCATTTCAGTATGTTTAGATGATAATCTTTACTTTTTCTGGAGTAAATATGTACTTCTTCTAGAGTACATAAGTGCTTTTGCAAGAACTTTGATCAAATCTATTTATCTCAATCACATAATATTTATATCATAATACAGATGAGATTATTTTCACATTAACCATATCCGTGCTATCATGTGATATTATCCTATCATACATCAACATTTTTTTGTTGAATAATTTATTTTCATCTGTCGTTTCAATAAAGATATTGGTAACTTCTGGTACCGTTTGATAAAATATTTTCATTAAAATCTAACAAACTTTTGGTAATGGTAACTTCTGGTACCATAAAATATTATTAACTTTTGGTGATGGTAACTTCTAGTATCATTTGTTGAAATATCAAATAACAACAATATATAAAATTTATATGATTAGAAATATTTAAAACCAGTAGAACCAACCATATAGGTTATAACGTAATATGCTTGAAACTTGTAGAACCAACCATATAGTTGGTAACGTTATATGCTGGAAACTTGTAGAATCAACCATATAGGTGGTAACATAATATACTGGAAACTTGTAGAACCAACCATATAGGTGGTAACAACATAATAAAATAATTACCTTTCATAAATAAGCAAGTCATAAATCCAGTCAATGTATTCATAATAGTCCAATCCATTACGATAATGAGTTATATTTAATAACTCAATACATCACGAAATGATAACTATTATATTACTTATACCTTGTTTTTAAATCTTTTAATTTATCTAATTTATTATATATATGGGTATTAATTAATATATAATTTTGTTAATACTAATCATGTTTATATTAACCATAATTAAATGAGTTAAACTATGATTAATATAAATTTAGGCTCTTATTTACCTAGGCAACCACAAAGTTAGTGGGTACCACGTCATCCATAGCCAAATCCAAGATTCCTTTTTTCACAAAATGTTGGTAGTGCACCACTGCACTGTAATCACTATATTGGATCTTTGGCAACAGCTCCTTGGACAAGAGTGAGAACCACCATTAGAGCATCTGGAGGAACAACTGCAATAGAAGCTTCACAGATGGACTTGAAGAAATGACATTGCACTTTTATAGCTAAAAGAATCATCAAAATCGAAATTGTTGACACCCCATATGCTCAACACAAACCCAATTAGAATTACACCCCACAATTCCTTCAGCTTCTCCATGGCCTTCCACTGTCCAACAAATCCTGAAAAAATTAATATAGTTTACAGAATTTTATTTTTTCTATGGGTTGCTCTTGCGGCGTGGGGAAGAACAGCTTTGAAATGAGATTCAAGGAAAGGGATGTGAAAAGAATATGAATCTAAGAAAAAAAAATTTCAACTCATTTTTGGCTAGAGACTCGTGCTGATAACGTATTGTAAAACTATCTAAAAACTAGAGAAAATATAGAGAGAGATAAGAGAGAAATTCTTCTCATTTGATATATATAATGGATTAGGATATGCCTCTATTTATAGGGGTGGACAATTGTACAATCGTAATATGTAAAGTTTACAGGGGTACAATGGTAATTGATCATTCACATAATATATATAATTTATAACAGTAAAATCAATTTTTTGGGTCAAAATTGAGCAAACACAAACTTTGGGGCAAAATTGGGACAACCAAAAAGTTGCCCCAATCAACATAGCGTCTGCTACAATTTGCAGACGGAAGCATTGGAGTGAAGGCTGGACGGAATTTTGCGGTCCGGTTGGAGATGGCCTTAAACGGGTATGCAAATTGAATTTATTCTGATATTGCAATCTGGATTTTTGAAGAATTATGAGCATATCTTCATGTTTAGAAAGTCATGCAACCAGTCAATGGATGGTCATTAAAGACAAGATATTTGAAATAGGAGTAAAGGTCGGGCAGGCAATCATACTCTAGGAATTGCACCAAGCTTTGGTCAAGTATGGTATGGATATGAGGTTACAACAATTCAGTGGGCTTTGAAGCAAGAAGATAGGGATAGAATAATAAAAGAGTTCAAAGAAAGATTGACTCACGTTCTTATATCTACCGATCTTCTTGCTAGGTGTTTTGATCAATCACGGGTTTGTTGGTAAAATAAACTTACCTTGAGAGGTTGGAGACGAAATAATCGAATGCCACATGAAGAATCACAATCCAAAACACATGGAAACACCCACTTGAATTCTTGATATGAATGGAAGAACATCGAATGATAGAATCAAATAAGGGGTTTGAACACGTGATTACACGTTGTCCTAAAAGTACATTTACTCCCTCTCGTTCGAGATGCTTAAAGGGTTAGCTAGCAAATGATTTAGCAGATTAATCAAACCTTCAAACCATTATATTTATTAAACACTAATAATCCATGGAAAATGAACAAAAAACAATTGGAAAATGAGTATTTATATATTTTGGTGGAAATGATCTCTATATTTGATAGATGTTCTCTCTTGTTTTTCATATATTGAATTGATCAATATAACATCATTTATACAGAAATTGATCCACTTTTTACTAAAGTACACACCTCTTGAACAAAATGACACATTTTGGTGCCAAAAACCAACTTAGGCACCAAAAAGTGACTTTCTAAAACCACCATGCGATCGCGTGGTTATGTGCCATGCGATCGCATGGCGTAGCAGAAAATCATTCTGCTATATAATAATCCTTTCATGTGATCGCATGAACCCAAGGCCATGCGATCGCGTGGCCGTTTATGATCCGATTTTTTTCATTCTTGGCTTACTTATCAATACCTCTTTGTATATATTTAATTGTGTATTTCATCTATCATATTTAAATATTTGAACAACCATTTGGAAACACAATTTTCCAACAAGGTTTTGAGGAAGCATGCATCGGGAAAAAAAAAAAAAAAATTCTGAAGTACACTTTTTGGCTGTTTTTGTGAGTATTACTTTTTTCCCGTTCTATACCCTAATTTTATTATTTTTTCATATCTAGGTCTGAATAATGAGAGGCAAAGATTCTTTTGAGAACAAAGTCTTTGCATTCAGTAACTTTAATTTGCAGTGTCTTCCATGCTTTAGCCATCACAAGAAAATTCCATGCTTAAAGGTGCTATCTGATCAGATATACCGCTGGGAAGTTGAAATTTTGACGTTGTTTATAAAAATTTTCTCCATTAAGGAACAAGAAAAGATGGAAGAAGACATATGGTATATGGGGATGGTAAGGGAGTTGCTGTGTTAGCATAGGATCTGCTCGGATTGAATCTGTTAGTGGCAATGGGGATAGTGAGTTTCAGAGAACAATGCTGGAGCTTCTCAATCAGCTTGATGGGTTTGAAGAATCTAACAAGATTAAAGTATTGACGACAACCAATAAAATTGACATTCTGGATCAAGCTCTTCTAAGGCCCGGAAGAATAGATAGGAAAATTGAGTTCCCAAATGCTGAATATAAGGAGGTTTTCCAAAATTTGTAATTTGTAATAGTCTTGATAACAGAATTATTATTATTATTATTATTATTATTATTATTATTATTATTATTTAAATTGGCACTGTAGTTTTGTAGTTTTTGCTATTTTTTTTTTCAATTTTACATTTTTTGTACTTTAGTCTTTCTCAATAAAATATATATGTCCATGCATCGTAAGAGTGTGAAACTAGTTTTGATAAAAGTAGGTAACATGCTTGGTTAAAAATTTGTGGATCTCAAAAAGATGTAACTAAGATTAAATGTTGACTTTAACTTATATTAGAATCTAAGACACTGTTTTCTTTACTATTTTCAATCTATTTTCATTTTCAAAGACACCCAAAACGAATTCTCTTTCTCATTTTTCAAAACTAGTTTTTGAAAATAAGAAAAAATTTGTAAACAAAACTCAAAACAAGGAAATCATCATTTTTGACGTTTTCAGTACGAAACTCTATTAAAATTGAAAACGCGAAAAGCATAATCGAAGTTGTTATATTAATAAAATGGTTTTATTTTGCAATTCAATATTCTTTCTTGTTGATGTATTGATTTTATTATGATAGATTATTAATAGAAGAACAAATTGTTGTGAATTAGTGAAAGTTATCATTTTTGATGAATTAGACTATATTTTGTACAGTGAAAGAATTAATTATATCCAATCCTAGTTTTTAATAATTTTTTTGGGACTTGAACATTAATAATTTTATCTATTTTTGAAATATTTTTTCTAACCATTATTAAGTTAGTCTAACAAAAATTAAATATGTTAATTTCTTATAATATAGAGTAAATCTTCGAAATCTTATAATTTAATCCACTATCAAATTAATTACAAATAGTTTAAGTAGTATTGTGCAAAATTTTTAAAATAATATGTTTTTCATTTTCAGAAACAATTTTTAGAAAGACAAGCCCAAATACGTTTTCAGGAAATTTAAAAAGGGGAAATGAAAATAGACAAGTCCAAACGCGTTTTAAGTATTGTGCGTTCTATTTGTCGTTTTTCAGTCCATTTTTTTCCTCTGAAAACGCAAAAAACGCGTTCTCTTGCGCTGTTTTTGAAAAAAAAAGTCAAAAATAATTTCTAAAACTTGTAAAGAAAATGGAAAACGTATTTTTCACGTTTTCCCCGTTTTCAGCCCGACCCAACACATTCTCTCTCTGAAGTCACTCTCTCTCGATTTCCACAGCGCCACCACCTTGTCGACCTTCGCCACCATCGGCCACCGCCACTTCCACGATAAGACACCACTCGCCTCTTTTCCCTCTTCATCCCGCACACACACACAATCGCATGGATTCTCACAAACACATATATATACAGATTTAAATCTTGAAAAAAATTGATATATATATATATATATATATATATATATATGCATGCGCGCGATCTTTGAATTCCACAAATTTGTTTATGTCAAGACAAGAAGGCCCTCTTTGCTTCTTGGTTTGTCTGTTGATATTTTCTTCTCCCAACACCCACCTTTTTGTTTGTATTGATTTTTTTCGTTGAATGGATTTATCAAAGAATTATTATTATTATTATTATTTTTTTTGGTCTATATATATATATATTTTGCTGTACTATGTATATGAATCCTTATGTGTTGGTTTTATCATTTATGAGATTGCACTTACTCTTTGTTGTTAGTTGTCAGGGGAACGATTTCTGCTACACAGCTAGAAATTGTATGTAACCGTGAATTCAAAATTATTGGATTTGCTTTATTTTACTTCTGTTGCTTGATTATGATGAGTTATACATTGTGGTTTACAATTTTTTTTTCTGCATCTCATTCCCTATTTTGATGGGATTGGAAGAAGGTGGTATGTTGAATAACATGGTATATTGTCTCGATGTTCATATTTCTTGCTTCTTACTTGGAGATTTTGGTGTTTGGTGAATTTTTGATATGAAACTGAGGACTATACTTGTAAGGATTGCAGCTTGTTTCTTGGTTCAAGATCATGGCTACAGCTTGTTTCTTGGTTCAAGATCATGGCCATGGTTTCTTGGTTCAAGATCCTGTCTATGGTTTATTGTTATCGAACCCCATCTTATAATTGCGAGATAGAGTACTAAATTTAAATTGGTGAAGGTTTGCGGTGCCAAAATATATAATCTTTAAAAGAAGAGATTGGCTAGTTTTGGTTTAGGGACAAACTGAGGCATTTTCGATGGTTTAGGATATGATCCGGGTATTAATAGACCATGAGATCGTAATTTTAATATTTCTAAATGGGGAAAAAGTAGTTCTTCAAGTTTTAAGTGTTAGAAAATTTCTATCACAGATAAATTATTTATCCAGGATCCAAAATCATCATGTTGGAATTATCAAGAATTAAATAACTTAAGCGGAAGTGTACTTTAATCAAATGTGATTCACGATAAACGATTCGGTTGGTTGGATCTTCCAAATCAATACGTAGTCCTTATTTTCTCTCTGATGATGGGATGTCAGACAAGATGAACAGTACGTACGATTCAGGGACCATAACCGACTTTATATACTGTATTGCCAGTTAACCTAATCCGGCCCATCATGAATTAGGTAATGGCCTGATATCTACACATAAAAGCCCATACATTTAATTAGATGCATTAAAGCCCAATTTACCAAATCCTTATTAGATCACTTTAAATGGGCTTAATCAAAATTGATAGCCTTTTATTCAATACACAATAATTCACATATAAGCCCACACGATTGATTAAAATCCTTACAATCTCCCACTTGGGCTATATGTGTAACCTTACAATTGTGAATCAATCATAACCTTATGAGTACTCAGAATTTTGCTATCATTACTGAATGCATCCCCAAACAATCCGGTCCATCAATTATATCAACATAGGATCAAAGCGGCTTTCGCTACATTAATCGTAACTAAACCTATCAATGATCACGTATATCGACATAACTGAATGACATGGATCAAGTATGGATGTGTAGCATGGAAATTACATGTAATGTGATCTTCAACATGCCTATTTCCAACTGGTCCAACTTTAGTGAGATCATCCTCAAACGAGTTCAGAGATAATAAACCTGAAACCTTACAACTGTAAATAACTTTAACTTTAAACTGTATCCAAAAGGACAGTAAATGTGTCTAATGCACCCAAAATACAAACTCCCACTGAAATCGAATATCCTTAAGAAATACAACACCCATATGAGTAATGTACTCATGAAAGACCTTGGGTTGTAATACTTTAGTAAGCGGATCCACAATTATGGAGTTTGTCCCAATGTGCTCTTATTGACACGTGTCCACTCTGAACTGTATCCTTCACAACCAGGAACTTATGTCAATGTATTTTGACTTAGTTGAGCTCCTATTGTTAATGAAATATAAATCTGCTGAGTTATTGTCACAATATAACTTTAGTGGTCTTTCTATACCATACAGAATAAGCAGCCTTGTGACAAAATTTCACAGCTATATTCCATAATTAGATGCCCCCAAAATTGCTACAACTGTGCTGCCAAGTGAAAGAAGCTAAAGTGTCTGTTAAGCACTCCATCCGGAAATAGCTCCTCCAACCAGCAGATAAATGTAGCCTTATGTGGATCTTTTACTTTCTTGGCATCTAGTAAAAATCGGAATCATAATACCATATGATCTCCAACTGATCCGATTTCAGTATGTGAGCATGTAATCTTTTGTTCTCTTTAAATACCTTATAACCCATGTTTGGCTGCTTTCCAAATGATCCATCCCAGGGTTACTTAAATATCTCCTTAGTATCCCAATAATGTATGCAATATCCGAAGGCATACAAATTTGAGCATACATCAGACTTTCTATAGCTTAACTATATGGGATCCTCTGCATTTCTTTAACTTCAAGATAACTTTTCGGGCATTAGTTGAAACTAAATTGTCTCCCTTAGCGATAGGGCTGTCCCCTGATTTACTGCCTTTCATGCCAAATCTCTTAAGTACTTTATCGATATAGCCCTTTTGTGACAATTCAAGAATACCCCGAGAACAATCCCGGTGTATCTGAATTCCTAATACAAAAGAGACGTCACCAAGATTTTTAATCTCAAAATTCCTTGACAAAAAATCTCATAATTTTATGTGACATACCTATATCATTAGTGGCAAGCAATAATTAACATATAAAACCAGGAAAATATACTTACTCCCACTGAACTTGTAATACATACAATCATCAACAACATCAATCTCAAGACCAAATGAGATAATTACTTGATGAAATTTGTATTACCCTTAACGAGAAGCTGGCTTGAGCACATAAATGGATTTCTTTAATTTGCAAACCATTAACTTTGGGTCTACTGACACAAAGTTTTCTGATTGCACCAAATAGATCGTCCCATCAATGTCGCCATTGAGAAACGCCACCTTAGTATCCATTTGATGTAACTCGAGGCCAAAATGTGCAACAACCTAACTTTCCTGAAAGAGTCTTTTGTAGAAACCAAAGAGAAAATCTCTTTATAATCAATGCCATTATTCTGTGTAAAGCCCTTAGATACAAGAAGAACCTTATATCTTTCCACATTACCTTTCGAATCCTTCTTGGTTTAAAAACCCATTTAAGACCAATGGGCTTCGTACCTTATAGTAATGGGACAAGATCTCAAACTTTATTGTCTTGCATATGCTTATACTCCTTATTTATGGCATCAATCCACTTTTGAGAGTTAGAACCCTGCATGGCCTGATGGAATTGATTGGACCATCTTCCACCATTCCATTATTTCCTTATGTTCTTGGAAAAATACTATTTAAATTATCCGGAATAGCATTTTTTCCCTTTCTCTCGTGGATCTCCTTAATAGATTTAGTTATTGAGGTTGTTGAGTTTGTACTTCTGAAATTTACCTTATTTTGGATGGGAGGTTCTTCAATATTGTCTAATTGAGGTTCTGGATATGCTTCTTGATCAATGACATCCATAGAAACTTGCACATTGTCAAAAGCAACAGTAAGAATCGAAACCGATCATTCCTCAACTTCTTCCTTAAAGACAATATCTCTAACCTTATTTCTCCCCCAAACTCAACATCCTCAAAAATGTTGCAGTTCCCGTTTCAAAAGTTGACTTAAGTGTGGGATCATAAAATTAATAACCCCTTAAACGCTTTATTTTCTTTATTTGTTTTCTTGCCCTTATCTTTAGAGGTGTTTGCCAAGTGAACACTTTCAATTCTTTTCTACTTCAACTTTTCTTCCTCTTGCACACAAAATAGAATGAGCTCATTTAGAGTTCATTTCTCCCTTTAACAATTACAACTGACCTTAAATTGACTGAATTGTGCAAGAAGCTTGCACACTATGAAATGAGCTCATTGAGAGTCCATTTCTACTTTGACAGTTATAACTAACCTTAAATTAACTATATTGTGCATGGAAGCGATATCAATACCAAATGCACGAGCAAGTCATTAGACAAGTCGAGTTTTAGTTCCTTAAGTTTTGAAGTAGTGTGAGACATCTACATGATGTACTCCCTTATTTTCTAAATGTCTTTATACTTTATTGAAATAAAGCTTTGCATAAGCGCGCTTGTTTCAGCCTTATCATTATTCGCAAAACGTTTCTTAATTTCGGCAAGGAATTCATTGGCATCATTTACCTCTTCAGATACTATGCCACTAAAGGCTTCCAGAATGCAGCACTTAATGATCATGAGACTCACGTAATTTAAGTAATCCCACTTCTCAAAGTTCCTCATTTGATTAGATGAACTTTCATCCGTAAGAGGAGCAGCTTGCTCAATCCTTAGTACACGGTCTAGATCCATGCAGCCAACGAAAAGTTAATGTTCTTGTTTTGATCCTTGAAGTTTGTTCCATAAATACAGGGATTAGATTTGAGCTTGTAGATATACTACTAGCAGAATTTGAAACCGAATAGAGAACACTTAAACAAAATAGCTCACATAAATACCTTATTATGCAAATCATATTTTCAAATAATGGTAGGGCCCATCACAAGATACCTAGCACAACATCAATATTTAGTCTTTGGACAGAAATATTGACTTGTAAGTGGTACTCTTGGCGTAGTAATCAAACATTGACAGTAAGACATGTCAACCAACAAACCTTTCTTTGGACCGATTTATTGATCACACGTAAAAACCAAATAACCGTCACGTATTTATCACCACAAGTTCATGTGAAATTCGGGCCAAATATTGATCTTCCTTTGGGCCGATCAATATCCGCATGAAATAACACACAAACACCTAATTTTCCCTTAGTGCAGTGATCAAACACTGGCAATAAGACATGTTAACCAATAAACCTTTCTTTGGACCGATTTATTGGTCACACGTTAAACCAAATAATTGCCACGTGTTTATCACAACAGGTGCATGTGAAATTCGAGCCAAATATTGACCTTCCTTTGGGCCGATCAATATCCGCAATGAATAACACACACCCAAATACCTTCTAATATTCTAAGTTAATTAATATCCACAAGAGAGGTTGCTTTGGCAACATGTTGCTTCAACTAACTTACTTTCGAATATTATATCTCTCAAAAGATTTCGATGTACCAAGATTTGAAACTGAAATTACTGATTTGCATATATTTTGACTTTAGGATTTGAATTATATAATTCAAAAATTTAGAATAAAGCAATCCTTAAGTTGAGAGAGTCTAATTGCAATATTCTTAAACTTTAGGTGGCTAATTATGTGAAATTTTAAGCTTGAATGGCTTAAATTACAATTTTTCCAAAACCTTATTGGCCAATTTAGAAAAATTCCAAACTTTAGGTCCTAATTTGAAAGAAAATTAAACTTTAGGGGTCCAAAATAGTGAATTTTCAATCTTTAAAGGTTGATTTTTGAAAATTTTCAAACTTTAGGAGGCAATTTAGAAAATTCACAAACTTTAGGGACTTAATTTAAAAAAAAATTCAAACTTTAAGGACCAATTTTGAAAATTTCCAAACTTTAGTGACTGAATTAGAAAATTTCCAGAATTTAGGGACCAAATTAAAGAATTTCAGAACTTTAAGTGCTGTATTAGAAAATTTTCAAACTTTAGGAACTGAAAATGAAAATTTTCAAACTTTAAGGGACCAAATTAGAGAATTTTCAAGCTTTAGGGACCAATTTTGAAAATTCTCAAACATTAGGGGCTGAATTAGAAAGTTTTCAAACTTCTGGGGACTGAATTAGAAAATTCAAAACTTTAAAAGGCCCAACTTAAAAATTTCATAAATCTGTGGGCTGATTTTATAAAATTCCATAACTTTAAGGGCCAACTTAAATAATCTTATAACATTAGGATCAAACATTTAATCTATAACAAAATAGAGGACCGGATGAGAAATTAAACATAATTATACAAAATCGCAAGAGAGGCCCTTCCATACTTCTAATTTTCAAGACAAGCCCCTGCCTTAAAATCGATTTTTCAGCAGTTAGGGTTTCGGATTAACCCTAACCGCCGCCATCGCCGCCCCCAAATCAGTCCGGGACACAGCCCCTTGCAACCTTCCTTCGAGCCTACTGGCTCTACTTACCCGCGTGGCTCAGCACCACGCGATGTGGCGCCATTCCTGGCGCTGCTCAACTTATCGCCGCGCGCAGCTCGCATCCTGCAGCGTCGCGAGCTGCGTACCACCATTCCCGGCGAACCCTATTGCGACGCAGCGCCATACCACCATCGCCGCTGTCGGATATAACCGGCCATACCTCAACCATCCTCAAACTTCAACCGACAATCAAAACCCAGTTCGAAAAAAATTATCCCTTCATCGAGAATCTGAGTTCAATATTCAGCACAAAACTCAAACCAATTTATCAGATTTCATAACCCATAACCAGATTCAATATCAACAATCTTAATAGGATTTAATAGAAATCCTATGCTTTAATCTCGAAAATTATATACATAAAGATTCTATATGTATATATATGCAACACGAAAAATCAGATTCAACCAAAAAAAAAAAAAAAATTTCTACCTGATTTCGAAAACCATATACACAGGAATGAATATGTATTCATATCTTAATTTCGAAATTCTGAGTTTGCACATACATACATGCTGAAAAGTTTGATTTGGTTGAAATCCAAACCCAATACACATTAAGTCAATATGCCTGCACCGAATCTTATTATATTCATATGCACATATGAGTGATCTGATAATCAACACGATGATTGACTCTGATACCACTTGTTAGAAAATTTCTATCACAGATAAATTATTTATCCAGGATCCAAAATCATCATGTTGGAATTATCAAGAATTAAATAACTAAAGCGAAAGCGTACCTTAATCAAATGTGATTCACGATAAACGATTCGGTTGGTTGGATCTTCCAAATCAATACGTAGTCCTTATTTTCTCTCTGATGATGGGATGTCAGACAAGATGAACAGTACGTACGATTCAGGGACCATAACCGACTTTATATACTGTATTGTCAGTTAACCTAATCCGGCCCATCATGAATTAAGTAATGGCCTGATATCTACACATAAAAGCCCATACATTTAATTAGATGCATTAAAGCTCAATTTACCAAATTCTTATTAGATCACTTTAAATGGGCTTAATCAAAATTGATAGCCTTTTATTCAATACACAATAATTCACATATAAGCCCACACGATTGATTAAAATCCTTACATTAAGAATCATTAACAGATTGCTCGAGCCTATGGTTCTCTTTTATTTGTAATTTAGAGACCCTTTTTCTTTTAAATATAATCAGATTTCATTGACATTTGATAAAAAGTAGCAGGTCATATGAAATATTTCTCATCTAGGATTTGATGTAGAGACTGGAGACTTGTTTTTAACATTAGATGTAACAATTTTTATTCTGATCAATTGGTGTAGTGGGCAACCATTAATTGTATTTATTTGATTAGTAATTTTGTTGTAGAAAAAAATATTTTTTATCGTCCTATCTACAAGTTTTTTGTTAAAGTTACCCAATTATATCCATTTCATGCTCTTAATTGAAAATAGAATACAAGTAAATTAATTACAAATTTTTTCAAATAGTATTATGTAAAATTTCAAACAGAACATGTTTTCCAGTTTTTTATTTTCAAAATCAGTTTTCAGAAATGGTAAATAGAACATATTTTCAGCAAATTTAAAAATATAAATGAAAATAGAAAATATTTTTAAAAATGAAAACAAAAAACAAAATATAAAAAGAACGTAGCCAATGTTCTCGAACAATGAAAACATTATCCTGCCATATATAAAAGAGGCTAAGCCACTTCACTGTTCACAAGGCATCATGCTGATGTCATTTTTTTTAAAAAAAAAATTCCCTTCATTGGATTAATTTTGAGGATTCAAATAAAGTCGTAACAGCAATATCTTAATATCGGTGTAAAGTTTTCGCAAAATACTTTTACTTTATTTTCGAATTACAAAACATAATAAAAATTATAGCCTTTTAAGATGATCCAATAATAATGTATTTAATCTTTCATTGATTTTTTTTCGTGTGATTGATTTTCTAGGCTCAGATGAAGTCGTAATAGTAAGATCTTTATATCAATATGAAGATCTTATATAGTACTTTATTACATTATTTCCTGATTAAAATACCATCAATTGTAGCAAAAAATCGTAGCCGTTTCAAATGGTCCCCTAACATTTCTGTTATTTTTTTTTATTCCTTTCTTTCGTTTGGTTACATTTTGAGAACTCAAATAAAGTCGTAATAGGAATATCTTAATATCGATGTGAAACTTTCGCAAAATACTTTTACATTATTTTCAAATTACTAAAACATAATAAAATTATAGCAGTTTAAGATGATCCAATAACAATGTATTTAATCTTTCAATGATTTTTTCTTTCCTGTAATTGATTATTTGGGCTCAAATGAAGTCATAATAGTAAGATCTTTATGTCAATATGAAGATCTCATCTAGTACTTTATTACATTATTTTCGGATTACAATACCGTCAATTATAGCAGTTTAAAATTGTACCTTAACATTCTGTTATTTTTTTTATTTTTTTATTTTTTATTTTTTTGCTTCATTTCCTTCATTTGGTTAATTTTGAGGGCTCAAATAAAGTCGTAATAGAAATATCTTAATATTGATGTGATTTTTGAATTACCAAACTATAGCAAAAGTTATTGTTTTCTAAAATGATCCATTAACAATGTATTTCATCTTTAAATGATTTTTTTACTCATTAACAATTTAATTAACTCATTGTTATCTGCTGTAATATTGATTTACTTTTTATTAAGTTTTGGAATCTCAGTTAATTGGATATGTTATTCTTCAATCTTGCAAATTAAAAATAACAATAGTAGTGGTATAAGTAAATCTCAAATATCGACAGTATTTTATACGCAATTTTTATCGCATCTCATGCATCGCACTGGCTACACTAGTTATCTAAAATAACGAATACGAACCACGAATTTCACCAACATTGAAATGTGCCAAATGATTCAAAATAGTACTATAAGAAAAAGCGTCCAATTTATTGTAATACCGTAGCTTGCATTGTTCAGGTAGGAATGACAACGAAATGAGTTCGGAGCGAAGATGTTATTTTTTGTCCCCCTTCAATCCCTGCTTAAACGGGAATGAAGGAGGATGGGGCGGGAACGATCGTCAACCAACGATCAATGATTGCTCTAGCTGAAGTTCAGTTCTGGATTCACGATTAATTAGTATTAGTATAGGTTTATCAACAAAGTTACACTAGAATTATATCTCGAATGAATCAAATAGTGAGTAAGTACCATTGTTATAATGTTCCTTATCACAAGAAATTGTTTGATTCGACATGTTTGATGGTAATAAGCTAATAAAAAAATTAGGGAACAATACATAAATAAAGTATTTAAAAATACATATTTCAAAATGAGACCAAATTAAATAATTTCAAAAATCAGGTTGTAATTATGTTTAATTAATTAAATTAAATAATTAAAATATTTTATTAATTATATATATTAAGTTTACAACACTGTATATTTCAAGTCACAAAAAATAAATATTTTAGATCACAAATAATTTCAAAGTTACAAATTATCAAAATATTAGGTCACAAATTAAACTTATTTTGGGTCACAAAACTGATTTCAAGGTCACGTATTAGAAAATCAATAGGTCACAAATGTCAAATTAATATAAGCAGGAGATAATTTTAGGTTGAAACTTATCAAACTAATAGATTTGAAATATTTTAAGTGATGATTAAGTCAATTACTGTATGACATGAAAGAATGGAGCAACCAGGTTAAAACTAGCGCAAGCGCACCAAGGAGGCATTTGTGTTAAGGTCACAACCATCATCTCCTCCAACCTCCAACACTGCATCGTCCCGCCTTAGATCCACCACCATCTCCAACCAAAAATCTGTTGTTTGTGTACTTACTCCTTCAGTCGAATATGAAGTACAAACTCACAGTTGAAATTAGAACAGATTAATGGTATAACTCGAGCCCACCGAATTCACGATGTTTCCTTAAGACGAATTTGCTCCCTTCCAAGGTGCTTAAAAAGGGTGTGTAACAATCGTCTCCCAGGATAGAACGAGTTTCGTCTCCTACGGAAGCAGCACAACAATCTGCAGGAGTTCCAGCGAACACAACAAGTGTTTTGGCACTTAAAATGGTATATCAGAATTTCAGAGAGAATAAGATTTCAAAGCACAAAAATTTTGCAATGAAAAATGGGGTGTTATTTATGGCTGTAGAGAAGGCAATTTATAGATAAATTCGTGGCCATTCGAATTCTCTTCAAGCCTTTTCAGAACAGTGCGACCTTTCAGACAAGACAAAAATTGAACAGACATATCTGTTAGTTTAAACACTGTTTCAATCTGTTTTTCTCGAACAGGTATTACCAGAAACGGAATTTGCATGAATTAGCCACAAATAAAATAATAATTTCACTAAGTACCCAAGAATTTGATTAATTACAATTTGGCCCAAAACTTTAAATAACTTTTGTTCAAAAAGAATATATATTGCAGAAGGACCGCACCCGAACAGGGACCGGACTGTGACGTGCCGAGCTGAGCCGGCCGGTCGGACGGACGGCGGCGGCGGCGCGCGAGCGCGTGTGGGCTTTGGACTAGTCTAGACATTGTCTAAGACTTACCTCTTCCAAAGACTATTGGTACCCCTTGGGGCCCAAACCCAATTGCCAAACTTCCACAATATAAACCACATAAAAGTTTCATAACTTTCCTATGTGGGATAAGTGTTTCACAATATCAAATTCTTCATTTATTCAAACTTTAGGTGGGTAACTTTGAAATCAATTATTTCATTCAATTCTAAATGGTTTTTGATAAATAAATATATTACGTTCATTATCTCACGGAGTAGAACGTGAATATGCTTAATCCCATCAAAATCGGAATATGGGTCCCACTGAAATTGGTGCTCAAAGTCGACCCATTTCATTTTATTTTAAAACCATTTTTCCAACAATCCCCACATGAATGAAATATGTTGGATATTCAAATTGATACAATTACTGATATGTATTTTGAGTACAAATGAAGAAAACCGCCTCGAGATAAGTAGTCAGAGACTTTGAACTTTCCCTAGTAACATCTATCGGATTTACTTGGCCAATCAGTAGCAAGATGCTTTGAACAGTCAACCGTTCGTGTAAACCTAGACAATAGAAGTCACACAGTTCCCTTCGAACACAGTTGGTTCTCATGTTTGTGTCCATTTTGGCCTTAGACACCACCTGGTTCATGAGTATTTGTTTAGAGAATTTATCTTTCACATAAATCTCGTAGAAGTGGCCCCTTCTTACTCACATAGGTGATCTCCATAAAGAGTATTCTGCTATACTCCACTTGAACAAATCAAGATATAGTGATCATTAAAAGCGTAACTTATCCTGTATCGCGACAGATAGGCACTGTCTCACCATAGGAATGGGTTAGAGTATTTTAATCTCCACAGTGCGTACTGAGTTTTTCCACAGTTCGGTTGTCCCATTGAACCTAGATCTTGGGATCTCCAGTCAACTAGGTTGGGTTGCCACCATGGAAACTCTTGTTTACTTTATAAGTTTTAATCCCATCCCCTTTGATGAACTTTCTACTTGCTCTCTTGTCAAACTTTTTGTTAGCGGATCCGCAATATTCTCTTTTGAGTTTACATAATCTATAGAGATAATACCAGTTGAGATCAACTGTCTAACGGTATTGTGTCTACGACGTATATGGCGAGATTTACCGTTATACATGGCATTATGTGCCCTTCCAATTGCCGATTGACTATCGCAATGGATACATATGACAGGCACAGGTTTTACCCAACAAGGAATATCTTCTAGGAAGTTTCGTAGCCATTCGGCTTCTTCCCCAGCTTTATCTAACGCAATGAATTCAGATTCCATTGTTGATCTAGCTATGCATGTTTGTTTTGAAGATTTCTAAGATACTGCAGCACCTCCAAGTGTAAAGACATATCCACTTGTAGACTTGGAATCTTTAGTATCAGATATCCAATTAGCATCACAGTATCCTTCAAGTACTGCTGGATATCTCGAATAGTGTAATCCAAATTTTTTGGTATGTTTTAAATATCCTAAAACTCTTACAATTGCCTTCCAATGCTCAGTACTTGGATTACTCGTATATCGACTTAACCTACTGATAGAATAAGCAATATCAGGTCGAGTGCAGTTCATAACATACATTAAACTGCCAATAATGCGAGAGTATTCTAACTGAGATTTACAGTCACCAGTATTTGAAACAAGATGCATACTTGCATCCATAGGTGTTTTCATAGGGATAATATCATATTTCTTGAATTTATCAAGAATCTTCTCAATATAATGAGATTGAGATAATATGAGACCATTGGATGTTTTAGATATTTTAATTCCTAATATAATATCGGCAACACTTAGATCCTTCATTTCAAACTTACTAGTTAACATCTTTTTAGTCGTTTGAATTATAGAATCATTATTCCCCATAATTAGCATGTCATCTACATATAGACATACCATGACATATCCATTTTGAGTGCTCTTGACATATACACATTTATCACACTCGTTAATTTTAAAACCATTTGATACCATAATTGTATCAAATTTTTCATGCCATTTTTTAGGGGCTTGTTTTAAACCATATAGTGATTTAACGAGTCGACACACTCTCTTTTCTTGTCCTGGGGCAATAAATCCTTCAGGTTGCTCCATATAAATTTCTTCATCTAATTCACCATATAAGAATGCGGTTTTTACATCCATTTGATGTATATCTAAACCATTTAGCGCTGCTATTGCAATAAGCATACGAATAGAAGTAATTCTCGTAACAGGTGAATAGGTATCGAAATAATCAAGACCTTCCTTTTGCTTGTAGCCTTTTGCAACAAGTCTAGCTTTATATTTATCAATTGATCCATCTGCTTTCATCTTTCTTTTGAAAATCCATTTACACCCTAATGGCTTATTACCGGGTGGAAGATCTACTATTTCCCAAGTATGATTTTGGAGTATGGATTCAATTTCGCTATGAATAGCTTCTTTCCAATATAAAGCTTCAGTAGACGACATAGCCTCTTTATAACTTTGGGGTTCATTTTCTAATAGATATGTTAAAAAATCAGGCCCAAAGGAGGTTGATGTTCTAGACCTTTTACTACGTCTAGGTTCTTCCATATTTATAGATCCTTGATCTATAGCCTCATAATTTTCACGAGGTCTCTTCAATGAGTTTGATTCACTTTGCATGTTATAAGGAAAAACATTTTCGAAAAATGTAGCATCCCTAGATTCAATAATTGTATTGACATGCACCTCGGGAATTTCAGACTTATGTACGATAAATCTATACGCACTACTATGGTAGGCATACCCAATAAATATGCAATCAATGGTTTTAGGTCCGATCTTAACCTTTTTAGGTTTAGGAACCGCTACCTTGGCTAAACATCCCCATACCTTTAAGTATTTATAGTTAGGTTTGTAACCTTTCCATAATTCATAAGGTATTTTATGAGTTTTCCGATGCGGTAATTTGTTGAGAATATAATTGGCGGAGAGCAAAGCTTCCCCCCACAAGTCTTGTGGTAATCCTGAACTTAATAACATCGCATTCATCATCTCCTTCAATGTTCTATTTTTGCGTTCAGTAATGCCATTGGATTGAGGAGAATAAGGCGCGGTAGTTTGGTGAATAATTCCATGTTCTGAACAGAATTGTTCAAACGGGGAATCATATTCACCGCCTCTATCACTTCGTATTGCCTTAATCTTTTTGTTAAGTTGATTCTCAACTTCTAACTTATAGTGTTTAAACACTTCAATTGCCTCGTCTTTACTCTTGAGTAAATATACATAACAAAATCGAGTGCAATCATCGATAAAAGTGATAAAGTATTTTTTACCACCTCTAGTTTGAACAAGTTTTAAATCGCATATATCGGTATGAATTAAATCTAGAGGTTCAGTACTTCTTTCGACAGAACGAAAGGGTAAACGAGCCATTTTGGCTTCTACACAAATATCGCATTTGTGATTAGGATCTAAATCGCACTTTGGTAATAAATCTAATTTGATTAGTCTACGCAAAGTATTATAGTTCACATGTCCTAAACGTTCATGCCAAACATTAAATGACTCCAACAAATAAGAAGAAGATGTAATTTTATTAGTAGGAGGTACAACAGTCATTACATTCATTTTAAAGAGCCCCTCATTAAGGTACCCCTTTCCTACAAACATGTCATTTTTAGTAAGGACAAATTTGTCCGATACAAATACAAGTTTAAATCCGTTCTTGCTTAACAAAGAACCGGATACCAAGTTTTTACGGATCTCGGGCACATGAAGAACATTGTTCAAAGTAAGTTCCTTTCCACTAGTCATTTTTAGCACGATCTTTCCTTGTCCTTCAACTTTGGAGGATGATGAGTTTCCCATGTAGAGTTGTTCATCATGATCCATTGATTTGTAAGTAGAGAACATCCAGTGGTTTGCACATATATGGCGAGTTGCTCCAGTATCTACCCACCATTCCTTAGTATTCCCTACTAAGTTGCATTGAGAAACAACCGCAGAAAGATTTATATCTTGTACTTTTTCAGAAAGGTTGTCATGTTCTGTTACATTGGCTTGAACTGTTTCACCCTTTTTTGGCTTACGACAATCCTTGGATCGATGTCCCGCTTTGCCGCAGTTGTAACAGTTACCTTTGAACTTTTTAGGAACCTTTGAAGAACCAGTTTGCCCTTCCCCATTATGCTTCCTCTTTTTGTTGGTCTTGGGACCTCCTTCAATAATGTTGGCCTTTGATTCCATCGAATTGAATGCACCATTCCTCTTTTCAGATTTGCGATTGTCTTCTTCAATTCTCAACCGGACAATAATATCTTCAAGTTTCATTTCCTTACGCTTGTGCTTAAGGTAATTCTTGAATTCCTTCCATGAAGGTGGCAACTTCTCAATCAGTGCAGCAACTTGAAATGGTTCACAAAGTTTCATACCCTCGGCATGAATATCACTGAGTATAATCTGAAGTTCTTGAACTTGAGATATAACAGTTTTGTTGTCTACCATTTTGTAGTCCAAAAATCGACCGACGATGAATTTCTTCGCCCCAGCATCTTCTGTTTTGTATTTTGTATCCAAAGAATCCCACAATTCTTTTGCAGTTTTTGTATTACAGTACACATTATATAATGTGTTGTCTAGTCCGTTCAAGACATAGTTCCTGCATAGGAAATCCGAATGTTTCCATGCATCAACTGCAGTAAGTTTCTCCGCATTACTTTCATTTTCTCCGTATGAAGCTGCTTCTTCTTTGAGGAACTTTGCCAAACTTAATGTTGTCAAATAGAAAAGCATTTTCTGTTGTCAACGCTTAAAATCTGATCCATTAAATTTCTCGGGTTTTTCTCCATTCGTATTAGGGAGATGAGTACCGGAAGTAGCCATTTCTGATACACAATCAGAAGATAGACAGAATGAGAAGGAGAAGAAGTAGACACAGAATAAAGAAAAAGTAATAGGAAAATTCGTCTTAAGATTGTTGTTTGTGTACTTACTCCTTCAGTCGAATATGAAGTACAAACTCACAGTTGAAATTAGAACAGATTAATGGTAACAACCGGTGTTTTGGCACTTAAAATGGTATATCAGAATTTCAGAGAGAGAAGGCAATTTATAGATAAATTCGTGGCCATACATATCTGTTAGTACCCAAGAATTTGATTAATTACAATTTGGCCCAAAACTTTAAATAACTTTTGTCCAAAAAGAATATATATTGCAGAAGGACTCGCACCCGAACACCGTGCCGTGTCGGCCGGACGGCGGCGGCGCGCGTGCGAGCTTTGGACTAGTCTAGACATTGTCTAAGACTTACCTCTTCCAAAGACTATTGGTACCCCTTGGGGCCCAAACCCAATTGCCAAACTTCCACAATATAAACCACATAAAAGTTTCATAACTTTCCTATGTGGGATAAGTGTTTCACAATATCAAATTCTTCATTTATTCAAACTTTAGGTGGGTAACTTTGAAATCAATTATTTCATTCAATTCTAAATGGTTTTTGATAAATAAATATATTACGTTCATTATCTCACGGAGTAGAACGTGAATATGCTTAATCCCATCAAAATCGGAATATGGGTCCCACTGAAATTGGTGCTCAAAGTCGACCCATTTCATTTTATTTTAAAACCATTTTTCCAACAAAATCACCGTCACCACCTACAACACAGCCCATCACCACCACCTGCACCATAGCCGCCACCTATCTTCTTCCCAAAACCTAGCCACCTACTGCATCAAACTCCAGCAATTCCAATTTGCTCACCGCCTCCCGCTTCAAATTCGCGGTCGACTACAACCTCACCACCATCACCCGATCCAAAAGTCAAACATATGTCGCAACCGCTAATTGCCTAAGCACCGCCTGTTGAACTGATCTATAGATCTGTGACCATTTTGATTTCACATTCCGGCCACTTATTGTCCTTTGCAAACAAGCTATGTCAGCTACCACATCGACCGCATCTCTTACAATAGCGACCCCATGACACGGTGGAAAAGCCTCAACGGAGATTTACACCGCCTTGTTGGACCCAAGAGGAGACGCTGGCTCTGATTGACGCTTATAGTGAACGTTGGTATGCACTCCGCAAAGGGTACCTGCGCATGGCAGACTGGGATTCGGTGGTGTCCATTACCATTAGCCGCCGACGCCTCCATTTCGACGTGTTGATGATATGGGCAAAGACAGAGGTTAAAATTGTGTGCGTTTCCGTGTGTGGTTTGGATGGTGATATGGATGTGGGTAAAGTTTCGGCGATGATAAAGATTTGGAGATGGACCAGACGGCTGTGCCTATATTTCTTTGAGAGAGATGGGGGATTTGGAAAGTGGTTGAAAACAGGCTTAGTGGGGGGTTGGGGAGGGGGGGGGGGTGAGGTTGTCGTTAGGGTTGGAGGTAGAGATTAATAAATAATAACAGCTTAATTATATTATTATTTTATTAATATTAGAAAAACAATAATTACCACCTGGTTTTTGAACAAACATCTTTTATAGCTGATTTTTGATTTATGAAGTTAAAAACTTGTGTAGATGAATTTCCACAAAAAATTATGTGTAGGGGTCTCATGTATCATTTCCATCTAGGGCCTTAAAACTTTAAGGGCTGGCCTTGAATATTGGGGTTATAAGCTGGATAGGACGTCATTGTTCGGGCTGAAATATTGATGGCTCCAGGAGCCCTTGATTGTGATGGTGATTCATTGACCCTCTGTAGTGACAAGGATCATGGGAACTATCTGGTTGTTCTTCAAATTGAACATTTGAAAGCTTTTAAAAACTTCTTCTATATTGTAATTGGTAAGCATTCGTTTGGTAAACTGTTTATAAATGACACATTTCTTCAAATAACTTTTTCATCACACGCATTTTTCAAAATCAATTTTTAATCACATATTTCAAATAAAAAACATCACATTCTTTATTTATATACAAAGAAAACTTTTACCAAACAAAAAGTAATATTAATGAAAAGTAGTAATATTTTTATTATTGAAATAATTATTTACTTTGATTTAGATTAAGGACAATGCTATATGAACATAGGGGGTGCCACCCCTCTCACATGAGAGGTGGAACCGCTCATGATGAGGTTGGTCTCACATACATTCATATGAGGGGGTAGCACCCTCTATGTTCAAATATCATTATCCTTAGATTAAATAGGTACATACTTCAATTTTTTCAATTAATGCACGACAAATATTTTCGGACAGTATAATATGTAATAATTAACTCTACCAGCATCGAAATGTTATGATTCTAAGTTCGTCAAATAAATAACTCGTAAGGCTATCTAACTTAACTAATCTTGCTCAAAAACTTTAAGAATGAGTGTGCTACGAAATTTTTAACGTAGGTCAAACAACATGAACATATAAAAGAAAGAGCAATCGTCATTTAGGATCAGTATATACTGTATTAAAAGTCATATAATAAAGTTGGAGGCGCCCCCTCCAAATCAACGCGAACTTTAATATGTAATTTTTTAAGGGAAAAGTGACTATGAATATGTAGGAATTGCACAATAAAATTAACTTGAAAAATCAAAACTTTCTTGATTAAAGAATTCAAAATCATTACTTACCAAAACTCATTAATAATTTTATCCATCAAATTTAAATCACGAATTTCCAATTTTAAATTTCAAAAATAATAATCAATCTTTATATATTCAAACGGATCATGGATGACAGTGACGGGTAAACAGGAAAATCTTAATAGGTTTGGTTTATCAGTATCTTAAAATATATAACGTTACCAACTTCAAGCTTGATCAACATTAAGAAAAATAAGAAAACAAAAAAATATTTATCAATACTACATTAATTAGATTATACCTGGACAAATCTAAGCTGTCCACGATACCCCATCAGAACTCCAATAACTTGAATGTTCTGCTTTTTTAATGTCGATTTCAACACGTTGAACACGAGCCTTACTGATAGGGTTATCCTGCAGTAGACAAAGATTATACAATAGAAACTGGTCTCCTATAAATTTTATTATTAAACATGTCATTTAACCATATAGAAAATGACTTCAGTAGTTCCGAACTAGATAGAGTTGAAAGAAAAAAAAAAAAACTTTGGAATAGATAATGAACTTTCATCGATAGTTTCTCGATGTCGCCGATGTTCGTTATAAAATTTTTAAACCAACGAAATGGCGATCAACTTCAAACTTTGGGAATCCGTACATATATTAATTATTTGGTGTTAATCTTCCGTTCTCGTTCCTTCAATTGAATCCATATCAAACCCCAAATTTTTTTTTTCTCCTTTGATAAGTATTACAAAGGAGAACTTTGGGGAGAAATAGTGACTTGAACCCGGAACCACACGGCCGGTAAGGATAATGATATACAATTGTCAACTTTACACAGAGAACACTTATTTCTATCCAAATTTTTTTATATATACTTCATACTCGAAATTTGTCCATTTGAGAATTTTAGAACAAGGGAAATATCCATAAATAGACCTACCAACATAAATATTTTGAAAAATAAGCTTTAAAGCTAAAACATTTGAAAAATAGACTTTGACCATTCAAACTTCCTCAAATACCCTCATACGTAGAATTTTCAACCAAAGTCATTTAAATATAAAAAAAACTTTAATTTAGTCCCCAAATATTTTTTGTTGGAAACAAAATTATAAAATTAGTTTTTACCAAATTAAATTTATGTCTATTTACGACCCCCACATACTTGAAGGAAAAAAAAGATTTAATCAGGAGTTTACATAAAGAATATATAGAATTAGTTAGTACGGGAAGAGAATCAAATACCGAACTATAGAATTATACGAATAACTTAAAAGATTAGCTAGACAACATATTGAATATTTGAGATTAATAGAAATAAACGAATTAGTACAAGAAGAAATATTTTTGAGAAGAACCAGGAGACGATTATAATTCCGCAAGAAAATAGAGATTGCGTTTTGCGCACTCTGGTAAAACTGGTATCAGAGCCCTGTTACAAACAAAAAATCATAATGAATTTATCAGAAGAGGAAAATATAATTCAAGAATTTCTAAAAAAATGTAGAAAAGACATAAAAAACGAAGTTATCCTTATTTACCAAAAAACAATTTGAACGAAGGATTCAAAGAAATTAATAAGAAATTTGAAAATTTAGAATATAATTTACAAATAGGAAATACTATTTAAAAGATAAAATCATAATTAACCCACATCAAGATTACAGAAGAAAAATTAAAGATAAAAATAAAGGAAATGAAAAAATATTTGAAAAAAAAAATTATTATAACAGATGCAGAAGAATTATAAAGAAAATTCTTAGAATTAACATGAGAAGAATATGATGAATATAAAAATCAATTAGAAGAATTAGTAAAATAAGTAGAAAATACTAAAATGAATACAAATTCATCCCCAAGTAATGTGAAAGAAGAATTTAATTGTGATGAAGATACTAGTAGTCTATATGGAACTTACATACCTAGAAAAGAAGGATTCCAAAGATATAGGAAAACTCAGAATAGATATAGTGGAAATATTAGAAAACAATCTATAAAAGAAGTTAATCCAAAAAAATCATATAATGAACCAATTCACATAGCAGGAATATGGTTAAATTTAGACTGTGTAGATACACACAAAATTATTAAAACATAGACAAAAAGTACTAGTTTAGCAATACAATTTAATAAATGGGACACATATACATCATTTGGATTTATAAAACATACATTCAAAGGTATAGTATTAGAATGATGGATAAAACTACCTGTAAATACAAAAAGAAAAATAAAATATGGAGAAAACACAATTGATGCATTAGATAATAGAAATAATCTGAATTATCAAAGTATAAGATATATATTAATTAGGCTGAAAAGTGCCTTCCGAATAGAATTCTTAGGAGATGGATATACAATAGATGAAGAAGCTAGAAAACAAGATGAATATAATGAAGGAATGATTGCAATGGAAAATTTAAGAATATTTGATATGTGTTAATTAGAAAAATATACAAATAAATTCCAAGAATTATACTATTCAATCAGCAAAGGAGATTATACAGATAATAAGACAATCTTAAGATCTTACTTCACAAAATTACCATTCCCGGATGAACCAAGCTGTTAAAAGAATATAATAAAATATTGCCTGAAGGAGATGAAGAAGGAATACATATAGATAGCCTTGGAAGTAGAATTGAATTTACCAAAAGAATGTTAAGTATTTGGTGCAATGAAGCACTAGAAAATAAAAAAAACATATAAGATAAGAAAGAACTCTTTATGTTGTTACAAAGATATAGGTCAAACAGAAAAATTTGGATGTCATAAGAATAAATATAAGACATATAAAAAACATAAAAGAAGATTAAAAAAGTTTAAGAAAAAAACTTCAAGCCATATAAAAAATATTTCAAAAAAAGGAATTTGTTTGAACAGCCTAAAAAGAAATATATCAAAAAATGTAGATGCTTCATTTGTAATAATGAATGACACATATCCCCCCAATGTCCTAAGAGAAAAGGTAAAGAGAATATAAAAATTCTCAAAGTTTATGAAGAATTTATGGATGATAGTGATATAGAACTAATTGAGTATTTTGAGAATTTAGATAGTGTATGTAGTAGTATCTATGAGTTGGAAACATCAATATCATATGAAGAATTTGAAGAAAATATACATATGAATGAAATTCAAGAAGTACAAGGATAAGATATTGAAACAACTGAGGAAGTAGAAGATTCAGTAAAAGGAATTTGTCAAGAAATTACATTTGATATCAAAAGATATAAGGAAATAACTAAAAGAATTTTAGACTTATAAGAAAATGATGTATTTCATCAAGAATTCTTAGTAATACTCCCTATGATGAACAAAACAATTGTAAGTATGAATTATAAAGAAATCCCAATCAATATAGAAGATGTAGTGAAAAAATCAAAATCTCAATAATTACTAGAGAATGGTAAAACAAAAATTATCCAATATCCTAGAAAATATTAGGAAGAAGTTAAAATGTATTGAAATTGGGGAATCCAATTTATTATTAAAGGATTATTTAGAGAATGTATGAATATACCAATTGAAATTTATTGCATCGATAACAGAATTCTACAAGATCATATAAATGCTCTATTAGGAACTGTTGTAGGAAATCTAATTTATCAGAAGATAATATTTACAACAAAACCAAATTATGCAATCTCGATAACAGATGAAAATATAGACCAAAGTTTCAATCTTTATTATAGAATTAGAAACTTGAAAATGTTACAAAAAAAGTAAGGCTATTAGTATAAGCAAAAAATCAATATGCTTTTAGTACTAGCCATCATAGCAATTTAAGGAAAATAACAGATAATACAATAATACACAAAGATTTTGATGAATTGGCACAATATATTCCGCTAAGAAAATGTAAGGAACATAAAGTTACAATACCAGAACAAATAATGATCGCTTTTTAAAAACAAGCTAAAGAAATTAATTCAGAAGAAAGAATTATAAGAAAAGGTAGTGTGAAGTTACAAAGAGAAAATATTATTGCAAGACTCCCACCTAGAGGAACTCTTAATAGAACGATTTAAAAACGAAAGTATTGATGAGCCAGCAAGCTCACAATATTATATGAAGAGTAGATATATCAACCAAGAAGGGATCAAGAATGATCTTCTTGCACTTATAAATACAATAGCATATAAAAATCATGTAGATGCTAAATTTGTTAGCCACCTACAAGATTATGAGTTACCACAAAAATATGTCTTTAAAGATTACTTAGGGCATAACCTTGAAATAAAAAGATATCTGAATTTCCCTCTTATATTTATAAGAGAGAATCATGGTGAATATAAAACAGAAATAATCTTATATAAGGATGATAATTATGGACTTAACCAAACTTGATCGCTCCGCAAGTGGATGGTTCGCTCAAGGAATAAAGTGGACGTGAGTCCAAGTATCGATCCCACAGAGATTGTTTTAAATTGCATTTTAGATTACTACCTTAACCAGAACTGGAGATTTGATTGAGTTTGAGAATTTTGCTTTTGAAAATTAAAATAAAGATTAAACTAAAAAATTGAAAAATCTGATTTTAAAAGAATGAAAATAAATGCGTTAGAATTATGAATCCATTTTGACTCTATCATCCATATCTTAACCGAATTATTTAAATACAATTCACGGGTTTTGAAAATCCATATTCCTAATGTTGTTAAAACTCCCTTTCGGACAAGCAATAACGCCTATTCCTACACACGACCCAACTATATTTCTATGTTAAATACGAATGTGCAAGAAAGCATTAAAAGAACTATGAATATTATAGCAGATAACACAAAGTATGTGGGTATATTTCTATTCCCTATCGGACTTTGTGGCAATTAAATAGCTTCTAATGAAATCATACTCTTTCGAACATAGAAAATCATAAAGACAATCACACAAAAGCTGGCCAAACAATTGCATAATAATAAATGCACTTATTTAATTGCATCAAACCCATAAACTGCATATATTAAATAATTGGTAAAAACATGGAATCAAATAGTTAAAACTTTATCACAATCCTAACACAAGATTTCTAGCCTAAAAACATGATAAAAGATAAATTACAAATATGATAATTGGAGTTCATCATCCTTTCATCATGTTTTAGAAGAATCTTCAATCATGCGCCAGTTGGTTCCTTGAAAGTTCGACAGCCCTTCGGGATCACCTTTGACAAGTTTTGAACCCCCCATCTCGTGTCTTATGCCTTGTATTTATAGATTTACACGAAGTCTAGGTTAATTGAGGAGAAAAACTGCTGAATTTCGCGCAAAAAGCCCAGCTGCTGACCAATCGAATAACCGTGCGACCGCACGGTTCAAAAGTGCGCGATCGCAGGACGCTGCAGGTAAGTTTCAGTCGCTGATTTTTCTGACCGTGCAACTGCACGGTATTCTGTTGAAGGCAATTTCTAATTTTAAATGTTACAAGTTGGTCCCTGTATTTTAATTGCACAGCAAGTCCTCTAACTTTCGATTGTTGCAATTTAGCCCCTAAACTTCTGATTTCTTCCAAGTTCGATTTCTTCTTCAAATTAGGCATTTGACTGACCGCATCAATTCTTGATTTGCTCACTTTGACACTTTTTACATCCAATTGCTCAATTTTAGCTTTAATTCCATTGTTTTCATGACTTTTGGGTTATTCCTAAAATATAAACAAATGACATAAAATAAATAGCAAATATTCTTGAATAAACAATTAAAATCCTACTTTTAAGATAGAAATAAGTGTGTAAAATAAAATTATCAACACCCCAAAACTAAAACTATTGTTCTTCCTCGAACAAAAATAAAACTAAACTATAAATTTGAAGTTAAAATGTTTTTGTTTTTATCAACTTATTTACCATGCGCTTCAACAATCCAAATTGACGATTCACTTTAGAGAAAGAAATATGAACAACTTAAAATCATTTTATTCATCCGATGCTCAACTTCATTGTATGTGTGTGAATAGCCAGAATCAAATGCAAACTTATGCAAAAATAAATAAACTTGACAATGTGTGACTTTTTATGCAAGAGCAAGCCCGAATCTTATGTGGTCAACAATGATTTTCTTTTGATTTTCCTTACCCTCTCATGGATGAGCACAACCTTACTGCTTTTCTCTCATATCCCGAGGTCTTTCCTATTGATGTGGTTTCTAAACATATATAAATTGCATTTTTCCACACAAGGCAGTTAGGACTAAACAAGTATGCACAACAGATCAAAAATAATTAACAAAGTGTTAGGAATTCAATCAACAAAGCTTATACCATTTTATTCCAATTTTTTTCTTCATATGGACGAATTTTTCTTTTAATGTCATTGTCTTTTACCATATTTGTGCAATACTTTTCATACTTGCTTTCTATATGACCCATGTAGCGAGATTTAGGTTGGCAGCTCCCAACTCAGTTGAGCTTAGGGTACCAGGTTCAGAGAACCCCTCAGACTTAATTACCCGAGTCATAAAGGCTTAAACAGAAAAGTTAAAGATGTTTTAACGTCTTATGTGTAAGTCCACTCTCCGTACTTACTTTCTAGTTGACCCCTGTAGAGAGCTTTAGGTCCGCAGCTCCCAACTCAGTTGAGCTTAGGGTAACAGGTTCAGAGAACCCCTCAGACTTACTTGCTCGAGTCAAAAAGACATTTGAAGAGTAAAATAAGACCTTCAGCATTTTTCTGTTTTTATGCTGGTTATTATGGTTTATACCTGTTGATCAAAACCCCTTACACTAAAGATGCAAAATTAAAACTTCAAGTCTTAAATCCATCAATGCATACTCATACTAACCTTCCCACCCCCAAACAGCTTCTTGAGCAGTTTGGTTCTATATTTCAGGTCGGGATCTAATTTTCTTAAGGTTTGGGATTTTACAGTCAGTTCTATGTTCAAAGTGCACCAGTTTATCCCACAAGTATCAAGTATCTCCCTACACAAGTTTTTATTCGAAAGTGGCTATGTGCTCAAATTTGATAAAAGTCTTACATGGATGAATGTTAAGAAAAATTTAGTTCGCATGATGCCCAATATTCTAACTAAAGCACAAAAGTAAATTCAAATCATGTCATAAGTAATAAATAAATCAACAAAATTTTTCAAAATTTTCACTTTTTATGATTTTTTCAATTTTTCAAATTTTTATGAATTTTCTATCGAAAATCGAATGAATGTGTATATGGAAGCACATGAATGAGATTCCCACCCCCAAACTAAAATCATACATTGTCCTCAATGTATTCAAAACAAATAAAGAAAATAAACACAGAAATAACAAAGAGGGTTAATGTACTTCCCGGGTTTGGAGAGTTGATGTTCCCATTTTTGAAGCTTTGACTTGAATGTTTTGTTGGATGAAATGACCCCTTACTTCTTTTTTCATGTTTGGCGTGAATTGTCCCATGATGATATGTTCCTTGCAATAAACATTAATGATCATTAGAATCATAATTATCACATAGGAACTAAAGAAAATCAACACAACACACCCAAACTAGGACTTACAAAGAATTTTGAAATTTTTGAAAAGTGGCCGATCACTGATTTTCAACCCTTGACATCGCCTCGAAAAAGTGAAAATTTCTCGAAACATGTCCTGGGCATATGAAAGTACATAACTTGGTCTACAACATATCAAAAATTCATCACATTTGAAGTTCATATGGGTCATGAAAAGGTGTGACGAAGTAGGTGCAGTGAGACTGAAATTGGTGCAGTGGTGCTGTGATGCCTTGCAATAGCCTTGCAATGAGGTGCATTGAAGTGCAAAGATGTTCATGTTGAGTTCTATGCCATAAATCTGTGTAAAAAATGAATGGATGATGCACAAATGATGTATAACATGTAGTGAGGGCAATCATCAAAAAAGAATTGCTAAAACTCAACAAAACACTCATTGTGACATTTTATCGAGCCCCTAACATGCATATAAAGAACTCAATGAAAATCATAGAGTTGGAGACTTGAATCAAACAAAAAATTTTCACCTAATAAGCACAATTCAATACCCCCATCAACTATCCTAAACCCATCTCCATTCATCCACAATTCACAAATCACAAAAAGAATGAAGAACAAGAAGTATATGCATGATTTTGTGAAATTGTGTAGAAAGTTCATACCTTTTAATGTTTTGAATTCAATGTAAGGCATGAATTTGAGTTAAAATGATGTGCAAATAATGGGGAAAAAATTTGGACTCGATGCATGATGATTTGGGGGGGAAGAAAATCGGGTTTAAAGTGGTTAAAATGAAAGAAGAATGCATATTAGAGAATCTGCCGAGTTTATAACCGTGCGACCGCACGGTAGCTTTTGGCGGAGGCCTATGATTTTTTCATTTTTGAGTTTTGGACCCCTAAATACTTTCGAGTGCATGCAACCAACTGCCAAACAATATGTTCATGTCCTAAGCTAGGTGATCAAGTGGAAGATTGTGATAAAAAAAACAACAAAACAATTAGAAAGCAAATAGATCCTAAAAATGCTAAAACATGCAAAATGGAATACTAGAATGACTTAAAACACATAACAAATCAATGTATGCATTCTAAACATGCGAGTGCTCCTAAAATGCAATTTCAAGCATCTAAATAACTACAAAGCAATAAAAGCAATCAAAAGCAATAAACAAAACAAAAAGGGAAAAGGGTTTGAGAAGTTGGGTTGCCTCCCAACAAGCGCTTCATTTAAAGTCTAGAGCTAGACTCTTTGGTAAACATTTCTCAAGGTGGTTTTAAATTGGATGGTGAAGTCTCTTCAACTCTGAACTTGTACTCACAGCTCTCCCAATATGCCAATTCCAATTCGACATCTATCTTGGAGCAATTTTCTATTTCTGGTTCATGGACATCAAATTGCATCATTGTGAAAGTTACCTCTTGATTTTCAGCCCGCAACACTACGTCTCCTTTTTCTACATCAATTAATGCTCGTGCAGTGGCTAGGAATGGCCGACCAAGTATCAAAGGCAAATTTTCATTTTCCTCTATATCTAAGATGATAAAGTCCACTGGGAATATGAATTTGTGAACTTTCACCAATACATCCTCCACAACTCCATATGGGTGACAGATTGATCGATCAGCCAGTTGCAATCTGATATTGCTTTCCTTTGGTTCACCCAGTCCCAATTTCTTGTATAAAGATAGGTGCATCAGATTTATACTTGCACCTAGGTCACATAAGACCTTGTTGAATCTTAAATCACCTATAATGCAAGGTATTGAAAAGCTTCCTAGGTCTTTGAGCTTTGGTGGAAGCTTGTTTTGCAAGATTACGCTGCATTCTTTATTCAAATTGACCTCCTCAAGTTCTTCAAGTTTTTTCTTGCTAGACATCATCTTCTTTAGCAGCTTGGCATAACTTGGGATCTGTGTGATGGCTTCCAAGAAAGGAATATTTATGTGCAGTTTTCTAAGCATATTCACAAACTTGTTAAACTGCTTATCCTCTCTTGTTTTCTTCAGCCTTTGTGGAAATGGAATAGGAGGCTCATGTGGCTTAATTGTTGATTTCACCTCATGGCTATCTTCCTTCTCAGACATTTTCTCGCTACTTTCCACAAGCTTTTCAGGAACTTCCGCTGGCTTTTTGACTTGGATTTCAGGAAGTTGCACACCACTACACGTAGTGCTTGCATTTACCTCATTTTGTACTACACTTATAGCCATGAGCTGTTCCTTTGGGTTTACCTCAGTATTTGCAGGTAATGTACCCGGGGCTCTGGTTGTGATAAGTTATGCTATCCGCCCCACCTGATGTTCCAGATTTTTGATTGATGCCTGCTGATTTTGGAATGTGGTTTCAGTTTTTCTCATGAATTGATCTGTTTTAGCCATGAATTGTTCTGTTCTTTCCACAAATTTCCCTAGCATCTCTTCCAATGCAGGTTTTCTCTCTTCAGTGTTGAACTGGGGTGCAATATGTCCATTTAAGTGATCTTTCCAAGAAAAATTAGGATGATTGCGCCACCCTGGGTTATATGTATTTGAGTACGGATTATTCTGGCATTGACCCCCTTGTACATAGTCAACTTGCTCCACTGGGCAAGCCAGAATTGGGCAATCTGTAGTTGCATGGTTCCCACCACACTCATCACAAGTCACTTTCGCAGCCAAGGAGTCAATCTTTGCTGATATGACAGTGTAAGCATCCACTTCATAGACTCCTGTTGTCTTCTTTGGAACTACCCTATCTGATCCCCACATGGCATTAGTGTTTGCTATCCTCTCAAAGACCTCCAATGCCTGTCCAATGGTCTTTGTTCCCAAAGCACCATTTGATGAGAAGTCAACTATGTTTTTAAAATGAGGAAGTAATCATTCATAGAAGAACTTCACTTGATCACCTCTAGCGATCCCATGGTTTGGACACTTCCTCAGCATGCCCTTAAATCTGTTCCACGCATCATCAAAAAATTCAGCATCATGCTGCTGGAACACTGTGATGTCATGTCTCAGTTGGGTAACTTTAGATGGAGGCATGAATTTAGTGCAAAACTTTTGAACCAAATCGTTCCAGGTGGTTATACTCGCAGCGGGGCAAGAATCTAACCAGTCACAGCTCTATCTTTTAGAGTGTAAGGGAATAACCTGAGTCTGATAGCAAAATCAGACACACTCTGTTGGCACATGTCTAAAAATTTAGAAACATGTGTATTTGGATTTTCATCAGGTCTCCCGTGAAATTGTTGTCCGTTTTGGAACATACTGATGACATTGGTTTTTAGTTGGAAGTTTGCCTGCCCAAATGGTGGATAGACTATACTGGATTGACTTTGAACCACTTGAGGTGTCATGAAGTCACCCACCAACATGTCATCTACATTTATTGGATCAGCAGGGGGTAGAAGATTATTGTTGTTTGCCATTTGATTTTTTTTGATTTTTTGATTTATCTAGTTCTCAAACCTCTCTTAATCGACGATGTAACGTACGTTCTATTTCCAGGCCAGCTTCAAAAAGATCCTCATTTTTTGAACGTAGCATATACAACTACAGAAAATTAGAGAAACTAGTAACTAAACTAAAATTAAAAATAAAAAATTCTAAGATAAAAATAAAATAAAATAAAATAAAATAAAAACAAGTAAAAGTACGAATTAGTGAAATTAATCTAAAAATAAATTTAAAGAACAATCCCCGACAACGGCGCCAAAAACTTGATCGCTCCGCAAGTGCACGGTTCGCGCAAGTAATAAAGTGGACGTGAGTCCAATTATCGATCCCAAAGAAATTGTTTTAAATTGCATTTTAGATTACTACCTTAACCAGAACTGGAGATTTGATTGAGTTTGTGAATTTTGCTTTTGAAAATTAAAATAAAGATTAAACTAAAAAATTGACAAATCTGATTTTAAAAGAATGAAAATAAATGCGTTAGAATTATGAATCCATTTTGACTCTATCATCCATATCTTAACCGAATTATTTAAATACAATTCACGGGTTTTGAAAATCCATATTCCTAATGTTGTTAAAACTCCCTTTCGGACAAACAATAACGCCTATTCCTACACACGACCCAACTATATTTCTATGTTAAATACGAATGTGCAAGAAAGCATTAAAAGAACTATGAATATTATAGCAGATAACACAAAGCATGGGGTATATTTCTATCCCCTATCGGACTTTGTGGCAATTAAATAGCTTCTAATGAGATCCTAGTCTTTCAAACTTAGAAAATCATAAAGTCAATCACACAAAAGATGGCCAAACAATTGCATAATAATAAAGGCACTTATTTAATTGTATTAAACCCATAAACTGCATATATTAAATAATTGGTAAAAATATGGAATCAAATAGTTAAAACATCATCAGAATTCTAACACAAGATTTCTAGCCTAAAAACATGATAAAAGATAAATTACAACTATGATAATTGGAGTTCATCACCCTTTTCACCATGTTGTAGAAGAATCTTCAATCATGCGCTAGTTGGTTCCTTGAAAGTTCGACAGCCCTTCGGGATCACCTTTGACAAGTTTTGAACCCCCCATCTCGTGCCTTATACCCTGTATTTATAGATTTCCATGAAGTCTAGGTTAATTGAGGAGAAAAACTGCTGAATTCCACGCAAAAAGCCAGCTGTGGCCCAGTCGAATAACCATGCGACCTCACGGTTCAAAAGTGCGCAATCGCACGACGTTGCAGGTAAGTTTCAGTCTCTGATTTTTCTGACCGTGCGACCGCACGACTATATCACCGTGCCACTACACGATATTCTGTTGAAGGCAATTTCTACTTTTAAATGTTACAAGTTGGTCCCTGTCCTTTAATTGCACAGCAAGTCCTCCAAGTTTCGATTGTTGCAATTTAGCCCCTAAATTTCTGATTTCTTCCAAATTCGATTTCTTCTTCAAATTGGCCATTTGATTGACTGCGTCAATTCTTGATTTGCTCACTTTGACACTTTTTACATCCAATTGCTCGATTTTAGATTTAATTCCATTGTTTTCACGACTTTTGGGTTATTTCTGAAATATAAACACATGACATAAAATAAATAGTAAATATTCTTGAATGAACAATTAAAATCCTACTTTTAAGATAGAAATAAGTGTATAAAATACCCTTATCAAAACACCTATATTATTAGGAATGAGCTTTCTTGGAAAAGTATGCCCTTATAAGATATGTCAGGGATATATAAAAATAACACTTTTATAAAGAAATCCAGTTATTATACCAAGAATAGATAGATTCAATGCAGATTTTGATGGGGATCAAATGAGTGTTCAAGTACCTTTATCTTTGGAGGCTCAAGCGGAGGCCCATTTACTTATGTTTTCTTATATGAATCTTCCGTCTCCAGTCGGAAGAATTGAAATCTCATATCAAAACACTATGTATGGATGGTATGAATAGTAAATCGAGGTACCCCATTTTATGATAACTTTCAATTTTCCCTCTATTTTTGTGCCTTTAGTAAGCCCAGTAGATCATTCTTACCATGGAGAGGATAATAAATACCAAACACATGAGTCAATATATTGAAGTTATACTCAATTTAAAAAATAATTGTAAAATAAAGTTTCATGCTTATTTAGATACAAGAAGTACTATAAGTATTTGCTTACCAAATGTACTACCATCTGAATATTGGAAATCTGACTTAAAAAAAGTTGTAATTGCTACAATAGCAGGAGGAAACAAGATAATATATAACAAATATATATATATATATATATATATATATATATATATATATATATATATATATATATATATCAACTAAAATTGGATGTGATATTTTATTAGGACAAAATTTGCTATTAAAAATATGCATATTTTATTCAATTTATTTATTGATAAATATATGTTCACAACACTTTGTGCACACAAGATATCTACACTTAAAATCACAAGAGCAGTAAGCATAGCTTACAAAAGCAATTAATCATCAGAGTTGCTCAACCCAGCGTTGTGGATGTTGGAGTACAAAAGAATTTAAACCAATTTATGTGCTAAAAATGACAATATAAGATAAGTTAGAAAAACTTATAAAAATTTTTGAAACTTATTTAGAAAACCCATTTGAAAAATGGGATACAGATAAGGTTAAAGCCAAGTTAGAGCTTATAAAATCAGATACTGTAGTAAGAATTAAACAAATGAGATATAGTGTTGAAGACCAAGAGGAATTTAAAATCCAAATAAAAGAATTACTAAAAGCCAAACTAATTAAGCCTAGTAAAAGTCCACATAATAGTCCAAGATTATGGTTAGGAAACATAGTGAAATAAAAAGAGGAAAGACCAGAATGGTAATTAACTATAAGAGGCTAAACGAAATTACGAAATTTGATGGATATTACTTGCCAAATAAGGAAATCCTTATTAAATAAGTACAAAATAAAAAGATATTTTCAAAGTTCGATTATAAATCAGGATTTTAGCAAATTATATATGCTCACAGAAGATACCAAACTTTTAACAGCATTTAGCACTCCTAATCCTTTAGGTCAGTTTGAATGGAATGTGATGTCATTTGGATTGAAAAATGCACCACAGATATTCCAAAGAAGAAAGGATGAGGTAAATAAACCTATTACTCATTTTTGTATTGTCTACATAAATGATTTACTTATTCATTCAAAAGATATGAACGAACATATTGATCATCTTGAAAAATTTTGTTATATCATGAAAAAACATGGTATTACACTTTCTCAAAAGAAATCTGAGATAGTAAAAATAGAGACAAAATTTCTTGGATTATTTATAAAAGAAGGAGAATTGCAATTGCAATCTCATATTGGTAAAAATTTCAAAATTTTCCTGAAGAAATCAAAATAAAAAATATTTACAAAGTTTCCTCGATATATTAAATTATGTTGAAGGATTTATTGAAAATTGTGCCAAGTTAAAAAATTACTTTCTTCCAAAATTAAGGAAAAATGTAATGTGATCTTGGGATTAACGAGATCGTAAAAACATTAGGAAGGTAAAGGAATAATTAAAAAATCTACCAAAACTTATTATTCTACAAGAAGATTTTTTTATCATTGAAACAGACACTTCAGATAACTACTAGGGAGCAGTACTTAAGGTAAAAAAAGAATCACAAAGAATATAAATGTGAAAAGAATTATTCTTGCCCTGAAATACTTGTAGGATACACATCAGGAACATTCATAGAAGTTGAAACAAGGTATGAAGCAAATAGAAAAGAACTCATTTTTGTGAAGCGAGGAGTACAAAAATATGAAGATTACTTGCTACCCAAAAAGTTCTTAATTAGAACCGATAATACACAAGTTAGAGCATTTTTGAAAAATAATTTTGATCCATATATTGACAATAGATACATTATCAGAATCCAAATATGGTTTTCATATTTTAAGTTTGATATTGAATATATTAAAGGATAGTCTAACTTTCTTCCTGATTATCTTAGCAGAGATGGAGCTAGAAAAATTAAAAATAAAAGTTCAGATACTTGAACTTAAAGACTCTTATTTGGAGATGCAAATTCAAAATATTCAAGAAAGCCTTTTAGGCAGTAACAAGATAGCCCATTCGGCAGAAAATACTTGTACAAAGTCTAGTAACCCTTCATTGGGTCTTGTGAATACTAGCGCTCTTCCCGAGGATAAAGGGAAAGACAAAATAATATTAGGAATCCCCTCATAGGGAAAAATTAATCCTAATGTTTGTACTAAAAATATAAAGAAGGATACAAAGCCTTCATTCAAGAAGGATAATCAAGATACCAAGAAGGTTATGGAACACTCTTCACAGGGGAATGAAATTGATTCCAAAACCCGTATTGAGCAAATAAATCCAAAAGATGTGGTAAAAATTTGCCACGAACAAAAATTATCAAACAAAGATAACTATGAAGAAGTTCTCTTCTTTATTTTTATTTTCAATATACTGTCAGATTGGTATCTCGAAGTACGGAAATGGATGAAGACCCTACACTATGAAAAATACAACAAGATAAATTTCTATCCAGGAACGCCGGCTAATTGGGTTCAAAATTGCTTTGAACTAGGGAATATACTCTGCATATATCCAAGCAAGGATCTATGAGAAATTTCACAACTTCCTATAGATGTTGAAAAAGCGGTTCGAAGATTTACTGAAGTTATCAAAAGTACAAACATATATATATATATATATATATATATGAAGTTGTTAAGAATGGATATGAAGATATTGTTAACATGATTTCTTATAGAAGAGCTAAAAGATATAAATAAATATTTGATAATTTAAGTCAAGTTATTTCTGAAAAGGAAAAAATTTAGTTATATCCTTCAGATAATCATGTAATTTACTCCAATGGAAGATTTCCATCTAATGACGTAGATATCTGTGAATTGGACCACATACTTGAAAAAATTATCATCAATGAAGTGAAAGTTAAACTATGCGCAAAGAGTTATGCAAAATAATATGGGACCATCCAGAACACAGATGTGAACACTGTCTCGGTGAAGATATGAGCCATGCATCACTTGATAGTACATAATTCCCAGCAGAGTTCTTTGACTCAAGGAAGGAAAAATAATGTAGCCAAATATTGACCCTTTATCACTACTTTAATAAACTTTCTTTATTAAAGAAAAACTATGATCCCTAAAAGCCATAAGATATTGGAAGGTAGCTGCCATGATAAAGACCTTTCACTCACTACTTTAATAAAGTCTCTTTATTAAAGAAAATCTATGGTCTTTTGTCACAATTCGAAAGATAACTTGTCAAAATAATTGAAGCCAATTGGCAGAGGAGATAATGGACAGAAAATAGTTGGTGACTACCCAACAACCGGGATTTAATGCAGATGAGATAAGATTCTTTATCAACAAAGGAATGGATGAAAATGGAGGAGGACCTCTATAAAAGGGGGAGGAGTTCATTGAAGAAGGTATCCCGAAATATCCGAGTCAAGCACTTGTACTATTTTATTCAAAAACTTGTATAGAGCACTTGTATTCAAGAAAAATATTGATAGATAGTCTGAAGATATCAAAGTTTGTAATTAGGTAATCAATTATGGAGTTCTAAACTTCATAAGGTGAGCACCAAAGATGTCTGTATATAGTTTGCAATATGTACAATGTCAATCTATGAATGAAAATATGTTTAAGTTTTTATCAAAGCTTTCTTAAAAAAGGTTTTCGTTAATTTTCTCATGACCCCCAGCAGTATTGATATTTTCCAAAATGAGTTTTCTTCTTTGAAGAATCTGTTGCTCAGTAGAGATCCCATCAGCCTTTTGATGTGTTGTAGCGTTTTGGAATAATATTTGAGCTTTGTTTCAGTTTTAAAATTTGTTTTTAAAACATGCAGTTTTGGGAAAGTTCTACGTAAGGTATTCCTGAAAGGAGTCGAGATAGGGGTGAAAATAGATACTCTGAATACTGTGAGATAGCGTTTGTGGAAATACGGCTAGTTCTCTAGAGTGAGAAGTGCAACCTTGATTAAAAAATTTTGCGGAAGCAGTTATGGACCCAATTTATTAAAAAACATTTGATATTCATTTGATTCAAATGATTGATTATGTACATGCAAGGCAATTATAGGACGACACTGGAGGAAATGTCTGTTTATTTCTATTTGATTACTGTAAGTTTACTTATTACTATTTACATACTTTGATTACATGCTTTTAATCATATGCTTCCACATACTTGTAATTTTTAATTATGAACAATGATGATAGAGAAGATATTGAGAGACTTAGAATAATTAAAAGTAATACATTTGATTTAAGATTCAGAGAGATAGAAAACTTCTAAGGGAATTAAAACAAGAAAATAATCAGGAAAATTGAGAAAAAATACTAAATACCATCAGATATTATCAGTACGAACAACAACAACAAAAACATCTGATTTTGTTACAAGAAAATACTGCAATTAGATTCCCAGGTTTAGTTTTAAGAGCCTTAGATCAAGAAAATAGAATAGTTAGACATAATCCTGATCAACCTAATCATTTGAGTTCATGAGCACTTCACAAGCATCAACTTCTAGTAATTGTGATAAACTATATTTGGATGATAAACATATTTCGTTTTTATTAACTATTACTGAAAAATATCAAGACATACATTTTGTTGCCCAGTCCAAATTAGAATAAATATATAAAGTTATTGACTACGCTTGCATAAATAATATAAGATTCAACTATTTTTAAACTGCCAAAAATATAAATATAGTTTATAATATATCACTCGAACATAAGGATACAGAAGAAGAAGTTTCAGGACGAATCGAATTAGGGCATATAACTAAGCAAGATCATCCCAAAACCTTTGAAAAATTATCAAGATATAAAGAGTATTTAGAACAATTGAAAAAATTACAAAAAATTCAAGTAGTTAGTCCTGAGTTAAATCAATCAGAATAAAGAAAGGGTATACCTTGCAATTTATTCATTAAGAATAATTTTGACCTTTTAACAAAAAGGTCCATTTTACTAAAGTTATTGTTTCCAAGCTTATTTAACTAAAAACCCTTTAAAAAATTACTGTTTTCATACACATGATATTTTGATATTATCCTTATTAAATCCATTCATTTAAATGTTTAATATCATTTATATAATATCCATCCCGCTTTAAATCTATCACTGTTAATAATTCAAAATAAATAAAAAATAAAATTATATTCAACTCTATTATTTTTCTATCATATTTTATAATCTATAAAAATCATATTAATTTAAAAAAAATTTCCCATGAAATGATTTAGTGGGATATCTTGTTAGAATGCATTTTTCAAGGAAATAATTGTGATATCCAATTTGACTTCTAACGTATATAATAGGACTAGAAAAAATAAAAAATAAAAAATAAATTAAGAACGAGCAAATCAGTATATTCAAATAAAACGAAACAAAAGATAGTGATACTAGAGTAGAAATGCTTATAAAAAATCCACATTATTTGTATAAATTTAGCAGATCACAACTTGTAACGAAGATATCTGTATAATCAAAAAATTAAAAATTCATTCTTGACATCATATTTGTGTGTTGATGTATCCTACATTAAACGAATATTGTTAAATAGTGCAATTGACATAAAATTAAGAAGAAGAAAAAAAATCAATATTTCAGTTCAATAAAATCTAGAAAGTAATTAAAGATAATCCAATCCAAAAGGTTTATGATAATTATTAAGATATATTTACAACACATCTCCTGTATAAGAAGAAATTTTATAATACTCAAAAATCCTTATTCGTCACGTGATGAGCGTCTATTGATGCTCATCCACCCATTTTATTGTAACACAGGTGAGTATTATAAAGTTTTTGTGCAAGATGTTGGACAAAAATTATTAGCGTGGCCAACGTGCATAACTCAGTTTTAAAGGTTGAAGTGACAAAAAATCAGTAGCGCTGGTGAACATAACTCAGCAGCGCGGTAACAACCACAGGGTGGGAGGGTTCGAATCCTGACAACAATGTTTTAGATTTGACCTCTTTGTGGTTGAAGTCAATTGGCAAGCTTCAGATCATCCCACAATGTACATCCTCCACAAAGCTCAAGGGACGGGACAGTGGGGCCGTCAAGGTTACGGTTCAAACTTTTTTTAATAATATGAAAAAGAACAATCAGTGTCTCGTTTCTTGGGTAGCCTCACTGGTAGCTACAGGGTGGGGGGTTCGAATCCTGGTACCAATGTTTTGGATTTGACCTCCTTCTGGTGGAAACTAGTTGGTAAGCTTCAAACCCTGTCTAACTGAGGCATATCCCACAGTGTACATCCTCCACAAAACTCTAGAGACGGGGCAGTGGGGGCCATCAAGATTGCGGTTTAACTTGTTTTTAATAATATGAAAAAGAACAATCACTGTCTCGTTTCTTGGATAGATTTTGCCAAAAATGATATCGTAGTACTAGAAAAGCTAAGTAGACTGTATTTGAGCCTCCGTTTGATAAAAGCCCTTTTTTTTTATGTAAATAAAGATGTGATCTTTGGAGGTAAAATACGATTGAAAATGATTTGATGAAATATGTGTGGTTAGAAAAGTGATTTGAAAAAGTGTATTATTATTTATAATAAATAAGTTACCAAAGCTAAATTATTGGAACTATTCCTCAAAAAAACTTTATATAATAATAATAATAATAATAATAAATAATAAAATAAATAAATGTTTGGAACTAAACCATATGTGAACCACGCCCAGTGTAATTATAAATTTGTCTTTTGGTAAATGCTTTAATTATTTTGCATGGTATAATATCAAAATGTCCTAGATGTTGTCACGGATGACCTAGAGTTTTGTCCATAAAAGCTATATATACAATCATTGTATGACATCACATATAATTCCATTTTAAGCCATTATTGCCTTAAAATCGTGCTTAACATTTAGCTCCATTTTGGTAATTATTATTATTATTATTATTTTTTATAAACAAAAAAATATGACGTTTTCGAGGTAAAATATGTAGTTAAAAATAATTTAAGAAAATATGTGTGATTAAAAATTATCTGAAAAAAATGTGTGTTTATTTATAAACAATTTATTCAATTTTGTAACACAAAGTTTCTAATTTGTTTGAGATAATAAGCTTTGAATATTTTAATTTCATTTAAAAAAAATGAAGAGCTTTGAATCTTTTAATAGAAGCATAGTAATAAGTTAGATATGATGATGAAAAATCAGGACGAATAATATTTCAACTTTCACTCATCAAATCTCATTATTACGTTAAGAATCCCAAAAATAAAATTTTGCTCGAAATACGTTAATGATGTTTCTTACATTTTCAAATTACTCATAAAATTAATCTACTTTACCCAAAAATAAAATTTTGTTCGAATTACATTAATGATGTCTCTTACATTTTCAAATTACTCATAGAATTAATCTACTTTTATCCACTCTAATATTCTACCACAATAGGTGCCTCCTCTCACATGTATGGGTGTGAGATCGATCTCATAATTAGCGTCCCACCCTCCATGTGATGTGGTGGCATCAAGTATGGTAGAATAGAGTGAGTAGAATAGCATGACTATTCTTCTATATTATTATGCCCAGATGTATCAGTATTTGCTCTCTATTGATGTCTCTTCTCTTTCGTTATTATTTAGGTTTTAATTGGAAAAAAATGGTTTTTTTATTTTTTTTATTTTTTATTTTTTTTTTATTTTTTATGAATAAGGGTTTTAGTTAAATATAATAAATTTTAAAGGAATATAAGATCTTCAAAATTTTAATAGAAATAAATATTAGTGGATAGATTTAAACTATAAATATTTTATTTTATCTACTCATTTTCCTTTAAGTAAATTCACTTACGATACGTGTTTGACTTGTTCATCAACTAAGGCTCTGTTCGATAACATTGGATCAATTATAAATTGATTTATTTATGTATTTGAGTTAAAATATGTAGTTAAAAAGTGGAGAGTGATCAAAATGTGTGATTAAAAAATAATTTGAAAATTTATGTTATTTATAAATTGATTTATAAACTGTAATTATCGCTTTAAAGAAAGAGGCTAATTTGCATTTGTAGACTGCAGTTGCTAAAAATATTGTTCTTGAGGGCTGAAAAGTACTTACCTAACTCGCATGCGTATTTGACTTGTCCATAATAAACTAATTTGCATTTCGAGTTGTTAAAAATAGTGCTTTTGAGGTGCGTGTCTTCTTTATGTATATAAATATATATAAAGATAAAAGGAGAGAAGAATACTCAGCATTTTTTATAATTGCAAAATGGAGGTCATTGTAAAGAGTTGTTGCTTAGTACAACCTGCAGAACCCACATGGAATGGCCAATTATCCTTGTCTGAATTAGATCAAATTGGTGTTTTAACTCATGTTCCCACCATTTATTTCTATAAACCAACCAAAAATTGGCTTTTTCCAAAACACTCCATTATCAAAACCCTCGAAAATTCACTTCGTAGAGTTTTGGTCCCATTTTATCCATTAGCCGGTCGTTTGTCCTGGCTAGATGGGGATCGACTTCAGCTCAACTGCAATGCCGAGGGCGTTCAGCTCATCCAAGCCGAGTGCGAGGCTAGATTGGATGAACTTGTTGATGATTACGCCCCATCTCTTAAATTCCATAACCTTATTCCTCAAGTAAACTACCGAGCTCCTATTGAAGAAATTCCTTTGGTGATTGCGCAGCTCACTAAATTCCAGTGTGGTGGGATTACTCTAAGTTTCTCAATATCCCACGCGGTGGTTGACGGCCAAAGTGCGCTCCATTTCTTCTCTGAATGGGCCAGGCAAGCTCGTGGAGAACCACTGGAGATCGTACCTTACCTTGATCGTAAAATGTTGCTTGCTGAGGAACCTCCGGTGAGAAAACCTCGTTTCAAGCACCCCGAGTTCAATCCTCTACCGCTCTTGATCGGCGAAACAAGCAATGAGGATGAGATGAAGAAGAGAACTACAATTGCCATGCTGAAGTTGACGAAAATCCAAGTAGAAAAAATCAAGAACAAAGCGAACAGAGAGCGAACTTGCGATGATGACTTGGGTCGACGCGCATATTCGCGATATGAGGCTATAACAGGGCATATATGGAGATGCGCATGCAAGGCGCGGCAGCACGCGTACGAGCAACCAACTGCGCTGCTTATCTGCATGGACGTACGCAAGCGAATGAAGCCACCGTTGCCTCAAATGTACTTCGGAAATGCAATTGTCGACGTGTTTGCAACGGGATTCTCAGGTGAGCTGGTAGCGAAACAACTCGACTATGCTGCAAGAAGAGTACGAGAAGCAATCGATAGAGTAACAAGTGAGTATGTGCATTCAGCCATTGATTTCTTGAAAAATCAGAAAGAGTTATCGCGGTATCAAGATATCCATGCTATAAGGAACAACGTTGGCCCTTTCTACGGAAATCCAAATATTGGGGTCATAAGCTGGGCTGGACTGCCGGCGCATGGACTGAATTTTGGATGGGGAAAAGAAATATTGATGGCTCCTGGAACCCTCGACTGTGATGGTGATTCTTTGATCCTCCGTGGTCATGGTGGGGATCATGACTCTTTGATCGTTGCGCTGCGTCTCCAAGTTGACCACATGGAAGCTTTCAAAAAATTCTTCTATGGAGACATTGCAAGTACTGATAACTAGCTTATGTACGTACTAAAAAATTTATAATACACATATATATCTTGAGCGTGACCATAATTTTAGTAATTATATCTTCAACATATATAGTGCGTGTGCACATATATATGTAGATTTTTCTTGTACGTGGTTTAGTTTCCATATTCCTTTCACGAATTTTCCATTTTTCTCGAAAAGATTTCCTTTCGAGGATTCTTTAGATCATATTCTGTGTTTTTCTGTCTATTATATATATTGTTCGATTTTGCCGTGGATAATTGTTTTTAATCATGGAAGGCTATTGCGCACACACTCTCTCTCACTCTCGCGATAATATCAGCCAATGTCAATTAGTGTGTGTTCGATAAAAATCAACACAATTTTCAACACAATTTTTTAATTAAATATCTTTTTTCTCTCCAATTTTTAATGACACATCTTATCTAAAAAATAAAAATAACACCAATCAATACCTGGTATAGTTGTCGAACACATGCTAAATTAGAGGGGCCTAATTATAACAATCGGTCTTATTATTTGATGAATAGTCTCTTCTAGGGAAGAAGGTTGTGGAAATATGAGTGGAAGACAAACTTCTGTGGTTCATTTTGTTTGGCAATATTGTAATATTTATAAATTGGTTTATTTATATTTTGAAGTAAAATATGTGGTTAATAATTGAAAAGAAAAATATGTATAATTAAAAAGTGATTGAAAGAATTGTGTTGTTTATAAATTAATTTATAAATTATAATTATTACATTAAAGAACAAAGGAGATCATTGATCTTATTATTTGATCTAAATTCATTTTGATTCTAAAATGTATGGAGCCCCATTTATTTAAGGGTTAGTGCACTCATTTGTACAAATTTATTAGTACAAGTAGTTTAATTCTAAAACATACACCTCTTGAATTTTCAAGTTGAGGTATTTCAAAAAAGAAAAAAAATTAAAAAAAAATCTCTTACATGTGTGTGCCGATCACATTCACATTGAACGGCCCCCCACCTTGTGAAGGACCTCCTTCAAAGTTGCAAGGTTCACTTGACTTATGTTATTTAACACAATTATTATAATTTATAAATTAATTTATAAACAATATAACATTTCAAACTACTTTTTAATTATACATATTTTTTCTCTTCATTTTGTCAATCATATTTTTTATTTCGAAAAGATATAATTTTCTATGGTCAAAACCAACGCACCGTTTTTTTTATGCAATAATTATAATTTAAAAATTAATTTAAAAATAACATAATTTTTTAAATTATTTTTTAATCACACACATTTTTTTTTATCTCTAATTTTCAATTAAATATCTATCTAAAAAATATTAAAATAAACACAAAATAATTGTTGCCACAGCCGTCGAACACTTTGTTAACGTGGAGACGACCTACCAAAAAAATAACACACGAGAAAGGTATATCATGAGCCCACCCGTGAATTTCAAGAAGCTTGATCATACCTGGACAAATCTAAGGCGTCCACGACACCCATATTGCCAGACACCAAGTCCCCATTCGTACCTGACTGATAGGGCTGTCCAAATTCATTCTAATATTTTAAATGACTAGTAAATGACTTAGTGGTGCACGTACACGTTAGTTGGATAAGGTTAAAAGAAATTTGGAGAAACATATCTTTATGTATTTAAGTTTTAAGTAATTCAAATACAATTTGCTTTACATCTACATTCACTTTGACAATTTTAGATCATGAAACAAGTTAAAAAAGAAAAATTAAGCACAAAGCGATACTTAACCTATTTTTTGAGTACCATGATTATGTTGAATAGATACATCAGGTTCAGGTATATGCATGTCATTATCTAAAGAATGAGAAGTACAAACGTAACTAAAAGAGAAACAAATTGTTTAAATGAAATAATAACATAAATACGTAAAAATATAATGCTCACTTGCTCGAGAAGAATCACAGCTATGTTTTAGAGATGCAATAAATGAGCTCAAGTCTAAACCAACATGTACCCACAGTAAAATGGAAAAAATTAATAATAATAAGTTCCAAGTAAAAGTTTCCATGTACATGAGAACACTTAAAAAAACAAATAAAAATATAATGAAATAAGTGTTCTTAGAAGTTTTATTCTCACTTAGTTGATCAACAAATTTGTTTGAAGTAACAACACAAGCAACTTTTCTTGAAAAAGAACTATCGAACATTTTTTCCTTACCTCTCTATTTTGCCTAACTCTTAATGCTCTCAGTTCACTATGTAGTTCTCGTCGAATCGTATTTCGTAGCTCCCTTGCTTGGGTGTATGTAGCTCGACGTCTTGCATTTTCGGACTCTCTTGATCTTGTTCAAACTTATTTTGCACATCAGAGCTTCCTTTACCACTCTCATCACAACCCATAAAATAAAAGGTTAAAAATAACACCAACAAAGTAGAATAAGTGAAAGAGATACTAAATAAAATTAGTGTGAATACTAAAAGTAAAGTGAAAACATAAATAAAGAATGGCAATTATGTAAAAGTCAAAGAATATGGTAAAACTACAGTGAATATTATTTAACATGACAATTAATTAAAGAACGACAATGATACTTGAATTGAATTTATTATATTTTATTTTGTTAGAGATCGGAAGTAAATGATAAATATATCGAAAAAAATGAGGAGATGTTATCATAAGAAGAAACTGATATATGATGTAAGAGTGCAAAGAACCTAGGAAAAGTGTATATCATATGTTAACATGAATATCACATAACATGTTATATTTAATGGTTAACCTGCATTAACAAAATACTATCACTATAACACATAACTACATAGTTTAAAGAATTAAAAAAACTTGAAATAACTACTTAAACAATTGCAATGAACGAACGACAAATTAACTTCCTAGAACATTTAAAAATTTTCATAAACTTATAAAAAAGTTTGCAAAGCCCTAGGGATAGCATATCAATGTTACCATTAGTTTTTCAGGAAAAAAATAATCTTAAAGTTCTAATAACTTACTTTCCAACTAAAGGAAATTTGATATGCACATAGCTATCATGCATGGATATTAAATAAAAAACGAATTTTATACAATATAAATATTATGTTAAACAGCCGTGCTAAAAAAATAAAGAGTGTAAATATATATATCACTCAAAATATGTAATAATTAAAACAAATAAACTATCATCACAGCTATAAGACTAAACTGTTTCTGAGGATGTAGGCTATGAAAATAGCATAACAAGTAATTGTATTTTTGTAAAAATAATCAACCAACAACTAACAAGTAAAAAATTAAAGAACATAAAAATATATAAGAACAATTAGAATATGTGATAAAAATGTGTTGTTTTAAAGCAGAGTTGGATGAAATATGTTATGGACTCACCGGAGGATGACACAATTGTAAGGTTTCGAAATAAACATGTACAACGGAATTAAAAGAATCGAAACCATAACCCGGATCAACCTTGCACTACGATGAAGTTTGTGATAGAAATTATACCTTTTTATGAATCGCTAGAATCTGATGTTGTTGTAGTATAGATCTTTACCACAGCCGTCCAATCGTCCAGCCTCTAATGGTGATCCACACAGCAAGTTACTATCTGGATTATTGTGCTAGCAATCAAGAAAAACAACTTAAATTTTCTCTACAATTATCTTAGTACTTATAGGAATAACCTAAACCTAATTAGGTTAAAGATTGTGGACTTGGGCCAACCCAAGTCCGGCCCAACTAATTGGACTTGGACACATTATTCCAACAATCTCCCACTTGTACAAGATTCAATTTCAGATGTTAAATTCTTGCCTTTTGTGTATGACCCATCAGGTTCCATTCACAATGGCAAACGTCATGTTATTATCGTTCCAATCTAATTGGAATGAGATGAACCGAAATCTCTATTTCACATTCATCCTCGATTCACCAAGATCAATTAATTCATGTCGCAGTCCGTGATTGACGTCTAGCAACGTATCAAGGAAATCCATGTGAAGGGAATGTCATGTGGTATGACAAGACCAGTTTATGTGTAGTTACCGTGGAAATATAGTCCCTTCATCATATATAACCCAATCGGTTGAAAGACATGGGATGACGTCAATCTTTTTTAACAAATTATTTTATTCACTTCCACCTTAAGTTGATTAAGTCATGATTGAAACATTTTCAATTCATAACATTACCCCGGTCGAGGATTTTACATCAACTTTGTTTGGTGAAATGCAGGTTACAATCTCCTACTACCCAGGAGTGATGAATCCTCATTTTGGACATACACAACCTTCATATGTGTCTCATTATACCCGTACGGCGTCATCCTGAAAACACCTTCTCAAGAATCAACATCAACGCTCGCCAAAGCATAGTAATCCTCATATAAGATTCTATGACGTCCTCAAGTCAAAGGACCAAATCCACAACCACACATTAGAGATTTACCACTGACGTTTGGATAGTTATCCACGTGGTATCTCTAGGCGGGTCATCCAATGCTTGTTCATCTAACAATGCATCCACGTGTTCATTTGAATGTCCCTCTACATTCTAGCTTGTGAGATGAGTTACTTTCTTCATAAGAAAGAAATGTAACACGTGCTAGTCTAACTGTAATAACAATATCCGTATCTTGCTATTGCTTTGACTAGGGATAATTTAAGAATAAGTCATTCTATTACTTGAATCTCACAATCACAACACCTTGTGACTTACAAGTTGTTTGAACTTATTTTACGGACTCCATTATTGTAATTCTAAGCAATAACAGATTTGCCAATCAAAATGTAGACTCAATTTAATAGTAAACGCTTATACTAACGATGTCCAAACAAAGTGTATATCACATTAAATAAAATCCCATGCAAACTAGATCCAATCACTCATGTATCTAACACCAACAGACTTGGTATGATCATCATGCTTGTGTTGAGACAATCCCTTTGTCAGAGGATCTGCTACATTATCGTTTGTCGGGACTCGTTCTATTCGTATGTCATTTCTTTCTATGATCTCCCTGATGAGATGATATCGCCTTAATACATGCTTGGATCGCTGATGAGACCTTGGTTCCTTCGCTTGTGCGATGGCTCCATTGTTATCGCAATACAAAGTTATTGGATCAACAATGCTAGGAACCACTTCGAGTTCAGTTACGAACTTCCCTGATCCAGACGGCTTCTTTTGCTGCTTCCGAAGCAGCTATGTATTCGGCTTCTGTAGTTGAATCTGCAGTAGTGTCTTGTTTGGAACTTTTCCAACTGACCGCTCCTCCATTTAGAGTAAATATATATCCGGACTGGGATTTACAGTCATCTTTATCTGACTGAAAACTGGCATCAGTATATCCTTGAACATTTAGTTCATCTTCTCCGTATACAAGAAACATATTTCTAGTCCTTTTCAAGTACTTAAAAATGTTCTTGACAGCGGTCCAATGTTTCTCGCCAGGATTCGCTTGGAATCTGCTTGTGACACTCAAAGCATATGCAACATCAGGTCTTGTACATAGCATCGCATACATAATGGATCCCATTGCTGATGCATAAGGTATCCTATCCATGCGATCTCTCTCATTCTGTGTTTTTGGACACATTTCCTTAGAGAGAGTGATCCCATGTGCAATGGGACAGAGTCCTCATTTGGACTTTTGCATGTTAAATCTTCTTAAGATTTTTATCTATGTACGAGGACTATGATAGGCCAAGCATCCTTCTAGATCTATCCCTATAGATCTTAATCCCAAGGATGTATGCTGCCTCTCCCATGTCCTTCATGGAGAAGTTTTTGGATAACCATATTTTTACTGATTGAAGCATGGGGATATCGTTTCCTAATAATAATATGTCATCTACATACAGAATTAGAAACACAATTTTGCTCCCACTAATTTTCTTGTACACACACGGCTCATCTTCATTTTTGATAAAATCAAACTTCTTGATTGTCTCATCGAAATGAAGATTCCAGCTCCGAGAGGCTTGCTTTAACCCATATATGGATTTTTGTAGCTTGCATACTTTGTTTTGTTCCTTGGATTCAAAACCCTCGGGCTGTGTCATGTACACATCTTCATTAAGATCCCCATTAAGAAACGCAGTTTTGACATCCATTTGCCAAATTTCATAATCGTAGTATACTGCTATTGCAAGCAGAATCCGAATAGATTTAGACATGGCGACTGGTGAAAAGGTTTCATCAAAGTCAATTCCCTGTCTTTGCTTATATCTCTTTGCCACGAGTCTTGCCTTGTATGTGTGAACATTACCATCCATGTCTACCTTTCTTTTGTAAACCCATTTACAACCTATGGGTCTTACCCCATCAGGTTGGTCAACTAAGGTGCAAACCTTGTTTTCGTACATGGAGTTCATTTCGGATTCCATGGCTTTCTGCCATCTCACTGAGTCAACACTTGACTTTGATTCTGCATAAGTCGAGGGTTCATCTTCCTCAATTAGCAAGTTTTCTTTGGTAATCATAAGATCAAATCTTTTGCGAGGACGAATAACCCTTTCTGACTTGCGTGGAGCTGGTATGTCCTTAGGGTCCGGCGATTCCCCATTACCAGTCTGTGTCTCATCAATATTAGACACAGCCACTAGTTCATCTAATCGGTTTACCTCTCCTGTAGTTTCTTGAATTTCTTCAAGTTCTATTTTGTTCCCACTACTCTCTCTTAGAATGAACTCTTTCTCTAAGAATATAGCATGTTTTGACACGATGACCTTCATCTCGGTGGGATTATAGAAATAGTATCCAACTGTTTGCTTTGGATACCCTACAAATAGGCATTTGTCGGATTTAACATCTAATTTATCTGATTTTGCACGCTTCACCTAAGCATCGCAACCCCAAATCCTCAAATATGAGAGATTAGGTCTTTTCCCATTCCATATCTTATATGGAGTTTTATCAACCGACTTAGATGGGACACGATTTAGTGTGTGGAATGCAGTGTTAAGTGCATAACCCCAAAACGTTTTTGGGAGAATTGCTCGGCTCATCATTGATCGCACCATGTCAAGTAGAGTGCGATTTCTCCTTTCAGATACACCATTATGTTGTGGTGTATACGGTGGAGTCCACTGCGAGAGAATCCCATTCTCTTTAAGATAACTTAAAAAATTTTCTTTCAAGTATTCTCCACCTCGATCAGATCGAAGTGTGAGAATGCTCTTACCAGTTTGTTTCTCAGCTTCTCGCTTGAATTCCTTGAACCTTTCAAGGGCTTCATGCTTGAACTTCATTAAATAGATGAATCCATATCTAGAATGGTCATCTGTGAATTAAGTAGGAGAAACCTCCTCTAGCATTTGTTGACATTGGTCCACATACATCCGTATGTATGAGGCTCAAAATGTCGGCAGCCCTTTCTCCCTTTCCAGTAAAGGGTGACTTGGTCGTTTTACCTAAAAGGCATGATTCGCATTTATCAAATGATTCAAAATCATTTGTGTCCAAGTATCCATCTTTATGCAACTTGGATATGCGTTTTTCATTTATATGACCAAGCCTACAATGCCAAAGGTAGGAATTATTAACGTTATCTTTCTTAGGCCTTTTGTTTTCTATACTCATTATAGTATTTTGCATGTCTAGAACATAGATGCCATTAATTAATTTTCCACAACCATAAAACAATTCATTAAGATAAAAAGAACAACATTTATTCTTAATCTCAATGGAAAAACCATCCATGTCCAAACATGAAATTGAAATAATGTTCTTAGTAATGGAAGGAATAAAATAGAAATCTTTTAATTCTAAAACAAGGCCCGAGGGCAATGATAAATAGTAGGTTCCTACAGCTAATGCAGCAACTTTTGCTCCATTTCCCACTCGTAGGTCCACGTCCCCTTTCTGCAGTCTTCTACTATTCTTTAGTTCCTGCATATTTGTACAAATATGAGATCCACATCCGGTATCAAATATCCAAGAATCTAAAGGAGCGGACATGAAAACCTCGATAAAATAATTACCTGAAGTGGAAGCCTCATTAGACTTCCTACCCTTCAAGCTAGCGAGGTAAACCTTGCAGTTCCTTTTCCAATGTCCTTTACCTCCACAATGAAAGCAAGGATCATTAGACTTGGACTTTCCTTTGTCAGCTTTGACTGTTTTTCCAGTAGACTTGATCTTCTTTGATCCTTTCTTAAAGGTCAAGTTGGACTTCCTCTTATTTCCCTTAGAATTGTCAATGTTCAAGATCTGCCCTTTACCTTTATTAATGTTGGGCTCAACAGTTTTCAGCATATTCAGCAGCTCAGGTAGGGTACACTGAATCTTATTCATGTTAAAGTTTATAATAAACTGTGAATAGCTATCAGGCAGGGATTTTAAAAATAAGTCAACACTTCGTTCGTGATCCATAACAAAACCCAATTGGCCCAATTTTTCAATAAAGCCAATCATCTTCAGCACATGAGCACTGACTGAAGATCCTTCTGCCATCACACCTCTAAATAACATTTTGGATGTCTCATACCTCTCAGCTCGAGACTGTTCATCATACAACTCCTTGAGATGAAATCTAATGGTATGAGCATCCATACCCTCGTGCTGCTTTTGTAACTCAGGTGACATAGCTGCAAGCATCACACATGTTGCAGTATTATCGTCGTCACTGTGTTTATTATAAGCTTGCACTTCCTCCGGCGTAGCTTCCTCAGTAGGAACTTCCGACATTGGCTGCTCAATGACATATCCAATTTTTTCTTGCTTGAGAACAATTCTCACATTACGATGCCAATCCAAAAAATTTGGTCCGGTAAGCTTGTTAGCATCAAGTATGCTTCTCAAACTTATATGGTTACTCATTATTCAATAACTGAAATGACAAAAATAGAACAATAATTAAATACAAAATTAACATAATTTGGGCTATATTAAATTAATATGTACTCCCACTGTTTGACATGAGTTAACGACCCCTTTACATTAATTGGTAGAATCTGTATGATTCCCAGTGGGCTAGGATCCCTTTCATTTTATTAGAACCTTGAGTGACTCAACAAGAGATGAATTATGGTTAAATTCTACCCATTTGTTCAGAAATATCGTATATTTCATAATGATTAAACACACCTTCCATCTAGCAGCCTTGAGTGACTCAACAAGCTGACATTGATGGCGAATTCTGGTTTATCATTATAACAATGGAAGGCATTTTGTATTAACTAATTAATACGAATTTAATATTTAATTTGAGGGGTTTGTAACGTCTCATCAATCTTATGTAAATTAACTATCATCAACCATGTAATTAATCATACATATAATAGTGTGGATGACTATGGACGGTATCTATCTAGTCTCCTTGAGCCATGAAGAAGACTAGTTGGTCTATTTCCTAGGGGACATTGCATCCCACATCGAATGCCAAAATGCAATAACCGCTATCTACTCCTTCCTGTAACATTTACTAGTTGGCACGCAGGCCTGTATCAGATGGACACGCAGGCCCATATTAAATAATAACAGGCTCGCAGGCCCAATTAAAAAATAACAGGCACGCAGACCCAATTAAATAATAACGGCACGCAGGCCCAATTAAATATAATAGGCACGCATGCCCAATTAAATAATAACAGGCACGCAGGCCCAATTAACAAAAACAGAATTAAATAAATCATACATTCAACCAATCACATAGGTCTAGTCCATAATGATCCACTATAGATCCTAACACAACTAATATCTAATATTAATAATAATGTGTATATATTAATTTCCAAATTTGCAACGTGGATTTTAATTGTCTAAACCCTTTTAGACAAAACAGATCGAATAAAATAATCAATCTTATTGATTTGCCAATTAATTAATCATATTAATCAATTTTATATTAATGAAATTAATGAAATTAATCTAATTAATTAATTAACTCATTATTCATGGGGACGATAAAAAAATAACAATTTTATTTTAATCTCCAAAATGAGTCCTTGGATTTGGATCAACCTTTTAAAATTTTACGTAAGGTCTATCTTAAAATTTTATGAGAAAATCTATATTTTAGTCAAGTCAAAAAATTTAAAATTTTTGTTTAAAGATAATTTTATTAAATTTTTCTCAAAATAAAATTATAATCAAGACCTAATCGAATCCCTTTTAAAATTCAGGCCCTTAATTTTAATTTCCAAAATATAGGTACCTTTCTACAAAATTTTAAAACAAAAGGAACCTATTTTAATTTAGAAAATAAGCACAGAGCCTGCCCATGCTATTTTGGAATATGGAGGGGGGGTATGCAATTTCCAAAATTGCATAACCCACCCCGTCCCCAAAATCAGCCCACCGAAACCCCTAGGGTTTCGGCGTGCTGCTGCGGTGCCGGTCGGCGCCGTCTCCTCTATGCCGCGTCGCCGACGCGACGCGGCCCTTTTCCCCGGAGACCTGTTGTCGCGTACAGCAGCACGGTTCACGACAGCAGCAGTTGCTGCGTGCAGCGGCGAATGTCGCCGCTGCTGCGCAGCAGCCATTCTGAATAGCTGCTGCGACTGCGCAGCGGCGACATTCGCCGTTGCCATGCGCAGCGCTGCGTCCCAGCAGCGGCGACGATCGCCGCTGCTACGCGCAGCAAGCGGCGCTGGCGGCGCCGCCTCTACGGCAAATTTTTTTTTTTTTTTTTTCGATCTGATTTTTAACCATTAATCTAAAACATTTTCAGATTTAATTTGTGCAAATCAAATTAATATCTCAATAACAATTACTGTAAATACATCCAAACAAAACAAACTTCAAAAAGTTTCAAGGTAAGCTCTGATACCACTGTAAGGTTTCAAAATAAACATGCATAGCGGAATTAAAAGAATCGAAACCATAACCCGGATCAACCTTGCACTACGATGAAGTTTGTGATAGAAATTATACCTTTTTATGAATCGCTAGAATCTGATGTTGTTGTAGTTTAGATCTTTACCACAGCCGTCCAATCGTCCAGCCTCTAATGGTGATCCACACAGCAAGTCACTATCTGGATTATTGTGCTAGCAATCAAGAAAAACAACTTAACTTTTCTCTACAATTATCTTAGTACTTATAGGAATAACATAAACCTAATTAAGTTAAAGATTGTGGACTTGGGCCAACCCAAGTCCGGCCCAACTAATTGGACTTGGACACATTATTCCAACAACAATATGTTATGGAACGAGTTAACTACTACGAATCTGCGAATGAAGGTAAAGAAATTAGACATGATAATGAAACTTGAACTAATGTTTAGCAATTCATTCACAAGTGCCAAATACATTTATAAGTATCATCTCTATAAAAAGATAAGAAATACTTAAGCTTACCAATACGAAAAGGAAGAGTGCAAAGGCCACCAGAACGATCGAGTGTACATGAAAGTGCGAAAGAAGCAGGAGGTTTGCACAGCTTGTTGCAATACAAAATTACCAATTGTTGCTTAATCTATAAATTAAAATAGCTTACTGAAAGGCTAACTAACTCTGAGCTAAGATATCCTGCTTTAGAATAAATTATTCTGTTCACTTCAAGAATCTAGAAATAAGCATGTTTGTAAAGAGAGAAGTACATTCTTTAAGCTTTCTGGGCTAAGCCTAAAGAATTTGATGTTACTTTTAATCCAATATGACCTTAAAAATTATTTATTACATAGGCTAATCTGGTTCTAATTTATGAGAGATGAGAACTGAATTTACTTGAAAGCGAATCTCTAGGCTCATGTGTGGGGCTCGATTTTGCCACTCCTACACCATATCTATCTTTAGGCATTTGACTCCACGAAAGGGCTTCTTTAGCCCTTCGCTCTCGCCTATTTCTAGGCGCTTACACATGATGCCGACCTTGTTCAGTTTAGCCTTCTCGTTTGCCCCTGAATAGTCCCCCTATTCAGCTAAAAACGCTATCAGACTTCGGGGGGCGAGACCTCTCCACGGTTACTAGGTGGTTGACCTTGTTCTCTTGGTGCTTCATGCACTGAATCCTCTTCATCATAAGGGATAGAGTCCACCTCGGTACACGCCTGTGGATCTTGGTAATAATACGACGCAGTAGCAGTGTCAGATGGTGAGTAATGTGGCTACGAGTACTGTGGGGGTATCATGGGTTCGTTTACAACGTATCCTCTAGCCATATAGGCGTTTATCGCAGCAGTTTGTTGTAAGGCCCGACGTCCTTAAATCCTAACTTTATTATTATAAGTTTCGAGAACATTTTTGAATTTATTTATGGGAACTTCCTATTATAAGAAAACTATAATATTTAAGACTTTAAATTTTTCTTGTAAATTTTATTAATTTATTAAATATAATAAATGTTAAATAAATAACAATTGTAGACTTTTAAAAGAAACATCGCCATCTGTATTATATTAACAAAAACCTATTTTACAATACAAAATCCCTGACACCAGTTTAACTATAATACAACCCATATAGGGCCAAAAATACTACCCACTATTTTTCAAAAGTTACCTGTTACAGTTACAAAATTTTGGGCAAAGGTGATGGCGTGTCAGTGTCAGGAGAGGACATCGCTCCCTACTATACATACAGACGCCATTTTATTACATATTTACATGACCTATTCCACACTTATTATAGTGTGGTCAAAACGGGCCGTAACGGCGTCATAAACATCTGTCAAAATTAAAGTAAAGTCTTTATACTCTTCAAAGTTATTTACTTCCCTATCCTCATCGGCGATGTGTAATATCTCGTATAGTGCTCCCGTATATAAGAGACACGCACTGCGGTAAGATCGGAAGAAAGGTGGACATCCTTCCTAGTGCGGATAATCTCCTCCTCCCTCAATGACATCTACAGTATAAAGCATTATATGTGAACAATAATGTTCAGTAAATATGATGGTGCATAATGAGTTATGCAAACATGGGCCCACAATTCCTATTATAATGTACCATAAGAGCTCAAATAAACATGGCCACAATAAGCGCGCTACTTAGTGCTTGTAAGTTCGTCATCGCCCACCGAGACTCAAGAATTACAAGGTATCAGTCATTGCCCACCGAGATTCAGGAATACCACACTGGTAAATAAGATATTCAGATAAGGCTTGGCCTGGTATACAACGCTCAAAGTGCCGATCCACTATCCCAAGGCCACCAAGGGATCTCCTGACACCGCCCGTATACCAATGTAGATTTTTTATACTCTATCATTGACAACCCTTAATGGTCATCAGGCGTCTCAAGCAGTATATCTGTCCAACATAATATAGTATGGTACACTACGATAGGAATTATCACTCAACATGATCATGCTAAATCTCAACGTGAATGACATATAACAATTCATGCCATGGAAACATTCCAAGTTCACTACCAATTATCATTACATAATTAAATCACATAATCATTCACATAATAACAATAACCATGTAACACAGTTAATTTTCATATAATAATAGGCCTTATACTGTAGTTCAGAGCATCGATATTTACCTCGATAGGGATTTTTTGGATTATTATCTGCAATAACAATATAAATTAGGTTTACCATAAGTTAATTTAATTCAACTTAGTGTTAATTTAAAATAACCTATTTTGACGACTGACTGAAACTCTTTTTCTGTAAAACAAATTATACAATGTTTAAAACACAGTGAAACGTGAATTTATAAATCAAGTTGTTCCGTTTGAATAAAAATAGGGGGGGGGGGGTCGTCCCCCCATATAAACAAAAGGGGGGGGGGGGTCGCCCCCCCCCCTACAAACAAGGGGGGGGGGGGGGGTTGGCCCCCCTTTTATAAACAAAGGTGGGGTCGACCCCCCCTTTATATATAGGGGGGTCGGCCCCCCGTATAAGAAAGAATTGGGGGGTCGATCCACCCCTTATTTTTATAAGGGGGGTGGGGGGTCGTCCCCCCGACACAGAGAGAAAAGTTATCTTGAGTTTCTTATTTTTCCACCATTTTTATTACGAAAGTTAGTCGCATATTTATAGGATGAAGAAAAAGGACTATGCTGCATTAATATATATTTTTAAAATTATATTTTTGCTGGGTAAAAATTGCAATTTTTAATATATATATATTATTATCAAAAAAAATTCTGTAAAGCATGTTAAATTTTTGGGACGTTACATTCTCTACTCCTTAAAGAAATTTCGTCCTGAAATTTAAAACGTACCAAATAACTCTGGATATTTGATTTTCATATCTTCTTCTCTTTCCCACGTTGCTTCTTCTGAATTTTGATTTCTCCATAATACCTTAACAAGCAGAATTCGCTTGTTCCTCAGTTGTTTAACTTCTCGCAGTAAAATTTGAACGGGTCTTTCTTCATATGTTAAATTGGTTTCTAAATCTGGTGGATTATTAGGGAGTACATGTGATACATCTGGGACGTATTTTCGAAGAGCAGAAACATGGAATACATCATGGATTCATTCCATTGAAGTGGGAAGATTTAACTTTTAGGCCACTTTCCCAATACGCTCCAAGACCCCAAATTGCCCAATATATCGAGGACTGAATTTTCCCATTTTTCCAAATCTCAACACTCTCTTCATTGGTGCGAATTTTAAAAAGGCCTTGTCTCCAACTGTAAATTCTAGTGGCCTCCTTCATTTATCAGCGTATTTCTTTTGACGATCTTGAGCTGTGGCCAAAGGTTGGCGAATATCTTTGACTGCATCAAGCATATTCCGAACCAATTCGAGCCCTAATGTCTTATTTTCTCCAATTTCATCCCAATGTATATGAGACCTACATTTTCAACCATATAAAGCCTCAAAAGGAGCCATTTCAATTGAAGCTTGATAACTATTATTATAGGAAAATTCGACCAATGGTAGATATTTACTCTATTTTCGTTGGAAGTCTAAAACACATGCTCGCAACATGTCTTCCAAGATTTGGATGGTTCTCTCAGGCTGCCCATCTGTTTGAGGATGGAAGGCTGTACTAAAGGAAAGTCGGGTCCCTAATGCTTGATGCAATCCTTTCCAAAATGCAGATAGAAAACGGGAGTCTCGATCTGACACTATAGACACAGGTATTCCATGTAAACGAACAATTTCTTGTACATATAAATGAGCATATTGTTCTGAAGTGAAAGTGGTTTGGATGGGTAAAAAGTGAGCCGACTTAGTTAATCAGTCTACTATGACCCATATGGCGTCATAATTCTTTTCTGTCCGTGGTAATTGTTCACTACTATCTCGCGATGCAAGATATCCCCGCAAGTGCACGGGTCGTGAGAAGTAATAAAGTGGACATAGGAGTCCGGATTATCGTTCCACGAGGACTGCTATTAATTACCGAAATATTTTAGTTCTACACTTTATTTGAACGAACAAATGAATTTGAGGTTTTAAACTAAAACTAAAGAATTAAACTAAAGAATTTAAAATTGGAGAATTTGTTTTGTTTTTAAAAACGATTGTAAAATAGTTGGGATTCACGATTTCACCTAACCAATTAAATTAACTCTAATTCCATGTTTTATTTCCTAACTATGTACTCGGTCGAATTCACTAATTTATATTGAAATTCCTCTCTCGAGTTTAAATCAATTCTACCTACATAAGTCAACCATGTATCTCTACAGCGGGTCTGAATATTCCTTATCTAGATGCAATAAATACAAGAATTCACACACGACCGTAATAATAACAAGAGTATATCTCTATCTCTCGTTCAATTGTCGGATTTATTACCATGTTCTAAATTATTAACTCACCTCTCGGATTATGGAAATAATTCAATATATCATGAACTGGTGATCAAGAAATTCAAGCATTAAGAACAATAATAAATCAATACATGCAACTAAACATTAAAACGACAGAATTTGGAATTAAAATAATATAACTAGGCTACATCGTTCATCCCAACATAGAATTTAGTTACACATCATCAATAAAAAACAATAACAATAAAAATTAACGTTCATTAAAAATAATATAAAGAATGGAAATCTTGCACCAAGTTTTGATTCTTCAATTATCTTCAATTCACGCCCCTTTGCGATGCTTGATTCCCCAAGAATTTGATGTTGATTTCTCGATTGTGGCTCGTTCTTTGGAGAGGCAAAGGTCTAGATCTCGTGCCTCTTATGTTGTATATATAGGTTTTGGAGAAACCCTATGATGAGAATCGGGAAAGTCAAACCTCGATGCACGTGCCCGTGGGACCCATGACGAGATCTGAAGTTGAAGAGGTTCAAGATTCGAGGCTAAACAATGTGAATAAATCAAGAAAAACAAGTCGAGAATCAAGTTGGAGTAAAAAGGAAGACAAAATTGGAAACAACCAATTTCGGTCGACCGAAAGTCTGCAGAGTTTTTGGAGGCATTGCTGCAGGCAGGTTCGGCTGACAAATGAACGACCGAAACTACCATTTCGGTCGACCAGGTGGTCGACCGAAATAAGTTCGGTCGATCGAAAGATAAGTTTCGGTCGACCGAAAGTCCTCCGAAATGAAAAAACGGGGTTTTTCTTGCAATTTCAACAAAAACGGGGTTTTTCTTGTAAATACCGAAATTGCACATTTTTCCCATTTTGTACATTATATTCTCATTTCTCTTCATTTGGTAACTTAACTTGGTTTGTTCATTAGAGTGCTCTTGAGAGCTAGGGCTTGAAGTCCCCCTTCTTGAGGTAAGGTTAAACCTCTTTGATCTTGTATCTTCTTGGAAGTTAATCAACTTTGCTTGAGTATTATTATTCTTGTGTTGTTGTTTATTTTCCGCCACCTTGGAATTTGTTTTAATCTCTCCATTGGGCTAGGGTTTTGTTAATCCTTGAATTTTGGGTTAGATTTAAACTTGGGTTAGGGTGTTTATCCATTTATTTACCACTTTAGCTTTCTTGGGTTGGTATTAAAATTGTTGTGGGAATTTTCGGTCAACGCACCGAAGGGGTTCGCATCATTTGGTATCAGAGCTTGGCTCTAATTTGGTAAACCTATCTTTACTTTCTTGTTGTTGTTCTTGGCATTGTGAAGAAAAAAAAATCCGAAAATTTGAAAAAAAAAAAAAAAAATTGTGGAAATTTGTTGTTCTTGATCATTTGTGAACTCCACATATTGAGCATTTTGATTGTTGAACTTATTGGGGAATTCCATTAGTCATACACTTGCATTCCTATGTGTTCAAAAGTGTGCCACCAAGTGTTTGATAAATTGTTCCAAAGAAAAATACTCCATTAGTGCTTTGTTGTTCAATGCCCGTACATTGCTAATTACTTGGGGCTATCCAATTCTCATCATTGAGATTGTGTTATCAACATTTTATTCCATATATCACTTGCTCCATACATTTGGAAATTGTTGATCATTCACTTCTTGCCCAATTGTGTTGTTGGGGTTTTTATATATCCACACTATATCCATTCAAGGTCATTCAAAGATTGAGTACAAAGTGTTTGATAAATTACCTCATTGAAAATTTACACTCTTTGTGCTTATTGTTCTACATCTATGCCTTGTCTATTAATTGTGGTTATTCAATTCCCTTGCTAAAATTGTATTCCTAACATCTTATCCTACATATTAATTGTTCCTTTTGAGTATAGCAAGCACATAAATTCTACTTGCTATTTGTGTCTACTTGTGCTAAATTCCTTCTTCCTTGTTGGTGATTTCTTTAACTCCACAAGAATTATACTTTGTGGTTTAGTTGATTACCTTCCTTGGAGAACTTGAGAAAGGAGATTTTGAGTGAAAAAAAAAAGGCAAGAGTGGTGAGCTCAATAGAGGGAAAAAGCCAAATTTGAGTGAAACACGAGAATATTTTTCTTGTGAGAACACTTTCACACTTGCACACCATGTCCATTTTCAATTCTCAAACTCAAGATTCAAAGTACTTGTCGAAAAATCTTTCAACCACCATGGCTAAACAAATAGAGAAAAGTAGGGGTGAGTTGGAAAATTTAGGAACAAGAGGGGAGAGTACATTAAATAGGGGAGATGAAGAAATGATGTGTAGTAGAAGAAGGGTGAGGGATAATCTTGGGGACGTAGTGTATAGGGATGGAGTTAGAAAACAAAATGAGAGTTTGAATAGGAAAATTATGAGGGATGATAATGAAGGAGAAGTAGTGAAGGAGATGAATACTAGGCTACCAAAATTTTTGGACCATGATAATGAGAAGGAAACACATGGAGAAAATACATTCTACACTAGATGCCTTGTGGGGGATAGGGCATGTAGTCTCATTATAGATGGGGAGAGTGTCACTAATTTGGTGAGTGCTAGTAGGGTGGAGAAATTGGGGTTACCGGTTATGAAGCATCCTAATCCCTATGTATTGCAAAGGTTGAATGACTATGGGGAGGTGAGGGTAAGTAAACAAGTTTTTCTTACTTTTCACATTGGTACTTATAGTGATCAAATATTATGTGATGTGGTTCCCTTACACACCACTCACATAATTTTGGGAAGACCTTGGCAATGTGAACGAAATGTGAATCTTGATAGGAGAAGGAACCGGTGTAGCTTCAAGATGAATGGAAAAAAGGTTGTGATCCTATCTTTGAGCTCGGAAGAAGTATGCAAAGACCAAATGAAGCTCAAGAAGGAATTCGAGGAAGAAAAGGAGAAGGAGAAGGAAAAAGAAGAGGACGAAGGGGAGGATAGGAAAACAAGAGAACCTTCGATTGATAAAATTGAAGAAAATAAAAATGTGAGCAAGAGAGTTGGGGCCACGTCCCTAGAAAAAGGAGAGGCAGTGAGAGTTGGAGCCACGACTCCAGAAAAAGGAGAGGTGAGAGAAGAAACGAGGGTTGAGGATTCTACCTCAGAAAAAGGTGAGGAAGTGATGAGTGCCACCAAAGAAATTGAGAGAAGAGATTACTCCAAAATGTTCTTTACTCTTGAATATTCTAACACTTCCCTCCCTAGTTTGGTTCTTTCTTTGTTGCAGGAAATTGTGAGTCCAACTTATCAAGGCAACAAAGAACTCCAAAAGCACGCCATATGGAAGAAATTCATGGAAACATTTTCCTACAACAACGAGTACAACCGAGGTAAAGAAAATGGGATAACCAATGCAACATCTAGGAGGTATGCTCCTAACACTTCTTTGAATGCAAGGTTATTGTGTTTTGAATATATTAGAGGGTTGTATGATCTTGATGTAGATTTGACAAGTGTGTTGTTGACTTGTGAAAATGTAACATGTGGTAAGGATCATTGTCATGATGAGTGCTTAATGTGTAAATGCAACTTTTTGCGTGTGCCCAATGGCATAAGTACCAAATCCTTTTGTGAAAATGTTGCATATAGTACATTTCATGGGCATGTTGAATCCTTATTTTGTGAAAATATGCTTGGCTTACATATTCGCTCTCTAAAGGAATTGCTAGTTAGGGAAGTCCATGGGAAAAATTTATTGGGATGTTTTGATGATAAAAGGACTTCGCTTCTAACATTTCTAGATGCTCCCTCATTCCGTCTTGAACATAGTAAGAGCATGCATGTTAAATATTCGAATTTGTTAAACATCTATGAATCATGTTGTGAGCAATATTTTGATGGATTTTATGGGCATGATGATTATTTGTTTTGAAAAATGGGATTGTTTCCTTGTAAATGTGCTATGATAGTTGTTTGATGGGGCGATTTAAAATCAACGGGGTTTTAGGGGTATTATGTGATCAATTTTATTGGCCTATTTTGAAGATTGGTGTTGAACATGTTTGCACTTGTAGTAAATGCCAAACTTGTAAAATGGCTAAACTTAAGTTTTTCCCCCAAGAATTCCATGCATATTTGCCCATCATAAGTAAACCTGGGAGTACTACTTCTATGAAATTTATAGTGGGTTTACTTGGAATAAAGAAAGAAGATGAAGCTATTTTTGTGATTGTTGGTAGAAAAATTAAAATGTCACGATTGATTGCATGCCATGTAACCAACAAGGTCATCAACCTAGCTAATCTTGTCTTTCAGGAGGTCGTGCATTTGCACGAAGTTGGTGCTAATTTTGTGGTTGTTAAATTTGCTTGCGATTTAATTGCTCATCATAATAGCAAGTTTTCTCCACTTAAAATTGCTTGTGACTTTAACCTATTAACTCTGTTGAACTTTATGCACATGTTTATCGAGGAAAGAGTTGGTTTAGGTGGGCACGAGAATGCACCTTTGGTTAAGCCCCTTTACAGGAGGCTCGAGCTTCCATTCAGGGGAATTTGAATACAATGTATTTCCCATGCCAACCATGGTAGGAGGCGATTTGTATTTGATCCGGGTGGTTGGAAATGGTTCTTTTCAAGGAGAGAACGGGTTCCCAATCGAATAAAATCCAAAATGCTACCCTGCAATGTTGGCACCTTTCAAGTTCTTCGCAACGCCTACAAATTGATTTTACACGGTGAGTCTGAAATTTCAGTTACATTTATTGTGTCTGAATTTTCTATTTTTATTGTAGGTGCCGATTCGAGGTCGAATCTCTTTCGAGATGGAGGAGATGATGAGAATCGGGAAGGTCCAACTTCAACGCATGAACCTGTGATCCACAATGTTGCAAGATCAAAGTTCAAGGAGTTTCACGATAGTGCATTCAAGCAAGATTCGAGGTCGAATCCTTTTCAAGAGGGAGGGGATGATGAGAATCGGGAAAGTCAAACCTCGATGCACGTGCCCGTGGGACCCATGACGAGATCCGAAGTTGAAGAGGTTCAAGATTCGAGGCTAAACAATGTGAATAAATCAAGAAAAACAAGTCGAGAATCAAGTTGGAGTAAAAAGGAAGACGAAATTGGAAACAACCAATTTCGGTCGACCGAAACTAATTTCGGTCGACCGAAAGTCTGCAGAGTTTTTGGAGGTATTGCTGCAGGCAGGTTCGGCTGACAAATGAACGACCGAAACTACCATTTCGGTCGACCAGGTGGTCGACCGAAATAAGTTCGGTCGACCGAAAGATAAGTTTCGGTCGACCGAAAGTCCTCCGAAATGAAAAAACGGGGTTTTTCTTGCAATTTCAACAAAAACGGGGTTTTTCTTGTAAATACCGAAATTGCACATTTTCCCCATTTTGTACATTATATTCTCATTTCTCTTCATTTGGTAACTTAACTTGGTTTGTTCATTAGAGAGCTCTTGAGAGCTAGGGCTTGAAGTCCCCCTTCTTGAGGTAAGGTTAAACCTCTTTGATCTTGTATCTTCTTGGAAGTTAATCAACTTTGCTTGAGTATTATTATTCTTGTGTTGTTGTTTATTTTCCGCCACCTTGGAATTTGTTTTAATCTCTCCATTGGGCTAGGGTTTTGTTAATCCTTGAATTTTGGGTTAGATTTAAACTTGGGTTAGGGTGTTTATCCATTTATTTACCACTTTAGCTTTCTTGGGTTGGTATTAAAATTGTTGTGGGAATTTTCGGTCAACGCACCGAAGGGGTTCGCATCACCCTAGGTCAAAAAGCCCAAAGCCTGTTAAAAATCGCAAGAAAAATCTGATCTGCGGCCCAGCCGAAAAGCCACGCGATCGTGTGGTTAACACCCTGGCGATCGGGTGCTTGACCCTAAAACTCTCGGGTTACGATTTTGCACCATCTCGCGATCGCTTGGTACATAACCAGCGATCGCGACTTCGCTCTTTTCTCGGCTGTACAAGTTAGTCCCTGACTTTTAATTGCACCTTCAGTCCTCAACTTTCAATTGTTGCAATTTAGTCCCCAAACTTTATCTTCTTCTCGATTTGCCCATTTAAGTTCTTAATTCATTCAATTAAGTCCTCCAACCTCTGATTCGTTCATTTTGGCACATTGCATCTTTCCGGTTGATGTCACAAACTTATCAATTATCCAATTTAGCTCCAATCAACATCTAATTATGCATTTTTCTCTTAAATTACTTCATTCTTCATCTTTTGGGGATATTTTCTGCAAAGTAAACAAATAAGCACAAATTAAATAGCATATATTCTATAATGATAGTAATTTATTCTAATTTAGACATACAAATAAGTGTATAAAACACACTTATCAGTAATCCAATCACAAAATCCATTGTGATCTTTTCCCACTTCCATTCAGGTGTCTGTAAGGATTGAAGTGGTCCCACCGGACGTTGATGTTCGACTTTCACTTGTTGACAAGTCATGCATTTTTCTACATATTCTGCAATGTTTCGTTTCATCCTAGGCCACCAGAAAAGAAGTTTAAGATCACGATACATTTTTGTGGTGCCTGGGTGAATCGAATATGGCGTGTTGTGAGCTTCAGCACAAATTTCAGATCGTAAAGTTGACTCGTTGGGTACATAGATCCGATTGTGAAATAGAATTATTCCATCTTCTGCTATGTGGTACCTTGAGTTCTTTCCATCCAAAATCTGATGTCGAATTCTTTTCAAAGTCTTGTTTAGCAGTTGTTGTTCTTTAACACGTTCTCGCAACATTGGTTGAGCTATGAGGTCCATCTTTCTACAAATTTCAAGATTAAACATGCTAACTTCTCGTTGTAAGGGTTTTGGTAAACTAATCTCATGTAAAGTCTTTCGACTCAAGGCATCCGCCACCACATTAGCTTTTCCAGGATGATAATTGATGACACAGTCATGATCTTTTACTAACTTGAGCCATCTTCTTTGTCGCATATTCAACTCCTTTTGAGAAAAAAAAATATTTCAAACTTTTATGATCCGTCTAAATCTCACAACGTTCTCCATAAAGATAATGTCTCCAAATCTTTAGTGCAAATACTATGGCTGCTAGCTCTAAGTGACGACTAGGGTAGTTTTTCTCATACTCCTTCAATTGGCATGATGCATATGTTGTAACCTTACCATTTTGCATCAAAACACATCCTAGTCCACTCTTAGATGCATCACTATACACCACAAATTTCTCAGAAGGGGATAGGATAGTTAGAAATAGACCAATAGTCAATTTATTCTTAATTTCTTGAAAACTTCATTCACAATCAATTGTCCAATCAAAAAGTACTCCTTTTCGAGTTAGTCGAGTTAATGGGACTTCAGTTTTTGAGAACCCTTCCACAAAGTGGGGGTAATATCCTGCCAATCCTAGAAAACTCCGAATTTCTGTAACTGTAGTTGGTCGTGGCCAATTCGTTACAGCTTCAATTTTACTTGGGTCCAAAGCAATTCCATTAGCAGAAGCAATATGACCAAGAAAAACTACTTCTTTAAGCCAAAATTCACATTTAGTAAATTTGGCAAGAAGCTGTTTGTTTCGGAGTATGGATAAAGCTTGACGCAAATGTTGACAATGTTCCATCTCATTCTTAGAGTAGATAAGGATATCATCAATAAAGACAATAATGAATTTGTCTAAATATTCCTTAAACACTCGATTCATTAAGTCCATGAAAGCTGCATGAGGGTTGGTAAGTCCAAAGGGCATAACCAGAAATTCATAATGTCCATACGTAGTACTAAAAGCAGTTTTTGGTATATCTTCCTCCTTAATTTTCAGTTGGTGATATCCCGTGCGAAGATCTATTTTGGAAAACACAGTAGCACCTTGAAGTTGATCAAACAAATCATCTATCCGAGGAAGGGGATACTTATTCTTAATTGTTACCTTATTTAATTCCCAATAATCAATACATATTCGCATGGTCCCGTCCTTTTTCTTTACAAATAAGACTGGCGCAACCCCACGGAGAGAAACTTGGGCGAATAAATCCTTGGTCCAATAAATCCTTTAGTTGCACTTTCAACTCTTTAAGTTCCGTGGGCGCCATACGATAGGGGGCTCTTGATATAGGATGTGTATAAGGAATTATCTCAATTTTGAAATAAATTTCCCGATCTGGTAGTAATCCAGATAATTTTTCAGGGAAAACCTCAGGAAATTCCCTAACTATTGGAATTTGATCTAAAGATGTTAAGGGTTCAATTTCAATATTACTGACATATACCCAATAAGCTTCATTTCCTTTTCTTAGCATCTTTCCTTCCTGAATGGCAGATACAATAGGAATAGACAAAGGAACGATTGTTCTTTGAAATGTCACTTCTTTTCCATCCAGAAGATGGAAACTGACTGTTTTCTTTAAATAATTTATATTGGCTTGATATTTTGATAGCCAATCCATCCCCAAAATAACATCATAATCTTTCATTTCTAGGAGAATGAGGTTCGCAGGTAATACGTTGGAGCCGATCATCACCTCACAATTATATACTATCTTATTGGTTCACAATGTTGGTCCAGAGGGAATGACTACATCTAATGCCGAGTTTAAAACATTGGTTGACAAATGTGCCCTTCTAACCATATTGATAGATATAAAAGAATGGGAAGCCCTAGAATCAAATAAGGTATAACCAAAAATTCCAGCTATTAGTAGGTTACCTGCAATAACAGCTGGATCGTCATTTGGGGCGTTAAGTGCAATGATTCTAGCAACAGCACGATTCCCATTATTTCTAGGCTTCTCAGTGCATACCCGAGAGATGTGGCCCTGCTTTCCACAATTATAACAAGTAATACATGGGCCAACATGAGCTTTGTTACACTTAGGGCATACCGTACCACCTGCTGGCTGATTTTCAGGGCGTGGCTTCTTTCCAGGGTTATAAACTGGAGGTCGAATATTATTTCTAAATCCTTGTCTGGGTGGTCCTCTTTTAAAGATCCCCATATTACCACCTCTTTGCCACTGAGGTCATGGCGGAAAATTAGGGCAATGCTACTCCCGAGCCCTGACTATAAGATTCTCTGCTTGTTCCGCTTCCAATGCCCTTTCAGCCACCATTACAAATGTCATCCCTTGGGTGCCTACTATTTTAACATCTCTATATAAATCTGGTTTGAGTCCTTCTAGGAATCGTTCCACTTTATATTCATTTGTATTGACTATGTGGGGAGCAAAGCGAGAGAGTTCTTCAAATTTTCTAATATATTCTCCCACAGACATTGTCCCCTGACAGAGTTGAATAAATTCATTCAGCTTCTATTGTTTGGAAGCTGTGGTGGAATATTTATTTAGAAAGAGTTCCTTAAATCGAGCCCAAGTCATAGTATTAGCTGGCTCGATACATTGCACCGTATGCCACCAAAAACCAGCACTAGCACGCAACATGAAAGCGGCACAGTTTACCTTTTCAGTGTCTGCCACTTTACTAAAACATATTTTCCGTTGTACGGATCCACTCTTCGACTTTCATTGGATCCGCAACACCCTCAAATATTGGAGGGTTTAATTTTCTGAACATTTCTCCCGCATTATCATCAAATTTTGGGACTGGTGGGACATGCATATGCTGCATTAGTTGTTGAGATTGATTTTCAAGTAAAGCCGTCAAGCGTTCAACAATTGCATCTCGGTTTTGACCGTTAGTTGTAGACTCGGCTGCATCAACCATCTATAAAAAAAAAAAATTATTCAAAGTTTTTTTTTAAAAATCATTTATTTATATATATTAGTATTATTATCATATATATATATATATTTTGAAAACAATTTGCATATACTAATATTACTTATTACTATTTAATAAACTCAATTAAATACTTAATATATACATATAAACTATTATATCAATTGCATGGGAACTTGTTCCCATGCATTTTTATTTTGCATGAGAACAAGCCACTTGTTTCCATGCATTATGGGGTGGCTTATTACCGCCCCATTTCAACCAATAGTTATCTCTTTTTATTTTTATTTTTTTAATATATATATATATAGACACACACACACACACATACAAACCAACTTAAGAGTTGATTTGTGTTTCATTCCTTCATCAATTACTCTCTCTGTTTTCTTTCTTTCTTCGTTCTTTCAACACAACTGATATCTTAACCCACTTACAAGAATTTCTTCAGTACATCAAGGTAAAATCTGTATCTCTATTTATATTGTTGTTAAATTTTTTGGTAAATTTTAAATTTAGATATATATATATATATACATATTTATTATTACTGTTTCATTATATAAATTTAAAGAACACAAAGTGATGTGTTCCGGACCCTTGACAATCGGAGTCATAGCAGGTTTGACGGGAAAATTTAAATATTCAAGCAAAAACAAGAATTCAACAGGTTTGACGAGCTTTGAAGATCAAACTGTATCGAAAAGAACCAGAAAATTAAGCAGCAGGCCTTTTACGGCCGTAACCTTTGGAATTACGGCCGTAACGCAACTATCGTAATTTTTGGGCAGAACATGACTTACGGCAGTAATCAAATTCGTCACGGCTGTAACTGAGTAGCAACCAGATTTATTGAGGATTTTTAATTATTTTGTTTCCTTTTTGGTTTTTAAGTTATTTACCTATTTTAGTATTTTAGCTTAATTAGAATTCTATTTTGAGTCAATTAGTGGCTAGGGTTTTTGTTTGCTTATTTATACGCTTTTTCTATTCATTGTAAAACAGACTTCGATTTTGATATAAACAGTTTTTATTGAGGATTCAATAAAAGTTATAGGTGGATTCCTATGTTATTCGAACTTATCAAGAATATTTCTTGTGGCGTTCAAATATCAAACTTATCAAATATTTGCTAGAATATTTGTGGCGTTCAAATTAGAGACTTATCAAGGAGATTGGACAAATCTTTGTGGCGTTTCGAAAGTCGTGGTTCTTTATTCCGCATCGTCGAGCCATCGCGTCGTGAATATCGGGTCATGATTCATCCGTCCAATCACAACCTGAGTTCTGAACTTTCCGGCGTTTCTTCCGCGCTTCGAATCTCATCACAAAGTTGCATAAAGTAGTAGATAAAGATGTTACTGCTTAGCTATGTAATTCTAAAAAAAAAATGAAAAAAAGAATTAATAGGAATCTAACAATTAAGTAGTAAAAACAGTATGCTGGGCCAAATTTATTTATTTGTTTAGAATCATTATTCTCATGTTTTAACTATAATCATGTTTAGAAATAGTTTATATCACATAGGTATGTGTCTATTATAGTAAAAATCTTAAATGACGAAAATAATTAACAAAACTTATTTGAATATTTTAATTTAAAACTACAATTCAGTAAAATTTCAAAGTGAGTAATATTAACATCATTATTATTATTATTATTCATTATCATCATTTTTTTTTGAAACTGGTTCTTCATCATTCCTCCAAAAGGAAAGAAAATTGCCCGAGGTTCGAGTTCCTCATTTGATCCTGAAGAGGAACGTCGAATAAAAGTAAGATACGATAAAAATAATGATCCTTTAAATTTTCCAACCGATTCTCATTGGCATAGGTATCATTTATTTAAAGATTTAAATGTTCTTCCTGGTCGATCAGTAGATTTCAATTTCCTTGAAGATATAAGATTCACCTATCTGGAACACTTTCATATCTTTGGGTGGATGAAATATTTGAAACAGAAAAGGAGTTACTTTCCTTATTGGGTTCGAATATTTTATTCGAATTTAAACAATGTAATGCTTAACAATTATTCTAGGAAGGAGGAGCCACAATCTGATAGATTTATGACTTATGTGGCTGGCACTGAAATATTTATATCACCGGAGTTAATATCTTCAATTTTCCATATACCCGACCATGGGTCAATATATGATCCATCTTTCAATAAACTACAAGTGTGTCGGGTAGTATTTAAAGACGAAGGGTTAACTAGGGTGAAAAGTCAAATTACTGGGTTAGGGTTGGATGAAAGACTGCTACATCTATTTATAACCCACATTCCCTATCCTAGAGGGGGTAAACATGCAGATCTGCGGCCTAAGGATTTGTGGTTTATATGGAAGGTGATGACTAGAGATCCTCCAAATCTTTGTTTTTCAATAACTTCACACATGATAGAAATAATACAAAGAATTTATGAGAATCATGTTCAGGAAAATCTGGTTTACGGTATGATCATTAGTGAAATCCTTCAGGATAGATTGGGAAGAGAGCATTTAAACGGAATTGCAAAAGTGTCACGAAATCCAGCTACTTTTCTCGGCGGTACAACTCTCAAAAAATATAAATGTGTGCAATATAATAGAAGGTGGCATAGGCCGCTACCTAAATCAGTGGAAGCAATGGAAGAAGAGGAAGGAGGACAAGAGGAAGCAGAAGAAGGAGGATATAGAGAAGTCGAACAACAACAACAACAACAACAAAATATAGGTTATGAGGGATGGGGAATTATGCCAGAGATTCCTAGGCTATCACAAGCATCATCTTCAACTATACCTCCAGCAACAGAGTCAACAACTAATCCTATGGTTCAAATGATGTCCCAAATGACTCTCATTTCAGATCAAATGAGAGGACTCTCCAACCAGGTGACTAGCATGGATGAAAGATATACTTCTCATTTGGATTGACTTTCTGATCAAGTCCGTAATCTATCTGGTCGGGTAATTCATATGGAGGAGGATAGTGCATGTTTCTATCAATATTATTACAGTCATTTCCCCCCTCCCCCACAGTAAAGTATTTCCTTTCTCTCTTATCGGGTATAATATCAGTATTGTATTTAATGTTTTAAATTTCATTTAGCATGTACTAAATTATATAATGCAAATTATTACATATGTTCTTGTTCAACAATAATTGTAACACATATAATCATGTTCGGAAACTTGTCAATAAAATCCTCAAAATTAATCATATAAAACAATGAAACATACACATACCAGGATGTCACAATTCTCTCCAGTTTACCACTATACGCGTCATATATCGCAGCATGCGACGATTCCGGTGCTGACGTGGAGGGTTAGGTTGAGCTCCCCCCCTCATTTACGTCCTCTTGAGGTTTCTGGGGGGCATCCTCCTCGCTGGGTAGTTCCTCCATATTTCTTCGAGGGTTAACATCGTTATCACTTTCATCCATATCTATAGCAATTTTTGGTTCTGTCCTTTCTTTCAAGGATAGGTGAACCTATATTTCCAAGTTTCAAGCCTTTTTCAAGTTTAGTAAACTTATATTTCAAAGCTTCAAGCCTTTTTCAAGGTTAGTTTCCTTTGTTCAAGGCCTTTAACAGCTTTTTACCACGCGATTTCGTGGTTAGAAGTGTGGTTTTCCACAAACGGCGCCAAAATGTTGACTACAAAATCTAGTAGGACCTTGGATCAACATGTCTCAACTCCTCCCTCTTAAACACGTGGATCTCCTGCGCACTAGGACAAACAATTAGCTTGCAAAGGGGGTCGAGGTGGCTCTCGTTTGCACTCCGATGCCTAAGTCAGTACTCATTTCCAGTAAATATAAATTAGGTGCGGGAAAAGTGTGTAAAAGAGAGAAAAGGGAATGAGAGTAAAATATTTAGTTAGAGTATTCAATTACCAACTTTTTCTTTGGAGGAAATTGTGCTCTATTTATAGGAGGATTTATCGTATTTATATGGTGACACGCGGTGGGATTTACACGTGTCTTCACCCTAACCGTTCCCAAGAAATACGAAGGTAAAAAAGGGGAACAAAGGGGGTGCCTTGCAGTGCTTGAAATACACCTTAGCAACTAAATGGTCTTTATCCATCTCCCTGCAGTTAGTGTTTCAATCAACTCTTCCCCCAAGGTGTGTGGGTTATCTAAACCAATTATGCGATTCCAAGATCAAGGATTTGAGACTGTTGGGTTTCTTACAAAGCTTCCTTCGTCCCAGCCTCTCATCTTTGCCACATTCTTAGAATATCCTTAGCAACTTTTTGCAAAAATCATCTCATTTTCCCCTTTTCTTGCAAACTTTTTAGCAACTTTTGTGGATTTCCAACTTAGCAGCCCATCACAACCATCTAACATCCTCCATTGGCGCATTTTCTTTCAAGCATCAAATCTTGAACGCTCATTTTCTACAGGTAAATTCCTTCTCCTCTGCGTGCACAAAACTCTCTTCTTCCTTTTTTTTTAAATAACCTTTGAATGCTGGTTTGAAAACTCCATTTTACATTTTTTGTCTTCCTAGTGGTAAGTTTGGACTTTTTAAGAAAAAATGAAAAGAGTTGGGGGAACGGGTTCACAGCAATTATTGGTAATGGCGATTCCTGATAGAGATTTCTGCCCATTGTCTTTGTCGGTTTTTAGTTCCCGCTTCTTTAGGGAACTGATTAAGCGGAGGAATAGAATATATGGCTGTATAATTAATTTGGATGATTATGACAGTGAGGAAGAAGAGAAACTGCCCTATATGGTTCATTTATCTTCCGACGAGGAGGCCTCTTTGTGGGAACTCCGAAGCAAGGGGGACAGAGATTTGAGGAGAGAAGAGACGGGGGGCTCTTCATCCGGTCAACAAGACGTTGGTTTGGGTGCTAGGGCCCCGTTTAGGGCGCATAGGGAAGAACTAGGGTTATCCGAGGATGAAATAGCCCAAGTCGAAGGTTGGGTTAATCATGTGAACAAAGTGTTAGGGTACCACGTGGACCTTGATCTGAACCCAGAGTTGTGGGAAAGCAGTGAGATAGCTTCAAAAATTCGGGGTGTCGATCTGGCAGGCGCTTCTGCGAAGTTCAGGATACCAGAAGGGGTTCGGTTGGTGCATTCCACACCTTCTTGCCGACCTTGCAGTCCTCCCCTAGGCCAGGTGGCAGTTTGTTATGATGCTTTGTCTTGCGGAAAATTCATGGATGGAGTGCGACTGAAAGTAGGGACGGAATTTACGAGTCGCAGTAATCAATGCTAGAGCAAGTTTCTCCATGTCTGGGTATCGTGTTTCTGCATCCAGCATGGCGTTGCTCTCGTAATACACCGAAAGCTAATTCCCATTCTCCTCTCTAACCAACACTAAGCTAACAACCTCCTTAGACACGGCTAAATATAGAGAACGTGGTTCTCCAACCTTTGGTTTGGACAATAGGGGGCATGTCCTAGGAATGCTTTCAGCTCGGCAAAAGCTTTCTCACATTCTTATGTCCATTGAAATCATTTTCCTCATTTTAAGACCTTAAAAAATGGTAAGCATTTTTCAGTGGACTTGGAAACGAATCGACTTAAGGCAGCAATCCTTCCGGTTAAGCTTTGCACTTCTTTTGGGCTTCGAGGAGAGCGCATGTTAAGTAAAGCTTTGATTTTATCCGGATTCACTTTAATTCCCCTCCTGTTCACCATGAATCCAAGAAACTTTCCAGATGCTACCCCAAAGGCACATTTCACAGGGTTAAGCTTCATTCGAAATTTCCTCAATATATCGAAGGCTTCTGATAACTGGTGGACATGTTCTGAGGCGACCATACTTTTGACCAACATGTCATCGACATATACTTCCATGGTGTTTCCCAGCTACTCTGAAAACATATGATTTACCAACATTTGATAGGTGGCCCCTGCATTTTTTAAACCGAACGACATGGCTTTATAACAAAATTCAGCCCCCTGTCCGTGATAAACGAGGTGTGTTCCTCATCTGACTCATGCATGGGGATCTGATTGTACCCGGAGTATGCATCCATAAAGCTCAACATCTCATGTCCCGCCGTAGAATCAACTAGTTGATCAATTTGAGGCAGTGGAAAACTGTCTTTTGGACATGCCTGGTTTAAATTTGAAAAGTCAATACATACTCTCAATTTCCCGTTTTGCCCAGGAACCAAAACAAGGTTCGACACCCACTTCGGATAACCGGATTCTCGGATGAAGCCATTTTTCAATAGCTTCGTTACCTCTTCTTTCAAGGCCTCGTACTTTTTCGAACTCATTGGCCTCCTTTTTTGCCTGTGCCCATGGCTTCTTGGGTCAAGTTGGAGCCTGTGACAGGATAGTTTAGGATCAATTCCGATCATGTCGTCGTGTTTACATGCGAATACGCCAAGATTCTTGAGCAAAAAGCTTTTCAGTTGATCTTTGTATTCAACCGAAGAATCCAGTCCAATCTGCAACTCCTTGACTGGATCGTTTTGATCAACACAAAAGCATTCTAGTCTTTCGACAGGAGTAGAGCAACCATCACCGGTCATTCTTGGGTCTAGATATGACAAATCCTCTTTTGATGTCATTGTGACATCTTCACCCTCCAAGGGCCCTTCACCCAATCTTTCAGGGTCCAGAACAGCCTCGGTCATTGCCACATCACTTATCATATTTACACTCAGGTCTTGAAACTTTCGGATAGCGTTTGTGTAACAGGACCGTGATTCAGTATGGCTCCCCCTGACAGTGGCTATGCCACGCTCCATTGGGAATTTCATACAAATGTATTTTGTATGAGTTACATCCCCTAAGTCAATTAGGCTCGGCCTCCCAATTGAGCCGTGATATGAGGAGATTTTATCCACAATTAAGAACTCCATGGGGATCCTAGAGAGGGTTGGAGCCTTCCCGAATTCCGTCATAAGGGTTATGGATCCTATGGGAGTTATACTATCCTCGGTGAAGCTATATATCGGATTCGGGACTGGAATGAGTGAGGTGCTAATCCCCATCTTATCAAAAGTGACTCCATAAATCACATTCACCGAAGCACCATCATCCACCAGCATTCGGGACAATCCATTCCGAGCCACCACCACCCGAATTACTAGCGAATCAATATGCGGAAAATGTACCCCAATAGCGTCATCTAGGGTAAACTTGATAGGTTCTGTCCTGGACATCCCAGCAGGATGCGAATGGATGTGACAGTTCACGTTAGCGGGCTCTTTGGCCTCTTTAATGTACCGTTTTTGGGAATTGTTGGTACTCCCACCTGGGTGGGGGCCTCCAAATATAGTGTCAATCTTGCGGATTGGCAGATCATTTGCAGGAAGAGACTGTTCTCTTATATTTTTATCTTGTGCCAGGGGGTTACTTCGGTCCCTGCTCCTATCCCGGTGACGACCACAAATCCTTTCTTTCACAGGGTTTTTCTATGGGGCTCGCCTGTCGGTTCGATTAAACCTTTGGTTATTTAGGCTTTTGATGCTTTCCTTTGTCAGGGTTGAATTTGCCTCCCTTCCTTCCGTTTGCCTTTTGGCTTGCCAACATGTGGATTTCCCTACAATCCTTCTTTACATGGCCATAATACCTGGGGTACGCATAGTAGGCCCCAATCATAGGTTGTTTTCCGTTTTGACTGCCTTCTATTCTTCCTGGGGCAGTGGGGGGATTCAATTCAAGCGCAGTGGAATGTAAATTGGGGATAGCCTCCGTGATCTCAGCCGCGTAACTGGATCCGGTCCCCGGAAACGGACGTGGTGCACCCCCGCGGATATTGCAAACCGATCCTTATTGCCTCCTTTCCTTTGGTTCGCTTCATTAGGGTACCCAGTATTGTATCTCCCTTGAGGATGATTATCCCTTGCTCTAGCCATTTCTTCCGAGACGATCTCCTCCATCATCAGGCCCACCAGGGCGTTTTAATCACTTGGCTTTCTGCTTCGGACATCCCTCCAAAACATACTTGTCATGTCTAAACCTCCTTTTAGGGCAGAGAACATCTCTGCCTCTATGATGTTTTCTCAAATGTGCAGTTCCTCTGTAAACCGAGCTATCTAGCTCTTCAAAGACTCCTCCCTTCCTTGCCTTAAATCCTCAAGCGTTAAAGCAAAGGCTTTGCATTTTAACGCCGGAGTAGCTCCGGCTATTTCCATACTGGTGTGATAGTTTAGGAGGTGATCGTCGGGGTCGCCTCTAACGGAGTACTTAGCTATCTCCGGAATTTCAAAATTGTGGGGGCACTGGGCACCTTTGAATGGCTTCCGTAAAGGGGCTTATTTCCTCTTCATCATCCAACTCGTACGACGGTAATTCACTGTTCTCGTCATGGTTAGAATTCATTGCGCCATGATGCCGGTCATAGGGTGGCTCGAGGAAATTTTGCCCTCTTGGTGGCGAAACTTGGCAATATTTTGGCCTTTTGAAAAGTTGCCTGCCCCCCCTGCGTTGGGAACAAACTACTTCTACTCTTCTCTCCCGCCTATTTCTAGGCTCATGTGTGGGGCTCAATTTTGCCGCTCCTACACCATTTCTATCTTTAGGCATTTGACTCCACGAAAGGGCTTCTTCAGCCCTTTGCTCCCATCTATTTATAGGCGCTTGCACATGATGCCGACCTTGTACAGTTCGGCCTTCTCGTTTGCCCCTGAATAGTCCCCCTATTCGGCTAAAAACGCTGCCAGACTTCGGGGGCGAGACCTCTCCACGGTTACTAGGTGGTTGACCTTGTTCTCTTGGTGCTTCATCCACTAAATCCTCTTCATCGTAAGGGACAGAGTCCACCTCGGCATACGCCTGCGGATCTTGGTAATAATACGACGCAGTGGCTACGTCAGATGGTGAGTAATGTGGCTGCGAGTACTGCGGGGGTATAATGGGTTCGTTTACAACGTATCCTCTAGCCATATAGGCGTTCATCACAGCAATTTGTTCTATCTACTGTTTTTGCATTTTAATCATCTGGACTGTCATGCGCGTCATATCTCGCAGCATGAGACGATTTCGGTGCCGACGTGGAGGGTTAGGTTGAGTTCCCCCCTCATTTAAGTCCTCATGAGGTTCTGGGGGGCATCCTCCTCGCAGGGTAGTTCCTCCCTGTTTCTTCGAGGGTTAACATCGTTATCACTTTCATCCATGTCTATAGCAATTTTTGGTCATGTCCTTTCTTTCAAGGATAGGTCAACTTATATTTCAAAGTCTCAAGTATTTTTCAAGATTAGTAAACTTATATTTCAAAGCTTCAAGCTCTTTTCAATGTTAGTTGCCTTTGTTCAAGGCCTTTAATAGCTTTTTACCACGCGATTTCGTGGTTAGAAGTGTGGTTTCCCACAGACAACCCCAAAATGTTGACCATTAAATCTAGTAGGACCTTGAATCAACATGTCTCAGCTCCTCCCTCTTGAACACGTGGATCTCCTGCACACTAGGACAAACAATAAGCTTACAAAGGGGGCCGAGGTGGCTCCCGTTTGCACTCCGATGCCTAAGTCAATACTCATTTCCAGGAAATATAAATTGGGTGCGGGAAATATCAGTGTGTAAAATAGAGAAAAGGGAGTGAGAGTAAAATATTTAGTTAGAGTATTCAATTACCAACTTTTTATTTGGAGGCAAGTGTGCTCTATTTATAGGAGGATTTATCGTATTTATATGGTGACACACGGTGGGATTTACACGTGTCTTCACCCTAACCGTTGGAGAGGTAAACCAATTTCTTGGTGATAATCATTGCTACAAGTCGTAAGTGAGGGGCACCCATCATATTCTCCATAAAGGTAACGTTTTGTCAAGCCATAGTCAACTGGAGAAAGTTACGTCTCTCTGATACCCTCCATTGTCCCATCGCTGATCCGGGGTGGTACAACAGGACACCTCGGCTTATTGAAACCAGTTCAGTATAAGAGGCTCCAAGCGATGTACCACCTCGGCTATTTGGGCCAGAGAGAGCCCTAAGCTTCATCCACAACTAGAGTCCGTTGGGGAGGCTCTTGGGGCCTCTCTTTGGTGATCAGTTGGGCTTATTTAGAGTACGGCCACAACAAGAAGCAATAAGATATAACACATTTCACATAAAATAGAACACCAGCAAAAGAATACAACACAGGTAGTGAGTAAAAAGTAAAAGAATTCTAAAAACAGAAAATATGAAAACACAAGAATAATCAACAGAAACAAAAATACATACCTACTATTTTCTAAAATATCAATCAGGTTTCCTGCCAGAAGAAATAAAATCGTAAATATCCAATGACGAAACGTAGACCTTTGGCCTCTCTCCATAATCGAAGACGTCTGAAAATCCTAAATGTTACTCCTTTCTAGAAAAGGATTTCTTACCCAGATTATGTTGACCAGTCGAACCCTGTTTCCAGCTTCGAGAAGGTATTTGTTTGTGGCATTTTGCCATAATCCAAGAAGATTGAAGTATTCTTTACAGATCGAGCAAAATATGACAGGGAAATTGAAGAAGAAGAAGAAGGACGAGGAGGACCTTGCTTGCGAATTGCGACTAGTTGGGAGATCTATGGGTAGACGACCACGCAACAAGTGAACGGAAATGAAAATGCAGATCGATGGGAGATGGGGATAGAATGAACCGATTATGACTTCACAGATATAAGATCGACACTTTCTTTCATGGAGGAGGACGGTCTTTGTCAGGGATGAAGGAATGTTGAAAAAGGAAGAGAAGAAGAATGCCCTAGAAGATGAGAGACGTAAATATCTAATGTGAAAATGAAATAATTGGTTAATTATTTTTGTTTTGCTTTTATAGTAAATTTCATAAAATAATATAGCATATGATCGACAAAATAATTATTCACCATTTGGTCCAAACCTATAACCTGAAGTCTACGAAATAATTTATTTAATTACGAAGTCTTCGGCGGCTTTCTTTGACCAATCTTTTTTTTTAGATAAAATATGTAGTTAAAAAATAATTTGAAAAATTGTGTTGTTTATAAATTGATTTATAAATTGTAATGATTGCGTAAAAGAATGATGTGTTAATAATAAATTGTCTAATGATTAATGGAACATACGTGATGATATGAATTGAATAAATGATTGAAATTCTGCATTATCTCTTAATTACGTAATAATAAATTTTAATGTAATTTTATGCGGATTGCATGCGGAGATCCATCAAAATATATATTAAAGAGATACGATGCCAAATTAAAGTATTAATAGTTGAAAAGTCGGCGATTAAAAAATAAAATTCTGAAGAAAATAGAATAAACAAAGAATTATATTATTTTATTTTATACTTATTGAACCGACTTGCACGAATCTTATACTATGTTTAATTTAATAGGAGGAGTCGACCATGACTTTTAGGAAAGAAAAATAAATGATAATATTGGTACTCTAGAAAATACATTTAGAATTTAAGATAAAATTATAATTTGTTATGCAGTCTAATTAAAAAGATGTTTAATAGAGAGGAGTCGACCATGACTTTTAGGAAAGAAAAATGAATAAAAAAAAACTGGTATTCTAGAGAACACGTGTTTTTTTACAACACGATTCTTCATATCACTTTTTAAGCACATATATTTTTCTCTCCACTTTTTAATCATATATTTTATCTCAAAAATATAAAAAATATATTTTTAAACACAACTTTTAACAAACAGAGCATAAGACAAAATTATAATTTATTACCCAATTCTAATTCTAATTAAAAAGGACAAATATTCACATATACAGCTTTGATTCCCTTGGTTGTTGGAGCAAGTAGACCACCATCATATTTTTCCAAATTCTAATTGATGTATCCTCATCTTTTGGTGCAAATATATATTTCATGATTATAATAAATAAAATCAAAATAAACTCTTTTTGTTTTGTTTTGTTTTTTATTTTTTAATTTTTTGAAATGACTCAATGATCTTATATTTGGATGAAGACGAAGAATAAAATTTTGTTCTAATATGTTTTTATTTGTAATGTACGGAGTGACTATTATGATAGAACATTTGCAATTGAAAAAGGGACTTCTATAAAATTTACCATTGAGACTTTCTTTGGAAAATTTTTTTGTTTATAAATAAAGAATGTGATGTTTTCGATATAAATTATATGCTTGAAAAGTTGTTTGAAGAAATGTGTATGATTGAAAAGTGATTTAAAGAAATATATTGTTTATAAAGAAGTTTATCTAATGGAGACTAAATAGCAAATACATGAGTAGTGCTAAAGTTTATAAATATTTTAAAATTAAAATAATTATTAATCGTTGAATCTACTAATATTAATCATTGAATCTATATATAAGAAGATACGATAAAACTTAAACTACGATCACGGACAATTATATATCAATCAAATGATTCAAATCAAAGTTCTAAAAAGATCCAACATCTAACAGGACAAAAACTGATCTTGAAGGCTTGCGAGTTTAACTTTTTAAGCGTAATAATGTGTTTCTATTTTTAATATTTCCTTACTTATCTAAAATCATTAATTAAATAAATAAAATAATGTGAAAGTATGTATTTTTCCATACATTTCCAATTTATTGAGCTTTTTTCACGTATTGTGCTTACGTTCATCTAGGCTGACTGTTTATTTATTCTAGTCTCTGTTTAGCAAAAGGTTTTTTTTTATTTTTTTTTTATTTTTTTTTTTTTTTACAAATAAGGATTATGATGTTTTCAATGTAAAACTAAGCCCCTGTTCTCTTTGCTGTTTTGAGATCATTTTCTGTTTTTATTTTCGAAAACGTTAAAAACGCGTTCTCTTTACCATTTTCGAAAACGTATTTCGGAAAACAAAAAAAAAATATTGTACACAAAACGGAAAACGCCCGAAACATCGTTTTGGGCGTTTTGTGTGTATTTCGACAAAAAATGTCCAAAACGCGGAAAACACGTTTTGGGAATTTTTTTTTTTTTTTTATAGAATTAACTTAACTTAGAACTAAGCTTAATATAAAGTTTTTATTTTTTTTAATTTTTTTTAATTTTTTTTAGAATTATCCTAGTTTGGAACTAAGTCTAAATAAAGAATTTTTTTATTATTTTTATTTTTATTTTTTTTGAGAATTATCCTAACTTGGAACTTAGTTTAAATAAAGTTTTATTAAATTCAATATCAACATAAAAAAAAAAAAAAAAATTAAATGAGAATTCTTGTTGTTATATTTCAAAAAATGCAATGATAAATGGACTCTGATGGTTTTGAAAGAACTTGCATTTTCTGGATTTTAATAGAAGTAGAGCTTTCTCAAGTCCCGAACCTGACCAAGCTGTGTTAATATAGACTCTTAATGCTCACATTAGTGTGTTGCATGTAACCATATTTTTAGTGTATTGTGAAAGGAAATTTGAGTTGGAGTTAGTAGTATTCTGCAAGCAAATTAATTAAAAATAGTTTAAATAGTGTTTTGCAAAATTTCAAACAGAACGTATTTTCCAGTTTTCATTTTCAAAAACAGTTTTCAGAAATGACAAACAAACGCGTTTTCAGCTAATTTGAAAATAAAAATGAAAACACAAAATACAAAACATTTTCGAAAATGAAAATACAAAATAAAATACAAACAAAACGCCACCTAATATTTTACTCGTGAGATACACGAAAGTTATTATCCACAATATCGATTTCAATAAATATTCGTAAAATTTTAGTGCTTATACATAATCAATACATAATATAAATGTATAAAAAAGAATTCTCTATTGCAATAATTATTAGAATTTAAAAAATAACATAAGTAATTCAAATTTTTAAAAGTCAATTTATTTATTTAAGTAATAAATTATTAATAAATTATTTAAAAGTCTATTTATTTATTTAAATAATAAATTATTATTGATTTCAATAATTTTTACGAATTATTAATAACTTCATTGAAAATATAAATTTAGTAATTTTTTAATGGTATATCACATTTGATATAATATTATGTGCGCGAATATTGATACATGTGAAATGTATTAGCATATTTCACATAACTTCTACATTTGTTTCTTGTATTTAACGTACTTTTTAATTTTCATTCAAAAATATCAATCACAATAATTAAAAAAAATAGTCAAAATATTTGAATTTAACCAATAAAATTTTATTTGCAAAAATAAGTAATCAAAATAATAATTTTGAAAATTTCGTGATTATCATAATATGACAAACGAGTAAAATTGGAGATTATGAAATTATACCGAAAATTATATCCTATAATCTTTAAAAATTATTAAAATTAAGAATGATTAAAAATATTAATAATTCTATTATTATTATTAATTAAAAAAATTAAAGCATTAACTCTTCAATATTAACCTTTGTTCCATAATTTTTTCTATAAATTATTTATAAGCAACACATTTTTTCAACCTCCTTTTCAACCACATATTTTTTCAAAATATTTTTCAATAACACATTTTACCTCGAGACAAAAATATAGTTGCTGAACAGAGGCTTAATTTATTAAAATATTTAATAATAATATACATAATATATATTTTAGAAAATATGATTTGTAATATTAAAGATAACAAATGATTTGACCATTAATAATTAAAACACAATTTAATTATTGACGGCTACACATATGATTTATAATATTAAGAACAACAAATAAATAAAAAATCAGTGATTAAATAATAATTGTAATACTGATAATTAAAAATATTGATTGAACTCATTCAATATTAATGTGAACTAGATCCTCATTCGTGCGATGCACGAATATATTAAAATTTCAAAAAATAATGGAATAAAGCATAAGTAGTGGGAAAAATGTAGAAAAACTAGCAAAAAAATCATTATGACTATACATAATAGGAGGAATATAGTATTACAAATTCTAGAAAACCTCATTGTTTACAACATTTTTTGTTGCATTTGTTGGGCTCTCTTCGTCATCACAAATCAATATTTTAGACCAGCAAGATTCGTAACTCTTGACAGTGCTATGTACAACTGTCAATGACTGAAAACTGATTTTTTTTTAGGAATGTTCCTACATGTGATAATGATTGACCTTGACTCTTCTTTATATTCATAGCATATGACACAATCTACGAGAACTGTCTACTGTTGAACTTGAAAGGTAATCCTGTATCTGATAGAGTCAACGACAGTCTTGGTATAAATACCTTGTCTGGTTCATTGCTTCCGGACATGATTTTAGCTTTAACAACACGTTGATCGAGCTTTGTGATTATTAGCCTTGTTCCATTCCACAAAGTAATGAGAAAAAAATCAATACAAAGTAATAATAGCGAGTACCAATTGAAATTTGATGTGTTTGATAAGTTGGGTAGAAAAGGAAAAGGAAAAGATTTTCTATGGAAAATATTTTTCCATCAAACTCATGAAAAATTGTTTTCCTTGATTTCAAGGAAAATCTTCACTTTTTTAACTTGGGAGGAAAATATTTTCCATGTAACATTTTGCAATCAAATACAAAAGGTGAAAAATTTGGGTGGAAAACATTTTCCTTTTCATTTTCTACCCACCTATCAAACACACCCTTAGGGTCACTTTAATAGGCATAAATTTTCCATGGAAAATTCATTTTCATGTCATTTCCTGACTTTGTGGCGTTTGATGACCATAATTTTCTACGGAAATCATTTTCTGGCTTTAATCGATTTTTGAAATTTTCCTTACTTTGGTGGAATTCATTTTCCTACTACATTAGGTGAAAAATCATTTTTTGCCTCGTTTGGTCTTTTTGGTTGTTGTTAATTAACTCTTTTTTTTTCAAGAAATTAACATTGTTATTATCAAATACAAATGTACGAAAAAAAATTTAAAAAATTAATTTTAATTAAAATAGCACAATTATACTTTATTTTTCATTAAAAATAATGTCAATCAAATAACAAAACTTCAAAATTTGTCCACTTTTTTCACCTAAAAAATTAAACCAATAAAACACATTCAACTCCCAATTATAGGGAAAATAAATTCCAAGAATTCAATTCATTAGAATTCATTTTCTTTCTACCCAAATTTCACTATTACAATCAAACGAGCCCTTATATATAGTAAAAATTTTGTTATAAAAAATATTACAAATTCTGAACACTACAAGAATTCGGCCCAACTGAGATGACAAAAGTAGTCTCTAAAGGATCTAAAGTCGTCTCTATTGGTTATTAGAGACAACAAAATCGTCTTAATGAGTCGTCTCTGTAGGTCCGTGGCTGAAGATAATTAGAGACGACTCTGTCGTCTCTGTTTCCTCCGAGACAATTGAGACGACCTTTAGAGACGACATTGTCGTCTCTATTTGTGAAAATATTTAATTAATTTTTTATTTATTTATTTTGACCCGATTCAATCCCTTTTTAACCCGACCCAAATCTCGATCCAAACCATCGACCCTGGAATTTTCTTTAATTTATATGATAATTGTGCATGAAAATGATTCGAACTCGGGACCTAAGTGTTGAGTGGTGATGTCCCAACCACTAAGGCAATTAAATTCTTGTGTTAAATTTTGTATATTAGTTAACTTAATAATATTTTCTTAACAAATTAAGTTTAATATTAATTATATAAATGTAAATAATTAAAAATGTCAACAAAAAAAAAAAATAGAGAAATTTTAAAAAATAAGAATAAGAAATTTTAAAAAACAGAATAGAGACGACTATTTGTCGATCAATAGAGACGACAAAAAAGTCGTCTATGTTGGTCGACCAATGGAGACGACTTTTTAAGTTGTTTCTATTAATTGTCAACCAATAGAGACGACATTACAATGTCGTATCTATTAATTGGGGACCAATAATGTCGTCTCTATTGGTCGATCAATAGAGACGACATTAAAATGTCGTCTCTATTGGTTGACAACTAATAGAGACAACTTAAAAAGTCGTCTCTATTGGTCGACTAACAGAGACGACTTTTTTGTCGTTTCTATTGATCGACCAATAGAGACGACTTTTCGTGTCGTCTCTAATTTTTCGTCTTTTTTGCTTCTTTTTCTTGTAGTGGAAAACCTCCCAATACACAGCATTAGTCGCACATTTGTTGAGTTCCCATCATCATCGCATATAATCTTCCCTCTCATAGAAGCAAAGGAAAATATCATGTTATACAATATATTTTATTATTTGTATTATTAAAGATAACGAATGATTTGACCATTAATAATTAAAACACAATTTAATTATTGATAGCTACACGTAAGATTTATAATATTAAGAATAACAAGTAAATAAAATATCAATGATTAAATAATAATTTTAATATTGATAATTAAATATATTGATTGAACTCATTCAATATTAATGTTAATAATAATAAAAATAATAATAATTATAAACAAAATATACAAATAACAATAACATCATATTAATTATTTACTATAATACTAAAACATAAAGAATTTAAAAATTAAATCTTGCCAAACTATCTACTTTTATGTATAGTATAGAAGTATAGATTTTAACCAGTGTGATGAACTGAAATTACTATCCGCAATATAGATAAGCATTCAAAAAATTTAATGATTATACATAATCCACACAAATATAAAAGACACAAAAATAATGTTTTATTACAACAATTATTAAAATTTAATAACAATATAAATAATTCAAATTATCGAAAACTTTATTAAATGATAAATGCAAATTCTGTAGTTTTTTAATTGTATATCATTTTTTTTTTGGCAGCAAGAATCAAATTAACTATCAAAATATTCAACGTCGTCAAGATTTGAAAGTATTTTTTTCCACATTATTCAAACAAACTTTATAACTGACCAAGCATTGACTGTTCTCCGGATCATATTACGGAATGTCCCACGCAGTGGCGGGAACTAAAGGGGGGTCCTGGATGGTCACATGACCCCCCAATTCTGAAGTCTATATATATATATATTGGAATAAATTCAGAAACCCTACCTAAAATATAACACTACACGTTAATGTTCCTGACTTCCTTCCTAATTCATTTTCACAGTTTCACTCCTTCCTTCCCCTCGTCCCTTCTACTGCTACGCAGCCGAGTGTTCTGCTCTTCCACAGGCCTGTGACTCAGCGACTGCATATATTCCGGTTCTGAGCGCCGGCGCAGCGGCGCTCCTCGACTGTTTAGAGCTTCGGTAGGCAGTAGGCTGGTTCTTCCCTTCCCTCCGGCTCCCTCGTCTTTCTCCGCTAGCTTCCTGTTGTGCTGTGGGAAATATAACACTGACTACAGCCAAGTCACAGGTAATTACCGTAAATTTCATTTTCCAACTAATGTTCCTTCCTTCCTAAATCCTATATTCAGTAATCAGTACTAATCAGGTTCTACAGTTCTACTAATCCTTCAAAGTCCAATTTCCAAATGAAATGAATCAGGATTCAGAATATCAGATTCTGTTGACCATTGTGTTTTTCAATATTTCTCTCTCCAATTCATTATTTATTATTATTTTACTTTTCAATATTCATTTGTCTAATTGTCTTATGTCGATTCTGTTAATGTTATAACTTAAATGTTAATTGATTTAGTTCGAATGTTAATTGAGTAAAGAGTTATAGATTGAAATTTGTTAATTGACTACAATTTTTATTTTATTTAATGGGAATTGAAATTTGAGTTAATTGTTTTTGCTTTTGATTGTTTGAACTTTGAATTAATTGCTTTGCTTGAATGTGTTTATCAGTTATGGAGAAATACTTTAAACGTAAATCCGCGTTTTCTTGTGATTAGCAAAATAATGGAAGGAATGTTCGAGAAAAGGGGAAATAAAATAATGTTGGAGATGAAAGGGGTAATGGATTTAGTGATGGAATAGATGTTGGAGATGAAACTAATCTTAGAAATGTTTCAATCGAAACTAATGAAAGACTTGAATTTGATGTTGCACAACTTCCTTCGGATCCTGGATTAAGAGTTCCAATACAGAATTATGATATTAATATACAAGATGTGATTCGAAGAACATACGTGCAAAGGGGTCCTTGTCAGCCTCACAGTCATGAATTTCCACCAACGAGATTGGGTAAAAAGGATAGAAGATTTTGTAATTCATGGTTTGATGAACATCTTAGTTGGTTGGAATATAGTATAGCGAAAGATGCAGTATTTTGCTTTTATTGTTATCTTTTCAGTTCAAGTAGTAGTTCATTTGTTAATGGTGGATTCTCAAATTGGAAAAAGAAGGAATATATTAGAAAACATGTTACAAAATCAAATGGGATTCACAATCAGGCTCGGGTTAAATATGAATTATTTAAGAATCAAGAACAGAGTATTCAATCTTGTCTCTTTAAGCAATCACATCAAAGTCGAATTGAGTTTCGAATTCGTTTGAATGCATCTATTGATTGTGTTCGATTTCTTTTAAGACAAGGGTTGGCCTTTCGTGGACATGACGAAACTGAAGATTCAAGCAATCAAGGGAACTTTCTTGAACTATTGCATTGGTTATGTGATCATAACCCTGAGATTAAGGTTGTTGCTTTGAAGAATGCGCCTGAAAATCTCAAATTAACATCACTCAAAGTTTAGAAAGAAATTGTAAGTGCTATTGCTTCCGAAATTCTAAATGTGATTATGAAAGATATTGGTGATAACTTGTTTTCTATTCTGGTTGATGAATCCCAAGACATTTCAGTGAAGGAGCAAATGTCAGTTGTCATTCGTTATGTGAAGAATGGGTGTGTATTGGAACATTTTATTGGTGTCAAACATGTGTCGAGTACCACAGCTATCTCACTTAAGACTGCAATTGATCAATTATTTTCCACGCATAGCTTAACCATATCTAATTTGAGAGGTCAAGGATATGATGGAGCTAGTAATATGCGAGGGGAGTATAATGGTCTCAAAGCACTTATTTTGAAAGAGAATCCAAGTGCGTACTATATTCATTGTTTTGCTCATCAACTTCAACTGGCTCTTGTAGTTGTGGCACAGAAACATCCAAAGATTGAAACCTTCTTTACTTTAGTACATAAGTTGGTGAATATTATTGGAGGATCGGCTAAACGGTGTGATCTTATTCGAGAGAAAGAAAGACTTAAAATTCTTGAAGCACTCAGGGTTGGTGAAATAGTAAGCGGTCGGGGTCTCAATCAAGAAACTACTCTTAAGCATTCTGGTGATACACGTTGGGGCTCTCACTATAGTTGTTTAATTAACTTGATTGTTATGTTCTCAACTACAGTTGATGTTGTTGAAATGATTACTACTGACACTACAAGTTCCGGAACAAGAGGTGATGCATGTATTTTATTAGAGTCGATGTTAAAGTTTGAATTCGCATTTCATCTACATCTCATGAAAAAAATCTTGGGAATTTCAAATGAATTATCTTAAGCATTACAAAGGAAAGATCAAGATATTGTCAATGCCATGAGATTGGTGAGATTATGTAAAATACAGCTCCAAACCATGAGGGATGATGGATAAGATTCTTTTGTTGGAATGGTTTGATCATTTTGTGAAGCTCACGAGATCAATGTTCCTAATATGGATGATATGTTCATAACTCTAGGTCTTTCAAGGCGTGACAAAGTAACAAATTTGCATCACTTTCGTGTGAGAATATTTTATGCCATTATTGATCTGCAACTTCAGGAGCTGAATGATCGTTTTTCTGAGGCCAATAATGACTTGCTTCTTTGTGTTGCGTGTTTGTCTCCAGGAAACTCATTTGATGCTTTTGATAAGAAAAAATTGCTTCGACAATGTGAGTATTATCCGATAGATTTTGACACAACATATATTCTGGAACTTGATAATCAACTTGATACATATATTCTTGACATGCGTACTGATGGAAGTTTTGGATAATTATAGGGACTTAATGATATTGCACAAATGTTGGTTGCAGAAAATAAAAATAAAGTTTATCCATTAGTCTACAAGCTTGTAACATTGGCCTTAGTTCTTCCCGTGGCTACTGCTACAGTCGAAAGAACATTTTCTGGAATGACTTATGTCAAAAATCATCTGCGCAATCGAATCGGGGATCAGTGGTTGAATGATGGTTTGATTGCATATATTGAGAAGGATGTATTTGACAATATTGAAAATGATGTAATCATGGAACGTTATCAAAATATAAGAACTCGAAGAGAACAATTGTAATAATTTTTTTTTTTTTTTGCAAGTTTGACTATGCCCCCCTAATTCTAAATGTCTACGTCCGCCACTGGTCCCACGACTTGGGCTCAGGCACGGAGACTACCATACCTTGCAGCTCCGGAGTGAGAACCACCTGGCAACCGAGCCTAGAGTGCTTATTCATGACCTTAGAACGAGAATTCCTCTTCAATACATACTGCTCGTCATAAGTGGGAGGGGGCAGCTTTTCAAGCCACTCCCGGGCGATGTGGACCTCGCATTCTGCTGAGCACGCATCGATTTCTTCAAGCCCGTGGGAATCCGGGTCGATTAAACCCTGGTTGGTCAAGGCCTTCAGAAGGGTTTGACCCGAGAGCCCCGCTACCTGGCCTTAGATGCCGTCCGGATCCACTGCGAATAGCTTGACGAGTCGATCCGAGACCTTGGCTGAAGTGGATGCAGAGGATCGGGTTATTATGACGCGAGAAGAGAGGGAGAAAGTGCAATTTTTCGTTATTTGAGAGGCGAGTTTTTGCAGCGACGAAATCGCCATTGTTGCACAGGGAAAGGCGAGGGAGGGGGTTTTGTTTTTTAATTGTATATATCATGTTAGATGTAATATTATGAGTACAAATATTGATGATTGTTCAAGATATAAATATATTTATTATAATTTTTGCATTTGCCTCATATATTTAACTTTTTTCTCAATTTTCGTTCCAAAATTATAATAAACTATAAATATGTATTTAATCTTAACTCATCAAATATACGATAATTGAACAACATTGAAAATCAAGAAATTATTATATCATATAATTTTTGCATAATTTTTAAAATTAAAAATTATTAAAAAATATTAATCACTTTATGGTATTTACCATAAAATAAATGCATTTATATCTATCCAAATTTTGTATTTACACTAATTCATCATTCACCCTTTATATATAGTAAGTATAGATATGTGGTTGAAAAGACATTTGAGAAATGTGTATAGATAAAAAGTGGTTTGTTGAATTGTGTTGTTTATAAACTTAGGATTTGTTCGGATTTTGAATTAAAACAACAATCATTGTCCAAATTAATCTACACAATTTTTCAAATCATTTTTAACAATACACGTTCTTTCTTCAATTTTTAACCATGCATCTTACCTAAAAACTCAAATAAATCAATATTATAATTCCAATTCTCTTTTTAGGTCAGTTGAACATAGCCTTATTTATAAATTGTTTACCAAACTGAATTAATTTTCATGTTTAATTAAAGCCTACATTACAAATTTACCAAAAAATAAAAAATAAAAAAAATTCTAGCCGTTAGTTTTTATTGTAATATATAACAAAATATATACATCACACTATTTGCATCTCTAATGGACTGCCAATTCTGAATGTGAAATTGATTTTGTTTTTAGTGAAGTTGATTTCTCTTGAAATAAAATGTGGAACTGGTTCGGAAATGAAAATCCTTGAGCCATTTTTTAATTAGTTTTTGAATTGATTTATTTCTATCTGTTTAATTTTTCTTTTTTCTCTTTTTCTTTCGATTTCCTATTTTCTCTCACTTTAACACAATCATTATAATTTATAACTAAATTATGAACAACGAAATTTCTCAAACTACTTTTTTATTTATATAAATTTTCTCTGTCAACTTTTTAATCACATAATTTACTTAAAATATAAATATTATAATTGGTACAGTATTACCTAACTGAACCATCAATCTTCCCAGTGTAAAATTTGAATATAGTATCAACCGTTGTTGTTTGTTTTTTTTTTTTTCCCTTCTTCTACATTGAGAAAGCAATTAATTGGGGTCGCTTTTTCTCGATCCACTTGCATGCAGTATTGGCATATTTCGAGGGATTTCTCTATTTGTACAGTAAGAGACTCATAGGTTACTTTTTTTTTTTTTTTTTTTTTTGTAAAAGTAAGACACTTCATTCACTTGGAGTTCTTATATTATTTTGTCATTATATACAATATTAAGATTTTTTTTTAATTTTTTTTTGTAATTATTTATTTATTTATTATTATTATTATTATTATTTTTTTTTGTAAATGTGAGACATTTCCTTCACTTGAAATTCTTATATTATTTTGCCATTATATATAGATCCATGTTAAGATTTTGTTGGTATGGGGTTAAATTTTTGTTTAGTTGAAACAATATTAATGATGAATTTATTGACATAGAGAACTAACTGATTTATTAACATTAAAATTAATGTAATTCAACAAATCAATCATTTTTCACATATAAAATATCACAAAATAAATATATCAAAAATTTACAAAGTAAACGCATTTTCCAGTTTTCTATTTTTGAAAACAGTTTTCCAAAATTACAAAGAGAACATGTTTTCAGTAATTCCAAAATAAACAACCAAAATCCAAAATTCAAAACAAAATTCAAAATTCAAAATCCAAAATCGAAACACAAAGAGAACGGTCCCTTAGACTTCCAGTTGGATATTATCAGATAAAATGAGCTAATACAACTATGTTTCAACCATTAAAATGAGCTAAAAATATTGATAAAATCATTAATTAGTTATGTTCAAGGAGTTAAAAATGAGTTAAAAGAAGCAAGAGATGACATAAATATATTAAAACTTGAGATTAGAGAGTTAAAAGAAAATGACAAAAGTAAAGATAAGAAAATAGACAAAAAAAACTCATCGAAAAAGAAATGACTAGAATATGAAAGAAACATACTAAATAAGAAAAATCATAATCTAAGCAAGAAGTATGGATGATGTATTTAGAAAAAAACATATTACCAAAGATACTAGAAGAAGAATTAGAATTACAAAAATTCATAGAGAAAACTTTAGGAAAGTTAAAAGTTGATAAAAAAAAAAAGAAGAAGAAGAAAAACAAGATAAAGATGAATAAAGAATTAGACCTGCTATTAGAATATTTTAACCAATTAAGTATAGATAATTTTAATGAATACCAAGTTTTAATAAATACTGGAGGAGCGCCCAATTCGGCTCCAATAGGAACTTCTAAACAAGAATTACCAGATCCAGATGAAAGTTACGCACCTCTATATAGTAAACCACATAGACAATATTATGATAGAATCAGGGATAGACAACCACCTAAAGGAAATAAATACAGAGATGATTTGAACCAAATGATAATTATGATAAACTAATTAATCATGGAGGAGCAAAACTAGATTTGAATTGTAAAATAGATACTAAGAAAGCCTTATTAATTTGAGCAAATTCAATAATATTATTCTTTTATATAATAATAAAGATGATACATGAAAAAGTACTGAAAGAAGAACATACTTCCTAGTGGCATCCTTTGAAGGAAATGTTAGAAATTAGTGGGAAGAAATTAACAATGATACAAAACATTAATAAGAAGAAATGTTTAGACAGAAATAATAAAATCAAATAAAGAAGGTATACAAAGGTTAACATAATACATTTCAGATGAATTTTTAGGAGAAAATTGGATAAGTAAAGCTGAACAAGAATCAATAAGGAAAAAAGATAATGCTAGAATTTAACTAAAGGTAAATAATCTCATAGCATATAACATTAGCAGCAAAATTTCAGTAAAGTAATGTTTACCTTCTTGGAGATTCAAATCGAAATTCAATTTGCGACAATGAATTAATCTAAATAAATGATTTACTCTCTGTTTAGCAAAGCAAATTAATTGGAAAAAGGACAAAAAAGACAAGAAATTTAATTTACACAATTTTTCATATCATTTTTTAACCATTTACATTTTTTCTCTCCACTTTTTAACCTCACATCTTACCTAGAAAACATAAATAAATCAATCAAATAATTTTAATTCCTCCCTCCACGCCGCCGAACAGAGGCAACTACAGAAAAGTAAGAAAAATCAGGAAAAGAGGGTAAAAATCCCACTAAATGGAACATGATCAAATTCTAACTAAGAAACATAAGATCTGATTTCATTAATAAGTCATCAATTAATAAGATAATTAAGGAGCTAAAAATATAATATTCGATTTTTCATATAAGTTTAAGAAAAAACAGGGAAAGAGGATAAAATTCCCAACTAAATGGAACATGATAAAATGCTAACTAGCACATGTTATTTTACGCAATTATTACAATTTATAAATAACACTATTTGTCAAACTATTTTTTTAACCACACACATTTTCTTTCTCCAATTTTCAACCATATATTCACCTTAAAAAAAAAGGCGGCCTAAGTCGCCGAACAGACTGTAAGAAACATAGGATTTGATTTCATTAATAAGTCATCAATTTGTAAGGTTTTAATCAATCATGTGAGCTTATATTTGAATTATTGTGTATTGAATCAAAGACTATCAAATTTGGTTAAGTCCATTTAAAGTGATTTAATAAGGATTTGGTATATTGGGCTTTAATACATCTAATTAATGTATGGATTTTTTTGTGTATTTAGGTCATTATTCCTAATTTCATGATGGGTTGAATTAGGTTAATAGACAATTCAGTATATAAAGTCGGTTATGGTCCCTGAATCATACGTACTATTTATTCTGTCTGACATCTCATCATCAAAGAGAAAATAAGGACTACGTGTTGATTTAGAAGACCTAACCAGAATCAATCATCATGAACCATGTTTGATTAAGGTACGATTTCACTTCAATTATTTATTTTTTAATAATTCAGCATGATGATTTTTTTGGTTATAGATAAACAATTATTTGTAATAAATTTTCTAACAAGTGACATCAGAGCCAATCATCGTCTTGATTATCAGATCTATTTTTTAATCGTATGATTTGGACTAAAAATTCAAAGTTTTAATTGATTCACGGAAATTATCAATTTGATTAAAATTTTAAATTGATATGAATTTGGGTCTTCCCCTTTACCATACATGAAATCAGAATCTACTTTCTGCCAACACACACATAAATGTTTGCATCCTCTTAGAGCATTGGATATGTATGTGGATTAAGATTCGGTGAAATGGATCTCCTTGATTCGGTATTAAGCATACGTGCATGATTTTTTTCCCTTTTTGGTATTGGATTAAATATGGACCATTCGATGATTTACGGTGTTAGAAGTTTGAACATTTGGATTTCTGATTTTGGGATTCCGATTCGGATTGTTTGGATGAAATCGAGTTGGGTATATAGAGTGAAATTTGGATTTTGAATCTGATTTGGGGTTGTTGAATACGGATTGCTGAAACTGGGTTTTGATTTTGGTTTGTAATGCATAATCTGTTCGAATCGAGGGGTGTTACCAGTTGCACATCCACTGTCGGCCATGTCTAATTTACATGACACGTCATCCATATGGGCCCACTAGGGGATCCACAAAACATTCATTCACCTAATCATGACCCACAGGTCAAACTGTAGATACCAAACTTGCTGGACTCTTACATGCCGAGGTACCCTTATGTCGAGGTGATGCTATGCCGAGTTACCCCTATGCCGGGGTGATGCTATGCTGAGGTACCCCTATGCCGGGGTGATCCTATGTCAATGTACCCTTATGCCGAAGTACTCCTAAGCTGAAGTGAGTACCCTGAAAAGGTGACAAGATAGATTGATGTGACAACATCTTTAAAGGGATTTTTCTCACTCCCTTTTCTCTCTTTTACACACTTATATTTCCCGCACCCGACTTATATTTGCTTGAAATGAGTTCTGACTTAGGTATCGGAGTGCAAATGGGAGTCACCTCGGCTCCCTTTGCAAGCTGATTGTTTGTCCTAGTGGGGCAGAAGATTCACGTGTTCAAGAGGGAGGAGCTGAGACGTGTTGAACCAAGATCCTACCAGATTTTGTGGTCAACATTTTGGCGCCGTCTGTGGGAAATCACACTTCTAACCACAAAATCACGTGGTAAAAAGTGACGAGAAACCTTGAAATAAGGCGGAGAACATCTTGAAAAAGGGTGAAAAAGGACTATACCAACCTGGAAAAAAGCATTTCCTTTAGGCTGCTCACTTCAGATATGATGGATTAGGCCGCAATAATTTATCTTTTTTCGGTCCATTAACATTTGAACTTCTTGGTTAGTATTTTCTTTGGGTTGCTTATTTGCTTATCCTGATAGTTGAGCTCTGGAAATGATTAGAGTTGCTCCAAATCTTGGATCAATAATTTAACTAACACATTAAAAAGCATTTGTGGAATAAATTATGCTCGTCACCTATAATGCATGTGCTTTGAAACAATTAAAAGAAAAAGCATGTCTTTAATACTAGAATTGTCCACTAGTCAATGTATTCGTGGGACCCTGGTTCCATAAAATGAAGAATATTTGGTTGTTTATTTCACTTGTGCATAGTTAATATAAATGGGCACATTAGAAACATGAATTGCTTACATGCGTGGGACAATATACACCACCAGGAGCAATCATATTAAATTTTTAATGCGGTAGCTCATTATAAAGTGGCTTGCTTGGGAAATGGAACTCACATTCCACACGATCAATTTAAAGCCCGATTAAACTCATTAGTCCAGTCAAAGTTTACAAATAAAATGAAGCCCGTACATTTGAAAGTCATGTTTTTTGAACTAACAATATATTATCCACTTCTATGGGATATTGTTGCCTTGTTTTTGAAATTTATTGCAAATCATAAGTATTTCATCATTCGTATTATTTGAGGTGAGCACTAACCCCTCTCACATTGAGGTAGGCCTATAAGACCTCCAATAAGCTCAAAACGAGCCATTATCTCTATTATCGAGGCTAGCAAGTAAGTCCTTCAACGTTAAGAAGCCTAGCTTATAGTCCCTGAAAGACGGATGGACTCCCTTAAAAGGGATCTTTTGTAAAAATTCTCCTAAGGAAGGACCCCCCCTGAAAGAGGGGACCCCTGAAAGAGGGAACTCCTGGAGAAGGACCCCCTGAAAGAAGAGACCCTTGAATAAAGGTCCCCTGAAGAAGGGACTCCTAAAGAAGGACCCCCCCCCCTAAAAGAGGGGATCCCTGAAGGACCCCCCCCGAAAGAAGGGACTCCTTGAGAAGGACTTCTTGAAAGAAGGGACCCTTGAATAAAGGCCCCCTAAAGAAGGGACTCCCCTGAAAGAGGGGATCCTTGAAGAAGAACACCAAGAAAAGGTTTCTAGGAAACCCCTTGAATAAGGAACTCCTGAAGAAGGACACCCTGAAAAGGGAAACCCTGAACAAGGGATTCATGAAGAAGAGAACCTTAAAAAAGGGAGCTCCTGAAAATGAACACCTATGGAAAATTCCCTCCTAAAAGAGGAGAGAACATCTTATAAATGTCACTACAATGCAAAGGCTCGTGAAACAATAAAAGTTTTGCTTATTGCCGAAGCGGAATGGTTTGAAGCAGCTCACCTTTATTGTGCCAACATGGCAGGACTCAAACAACAATATTTTGTAAGCCTCGGCTTAATTGTCTCCAGGACACAAGGTCTCAGAGATCCTATATTGTTAAGCTTTGCTAAAAGGTCTCCACGAAACACGGTCTCAGAGACCCTATATTATTAAGCTTGGTTTAAGGGCCTCCAGGACACACGGTCTCAAAGACCTTATATTCATAAGCCTCGGCTTAAGTGTCTCCAAAATGATACATGGTCTTAGAGGCCCAAAATTATGGTTTCAAAAATGCTGAAAAATTTTATATGTCTAGATGACATGGCTATAGGAGCCCTTCCTACTCGTCTCCAGAATGGCATGACCACAGAAGCTTTTTCTGAAATTCACACCTGATTAAACATGGAAGAAGTAATATGCCGACGTGATTTAGCCCAAACCTGATGTGCCGAAGTAACACGTTACAAGTTAACAAAAGAATAAGATCATTGATCTAAGCTCTCACCAAGGACTACTAACAAGCATAATTACAAGTAAATATGAATAGCGTAGCCAACCCCCACAAACAAGGGATTTCGCCACTCAATGGAATCCACCCCGGACTAACAAACTAAATACATACAAACGAGGCTATAAGGAATGAATACATGGGATTCCTAAGTGGATGTCCTCCATTAACTCCAGAGCGAATGTTCTGTTAGATGAGGGAAAAACATACTTGATTGATAAATCTATAAAACAGCTTGAAGAAGAAACTAGGGTAAATGAACTTCCATGAGCCCTATGGGGAATCAGAATTACCTTGCACCCTACCACGGGAGAAACTTCATTCTCACTGGCTCATGGGTCAGAGGCAGTATGTCCAATACAAATTGGAGTACTTTCACCCAGAGCTTCTTTCCTCCTCAAAAGAAGGGGTGATTCACAGGTTGTCGACTCAATATCGAGAAAAGATGGTCTAATACTTCTAAAATTAAAGGTCCAATTTTAAGGAAACCCCTCGTCCTAACTCAAAAGGCCGGAATAAAGACCCCAGGGCACAGTTGGGGGGACCTCATCAAGTCACCGATGAAGCTACACTAGGGACTTATGGAGTAGAGAATCTCTCTGGAAAATCCTTACTCAATCCATAAAACGTGGATCACCTCCACCACTAGTATCGATAAACAAATTGTCTTCTGCGTGTTCCACGTAAATTGGATTTCTTAAACTCATGAGGTGAAATGATTCCTTCATGCACGCTTTTCATTGAACAAATTGCGAAGTTGTGTTGGAAAACGCAAAACTATGCAAAAAAATAGAACATAAAAAAGGATTGGTCCCAAGTTACGGTTATTAAGGATTGGCTAAACTTGCACCGAAATGAAAGTGGTCAAAGTTGTCCATGATTATCACAATTCCTTGATCCGACGAACCCCTTGATAGAATGACAAAACATAGCTTGGAGCACAAGATACGTTCATGCAAGGGACTCCATCACTTGATGATTAGTACTCCGTACGTAAACAAGGAACTCACAGGGAAGTACGAGTTGAGACCCATTCAGTCAAATCTAAGCTATGGACATAAATGTCTTAAGCACTTAGATTTGAGGGACTATCACATCCACAAGTGACTCCAAGGACTTGCACATCTTTCGGACTATCCTATATTAAACTATGTTCATCCTATGATGGACCATCTCATATTAAATGATGATCATCTTATGATACGAACTACTTGTCTATAGCAGAGCAATATGCAAAATTAACATATAAAAATCAAAAGTGGAGTAGATAAAGATTCAAAAAAGACAATGACAAAAACATGCATCCTAAGCAGGAGCGCCGGAAGGGTCAGCATCTTTAGAAGAAGGGCCACCAGTGACTTCTTCAAGGGGACTTTCCTCACTAACATCTTGGAACTCTGGATAAAAGGCCTCAATCTTCAAAAGATTCAGATCTAGGAAGTCATCCTTCACGTCTTTCAAAGTCATTCGTGCACAGACGTTGGCAAAGAACGACTGCATAGCTTCATATTCTGGGATCTCTTCAATTGTATCCTTGAAATGCTGGAAGCCATTAATCACCCTAGTCTCAATATCCCGCTCTAAGTAAGAAAGTCTTTCTTATGCCCTCCGTAAGGCCTCTTCTCTTTCCAATTTGGCCTCCTTTTCCTTCTCCAACTCATGAGCTAGTCCAGCCGCCTTATCCACCAGGCTCCTCTACTCCGTGGTTATCTTTTCCAGGACCTCGACAGTTATGGCCTAGGACTGAACTGCATCATCGAATCTCTTCGAAAAACTGGCCACTTCGGCATCAGCATGCCTCTAGGTTTAGTTTTAGCCTATCATTGTCCTCCTTCAAGCGCTTTGAGATTATCTTCTCCTCGTGAAGAGATTTCCAATTGCCGTCACAGAGTCCCGGAGAGTTTTAATCTAGGCCACCATGTTGTCAGCATTTTGAAGAGCTGTCTCAACGCTCTTCTTCTTCAATTCCAAATCCTTAACTGCGGACTCAGCCCCATCTATCAAGGAGAAGGCCCTAACATTCATGGCCTTGGCAGCATGCAGCTTCTGAGCTGGTGATATGTTGGAGGAGTATATTTCCCAACCTTCAGTCCAGAAGTGCTCCATTGCCAAAGTAGCCCTGGCAGGAGGAGAATTCGGAGAATCTAAGAGGGTGGTATTCAAGGTGCTTTTCTTAGCTCACAGGATAGCCTTTATATGGCTAAGCTCAGCAACAATTTCTAGGGTCACCTCCTGGTCCACCCCCGGAACAATAATCAAACCTTCATCATGGCCTGGGGGATCCGGAGCCTGGGAAAAGAAATCTGAGCTGGAGACATCCCCCTTGCCTCTGTTAGGATCAACTGGTGGAGGTAAATCGGCTACATCCACCTCGAAAGAACCAGATATACCTTTGCTTTTCTTTAGCCTCTTCTGTGGAGGCACCTCATGCTCCATTACCTCCACAACATCCTCATCAGAAGGATCATCAACCAAGACTCTTTTGGACTTTTTCTCTTCCTTTTACTTCGATTTTCGCTCTCTCTCCAGAGCCTCATGTTTGGCTCTGAATTCCTCCTTCACTTCTAATCATTGTTGACCCTTAGATAACAAGACCGGTGGAGGGAGCAGCACCGAAAGAAGCTTTATGAGCTTTGCAACTAAGGCATCAACTGTGTTCTTTGTAACTTCCACTTGGAAACTTCTGCTTAAGCTCCTCATCACTCCCGGGCCTCAACGGAAGTGGAATCTTCTTTTCCATCAGGCCTTTGAGGGAAACCTTGGGAAGTTCTTTAGAACCTATTCATCAAAATGAAATTGTCAGTCAAAGGAACTTCTGACAATGACACAATTAACACAAGAAATATATAACTTACCCATATCTCGCATAAGTCCGTGCTTGATAAAAAGTTTTTCTTCACCATGGCCAAGTCCTCCTTAGGGAGAAGGTGTGCGTATTGCTGACCTATAAAGATAACACAGAAGGTTATCGTTGAAACTCAAAATAGCCTAAATCATTCTTACATTCACACTAAGAATACAAAAGACTCACGAGGGCAAGAGAGAGTCCGAGGAACAATAATTTCAGGAACTGGATCCGGATGGGAGCACTGCCATTCGCCGGCTACCTAGAACCACTGTGTCCTCCAATGTTTCATGGAGGTCGGATGTCCCGTAATAAAGGGAGGATGCTGTCCTCTGGTGGTAATGTAGTACCAGTCTAGAATATCAACCTTATCCCTCCGAGCTACCTTTTTTAGGATATAAAGGGTGTGGATGATGTAAGGTGAGATGGGGAAGTCCTAGCTGACTTCCTGCCATACCAGCCAGGTTCCCATAACCTATGTCCAAGAGTTCGGAGCCACCGGATACGGACAAAGGTTGTAACTCCGGAGGAGAGCCCTGAAGAAAGGGTAAAGAGGCAAGCGCATCCCACATTGAAACGCATCAAGGAGCACTGCAACTTGACCTTTAGGGGGCGATAAGGTCTGCATGATGGGCTCAGATGTGTAACCCTAATCTCCCTCAGCATCCGGTAAGTTGAAGAAACTTCTGCCATGCCATTGGCTCGAATTTCAGTCGCTACCTCATTTGACGCCCAGGATTCGAGATTAGGTTGTGGATCCACATGATATCCGGAGGGACCTCTTCCAAAGGACTTCTTCTCTTGGCCTTTCACGAGGGACTTTTGCAATTGACTCCACCCAAGAGGGGACATCTTCAACTAACACCTTTTACAAAGGACTCTGTCATTGGTCGATTCCACTCTAGACAAAACATCCAAAAGCTATAAATTTGAACCTCAGCCGTGAATGCCTGGGACTTCCAAACTTAAGGGACTAAAGCATATACACGCATGTCGACACAAGACAAAATGTATATATACGTTGTTTCATATTATCCAAAGATGCACATCTCAAAACGAGGCATACTTGTAAGCCCCTCCAGCTGCTTGAATTGAGCATATTCTCTCTGTTATCCAGACATGCTATTAGCCCTCTCACATCTGGGCGTAAGATCTTCAATGTTATCGAAAGAAACCTTGTAATTCCCATCCTATTTGAGGCATGCTCGGGATATTGCTATGAGCCTGTGTTTCTTCGTAAGTTCAAAGGATGCTCGAGTGTTCCTTTTTCTTGGTAGAAGAGATATACTTTCAAAATCTGAATGATGTAGCCCAACATTCTCTTAATATAACCAAGAAAAGTCTACTTGAAAGGGTTGTCAAGTGTTCAAATGAGGACCCAAGTGTTCAAACTATATTAAAGCATGGGCCCAAGTGCCTATATTATTCCTCTTCGGCGACGCTTTACCATGCAAAATATATTCTATTTTTTCCATTCTGGTGGTGTCTTGCAAGAAATATTTTTTTATATATTTTCCATTTTGGTTATTTGTTAAAGTATATACACATTCCATCATCTTCGATCCCTTATATTTTCAAGTCTGGTTCGCACATAAATGAACCAACCAGACTTGAGGGACTAGTGTTACGACCATGTCTAATTTTACATGACACGTCATCCATATGGGCCCACCAGGGGATCCACAAAACATCCATTCACCTAATCATGAACCACATGCCAAACTGTGGAGACCAAACTTGCTGGACTCTTACATGACGAGGTACCCTTATACCGAGGTGATGCTATGCGAGGTACCCCTATATCGGGGTGATCCTATGCCGAGGTACCCCTATGCCGGGGTAATGCTATATCGCCGTACCCTTATGCCGAGGTACTCCTGAGCCGAAATGAGTACCCTGAAAAGGTGACAAGATAACTTGATGTGATAACATCTTTAAAGGGATTTGATGGTTGTTTTAACCCTATGACATGTAGTAATGATTATAGCCAAAGAAATGGTTTACCTCATGAATGGTTAGGATCTTTCCATGTGTAAAGCATAACACATGTCACAATCTAAGAGAATTACTCATTCTATGAATAGAGCACACTTGCCACCAAGGGAAAGGTTGGTAATTCAATACTCTAACTTAATATTTTTTCTCACTCCCTTTTCTCTCTTTTACACACTTATATTTCCCACACCCAACTTATATTTGCTTGAAATGAGTTCTGACTTAGGCATCGAAGTGGAAACGAGAGTCACCTCGGTCCCCTTTGTAAGTTGATTGTTTGTCCTAGTGCGCAGGAGATCCACGTGTTCAAGAGGGAGGAGCTGAGATGCGTTGATCCATGTTCCTACTAGATTTTGTGGTCAACAGGCACTATCTGCACTGCTGCGTGCGGCTCTAAATTGAGCAGTGATAGAGAAGGATGCAGTCACGACGTCGGAGGGCACCATTGTCATGGTTAGCCTTAACCACCCTTACACAATTTATGCACCATAACCACAAAGTTAACAACTATGCAATTCTAGAATATTCTATGCCAACTCTATAAATATTATTGTTGTTTGGTTGCCGATTTGGTTGAGTTTGCTGGTTATTGATTGAGGCTGCTGTCTACTTCCGGTTTATTGTTGGTTCATGGTTGTATTTGAGCTCAACCATGACCATGGTATAAGAGAAGTTGCAATCCTTGGGTAAACCTCAGTCATGGCCGTCGATTATAATGGAAATGGCCGAGTCCTCAAAGAAAGTGTGTGATAGCCTCGATCGGATGATAATCATGATGGACGAGATGAATAGGAAGAGCGATTTTATGATCTCAATGATGGAGTATATGATGGGAAGGAAATCACTCTCCACGGAAGAACAAGCTGCGATTGAGAGGATTTGCAACTAGTCTAAAGAAGAAACGTTTAGGAAAATCCCAACCCTCGAAGAAGAGAAGATTGATGAAGTTCTGGAGAGTTCAGAAGAATCAGAAGAGTTAGTATAAAATTACCAGGAGCTAGAATTTATGAGGCTGGGGCATGATGTGGAAGAAGCAAACGAATTCCAATCAACACCAGCGAAGGAGCTGCTGTCAACCCTGGAAGAATCGAAGAAAATATTGGATTGAGTTTGCAGGAATCAGATATCCATTTATGACAAAATTCCAGCGAGAAAACATGGGGATGAGACAATGGTGGAAGAAGCTGATGATGAATTTGACAAGGCTGCAACAATGGATGTGGAAGAAGTAGACTCTGGTCACCGGCTGAAGATGATTATAGTGGAGAAGACGACATCTAAATTTGGAGAAGCTCTTGGACCTAATTTACTGCATCAGGCTAGGGTGATATTGAAGATCACATTGGATATGGGCCTGGTTATGGAACTAGCCCAACAAGTGATATTTGAAAATATTTTGATCCAACATGCCCATTTGCACCCCAATTCATTTTCCTCCATAGATTTAAAAATCTTTAGTTGTCCATATCCACCCTCTTCAAATCTAAAATGGAATTCAATTTCTGTATTCAATAGCCATCAAACCTATGCAAACTCGATTTCTCTCCAACTATCTATCTTTCTTCAACCGCTTCGAAAACCACCGGACTATGTCTACTACTTGAACCTTGAGGACAAGGTTCTTTTAATGGGGGTGGTTTGTCATGGTTAGCCTTAACCATCCTTACACAATTTATGCACCATAACCACAAAGTTAACAACTATGCAATTCTAGAATATTCTATGCCAACTCTATAAATATAGCACACATTCAAGGAGATAAATGGTGTGGAAAATTGGTTAAAGCTGTGAAAACAGATTTCTCTCTTCTCCTTCTATTATTCTAATCCTCATCTCCTTTCTACTTCTTTCTCAACCCATATTCTAATTCTTTAATTTCCTATTGAAATCTTTTAGTCACTACAATTGTAATTCCCTGCATTTTATGTCTCTGCAATTTACTTTTCTGCTTCCATTTAATCCCTGCATTGTAATAGCTCATATTAGTATAAGAAATACAAAAGATTTCAGAATTATAGTTGCTATATTCTGCAAATTATTAATCCATCTTACTTATTCTTGTTTACTGGTTTATTGCTGTTTGGTTGCTGATTTGGTCGAGTTTGCTGGTTACTGATTGAGGCTGCTGTCTATTGGTGGTTTATTGTTGGTTCATGGTTGGATTTGAGCTCAACCATGATAGCCACTCGGTGGAGATGAAACCGCCCCGTACTGGGCCACGTGCTTAGGATCGAGGGGTGGCAGCAGCAGCTAGGGTTATAAAAACCCTAGCTGTTGCGATTTGATGCAGGGACCCTTCTCAGAAATTTGAAGTCTTCAGGGTGTGTTGTGTAATTTTGGATAATTATGATTAATTGCATCTCCGGTCCTCTCTTTTGTTATGAATTAAATGTTTAATCCTAAAATTACAAAATTATTTAAGTTGGTCCTTAAAGTTCTGAAATTTATAACTTCAGCCCCTAAAGTTATAAAATATTTAAGTTGGGTTTTTTAAGGTTAAGGGCTTTGTATTTCAACCCTTAAAGTTTGAAAATTTTCTAATTTAATCCATAAAGCTTGATGATTTTCTAATTTGGTCCCTAAACTTTGAAAATTTTCAATTTAGTCCCTAAAGGTTAAAACTTTTCTAAAAAGGTCCCTAGAGTTTGAAAATTTTCAAAATTAGCATCTAAAGATTGAAAACTTTCTAGTTTGCCTAGTTTGGCCCTCTAAAGTTTGATGTTCTTTCAAATTGGGACGTAAAGTTTGTAATTCTCCTAATTTTGCCAATAAGGTTTTGTAAAAATTGAAATTATGTCCTTCAAGCTTAAAATTTTTCATAATTGGCCACCAAAGGTTTAAGAATATTGCAATTTGACCCTTGTAACTTAAGGGTTGCTTTATTCTAAAGTTTTGAATTCTATAATTCAAATCCTAAAGTAAAAAATATATATATGCAAATCGGTGATTTCATCAAATTTTGGTACTACGGACGCTTTTGAAAGATATAATATTCGTAAGTAAGTTAGTTGAAGCAACATGTTGCCAAAGCAACCTCTCTTGTGGATATTAATTAACTTAGAATATTAGAAGGTATTTGTGTGTGTGCTAATCATACGGATGTTGATCGGCCCAAACGAAGGTGAATGTTTGGTTCGAACTTCACATGCACTTGTCTTGATGAATACGTGGCAATTATTTGGTTTAACTTGTGATCAATAAATCGGTCCAAAGAAAGGTTTACTGATTGATATGTCCTATTGCAAGTATTTGATCACTACACTAAGAGAAAATTAGGCGGTTGTGTGTTATTCATACGGATATTGATCGGCCCAAAGGAAGATCAATGTTTGGCTTGAATTTCACTTGAACTTGTGGTGATAAACATGTGACGGTTATTTGGTTTAATCTGTGATAAATAAATCGATCCAAAGAAATACTTATTGGTTGATATGTCTTACTGTCATGTTTGATCACTACACCAAGAGTACCACTTACAAGTCAATATTTATGTCCAAAGACTAAATATAGATGTTGTGCTAGGTATCTTATGATGGGCCTTACCATTATTTGAAATTATGATTTACATAATCAGGTACTTATGTGGACTATTTTGTTTAAGTGTTCTCTATTCGGTTTCAAATTCTGCTACTAGTATCTCTGCGAGCTTAAATTTAATCTTTGTGCTTGTGGGATAAACTTCAAGGATTGAAAAGAGAACATTAATATTGTTCTTGGATACATGGATCTAGACTGTGCACTAATGATTGAGCAACTTACTCCTCTGACGGATGAAAGTTCAAATGATTGAAGGAGGAACTTTGTGAAGTGAGATTTCTCATATCGCATGAGTCTAATGATCATTAAGCACAACATTCCGGAAGCCTTTAATGGCATAGTATTTGAGGAGGTAAATACTGCCAAGGAATTCTTTATCGAAATTAAGAAACGTTTTGCGAAATAAAATACGATACGGCTGAAATAAGCACGCTTCTGCAAAACTTGATTTCATTAAAGTATAAAGGAAATTGGAACATAAGGGTGTACATCATAGAGATGTCTCACACTACTTCAAAAAAAAAAAAAAAAGAAGAAAAAAACCCTTAAGGCACTAAACTCGACTTGTCTAATGACTTGCTCGTACATTTGATATTGACATCGCTTTCTGCACAATTTAATCAATTTAAGGTTAGTTATAACTATTAAAAGGAGAAATGGACTCTTAATAAGCTCATTTCATAGTGTGCAAGCTTCTTGCGCAATTCAATCAATTTAAGGTTAGTTGTAACTATCAAAGGGAGAAATGAACTCTAAATGAGCTCATTCTATTTTGTGTGCAAGAGGAAGAAAAGTTGAAGCAGGACAGAATTGAAAGTGTTCACATGGAAAACACCTTTAAAGACAAGGGCAAGAAAAAAAATAAAGAACATAAAGTTGCTAAGGGTTCAGAACAAAAGAAACTAGATAAAGACATTAAGGGTTGTTTCTTTTGCCAGAAATATGGACATTTCAAGAAAAATCGTACATAGTACCAACTAAAACTGCTGTTAAAACACCTTAAGAGCTTTTGACAGGCACAAAGCTTAGTCTAAAGCATTACCACATTTGGGGATTTCCAGCTAAGGCTAGGCCTTATAGGTCACATAAAGAAATTGGTCTCCAAAATAGTAAGCAGCTACTTTATTGGTTGTTCTGAGCGATCTAGGGGCTATAAATTTTATGATCCCACACTTAAGTAATTTTTGAAACAGGAACTGCAACATTTTTTAGGATGTTGAGTTTGGGGGGAGAATTAAGGTTAAAGATATTGTCTTTAAGGAAGAAGTTGAGGAATGATCCGTTTCAATTCCTACTATTGCTTTTGACAATGTGCAACTTTCTATGCAAGTCATTGATCAAGAAGCATATTCAAAACCTTAACTAGACAATGTTGAAGAACTTCCCAACCAAAATAAAGTAATTATTTCAGAAGTACAAACTCAACAATCTCAAGAATTAATGCCATTAAGGAGATCCACGAGATAAGGGAAAAATACTATTCCGGATAATTTAATAGTATTTCTCCAAAAACATAAGGAAAATAATGGAATGGTAGAAGATGTTCCTATCAATTTCCATCAGGCCATGCATGGTTCTAACTCTCAAAATTGGATTGATGCCATAAATAAGAAGTATAAGCATATGAAAGATAATAAAATTTGGGATTTTGCCCATTACCAGAAGGTGCGAAGCCCATTGGTCTTAAATGGATTTTTAAATCAAGTGAGATTCAAAAGGTAATGTGAAAGGATATTAGGCTCGTCTTGTAGCTAAGGTATTTACACAGAAAGAAGGCATTCGAGTATAAAAAGACTTTCCATTCGATTTCAACGAAAGACGCTTTTAGGAAAGTTAGGTTATTGCACATTTTGACCTTGAGTTACATCAAATGGATGCGAAGACGGCGTTTCTAAATGGAAACATTGATGGGACGATGTATATGGTATAGCCAAAAGGCTTTGTATCAGGAGACCCAAGGCAAATTGTTTGCAAATTAAAGAAATCCATTTATGTGCTCAAGCAAGCTTCCTGTTAAGGGTAATACAAATTTCATTAAGTAATTATCTCGTTTGGTTTTGAGATTAATGTTATTGATGATTGTGTGTATTATAAGTTTAGTGGGAGTACGTATATTTTCCTAATTTTATATGTTTATAACATATTGCTTGCCATCAATAATATAGGCATGTCACATAAAATTATGAGATTTTTTATCAAGAAATTTTGAGATTAAAGATCTTGGTGACGTCTCTTTTGTATTAGGGATTCAGATACACCAAGATCGCTTATGCTTCAGCTATTGGGAGTCTGATGTATACTAAGGTTTGTACGCGTCCGAACATTCCGTACATTGTTGGAATACTAAGGAGATATTTAAGTAACTCTGGGATGGATCATTTGGAAAGCAGTCAAACATGGGTTATAAGGTATTTAAAGAGAACAAAAGATTACATGTTCACATACAAAATATTGGATCAGTTGGAGATTATATGGTATTATGATTTCAATTTGCTAGATGCTCAGAAAGTAAAAGATCCACATCAGGTTACATCTATCTGTTAGTTGGAGGAGTTATTTCCGGAAGGAGTGCCTGCAGACACTTACAGCTTCTTCCACTATGGCAGCAAAGTTTGTAGCATTTTTTGATGTATCTAATCATGGAATATATCTGCGAAAGTTTGCCATTTGGCTGCGTATTTTGTACGGTATAGAAAGAACACTAAAGGTATATTGTGATAATAACTCAACAATTTTATATTCCAGTAACAACATAAGCTCAACTGAGTCAGAATACACTGACATAAGTTCCTGGTTGTGAAGGATACAGTTCCTGGTTGTGAAGGATACAGTTCATAGTGGACAAGTGTCAATTTTATATTTCATGAGCAAAATGCTCATAAGGGTGTTATATTTCTTGAGGATATTTGGTTTTAGTGGGAGTTTATATATTGGGTGCTTTTACATTAGACACATTTATTGTCTTTTTGGATATGGTTAAAGGTCAAAGTTATTTACAGCTGTAAGGTTTCAGGTTTATTATCTCTGAAATCGTTTGAGGATGATTTCACTAAGGTATAAGGTTGGACCAGTTGGAAATAGGCATGTTAAAGATCACATTACATGTAATTTCCATGCTACACATCCATACTTGATCCATGTCATTTAGTTATGTCGATATACGTGACCATTGATGAGTTTAGTTACGATAAATGTAGTGAAAGCCTCTTTGATCCTATGTAGATATAATTGATGGACCGGATTGTTTTGGGATGCTGATGGGTGTCGAATCAAATAAATAATAATATTTTCTTGCTCTCATAAAAATAAATTACAATAGTGGTGAGTAATGTTGAATCCACAGAAATTGGTTAGATTTAATTCTTTAAGAAAATTAAAACAACAAGGGGGGGGGGGGGGGGGGGGGGAGTTTGAATTTTGAATGTAAAATCGATTTGTAAATAAACGAGTGCGAAATTAAAATTGTTGAAAATATCAAATTAAATAAATATCCAGCCCAAGGTATAATCTCGGTATTGATTCACATAATTGATCATTGATGCAAAAATAAAATCCTTAACTCATTCTCTAAATTGTTTATGGTCATTGATACGATCTAACAACCTATCTCTCCTTACTTTATCGATAATCAAGAGATGTTCGTTGATTATTTCCCTAATCAATAAACAACCTTAGATACGATCGTAGGATTTAATTTACCAATAAAATTAATTTCTAGAGAGACGATCAATTCTAACCAACAAATTCACACGCGTGATTTATTTAAATTAGGTTATATGTCTTCATAACATGAGTCAAAAATCAATTTATAATCAACTATGTTATTTGTCACTTATATTAGAAAACTTAAACAATTACGGATTTAGATTCCTAATTGATTAAGTATCATTTTGACAATTAAAACAATGTGCACTTTGTGTTAATCAATCAAAATAACAACTTCAATTCACAAGCAAAAGACATATAAATAGAAAACAATTAAAGGAACAATTAAATTTAATTAGATCTCACAAATCCTTGTGAATCAAAACTTCGAATATCCTTGAACTGGAATAATAAATTAGTTCTCCATACACATTGTTAATTAAAAACTAAAAAATAATAAAAATAAATAAATCAAACTCTAATGTTCAATGATGAACGTGGCTGGTCTCTACTTCCTCTTGAATGCCGTGATGCTGTCTTCTCTTCTTCCAGTCCGTGAGCTGCTCCAGCAATTACCTTCTTTGTTCCCAGAATTTCCTCCTCCAAAAATATGTCAGCTCTCCCCTTAATGCGTGTGCTGTCGAGAATTAATTTAGGTTCAACAGGTGGGTTTATGATGAGAAAAGGAATCATGGACCAAGTCTTCTCCACTTTTTTAAAAAATCTGTCGCAGCCCTCCTAATCCTCACTAATCTGCTGGGCTTTTAATTTCATCTACCAAGACTGTGTAAAGCTCATTAATTTTTGAGACAGCTAACTTTCTAAACAATAAGGCGTGCCCACGCCTTATGTCAAGTTCTCCTCTAATTGTGTACTTTTAAGTTCAAAATTTCTTTTTCCCAATTTGTGATATTTGAGTCCAATTGATTTCAATTCCCTACCTAATTCACAAAACATAAAATATGATTAATATCCAAAATTTAAGCATTTAAAGTCATTGAATTAAGAAGAAGAATAACTAATAAAACAACAATTATGCACCCTATCAGATGCATTCAGTAATGATAGCAAAATTCTGAGCACTCATAAAATTATGATTGATACACAATTGTAAAGTTATACATATAGCTCAAGTGGGAGATTGTAAGATTTTAATCAATCGTGTGGACTTATATGTGAATTATTGTGTATTGAATCAAAGACTATCAAATTTGGTTAAGCCCATTTAAAGCAAATTTAAAGTGATCTAATAAGGATTTGGTATATTGGGCTTTAATGCATCTAATTAATGCATTGACTTTTTTGTGTAGATACCAAACCATTATTCCTAATTTCATGATGGACCTGAATTAGGTTAACAGACAATTCAGTATATAAAGTCGATTACAGTCCCTGAATCATACATACTGTTCATTATGTCTGACATCCGATCATTAGAGAGAAAATAAGGATTACATGTTGGTTGATTTGGATGACCCTACCAGAATCAATCATTGTGAACCATGTTTGATTAAGGTACGCTTTCGCTTCAATTATTTAATTCTTGATAATTCAGCATGATGATTTTTTTTAGTTATATATAAAAAATTATCTGTAATAAATTTTCTAACACAATTAAGATAATTAAGGAGCTAAAAATATATTATTAGATTTTCCATGTAAGTTTATGAAAAAACGGGGAAGGAGGATAAAAATCCACTAAATGGAACATGATCAAATGCTAACTAAGAAACATAAGATCTGATTTCATTAATAAGTCATCAAGTAAAATAATTAAGGAGCTAAAAATACAATATTCGATTTTCCATACATCCGCAAAAATGAGAGAGTTAAACCTAAAGTCAGCAGTTTTCCATGTGATATGGAAAGGGCAGTAGCAAGTGACAACCCACTAACCTGACTCTCATGGAAAAAAGAATTGATGTCTTCATCGAGAGTATCAAGGAGAAATATAGCCTGAATAACCATGTTGCTTACACGGTTCACATTGAACTTGAACTTTTCTCTGCTGTAGCTGTGAGTGTGACCAAGACCAACTTGTGCTTTATCTAGATCACCGGAATATTTATTTTTTGTAGGGAAAAAATTATTAAATAAGTAAACCCAAGAAGATATTTTGAGAAAGAAAATTTACAAGCATTATTAATTTTAAAACAGGAGATTGAGAAATTGCAAACCTTTGAGTTTTCAATGAAACCATCAAAATGCAAGTGCACATCCCGAAGAAGCTCAAGGATAAATTCATTGCTTTGGCAAGGGATTTTAGTTTAGGCTCCGCCACTCCTAAACTGAATTTAGGCTTCTTTCCATCCTTAACTTTTTGGAGAGTAAGCTCGAAAGAGCTTCTCAGCTCATTAATCATTTGCCCTAAAACCCATGTCATTAGAGATAGCTTTAATCTCACAGAAAATTAGCAAAGCATGAAATGATTCATAAAAATTGTAAATATATTTTCAGTATTGATATTTATTAAATAAAAAATCAGAGCTAATAGCAAATATTCATGGTTTAGAAAGGCGTGAAAAATAGAATTGGGCGGTATATTTAAGATGTCCCATTATATTCACCATGTTTGGCCACTACTTCAATTGTGTGTTTGACGAATTTATTTCAGAAACCATTAAATCCTAGCCAGTTCCCACCCGAGAAACACGACGAAGACCGTGGAATAAAACACAAACGATACAAAAGATCTAAATTCAACAAGAAAACACAAGAAATCAAGAAACCGAGAAATAAATAATGGAAAAGAAAAGATAAGGACAATAATAAAAGATAGATTTGACGATAAAACCTTGACACAATATTCACGACGCAAGAAACGATACGGAATAAAGAATCAAGATTGGTGAACGCCACAAGAGATGTCACTTCCTTGATAAGTTCTGGTTCGAACACCACAACGACTCAAGAATATTTGATAAGTTCAATTGTTCTTAAAGAACAAGAAAATGGAAAAATCACATTTCAAGAAAAATCTCTCAATAATCAATTCAATATCAAAGTTGTCTATTCAATAATGAATGAAAAACATAATATAAGTCAAAATACGCCTAAAAATGACCTAGCCACACTAGGTTCGAAAATAGAAGTATAAATAATTAAAATGGAAATTAAATAAAAATTCACGAAAATATGGTCTCGATTTCAACCACACGATCGCGTGGTTTTAACACGTGCGATCACGTGGTATTCCCCTGTAGGTTCTACCTTGATTTTGCTACAATGGTGCAATCGCGGCCCCTGTTTTACCACGTGGTTGGTCCGGCGGCGACAATTTTCGTCCCTTTTAAGCAACTTGATTCGGTTTGATTCTCGACTCGAGCCCAACACGAAAGTTGCTCGTTTTCCCTTGTAGATTGTTATGGAATCGCTAGTAGCTTGATTTCTTCTTTGATCTCCTATCTCGAATCACATCATCCCCCCTCTCTTGAAAATGATTCGACCTTGAATTTGTCCAATCCTCTTGCAACTCCTGAGTTTGTTAGCTTTTGGACCCTGCTTATGCTTGTTTTTGCTGGGTTGGTATTTATATTGGGACTTAGTGCATCTTTTGGACTCCTTGACTGCTCCCTCTTTATATAAATTCAATTCCAACTTTAATTTTAGAACTTGACTTGGGTACCTGCAAAACAGAAGTAGCCAAACTGGGGAGGGGTTGTTAGATTGGTTAAATGTAAAGCAAGGATCCTTGTACATCAACATTTGTGCAAAAAAAAAAAAAAAAAATCATTTTGGAGGTGACTCTCTCTTCTTTTTCTTTTTGCACTTAAGCTCTCATTTTTCTGAAGTCGTGACCTCAACTCTCTTATTTTTCCCTTTAAACTCACTTTTTATTTTCATTTGATCCTCTTGGACCTCTTTAGGTGATAGAGGAGCAAGAGTGATCATTTTTACACCTTTCACAAAAGAATATTAGTTTTTAAACCCATCATGCACCATTCTTCTATTATGTTGCCAAGACATTCCTAATAAAATATGCCCAACATGCATGGGAACCACGTCACAAACCACCTCATCCTTGTAACCCCCAATGGTAAAATTGATCGTAGCCTGCTTATTCACCTTAATTTCGCCTGACTTTCAATTTAGGCAATCCCAATTTTTCAACCAATAATGTACTAACCACATTAGTACAACTCCCCCATCAATCACCAAACTACAAACATTTTAACCCACTAAGCATCTAGTGTGAAATAGATTGTCCAATTGCTCATCGATTTCATCCATCTTAACTCTAGAACTAAGGACACACCGATTAATAAGCGAACAACATAAGTCAATCCCTCGTCATCACTACTACTAACCCCAACATCCACTAACTTAGGCATTCTCTTAAATTCATCATGTTAACTAATTTCATCATTATCACGCAAAATCATCACCTATTTATTTGGACATTGAGATGCAATATGACCTGAACCCAAACGCTTAAAACATTTAATATTTCTATCCCTATTAGGTTGAGGATCAGAAATATTTTTACTTTTTTTTGTAGGTTCCTTCCATTCGGAACATGATCATCATTGTGTTCCCACTTTGGTTGAGATGTAGGATAAGACCCCTGTGAGTGTCTTGCTGCCCCCTTTCACCTTAGTTTCCTTTCCACCTTCATTGTCATATGCACCATGCCCACTAGTTCCACATAATGTTGTAGGTCAATGATGTTGGCAATATCTCTATTCAACGGACTCAAAAACCTAGCCTTTGTAGCTTCCCGATCCTCCACCACATTGGCTCGAATCATTGCCACCTCCATATCCTTATGATAATCCTCTACAATCCTCGACCCCTGAGGCAGACCCTGCAGTCTCTGATAAATATTTCTATAATAATGAGTTAGCACAAGCCGCTTCCTCATTATAGTCTTTAATTCACCCCAAGTCTCCACTGGCCTCTCAAGGTTCCTCCTCCTGCTCGTCACCAGTTGATCCCACCAAATTTCTGCATCATCCGTGAATTTAATCACTGCTATTTTTACCTTCTTCTTTTCAGAATAATTGTGACAATCAAAAAGCAGTTCAACCTTTGTTTCCCAATCCAAGTATGCCTCGGGATCACTCCTAACTTGGAACGAAGGTATTTTCATTTTAATGTTCTTAATGTCCCCATCCACAACACCTCTACCTCCATGATGTCCCCTAGCATTACGATGTTCCCTATCATGCCTCCTTCCATACCTTTCTCCTCTATCCCTCATTCGTACACTTGCCATAGAAGATACACTACCACTCTCACTTTCCATTCCCTCATCATCCATACTAACCTTGCGTCGATGCCCTCTTCTGGCCCTAGAACCACTATGAGCTTGTTCCCAGTGTCGTTGATCATGTTCTGCACCCCGTTTCTCCATCTGACCCATCAACCTCTCCAATTGTACCTGCATTGCTGCAATCTCATCATTACCCTGCTCAACTTCCTATTCACACCCCTGAATTGTTATTTGTTACCCATAGAAGATGATGATGCAGATTCCTCTTTGTAAGACATTTTTTTGAATTACTAGAAAATTTGACTACGAGTATGGCAGAAAAAATGGAATTGAAATTGGATTTGGATAAGACATAAACTCGAAAAATACTTTTGAAATTTTTGGAATGATTTTTATGAATCAAAGCTGCGGAAAACTTGTCTGACATGAAGAACACGAAGAAATAAGAAAACTCAAGAAAAACAAGAAAAATCAAGAACTGAATTTAGATCCAAACTCTGATATCAACTGACGCAATCCCAATCAGGAAATGTGACGAAGAACGCAGAATAAAACACAAACTATAGGAAAAATCTAAATTCAGCAAGAAAACACATGAAATCAAGAAACCAAGAAATAAATAATGGAAAAGAAAAGATAAGGACAATAATAAAAGATAGATTTGATGATAAAACATTGACCCAATATTCAAGACGCAAGAAACGATGTAGAATAAAGAACCAAAATTGGTGAACGCCACAAGGGATGTCACTTCCTTGATAAGTTCTGATTATAACGCCACAAAGACTTAAGAATCTTTGACAAGTTCAATTGTTCTTAAAGAACAAGAAAAGGGAAAAATCACCCTTCAAGAGAAATCTCTCAATAATCAATTCAATATCAAAGTTGTATGTTCAATAATGTGAAAAATATAATATAAGTCAAAATACGCCTAAAAACTGACCTAGCCGCACTAGGGTTCGAAAATAGAAATATAAATAATTAAAAAGGAAATTAAATAAAATTTCGCGCAAATTTGATCTCAAATTCAATGGCGCGATCACGGCCCCCATTTTACCACTCGGTTGCGTGGTTGGTCCGACGGCGACAATTTTCATCCCTTTGAAGTAACTTGATTCGGTTTGATTCTCGACTCAACCCCAACACAAAAGTTGCTCGTTTTCCCTTGTAAATTGTTATGGAATTGCCCGTAGCTTGATTTCTTCTTTGATCTCCTACCTCGGATCACATCACCAGATCATCAACTCTCGTAGATGCATTTGAGGGCAGTGATATTAAACATATAGCAAATGAGCACTACAAATATAAACCACAACCATGAACACAACTAAAAACACAAACACAACCAAAATCAAAGAAATGTGTATTTCATTTTCAAATATATATCCAAAAGAAAAGTAATAAAAAAACTTTGGCAACATAAAGAGGGTTGATGATGACGAAAGAGAGAGAAGCGGCTCCTGCGGTAGAAAAAGTTCTCTCTCCAAACCCTAAATTCCCATCCAACTGTTGACTGTAGTAAGAGAAATTGATTCAATGGATTCACTGTGTCTTAAAGATTACGAAGAAAATAGGTTTGTAAATCGAAATCTTGAACTATAAAACAAAAGTTCTGGCAAGGATCTTGAAGAATTGTTCAACCAGGAAAAAAAGAAACGATAACTATCAAAACCCTAATAAATACTAAAACCTAGCTAACGAAGCCTTCTCGAAGCAGTTGGGAAGGGTTTTTGGAAGCAGAGAGACAAACAGAGGAGAGAAATGGAGAGAATAGATTTTCAGCCCTATTTTCGTACATATTTCACGAGCTTAAAACGTCACCATTTTGAGGATCCCAGGCTGGCGTCATAGATGACGCAAAATGAATAGTAGTAATGAAGCTCCTACGACGGAAAAAGCTCTCTCCAAACCCTAAATTCTCATTCGACTGTTGAGTGTGGCAGTAGAAATTAATTCAACGTATTAACCTGTGTTAAATATTAGGAAGAAAATAGGTTTGTAAATTGAAATCTTGAACTAAAAAACAAAAGTCTTGGCACGATCTTGAAGAATTGTTCAAGAAGGAAAAAAAAGAAACGATAACTATCGTAACCCTAATAAAGACTAAAACCTAGCTAACGAAGCCCCCTTAAAGCAGTTGGGAAGGGTTTTTGGAAGTAGAGAGACAAACAGAGGAGAAAAATGGAGAGAATAGATTTTCAGCCCTATTTTCGTATATATTCCACCAGCTTAAAACATCACCATTTTGAGGATCCCAGGATGGTGTCATAGATGACGCAAAATGAACAGTAGTAATGAAGCTCCATTGGCGGAAAAGCTCTCTCTCTGAACCCTAAATTCTCATCCAATTATTGAGTGTAGCAATAGAAATTAATTCAACGGATTCACTATGTGTTAAAGATTACAAAGAAAATTGGTTTGTAAATCGAAATCTTGAATTAACAAACAAAAGTCTTGTCAACGATCTTGAAGAATTGTTCAAGCAGGGAAAAAAGAAATGATAACTATCGAAACCCTTCCAAAGACTAAAACATAGCTAACGAAGGCCCCTCGAAGCAGTTGGGAAGTAGAGAGACAAACAGAGGAGAGAAATGGAGAGAATAGATTTTCAACCCTATTTTTGAATATATTCCACGAGCTTAAAACGTCACCGTTTTGATGATCCCAGGCTGGCGTCATAGATTACGCAAAATGAACAGTAGTAATGAACAGTAAAAATCGCTTCCTCTCTCTCTCCCTCTCCCTCTCTCTCTCTCTCTCTCTCTCTCTATATATATATATATATATATGATACGAGATAGGATAGGAAATAGGATAGTATTATTAACCAATCATGAAATTGCATACATCATACTCAACATACTTAAGGATAGACAGAGAAACTTCTTCATAGCAAAAAAATAATCTTAGTTGACATAGCCAAAGCTGCAAGTTCATGGGCTGTTTGGTTTTCCTATCTAGATGTGTGCCGAATGAGACGGTTAACCACACCTTCCATGAGATTTTGACAATCCACCACTAGATTGAAAATTGGAGAATACTCTTACAGTTGAGTTATAGCATGGACTGCTAACAGGGAGTCAGTAACTGATAAGTGTATTTTATACACTTATTTCTATCCTAAAAGTAGGATTTTATATGTTTGTTTTAGAATATTCGCTATTTATTTTGTGTTATTTGTTTACATTTCATAAATAATCCCAAAGTCGAGAAAACAAAGGAATTGAAGCTAAAATTGAGCAATTGGATGTAAAAGGGGTCAAAGTGAGCAATTCAAGAATTGATGCAGTCAATCAAATAGCTAATTTGAAGAAAAAATCGAATTTGGAAGAAATCAGAAGTTCAGGGGTTAAATTACAACAATCAGAAGTTGGAGGACTTGCTGTGCAATTAAAAGACAGGGACCAAGTTGCAGAATTTAAAAGATAAAAATTGCAGCCGGAATTACAACCGTGCAGCCGCACGGTTGAACAAGGCGTGCGGTCGCACGGTCAAAAAATTCGGCGACTGAAGTTTACCTGCAGAGTCATGCGACCGCGTGTTTTTGAACCGTGCGGCCGCACGGTAGTCCCCGAATGGGCCGCAGCTGGGCTTTTTACGCGGAACTCAGCAATTTTCTCCTCCATTAACCTAATTCTCGGAAAAATCTATAAATACCAGACCTAAGGCACGAAATAAGGGTTCCCAATTCATTGAAGAGAGGCCAAAACGCTGTCGGATTGCGGAGGGATCCACTCCAAGCCAAGACACAATTGAAGAACGAAGATCAAGGGCATGAATAGGGTGACATCTATCCAGTCCTTTTGTGATTTATATTCAATTATGTATCTAGGCTAGGTTCTTAAATGTTAGAATTGTGATGAAGCATTTATTTCCGGATTTTATGTATTGATTATCATTTAATTTCATAATTCATGGGTTTGAGCAATTGATATATACTGTTTTTATCATGCAATTACTTGATCACTAGTTGTATGATTTTAGGTTGTGATTTCTTAAGTTCGAAAGATTGAGATTTCATTAGACTTGTATCAATTGCCACAAAGTTCGATAGGGGATAGAAATACACCCCTATGCTTTGTGTTATCTGCTATAGTATTCACTAAATTTGTAATGCCTTTCTATACATTTAGATTCGTCATAGAAATACAGTCGGATTGTGTATAGAAATAGATGTTGATTCTTGTCCGAAAGGGAGTCTTGACAATATTAGGAATATGGATTTTCAAAATCTCGTGAATTATTGTTAGATGTTTAATTCAATGCGTAATTAATGGAATAAATGTGGATTCTCAATTCTAGCATGTTTTTCTCATATTTTCTCTAAATCAAATTTTCTCGTTCTTTCTAGTTTAATTTTAATTCAAAATTCTCAAATTCAAACAATTTCTCTAGTTCCGGTTAAGGTAGTAGTCTAAAATACGATTTAAAACAATCTCTGTGGGAACGATATTCGGACTTAAAATCCACTTTATTACTTGCGCGACCCGTGCACTTGCGGAGCGCCATCAAGTTTTTGGCGCCGTTGCCGGGGATTGTAGTTTAAATTTATTTTTAGATTACTTTCACTAATTCGGACTTTTTACTCTTTTTTTTTTGTAGTATTTTATTTTATTTTGTTTTTATTTTGTTACTTTGGATTATCCTCTACAATTTTAAGCCTTCCTATGTTTGGTTTTTTTTTCGATGTATATTTGAATCTACTATTGGCTTGCAATGAACGATTTCAACATGGACTATGAAGACATGTTTGGAGAATATCCAGGTTGTGAATTTTGTTCCAAAATATATTGTAATGGACAGTGCTTGGATGCGAGCAATATTTGGGTCACACCAAAACTCTTAGTGTTTAAAGAATACTTGAAATGCCGACAACAAGCAATTGACATGTCGAATGCAAGTCACATGCTCTTTGATGAGTGTGTACCGAATGATTGGGACGAGGACATCGCTCTAGTGGGAGATGGTCCTCCACTGTGGAGTGAAAGGGTAATTTCAAAATACTATCAGAAGCTAGCCAAGATAGATGAAGGTGATATGGTGCTAGGAGACTCCATGTATTGGAGTGAATTTAAAAGGTGGGGATATAATCCACTTGAGAAAGTTCATAAGAAAGACTCGCCAATGCCCGTGGAGTTTGACGAAAAACCCGCCATTGAATCCAAAGATGAGTCAACTATTGAAGAAACACTTGAAGATGATAAAAAATCAATCACAGTGGAGCTAAATAGAGATTTGGACATCAATGGGGAAGAAATCAACTTACATGGTTTTGACCTTGTTGATTGCCAAGTAATTGAGTTTGTAATTAAACCCGATGAGGAGGTGGAAGTCTTCATAGTTGAATTTGAATTAGATGACGACATGTTCTATAATATGGAGAGGGGCAATTTCGAGTCTTGGAGATCAAATGAGGAGTGGAACAAATCCAAAAGAAAGAAGATGGGAAAGGCATCCAAAGCTTTCTTTAGGTGCCCTTGAATTAATTTCCAAAAAGTCTAGCTCTAGACTTTAAATGAAGCGCTTGTTGGGAGGCAACCCAACCTCTCAAACCCTTTTCTTTATTCGTTTGTTTATTGTTTTTTTATTGCTTTTATTACTTTATAGTTGTTTAGATGCTTGACAGTGCATTTTAGGGGTACTAGTATGTTTAAAATGCATGCATTGAATTGTTATGTATTTTAAGTAATTCTAGTGTTCCATTTTGCTTGTTTTATCACTTTTAATTTTAATTGCATTTTAATTTATTTTGTTGCTTTTTATCACAATCTCCTACTTGATCACCTAGCTTAGGACATGAACATATTGTTTAGAATTTGGTTGCATGCATTTGAAAGCATTTAGGGGTTGAAAACGGGGTCCAAAACTCAGATTTTGAAAAATTTCAAGTCATTACCTTCAACACCGTGCGGTCGCACGGTGTGAAACTGGGCAGAACCGGCAGATTGTTTAATATGCATTCTTCTTTCATTTTAACCACTTCAAACCCGCAATTCCTCCCCCAAATCATCCCACATTGAGTCCCCAACTGTTCCCCTAAGTTTGCACATCAATATAACTCAAAATCATACCTTGCATTGCATCAAAATCATCCAAAGGTAAGACTTTTTCACCAATTTCCAAGATTATGCATAATTCTTGTGTTCTTCAAATTTTTGTGGAAATTGAATATTGTGGATTGATAGTGATAGTCTTAGGCTAGAATTGGAGTATCGAATTGTAGGTTTATTAGATGAAAAAAAAATTGGTTTAATTCAAGTCTCCAACTCTATGATTTTCATTGATTTCTTTATATGCATTCAAGGTGCTCGATAAAATGTTTCAATGAGGTTTTTATTGAGTTTTGGCAAATCTTTTTGGATGATCACCCTCACTACATGTTAAACATCATTTGTGCATCATCCATTCATTGTTTACAAAGATTTAAGGCATAGAACTCAACATGAACATCTTAGCACTACAAAGCACTTCATTGCAAGGCTATTGCAAGGCATCACAGCACCACTGCACCTGTTTTCAGCTTCACTGCACCTACTTTGTCACCTCTTTGCATGACCAAAATGAACTTCAAACTTACTGAATTTTTGATATGTTATAGACCAAGTTATATACTTTCATATGCCCGGGACATGTCTCGGGAAATTTTCACTTTTTCGAGATGATGTCAAGGGCTGAAAATCAGGGGTCGACCACTTTTCAAAAATTTCGAAACTTTTTCTAAGTCCTTGTTTGGGTGTGTTGTGTTATTTTCTTTAGTTCCTATGTAATAATTATGCTTCTAATGATCATTAATGTTTATTTGCAAGGAACATATCAGCATGGGACAATGCACGCCAAACATGGAAAAGGAAGTAAGGGGTCATTTCATCCAACAAACATTCAAGTCAAAGCTTCAAAAAATGGGAACACCAACTTTCCAAACCCGGGAAGTACATTAACCATCTTTGTTATTTCGTTGTTTATTTTCTTTATGTGTTTTGAATACATTGAGGACATTGTATGATTCTAGTTTGGGGGTGGGAATCTCATTCATGTGCTTCATGTACACATTCATTCGATTTTGGGTAGAAAATTCAAAAAAATTGAAAAAAGTGGAAAAAATCAAAAAAATAAAATAAAATGAAAATTTAGAAAAAATTTGTTGACTTATTTATTGCTTATGACATAATTTGAATTGATTTATGTGCTTTAGTTAGAAAATTGGGCAACATGTGAACTAAATTTTTCTTAACATTCATCCATGTAAGACTTAAATCAAATTGGAGCACATAGCCAATTTCAAGTAATGACTTGTGTAAGGAGATGCTTGATATTTGTGGGGTAAACTTGTGCACTTTGAACATAGAACTGACTGTAAAATCCCAAACCTTTAGAAATTTAGATCCCGACCTGAAATGTAGAACCAAACTGTCAAGAAGCAGTTTAGGGGTGGGAAGGTTAGATTGAGTATGCATTGGTAGATTGAGGATTTGAACTTTTTAATTTTACATCTTTAGTGTAAGGGGTTTCAATCAATGAGTATAAACCATAAAAATCAGCATAAAAACAGAAAAATGCTGAAGGTCTTATTCTACTCTTGAAATGCCTTTTTGACTCGAGCAAGTAAGTCTGAGGGGTTCTTTGGACCTGGTACCCTAAAGCCAACTGGTTTGGGAGTTGCCGATCTGAAAGCTCGCTACAGGGGTCAACTAGAAAGCAAGTACGGAGAGTGGACTTACACATAAGACGTTAAAACATCTTTAACTTTTTTGTTTATGCCTTTATGACTCGGGTAATTAAGTCTGAGGGGTTCTCGGAACCTGGTACCCTAAGCTCAACTGAGTTGGGAGCTTCCGACCTAAAGCTCGCTACAGGGGTTATATAGAAAGCAAGTATGAAAAGTATTGCACAAAGATGGTAAAAGACAAGGACATTAAAAGAAAAGTCGTCCATATGAAAGAAAAATAGAATAAAATGGTATAAGCTTTGTTGGTTGAAATTCCTAACATGTTGTTAATTATTCTTGGTCTGTCGTGCATACTTGTCTAGTCCTAACTGCCTTGTGTGGAAAAATGCAATTTATACATGTTTAGAAACCACCTCAATAGGAAAGACCTCGGGATATGAGAGAAAAGCAATTAGGTTGTGATCATCCATGAGAGGGTAAGGAAAATCAAAAGAAAATCATTGTTGACCACACGGGATTCGAGCTTACTCTTGCATAAAAAGTCACACATTGTCAAGTTTATTTTTGCATAAGTTTGCATCTGATTTTGGCTATTCACACACACACAATGAAGTTGAGCATCGGATGAATGTATATATTTTATGTTGTTCATATTTCTTTGTCTATTGATAAAAAGAAAAGATTTGAAGATTACGCTTTGAATGAGTAGTGTAGTGCAATCCTTCAAATCAAATTACCTTTGAGGCTATAAGATCCAGGGAGCTTCTCAATTCCATGTTTAATTGGTTTTTAGAATTTCATAAAGTTCTATGTGATTTAGGATCTAGCATTAACTTAATGTCTCTTTCTGTTTATAGGAAATTAAACTTGGGCAACCCAACACCAAAGACCATCATGTTGCAGCTAGCTAATAAATCAATCAAGTACTCTTATGGGGTGATAGAGGATGTGCTAGTTAAGATTGACAAGTTTGTGTTTCCTGCAGATTTCACAATCTTGGATATGGAAAAGGATGAGAGGATGCCATTGATTCTAGGGAGGTCATTCCTAGCAACTTCTAGGGCTTTGATTGATGTTAAGAAGAGGGAGGTCATATTTAGAATGGAGGAAGATAAGGTTACTTTTAACCTTGCACAAATGGAGAAAAATGATTCCAATCTCGAGAATTGTTCAAACATTGAAGTGGAATCCATTTTGAATGACAAAGGGAAGTAAAAACAAGAGGTCTCAAGGTAAGAACAAGTCCAAAAAGGGAGAAATTGTCTTGACTGCAACCCGTGAGCCACTTTGAAGACCTCTAACAAAGATTCAGGCTTTAGACTTTAAATGGAGCGCTTGTTGGGAGGCAACCCAACCCGTATCCTTTTATTATATATTTATGCTTAATTTTATGCTTTACAAGTAAGTTAGGATTTATATGCTTTAGTAGTGTTTTTATTGACATAATTGAGTGTTGCTTTTGCCCTTCATCTTTGTTTCACATTAGGAAGTTACCATGAGCATGTTCTTTATGTTAAGTATGTTGAGAAGTGAAAGCACAATATGTTGCATGAAAACTTGTTCATTCCATAGCATTAGTTGGTTTACGTTGCATGCTAGAATTTGGTGGTTAAGTCATAAACTCATGCATGGAGCCTTAGTTCAAAGTAGGAAGCAAAGTTAGGTGAGTGAGCCTATTGAAAACAAGGTGTTTTGGGGTTAGGAATTGGAGTTGAAATTAAAAATTGGCATAAAAATCTCTTTCAGCTAGAGAATCACGCAGTCGACCGCGTGTTGTCTTTTAAAATAATAGAATTCTACAGCGTTTAATCACGCGGCCATTAGAAGTCCTTCTGCGCGGCCGCGTAGTTACCTGTAGGACAATTTCGACATATTTTTATATACTTTGTGATGTGAACTCCTTTGGTGTTTGGACCAAAAATTCGCACAACAATTTTGTGTCAACCCAAGAAAGCTAAAGTGGTAAATAAAGCGATAAAACACATTAATCCAAGTTTAATGTAACCCAAAATTCAAGGATTAAACTAACCATAACCCAATGGGTATCAACTAAACAAATTCCAAGGTGGCGGAAAATAAACAATAACACAAGAATAAAATATATTCAAGCAAAGTTGATTAAATTCCAAGAAGAAACAAGATAAAAGGGTTTTACCTCAACCCAAAGAGGAGTCTCATGACCAAGCTCTCAAGAGCATTCAAATGAACAACCAAGTTAAGTTCTAGGGTTTGAATTCAAATGTGTATTTAATATACTAAAATTGGGTAAAAGACGTAAATTCGAAAATTGCACAAAAAACCCCTTTTTCTGAAATGGGGTGTTTTGGTCGATCACATGGTCGACTGAAATGACAGTTTTGGTCGACCAATCCTCAATCGAACCTGACTGAGGCTAGCTTCAAAATTCTCTGCAGAATTTCGGTCGATCGGAATGACTTTCGGTCGACCGAAATTGGCTGAGTTTAATTTTTTCTAATTTTTGGCTCCAACTTGATTCTTGGCTTCTTTTCTTAACTTATTCACATTGTTTAGCATCGAATCTTGAACTTCCTTGGCATCGGATTTCGTCATGGGTCCCACAGACACCTGTATTGAGGTTTGACTTTCTCGATTCTCATCATCCCCTCCCTCTTGAAAATGATTCGACCTCGAATCTTGTTTGAATGCACTGTCGTGAGACTCCTTGAGCTTTGATCTTGCACATTGTGGGTCATAGGTTCGTCCAATGAAGTTGGACCTTAGCGATTCTCATCATCTCCACCATCTCGAAAGAGATTCGACTAGGAATCGACACTTACAATAAAAATAGAAAATTCAGACATAATAAATGTAATTGATATTTTGGACTCACCGTGCAAAATCAATTTGTAGGTGTTGCCAAGAGCTTGAAATGAGCCAATACCGCAGAGTAGAAATTTGGATTTTATTCAATCAGGAACCCGTTCTTTCCTCCAAAGGAACAACATCCAACCACCCGGGTCAAATACAACTCACATTCGATCTTGGTTCGGATTGGAAGTACATTTTTCAACATGCGCCCCAAATTGACGCTCACCCTGCTCTCTCAGGGGCTCAACCAAATTTGTCTTTTTATGCCTACCTAAACTAACAGCTCCATCAATAAACAAGTGCATCAAGCTCAAAAGAGTTAGTAGGCTAGGGCCAAAAGCAACATCAAGTGGAGAAAATCTGCTAATAGGATGAGCAATTAAATTGCAAACAAATTTAACGACCACAAAATTAGCACCAACTTCGTGCAAATACACGACTTCCTAAAAGAAAAGATTAGCTATGTTGATGACATTGTTGGTTTCATGACATGCAATCAAATGTGACATTTTAATACTCTTACCAACAATCACAAAAATAGCATTATCCTCTTTCCTTGTGCCAAGTAAACCCACTATAAGATTCATAGAATTAGTAATCCAAGGTTTACTCATGATGGGCAAATAGGTATAGACTTCTTGGGGCAAAAATCTAAGTTTAGCCATTTTGCAAGTTCGGCATTCACTACAAGTGCCAACATGTTCAACACTAATCTTCAAATTAGGCCAATAAAATTGATCATACAATACCCCTAAGACTCCATCAAAATATTGCCAACAACATGATTCATATATGTTTAATAAATTTGGATTATTAACATGCATGCCCTCATTAAATTCAAAACAAGAAGATTTGGCATTTTAGGCAACTTAGCACACACAAAAATTTGGATTTACAAATGAGGAATTCATCATGCCAATGATCCTTATTACATGCAACATTTTTACAAGTCACAAATACACTTGTCCGGTCTACATCAATATCATACAACCTTCCAACGTATTCAAAACACATTAATCTTACATTCAAAGAAATGTTAGGAGCATACCTCCTAGATGTTGCATTGGTTATTCCATTTTCTTTACCTCGGTTGTACTCGTTGTTGTAGAAAAATGTTTCCATGAATTTCTTCCACACGGCATGCCTTTGGAGCTCCTTGTTGCTTTGATAAGTATGCTTAACGATCCCCTGCAACAAAGAAGTAATGATACGTTCCGGACCAGGCATCGAAGGGGGAAGTCGAGACATCGATAGTATGACGGTGATCTACGTGGAAAACGGAGCAAGTTCCATGTTGGAATCGAGCCGAGAAGGCGAAAGGATCAAGCCGAGCCAAGTAATCAAAATTATTTGTGCAGAAAAGGCATTACAGCCGTAATTGAAATCCTTCACGGTCGTAACTCATATAATCACGGCCGTAAAAGCTATTGTCACGGCCGTAATCAACTATTGAGGGAAAAGGCAAAATTTCAGCAGAACCAGGCTTACGGCCGTAAGTCTGAAAGTTACGGCCGTAACTAATAAATCAGATTTTGATCAGAGAGGCCATTACGTCCGTAAGAGAGTTCCTCACGGCCGTAAATGAGGAGCGGGCCAGATTTTCCGAATTTTCCCATTATTTTATTTCCTTTTAGTTTTTAGGTTATTTTCCTATTTTAGAATCTTAATTTAATTAGAATTCTATTTTGGGTAAATTAGCGACTAGGTTATTTTGCTTATTTATATTCTTTACCATGATTGTAAACAAACAGTTTAGTTTTGAGAATATTGAATTTGAGTTGAGGGAGTTTTCTCCAATTGAAAGGTTGAGGAGTCCCTTTTTGTGTTCTTCGAGAACAAATCCAACTTATCAAATATTGTGAAAATATTTGTGGCGTTGAACTTATCAAATATTCGGGAGAATATTTGTGGCCTTTCCAATAAGAATCTTATCAAGGGAATTGACAAGTCCTTGTGGTGTTTCAAAAACCTTGGATCTCGATTTCGCATCATCAATTTCTTGCGTCGTGAATCTTGGGTCAAGGTACTATCGTCAAATTTATCTTTCTAGTATTTTAATTCTTGTTTATTTTTGTGTTTAAATCTGATCTAGATATTTCCTAGGTTTTAATTTCGTTATTCCGCGTTGTTCGACGAGATTCCCCCGACTGGGATCTCATCAAGTAACCAAGCTAGGGAAGGAAGTGTTAGAGTATTCAAGAGTAAATAACATTTTGGTGTGACCTCTGCTCTCAATTTTCTTGGTGGGACTCAACACTTCCTCACATTTTTCTGATGTAGGAACCTCAACTCTCGGTTCTTCTCTTACCTCTCCTTTTTCTGGAGTCGTGGCTCCAACCCTCTTTGCCTCTCCTTTTTCTAAGGACATGGCCCCAACTCTCATGCCCTCAATTTGCCTCTCCTTTGTTTCTTCATCTAATTTTTCAATTGAATTTTCTTTTTCTTTTTTCTTTTCCTTTTCTTTTTCCTTTTCTTTTTCGTTCTCCTTCTTCTTTTCTTCCTCCAACTCCTTCTTGAGTTTCATTTGATCTTTATGAATTTCCTCCAAACTTAAAGATAGGAGCACCACCTTTCTCCCATTCACTTGGAAGCTACACCGGTTCTTCCTTTTATCATGTACCACACTCCTATCACTTTGCCAAGGTCTCCCCAAAATTATGTATGTAGTGTGCATGGGAACTACATCGCATATCACTTGGTTACTATAGGTTCCAATATTGAAAGTAAGAAGAACTTGTTCACTCACCCTCACTTCCCTATCGTCACCAAACTCTTGCAATACATAAGGATTAGGATGTTTCATAACCGGGAATAAGTGTATTTTATGCATTTATTTCTATCTTAAAAGTAGGATTTTAATTAAGAATATTTGCTATTTATTTCGTTAGTATTTGTTTATATTTTAGGAATAACCCAAAGTCGAGAAAACAATTGAATTGAAGCTAAAATCGAGCAATTTGATGATAAAAGTGTCAAAGTGTGGCAATGAAGAGTGGATGAAGTAGATCAAGGGCTCAATTGGAAGAATAATCAAAGAAGAAATCAAATTTGGAAGAAATTAGAAGTTCAAGGACTAAAGTATACAAATCAAATGAATGACCAAATTGCAAATACTCAATGATTGATTCGGACCATGATACGATACTTAAAGATTGCTTGGAGTCAATTGGATGCAATTAAAAGTCAAAAGGGAATGAAAAATGATAAGAATATTACCATAAATTCATTCCAATCACACACAATTTTCGGGTAGATTTTTAGTCAGACTTTGAAACCTAATTTCGGGGCAGTAAACGTTCAAATTGAGAAAATCCTATTTCATGGAGAACTGTAGTAATTTAAGGTATATTTCTAATTCAGTTTGAATAACCTTAATCAGATTAGAAAATAGAATGATATGATCAAAATAATGAATGTTGTGCAGTGACAAAAAGATCTCCCGCGAAGGTAACTTTCCTTATTCGGTTGGAACTCTTTTGGAAGCCGATTTGGACGAGAATTTCAGCATTCTTCTCTCCCAAGTAACTTAAGTTATGAGAACATCTATAAATACATTGCTTGGGGCACGAAATTAGGGGTTCCCAATTGTCTTGTTTCATGTCAAAACACTGTCAAAGTGCTGAGGGATCCATGTCACGTCAAGAGTAAAATTGAAGACCAAAGAAGAAGAAGATGAATGGGGTGACATTCTTTTATTTTCGTGTTTTCTATTCAATTATGTTTCTAGGCTAGGTTAATTGTGTTGGAATTGTGATGAAGTTTTGATTTCTTGACTCCATATTTTAATCTATTATTTAATTTATGCAATTCATGGTTTTGATGCAATTGATTCGTGTTTTGATGATCATATAGTTTTCTGGCCAATTATTATGTGATGGTAGTTATGATTTCTTAAGTTCGAAAGATTAGGATTTCATTAGACTTGTTTCAATTGCCACAGAGTCCGATAGGGGATAGAAATATACCCCTATGCTTTGTGTTTTCTGCTATAGTATTCACAAATCTTTTAATTCTTTCTTACAAATTCGGATTCAACATAGAAATATAGCTGGCTAGTGCATAGGAATGTGTGTTAATACTTGTCCAAAAGGGAGTTTTAACTACATTTGGAATATGAAAATTCAAAACCCGTGAATTGTATTTAAATAATTTGGTTAAAATATGGATGATGGAGTCAAAATGGATTCATGATTCTAACACATTTATTTTCTTAAGTTTTAAAATCAAATTTTGCATTGTTCTTTAGTTTAATATTTATTTTAAATTTTTAAAATCAAAATTTTCAACTCAATCAAATCTCTAGTTCCAGTTAAGGAATTGTAATCTAAAATACAATTTACAACAATCTCTGTGGGAACGATATTCGGACTCACATCCACTCCTATTTACCCATTCACCTCTTTTCCTATACATGCCCACATTTTGTTCACTATCCATTTCATTATCCCAAACATCCCTTCTAATTTTCCTATTCAAACTCCCATTTTGTTTTCTAATTCCATCCCTTTACACAATGTCCCCAAAATTATCCCTTAACCTTCTCCTACCATCCCTCTTTTCTTCACCACTACTAGTTGATGTACTCTCCCCTCTTGTTCCTAAATTTTCCAACTCACACCAAATCTTCTCCATTTGTCTAGCCATGGTGGTTGAAAGATTTTGCAACAAGTACTTCAAATCTTGAGTTTGAGCATTGAAAATGGACATGATGTGCAAGTGTAAAAGTGTTCTCACAAGAAAATATTTCATTCAAATTTGGCTTTTACCCTCTATTGAGCTCACCACTCTTGCCTTTTTTCACTCAAAGTCTCATTTCTCAAGTTCTCCAAGGAAGGTAATCAACTAAACCACAAAGTATAATTCTTGTGAAATAAAAAATCACAAACAAAGAAGAAGGAATTTAGAACAAGTAGACACAATAGCAAGTAGAATTTGTGCGCTTCCTATACTCAAAGGAACAATTGATATGTAGGGTAAGATGTTAGGAATACCACTTTAACAATGGGAATGAACAAACACAAGTAATTGGCAAGGCACCTGATGTAGAGCAAATAAGCACAAAGTGTAATTTTAAATGAAGTAATTTATCAAACACCTTGTACTCAATCTTTAAGTGACCTTGAATGGGTATAATGTGGATATATGAAATCCCCCAACAACACAAATGTGGCAAGAAATGAATGATCAACAATTACCCAATGTGTGGAGCAAGTGATATATGGAATAAAATGTTGATAACACAATCTCAATAATGGAGAATAAATAACCACAAATATTTAGTAAGGCATGGAAGTTGAACACATAGGAATTAATAGTGTAGTATTGATTGAGGCATTTTGTCAAACACTTTGTATGCACACTTTTGGATAGTGTAGAATTGCAATGTATAACTAATGAGAATCTTCAACAAACTCAACAATCAATATACCCAATATGTAGGAATCAAGAAATACACATGAGCATACAAGTTTTTCCATTTTTTTGTAATTTTCGTTTTTTTTTTCAAGAATAACAAGAAATGTAAAGATAGATTTACCAAATTAGAGCCAAGCTCTGATACAAATGATGCGAACCCCTTTGGTGTTTGGACCAAAAATTTCCATAACAATTTTGTATCAACTCAAGAAATCTAAAGTGGTAAATAAAGCGATAAAACATCTTAACCCAAGTTTAAATCTAACCAAAAATTCAAGGATTAAACTAACCCTAACCCAATGGGTATCAACTAAACAAATTTCAATATGGCGGAAAATAAACAACAACACAAGAATAAAATATACAAAAGAAAAGTTGATTAAATTTTAAGAAGAAACAAGATAAAAGGGTTTTACCTCAACCTAAAGAGGAGTCTCATGACCAAGCTCTGAAGAGCATTCAAATGAACAACCAAGTTAAGTTCTAGGGTTTGAATTCAAATGTGTATTTAATGTACAAAAATTGGGTAAAATATGTAAATTCGAAAATTGCACAAAAAATCCTGTTTTTCTGAAACAGGGTGTTTCGGTCGATCGAAATGACAGTTTCGGTCGACCAATCCTCAGCCGAACCTGACTGAGGTTAGCTTCAAAATTCTCTGCAGACTTTCGGTCGACCGAAATTTGCTGAGTCCAATTTCTTCTAATTTTTTGCTCCAACTTGATTCTTGGCTTCTTTTCTTGACTTATTCACATTGTTTAGCCTCGAATCTTGAACCTCTTTGACATCGGATCTCGTCATGGGTCCCACAGGCACGTGCATCGAGGTTTGACTTTCTTGGTTCTCATCACTTTGGTAAATCATTCTAATTCATAACCTGTAGCTTTGTTTTTTCTCTCAAAAATCACCCTAACATAACATATAACCCAAATTGCATATTTACACATGGAATTGAGCATTACACATACATACATCACATCCCAATCTTCATAAAAGTATGAATTTTTCCTTTACTTCACAATTTTGCAAATTTTGGGGGTTTTCTTACTTCTCTTGAGATTTGAAATTTATGGACTGTTGTGTTATGAAATAGGCTAGAATGTTGTGTTGATTGAATTATCAAACTTAGGTAAAAAAAAATTGGGATAACTTCATGTTTCAAACTCCATGATTTCTACTTTTTTTGTTTTGTGCACACTAGGTGTTCGATAAAATGTCTAAGTAAGACTTTCATCACAGTCTTGGAAATTCCTTTTAACAACATTCATCACTTTATATTGAACATTGATTATGTGTAATCCATTAATGATTTGCATGATTACAAGAGCACAATTCTCGATTTGAAATCAAGAGAAAATATAGGCACAACTTTAAGGTCATTGCAAGCATTGAGCATAAATTGCAGATTTAGGTGACTACTTTGTTACACCATCCACAACCCTAATGCACTTCAAACGACCTGAACTTTTGATGTGTTATAGACCACACTATATACTTTTATATGTCTAAATATGGGTTGGAAAAATTTTAACTTTAACTAGAAATGTTGGGGGCTGAAGATGTAGCGACCAAGAGATTTTCTCGAATTAAATAAATATTTTTAAATTATGAAAATCGTGCCGCTGTGATCTCACCCATTTTTAATTTAAAGTCACGACGTATTCGTCTAGCCGAGTCGAGAAATATCGAATCCATTCGATTTTAATTAAATTTCGAGTTTCTAAAATTATATTATTTTATTTATTTATTTTATTCTTTTCAAAATCGTTTTTAAATTCCAAATTGTGTCAAGCTCATTGTATCATATTCATTTTCCGATCCAATTGAATTCGCGTATTATTTTCTCGAATTTCATGCCTTGCTTGTCAAGATTTCCAAAATGCCTAATCAACCTATACTACCACCAACTTCCACCAACTACATCAATCCCATACCTATCAAACTCTCATACACACTACACAACCCACTCCATTATTCATCACCACACTGAATCGCCTACACCAACCCATCACAATCGAGCACCCCCTATGCCAAACCACCAGCCCACTGCCAAGACTCCAAGGTCACTGCCAGCCTCCACTGCTGGCACCCCCGGAGCCAATATCACACCTCCCAACCTAGCACCACCTTCATCATCATCATCATCATCACCACCACACTCAACCGCCTGAACCAAGCTCCACTACACCATCCAACCAGTCATGCCACTCAATGAACACCATCACAATCGAGCACCACCATTGCCAAACCACCAGCCCACGACCAAGACTCCAAAGTCACGGCCAACCTCCAATCTCTACCCAACCTCAAGAAATCACTCAACCCATACCACTCAACCATTTCCACAACACCACCACAACCCTTCCGCCACCAAGAACCACCATCAACCACCTGCAACACCACCAAAATCACGGCCAACCCAACTCCAATCTCAACCAAAATCAAAACCCAAAAACCAAGAATAAGAAATAAACCCATAACCTACCTCAACCGCCGGTTTCTCCGTCGAAAATCGCAACCTCCAGTCTCGGTTACACCTCAGTTTTTACACCCAATCTCGCACTAAACTCCCTCAAAATCTAAACCTCTTCATGGTCCACCGCCCGCCGCCACTCCCCGGCACCTCGCCGGCTAAGGGCCGGACTTGCGAGAGCGTCGCACCTCGCCCTCCCCTCTCTCTCTTCTCTGATCTGAAATGGGAAAGAGAGAGAGAGAGAGAGTAAAGTTTTGTTTTTAATAATTTTTTATTTTCGAATTTTGCAGCTTAGTCCCCAAGTTTTAAAATTATTCAAATTAGTCCTTATAATTTTAAAACTAATCATTTCAGCCCCTTAAGTTTTTAAATGATTTTAATCAGTCCCTTTATTTTAAAATCAATTATTTCAATCCCTACAATTTAATATCCGTTTTGAGCGTGGCAAGTGACGAAAATTTACATTTTAGTCCCCCAAGTTTAAAAGTATTCATTTTAGTCCCCCAACTTTCAAATCATCAATTTCAGTCCCTAAATTTAATTTATCATTTTTAAACTATAAATTTCAAAAGACTAATATAACTTATTTTTCTAATTGGCTAGACGAGGCGTACAGAGATTTAAAAGATTGAAATCATTCCCGCTCAACCACACTCGTTAAGTATGATTGCATCTGAATGTGTATGTTACGTGAATTATGTGAAATTTATTTCATGAAAAGAGACGAGAATATATTTTTTCAAAAATATTTATGTTGTTATGCTTGTCATAACTTATATGCTTTTATGCATGAGAAAGAAGAGAATATCTTGCAAGATAAATGATGATGTTATACATAACTTACGTGCCTTAAGTGCACGAGACGAGACTACCACACCCGATGATTTTAAAGAGCCTATGATTCTTCAAAGAGAAGCCATGTGCTTTAATGCACGAGAAGAGATTATCCACACCCTACGATTTCTAAAGAGCCTGCGTTTATGTGTTCGATTATAACGTAGATTAATTAATTGGAGATGCGTCCACTGAGTATTTCTATGAAATGCTCATTTCTATTTTAACAATATTTGCAGATTTCAGAGAGCGTGGCAAGTGACGGATGATTGTGGCAATAGTCGTTAAATAATTAAAAATCTTATTTTGATGATCCGTATTTCCAAACGTTGGATATTTTTGAGATTTTCAATTATTTGAGAATTTATAACATCGTCAATTGTTTCATAACATTAATGGTTCGATTTATTATTCTGAATTATTTCATAAATGTTTTCAATTTTATCGACCATTACAGTTTATTTAATATTGCCAAAAATGAATTTCAGTTATTCCTTCCGCTAAAATATCATTTTAAAAGTTAGACTAGACGATGACGTGGTGAACCAGGTATTTAGTACTCGGGGCGCTACAAAAGATGGGGTGGTTGACCATCAAACTTGAATTTTATTCACTAGTCATGACTTGCTTGATTTCATCTTAGTGCGCACATAGCCGTTGTTGACTTATAACTTGTGTAGGGGTGTTTTTAATACCTGTGGGGGTAAGTTTATGCTATTTAAACTGATAAATGATTTTAAAATCCCTAAACTTAGAACATAAGGCATCCAGTCCCTAACTTAGAACCAAACGGCTCAAAAACAAGTTTGAGGGTACAATGGTTTTGATGTGCATATTTTTATAGGTGGGAGGTTTGTGATTCTCGGTTTTGCACTTTGGTTAAAATAGTTTGGTCAACGGGTATAAACCATAACTATCATAAAAATAGAAAAATGTTGAAGGTCTTATTCTACTCTTCAAATGCCTTTTTGACTCGATCAAATAAGCTTGTAAGGGTGTGAAACCGGGTATCCTAAACTTAATTGAGTTGGGAGCTATCAGCCCAAAACTTGTTATAGGGGTCAATTAGAAAGCAAGTAAGAAGAGTGGACTTACACATAAGATAAACATACATATATAATTTTTCTTTGTCGTCTTTGTGACTTGGGTAATTAAGTCTAAGGGGGTTGCCCGAAAGTCGTCTAGCTTGGGAGCTACCGATCCAAAACTCGCTACCAGGGTGTTGGTAAAAATATCACAAGTGTACGATATCGCTACAAGTAATAAAAGTGGACTTTTGAGTCCGAGTTGTCGATCCCACGAGGACTATTTAATTCGCTATAAATTTACTTCGAATATAGAATTCCTAGACAAAAACCAAAACTAACTAAGAAAATAACTTGTAAAATAATAAAAACAAAAACGACAAGTAATTGGAAATCAATGAAATAAATAATGCAATTAAAATGAAAATAGAAAATTAAGCTAAAAGTAATTAATATAAGCAAAAAAACAAAGTGGTAGGATTTCTAGCAATTGAATGAATATCGGGACTAACGATTTCGAAATAACGTTCTAACTTAATTTCTCATCTCAAGTTGTTTTCTAAAATTGTATTTGATCGAATTCACGCATATATCTAATTTACCTCTCTCGAGTTCAAATTAGACCTATTTAACTAAGTCAACCATGTATCTCTACAGCGGGTCAGAGTTCTCCTTAGTTAAATGCATTAAATTTCCTAGGAATTTCTAAGTGACCACATGCAACCACAAATTCATATCTCTATCTTTTTGTTAAAATTGCCGGATTTTATTACGTGATCTAATTGTTAACTCACTTCTCGGATTATGAAAACAACCATTAAATCATGAATTGGTGATCCAGCAACTCAAGCATTAAACGCAATAATAAAATCAATACATAAATATCAAAACACCAACTTGAGAATTAAAATCAAACAAGAAACATTAAATCTAAATCGTTAATCCCGAATTAAAATTTAACTATTCATGTTTGTGGAATAAAAAGAGATAAATAATGAAAATAAAACCCGGAGTTTGAAGGGTTGAAAAATTAGCATCTCCTCCTTCCAATTCTACCAAGTCGTTTGCTGCACCCAGTTGGCTTCCTCAATTTTCCTCCTATTTCCAGTCGAGCACCTCTCAAATTTAATCACCCACCTTGCACTACCGAAAGGAATCCAGCAGCCTCTCCACTCAGCCGAGCAACCACAATTTGACCTCAATTCTTGTTTCAATTACTTCCACCCAGCAATATCACACAGATTTTTGTGTATATATATGTGTATAAATAACCAATTCTCCTACTAGCCGACCAACCACAAGTGACCAACATTTCTTGTCTCCCTTTCTAATCCACCTTCTTGTTTAATGTGTATGTATATATATTATCAAAGAATTTATTCCGCACCAAGTTTACTCTTTTCTTCCCAGCCGCAAGTCTCAGAATAAAACTCTCAAAGCTGCCCCTGTTTTTGTCTCTCGGCTGCTTCCTCTCCCTTTTTTATGTCTCTCTCGGCTGCCTCCTCCTTTTTTCATTCAGCAACATTATGTTTATATATATATACACAATTCAAACCTAAGCCCAAATAAAATAAATTATCCTTTAAGCATATCAATTCTTTTAAATAAACTAAGTTGGTCCTTGAGTCTTCAATTGTGCAATTAAGCCCTTGAGTTTCAAAACGTCTTCAATTAACTCCACTTTTCATCCAATTATTATGTATTTGCTTCAATTCCTTACTTTTCTTGATTTTGGGATTAAACCTGAAATAATGTAAATAAATAACAATTACGTAGAATTTGTTCAAGAAAAATATTATAATATCCTAATTTCGATAGATAAATAAGTGTATAAAATACACTTATCACAGGGTCACATAGAAAGCAAATGAGAAAAGTGTTGCACAAAGATGATAAAAGACAGGGACAATAAAAAGAAAAATTCGTCCATAAAAAGAGAAATTGTTTGTTATAAGCTTTGTTAACTATAACTGTGGAGTTTGAGGTTGTAAAATTGGGGATTGCTCACTTTTGACTTGTTGTGCATACATACTTCTGATTTTGTTTATCTTATGTAGAAAAAGTAATAAAATTGTTTGAGAAATCACAATAGAGGGAACATGTGATTTGAAAGAAAAACAGTAAATTGTGATCTTCCATGAGCATTGTGCCAAAAATCTTTAGAACTTCATAGGTTGACCACATGGGATTCGGGCTTGATTTTGCATTATAAAATACACATTGTTAAGTATATTTTTGCATGAGTAAGCGTTCGACATTGGCTATTCACACACATACTTGAAAATCGAGCACGACTTGACTAAAAGCAATTTGTACTTCGTTGTTCAAAACTGTTTGCCAAAGATGTGAGTTGATTTGTATTATTGAGGCCTATGGTGAACTTCTTGACACAACAAAAACATTTGACATTTTCTAGTTTTGTTTAATAGTTTATTTTTACATTGTTTGAGGACGAACAATAATTCTAGTTTGGAGTATTTGATAAGTACATTTTATACACTTATTTATATGTCTAAATTAGATTATATTATTGTCATTCTTGAATAATTATGACTTAATTGCTTTATATTTATTTACATTGTAGGAATTTTCTCAAAGTCATGGGAATGAAGCACTAAAGTGGAAAAATGGACATTTGGATGTCATTTGGGGCTAAAAGAAGCAAAATGGATGATGGTGTCGTCAACTGAGACTTCCAAGGAGAGATGAGTGGAAGAAATCAAGGTTCGAGAGCTTAATTAAAGATGGAATGAAACTTGGAAGAAGATTTGAAGCGGGGGCCGTATCAAGAAGCTGCAATGCCATGAATATCACCTCTCAACACTACAATAGTAATCAGATTAGAAAGACCTTTAGTGAAAAACAAAAAATAGATGAGGAATACACCTCATAGTAAGTTCGATCCAATCAGAGTTAAACCCAAGTCTCCCCATCATAGCTTCAAGAAAACCCCACTCGACCCTATAATAAGCTTTTGACATGTCAAGTTTCATCGCCATCAGCCCTTCTTGGCCATGAGTTTTGTGTGAGATGGAATGCATAGTCTTGAAGCCCACTATCATATTATCAAAGATCAGTCTATCAGGAACAAAGGCGCTTTGATTTTCTAAAATAATATCCCCCAACACTAATTTCGGTCCTTTTGCTATGGTTTTAGTGATGATCTTGTAGATTATGTTGCATAAGATGATAGGGTGATACTACTGGACCGTAGTAGGCTATCATTCCTTGGGGTCAGTGTTACATTGGTAAGGTTAATAGGTGCCACAAACTCCTTGTTATTCAACACTACTAAGAAAGCCTCCGTCACCTCATTACCCACCACTTCCCATGCTTTCTAGTAGAAAATTGCTTGGAAGCTATTCGAACTAGGGGCTTTGTTAGGCCCCATGGAAAACAACGCCTTCTTGATCTCATTCTCTGTGAAAGGTTCACCCAATATGTTGTTCATCCAATCTGAAACCACCGAATTCGTGTTATGTGCCACTACCTCAATAACTTTTAAGGAGAGCTTAGATGATTGGAATAGTGTGTCAAAGTATGTAGTAACCACTTTAGCAATATCACTAGTCTCCATCTTCCAACCTCCCTCACTATCCAGAATTTCTTCGATAGAATTTTTAACCTTTTTGGCTGATGCTTTAAGATGAAAGAATCAAGTGTTTCTATTGCCAAAGTGAAGCCAGTTAGCTCTTGAGCCTTGTTTCCAATAATATTCCTTCATGTCTAATAGATTTTCAAGTTCTTTTTCCAGTGATCCGCCTCGTGCAAAGTTTTCTACTGAGAAAGGTGCTTCCTTCACTTGTTTTAATTTACATCGAATCTGCTTAATTGTACTGGGGATCTTCTGAGACTTGCTGCTATATGATTCAAGTGACTTGCTACAATTCCTTATCCTTTGTACGAAGCTTGTCAAAACTTCAATTGATCTATTGTCTTTTGCCATTACCTCTCTCTATGCTCCCCAGTGTTGGCTACAACCAAACCTTCTGATGACCAGCCTGCTCTAATAACATCCAAGCAATCAGTCTCTCGTAACCATAAGGGCTCAAATTTAAATAACCTCTTTCTGCCTTTTTTTTTTTTTGAGATTTGGGATCCTCCCATGAAGTTGTAATTTTATAACTCTATGATCAGACTCATAGAAATCAAAGTGAGTTACCGTGTGCAACGAGAATAACTCTCTCCGGTTGGGTGTTGACGTGATCAAAAAGTGCGGAATTAAACACCGAAAAGTTCTGAACCCAGGTTTTGTTTGTGGATGGTGGAATCCTGATTTCTCGTTTCGTCTCCTACTTTAGATCACAACATCCTCCCTCTTGAAAAGGACTCGACCTCGAATTGACTTCTGGCCTTTTTTCAAACACATCCTTCTTTTGGGGTCCTGATGTAGAATTACCCCACCTAGATCAAATGGAAAATTCTTGCTTCCTTACAATATTGGATTAACCAACAATACCCTGCAACTTGGATTATATAAATGGATCGAGCCATAACTCCTTTGGGCATAGGTTGTGTGGTCCAAATTTTCAAGTGCAATTGATCTGTAAAATTGAGTTAAGCAAAATAGGGTGAGGAATGTTAGTTTCAAACAGTACAAGATATGGATCCTTGTACTTATGACTCATTTTCTCCAATTTATTTTTTCCAAAAACGAGGCCCTTCTCTTCACCTCCCCCATTCTTTTCAATTTCTTGCTCAATCATCTCCTTTTCTTTCTTCTCACAGTCAACCAATTCCTCTAATTCCACAATTTCATGTTCAACAACTTCTCATAAATTTTTGGATTTAACCAACTTTTGCACATTTTCATTCTCAGCCACCTCAATTATCTATTCATGCACCTCCCCTTCATTACTTAATTTTGTTTCTTCCCTAACAAATTTCAATTCATGTTCTAATTTACTCAACTCTTTAGTACCCAAATTTTCATCTTCTACTACAAAATTCAGAGTTTCTTCAACTACCTCTGACTTCAATTTTAACTTACCCTCCCTCTTCTCAATATTCTTAACCTGAGGTTCTACCATAATATAATTTTCAGTCTCTTTTAGTCATTTAACCACATCCTCTCTTTTCTCCTCTTTCTTTTGCAACTTAGCCAGTTTTTTTTTTCTTTTTGCCTCTCGTTCATAAATCATCATTTCCTCATAAATTTTTGTTTGAGTCTTCAAAATTTCCTTCTCATCAATCTCTTCTCCCCTCTTAACCCCAATTTCATCCCTAGGTTTATGATCACACCTATATTGCCTCTCATCATTAAGGCTTGTTCGATATCGCTCATTTTTCAATTTAGCCCTTTTTTCATCTAGTTTGTCCAACCTCATCTTAACATCATTCAAAAACCTCAACACAAAATCTTTATCATTAACCCTTCTAGTTAAAATCTCGTTGAAATCTCCCATACAAAACACTGGATATGCACTGACCTGACTCAATCTCCGTATGAGGGTCCATGTATGATGTCGTTCTAATAAAATAGGGTCTCCATACATATTAATTAAGCTCCATGTTGGAAGAATTGGGGTGATTTGTGTTGCAGTAACCGTGATGGTGAGTTGGGATTTCGTGAGTTCACCAAATTCAATTAGGCTTCGGTGGCAAAAAAAGCGTGGCGACTGATTAATAACAATATGTCTCTTTCGACATGTATATTAGAGGGTAAGTATCATAATGGGGTGGATTTCTGAAAAGCGGGTCCTAAACAGGGGATCTCCTTCTTGTGGTGTAGCATCTTATGGAGTAGAGAAGTCATTTCATTGGGGGCCCAACGGTATGTGGGGAACGGTGATAGAATCGGGATATTCAAAGACCCGTGGTTGCCTTATCCGCCTAAATTTTCTCCCCATCACCCGAGATGAATCAAATGATTGTGTTGTGAGCAACCTAATGACAATATCTGGAGATTGGGATAAAGAAAAATTGGAGAGCTTGATCTTTCCAGTGGACGTCCAAATGATCCAATCCATTCTACTTGGGTTGCTTCGTGGGGAGGACAAACTTATCTAGTACTATGATAGGTCAGGTAACTATTTTGTGAAGAGTGGGTACCACCTTCTAATGTGTTCTAACTCAAGAGATGAGGGACCTAGTTTTAATGCCGTTGAGAAATGGTGGCGAAAGGTGTGGGATTTGCCTTTGATATCGCGGGTGCGCATCTTCTTGTGGAGGCTATTTTTTTGAGATTGTGCCATTAGGTGAGTCACTTTGGAGAAAAGGCTTAGAAGTCAACAGGTGTTGTGCACACTGTGGCGATTACGAAACAAATCTCCACATCTTCTTCATGTGTACATGGGCAAAATCAGTTTGGAAGGCTGCAGGGATATGGATAAGATTTAGCAACGTGACTCAAGGACATGTGCGGATACACTTCTCAACCTTGCTTTCAGTCAGCTTTCAGTGGATTTTGAGATGATTGAAGCTCTTTTATTGGTTATTTGGTGGGAGCGAAACTATGAGGTATTTGGCGGATGGAGAGATGCAAGACTTCTGGTCGAATTGGCATCATCTTTTATCTCAATTATGGAGCGACCCACCGATTGTAGAAAACAACTTTTCGTGGCTCGAAGATGTTGGTAGCGCTCTCCCCAGGGCCTTTTCAAACTCAATACTGATGCTGCAGTGAGGGGTGAGATGATGGGGGTTGGAGCTGTAATTTGAAATGATTAGGGGGTTGTGGTGGCCGCTATGAGTCTTCCTATTGCTTGGAGATTTGATTCGGGGGTGGCAGAAGCCTTAGCATTGCGAGAGGAACTTATCTTGGCACAACATACTAGAATCCAGATTGATGTTGTGGAATGTGATGCACTGCAATTGGTTCGGGACGTTCAAAATTTCTCACCTTTAGCTCCTGTTACCATGGTTTTACTTGATATTCATGCGCTTATGGACAAAGTTCACTGTGGTTCTTGCTGTTATATTCCACGTGATGAGAATAGTGTAGCCCACAAGTTAGCTTCTAATGTTATTTCTCTAGTTGATTCGATCGTTTGCACTGATTGTATTTCGTACTGCATTGAGCCCCAAGTTTTGGGAGATCTTATTTGAATGAGAGAGAGAGGGAGGGGGAGGAAAAAGAAAAAGAAAAAGATATTTGGAGAAAAAAATTGTAAGATTCCAAAAGAAAGTGCGATTCTGTCAGTGCACATGCGCGCATAAAGTTACCATTTTCCAATTTAAGTAATTGGAGTTTTGTTTTTTTGTTTCAGTTACATTACTCTGTTCAGGGGCCGGCCATGAAATTTTTGGTGTTCTATACGACAATTTGAAATAGTGACTTATGAAAAAAATTTGTAAAAAATTTGTACCCTATATTAATTTTTTTCTTTAAGTATCCTATAATAATAATAATATAAAAAAATAGTGTCCCTTTGACGTTGAGGCCCCATGCGGTCGTATCTCTCGCACACACCCAAGGTCGCCACTGACTCTGGTAACCTAAATATTTAACTTACCTAGTAGAGTGATAGTAATTAACAAGAAATTTACCGCTTGGTTGAAGATATAATATAAATAAATAAATTATTCCAAACAAATTCTTGACATAAAATAATTATAAACAATCAATGAAAAGTTACACATAAGAGTCAGTTTGGTAATGTGATTTTTTCACCTCAATCTTTTAAACTCAATCTTAACCATCTATTTTTAGTCAAGTCCATAGTTTTGATTTTTTAAACATTTTTAAGCCACTCATTTATCAAAAAAATAAGAAAAACAATAAAAAGTTCTAAAAATCACATTACCAAAGTAACCAAACATACAATATTTTACATTCCAATCTCAATTCAACTTCTTATTATAACGTATCCCTCCTGCATTTCAGATTGCTAGACTTTTAACTTGAACTCATCAATGCTGGATTTGTCAATTGCTTTTGTGAAAAACTTGCTTATATAATCACTTACTGTAAATTCTCCAAATATTGGAGGGTTTTCTTCTCTTATCAGTTCTTTGATTGGACCATACATCTTTGGAGGCACTGTAACACCGGTGAAGAAGCAAGCTGTTGAAATTCTTGGTCCTATCTGGTTGGCTACCACTCTATGCTCTGCACTTTTGAACTCGTCGTTCGATATAATCTGAAACATATCAAGGCTCATTTTTAATTTTCGCACAGAATAAGAAAACATAATTAATATACATTGGAGTTATAAATTTATTAACATTTTAATATACTTCTACGTTGATTAATGAATAGTTTATATTTGTTGATAACAATTCATATTAAATAGGAGTAAATTAAAAAGCTAAGATATTAATATACTCTCAACAAGAAAAATAGCTTATGATTTGGGACAAACAAAAAAGTAAACGAGACTATCTTTTGTGGGACGGAGGGGGTATTAGGAAATCGTGACGAAAGCCTGTTATATACCTGGAAGAGGTCACCAATGTTTACTACTAAACTACCAGCCATGGGCTGAACATCAATCCACTTATTGTTTTTCAAGACTTGAAGACCACCGATTTGATCTTGTAGAAGAATAGTTAAGAAAGAAGGATCCGTGTGCTTGCTCGATCCCAGAGTTAGCTCCGGTTCTGGGCACGCTGGATAGTAGTGACAAACAAAAGTGCGTCCTTTGGCGCATCCCATCTCGACTAGGTTTTCTTCTTTTAGATCAAGAGCTTCTGTTAATAACATGAACAAAAGTTCTCCTAACTTTGTAACTTGATCAATGTACTCTATTGTTGAACTTCTGCAAGTCAAAAGATAAACATGGAATTCAGTTAATCATTAGTCAATGGTTCAAATTTCTGAGGACGCACCCAATCAAGATTGAGACGAACACAATTCGTGTGTTATGAGCTACGCTAGAAGGCTGCCAAAACCTAACTGTACTCACTATTCTTACAATATTTTCTGCTAGGATGTAAAAGAACTGGTTTTTCTTCTAAACTTTTTGTTTTAAAATTAAAAACAACAACCAATGAAACAATAATTCATCAAATTCAAACAATAAATATAATGCAGAAATGAAATTATTATGATCTTATGGCATGGAGGATTGAATATTAATAAACATTATATGAGAAGAAAACAAGCTAAAGTTTTGTTTATTATTAAACTATTCAAACATTTGTAGCTTAAAAAATATACCTGCAAACTGCTGGCAATTCATCAGGTTCAACACGATCTGAAACCGGTAGAGATATAGTTAACGTATCCCTCCAATTAGCAGCATTCGATCGGTACAAATCAATATTGCTAGCATATTTCACCTTTTTTAACCGATCACGAGAGTAAAACTCTTTCTTAATCTCAGCATCTTGTTCATGAAACCTTTGTGTTCCATCAATCATACCGTCTAAAACACTCAGAGGGATCCCATGATTCAACACTTGGAAAAACCCACAATCTTCCGATGCTTGTTTCAAATCATTGATGATCTTCTTACGGTGATCATGATCAGTTTCGATTCCTTTTAGATCGATGGTTGGAACTTGGATATTTGATCGGCCATGATTGGATTCCTCAGCAAGTTCATCATCTGGTCTGATGAACATTTTAGGAATTTTCACAATCCCAGAATCAACAAGACCCTTCACACCAGATTTTGACTCCTCGAATTCGTTGAGCTCTTTCATACGATCATTATTTTCTGAAGATTCCGGCAAGGACTCTTTGAGGGTCGACATATTCATTTTGTGTTCTTCACAAGTCAGAGAGAGAATTGAAATTATCGAACAACGTAACAGCAAATTAAATTGTTAAACCACCTTATTTAAAAGATTAATACATTGTTTATTCCACTCTGGCTTGTAATATTATCGGGTATAGGCTGTATCTGAAAGAGCATATTTTAATCATTTATCAACTTTTACAGACTGATTTGTCATGACTCATGATCCCATTCCAAGAAATTGAATTATATTAGTGTGTGATTAGTATTATTTAAAACAATTTTTTTTTTTAAATGAATTGTAAGTTTTAGGAGAATTGATGATTTAAATTTAGTTAAAATGTCAAATTGTGGATTTAACTTTTAATAAATGATTGAAATTCAATACTATAGAAAAAATATAAAATTTTAAAGAGAACAAAATAAGGGCTTAACCTTTTAACCCTTTATCCGTTTTTTTTTTTCGATTCGAACCGATTTTCGATTTTTTAAACATTAATTTATATAACTGATTTGGCTTTTTACGTTGATTAAAAAAAAAATATTTAGCCTCTGTCTGGGAGCGATTTTCATTTGAAAAATCAATTATTTACCAAAAACATGGACCCCACATCTGTGCACTCCAAGGGCTTTGACCGACAATTGCCTCTTTTTTCTTTTACATTTCTGCTCTTACAATGGGTTGAATTTTCCAATTGCTGTATTTAATGGAACCCATATATGGGATTCCATTTTTAGTTTCTATTTCTTCTCCATGCAGCCGTCACTTTTGACGAAGGAAATTAATATTTTAAGGTAATAAGTATCAAATTCCGATAGAATTTAAGTAAAATAGCGTTCCCAGATACGGGCTTAATGTCAATGAAAAGATAATTTTTTTAAAAAAAATTATCTTTTTATTCTTATTTAAATATTAAAATTATTATTATTAAAAGAAATAAATATGTTACATTAGTAAACAAAAAAAAAAAAATACTTCTCAATAAAGAAACATGTCTATAAAATACTTTTTATATTAATCCCAAATTATAGTCCTTCATCTCACAAAGATAGACCTGTATAAAACATACCCTCAATGGATTTTGACATTCAAGCATATACAACTGGTGAACGAAAGTTCTAATGAGATTAAGAAGGATCTACTGATGGTTAATCCTTTATTTGGACTTGATAAGTATATTTTATACACTTATTTATATGTTGAAATTAGGATATTATAATGTTTTTCTTAAATAAATTCTACTTAATTGTTATTATTTTTCATTATTTCAGATTTTTATCTCAAAATCAAGAAAAATGAGAAGTTGAAACAAATACATAATAATTTGATGAAAAGTGGAGCTAATTGAAGACGTTTTGAAACTCAATGACTTAATTGAACAATTGAAGACTCAATGATCAACTTATCAAATTGAAAGAATTGAGAGGCTTAAAAGAAATTTTATTTGGGCCTTATAATTGGATTGTGTGTATATTTATACACACATATTGCTGAACAAAAAGGGGGAGAGAAGTCAGCCGTGAAAGAGGGGGAGAAGCAGCCGTGAGAGGGCTTAAACGAGAGAGACAATACACGGCTGACTTGGGGAGATTATTATTCTAGGACTTAACGTGTGCAGCTGAGAATTAAACATTAATTGGCCGTGTGCACTGCTGGTACATATATTTCAAATTGATTGCTGATTGGTTGGTTTGGAGAGAGAGTTAGACAGCTTAGTTTGAAATAATTATTAGAGGAGGTTGCAGATTTGTTGCTATGAACTAAAGTTGAAAAGTGGTGGGTTGTGTATTGAAAGAAAAGGCAGCAGCTTGGACGAACAAAAGGGAGCAGCCGTGGAGACCTGGACTAGAATTGGTGCTAGAATTAAAAATTGTGCATGGCTAGCAGATTAATTTTGTGCAATTCTGGATGGTGATGTTAATTCTTCAATTATTCAAACTCTAAGTTTTATTTTTTATTATTTTTTATTCCACAAACATGAGTAGCTAAATTTTAAATCGGGATTGACGATATAGATTTAATGTTTTTAGTTTAATTTTGATTTTCAAGTTGGTTCTTTAATTTCATGTATTGATTTTATTATTACGTTTAATGCTTGAGTTGCTTGATTACCAATTCATGATTTAATGGTTGTTTTCATAATCCGAGAGGTGAATTAACAATTAGATCACGTAATAAAATCCGGAAACTTCAACAAAAAGATAGAGATATGAATTTGTGGTTGCATGTGGTCAATTATGAATTCTTAGGAAATTTAATACATTTAGCTAAGGAGAACTCTGACCCGCTGTAGAGATACATGGTTGACTTAGTTAAATAGGTCTAATTTGAACTCGAGAGAGGTAAATTAGATATATGCGTGAATTCGACCAAATACAATTTTAGAAAACAACTTGAGATGAAAAATTAAGTTAGAATGTTATTTCGAAATCGTTAGTCCCGATATTCATTCAATTGCTAGAAATCTCACCACTTTGTTTCTTGCTTTTATTAATTGCTTTTGGTTTAATTTTCTATTTTCATTTTAATTGCATTGTTTATTTCATTTATTCTCAATTTTATTGTCGTTTTTGGATTATTTTGTATTCTATTTTCTTAGTTTGTTTTTATTTTACTTTAAGAATTCTATTGAATCGAAGTAAATCGATAACAAATAAATAGTTCTCGTAAGATCGATAATCCGGACTCAAAAGTCCACTTTTACTACTTGTTAGCGATATCGTACACTTGCGATATTTTTACCAACAGGACTATGGACCGACTATGAAATAAAAACAAGAGAGAAGAAACTGTCACATGACTGATGACATCAAACCATACCAAATGTCATATTTTACTTGTGTGACAGTCAATCCTGTGAATTTATTGTATTCTTGAAACTGGAATCAGATCAAGTCGTTTAGATTCGTTGAAGTTTTTAGTAATGAATCTGTATCTTCAATATTATGAAACTTTTTTAGAATAAGAACCAAAAAATTTTAAAATTCGCTGTAGTTGAAATTTCCAAGAATTCAACTAAGAAAAATAAAATCCCATACAATACAATACAACTATGTTGAATTTTCTTCCATCGTGAATATCTAATCAGGCCTTGCCATATTGGAGCATTAGCATCTTAAATTTTAATCATTTATCAACTTTTACAGACTGATTTGTCATGACTCATGATCCCATTCCAAGAAATTGAATTATATTAGTGTGTGATTAGTATTATTTAAAACGACTTTTTTTTTTTTAAAATGAATTGTGAGTTTTAGGAAAATTGATGATTTAAATTTAGTTAAAATATCAAATTGTCAGAAATTAACTTGAAATTTGTGAATGAGATAAAGTGAGGATCTACAAAATTTCAAGATTTGTGATCGATAAATAAGTTGTAACTTAAGAAACTTTAAATTGTGACCGAAGAATAAGTTGTGATCAAAATTTGTATTCTTTGTGACAAAAAAATACGTCATGATCAATAAAATTTGTAGCTTGTGATCGATAAATGAATCGTGACTAATTAACCTAATAAATTACGACTGAACAATAAGTTGTGTTCTTTAAAATTTATAATTTGTAATTGATTTATTTAATAATTTGTAGCCTTTAAAATTTGTAGCTTGTGATTGTAACTATAAATAATAAATATATAAGTTGTGACTCATAAAATTGAGACTTGTGACCAAAAGCAAGTTGTGACCCTCAAAATTCGTGATTTGTGATCGACAAATAAGATGTGGCTTAAGAAATTTGTAAATCGTGACAGGAAAATAAGTCGTGACCAAAACTTTCATAATTTATTACCAAGAAAGACGTCCTAATTAATAAAATTTGTGACTTGTGATCATTTAGTGAGTCATGACCGATTTATTTGATAAATTGAGATCGAAAAATAAGTTGTGACCTATAAGATTTGTAATTTTTAGCCTTTAAAATTTGCGACTTTGACTGTAATTTGTATAATTGTTACCTTGATTAGTTAATTAGGCCTACTCGGGGATGAACAGTGCTCGAACAACTGGACTCTTTTGCCACTCATAATCAAGTTATTCTTAAAAAAAAAAGGTGTAGCCCACACCCTGAGGGCCCGAACCGACCACGCCCAAGGCCATTGGTTCGGGAAGGTAAATCCAGGTTATGCCTCCAAGGAGCCAGGGTGGAAGGGCTTATGGTAAGCATGAGAAACGCTAGCAAAAACCTACTGCAATGTTCTTTGATCATTGTAATAAAGATTACAAGTTTGTTTGTTTCTGATTAAAAATCTAATTTTTATTAAAGTTAAAGTCAACAATTAATTAAAATCATATTTTTCATGAGTCCCACAACTTTTTAACCACACATCTCATCAATTTTTTTATCAAAATTCGTTAAAAATCTGATTTTAATCTCCTACATGTTGTCAAATGTTTTTACACTTTTGCCTCAGGAAATTAATGGATTGAATTTCCCTATTTGTACATGATGAAATGACACTTTTGTCATCTATATAATGAAATGTATTTGTTGTCTTTTAGAGAATACCTGACATTCTTGACCACGGAAATGAATATTATAAGGTGAGAATTATCAAAATCAGATAGAAAGATCAAATGCATTTCAAGACAAGCATAATATTTTGCAGAGAATAAAAATAAACTCTTAAAAAGATACAAGAAACAAACAAATTAATGTTTTTATGCCAAGTTTCCAGAATTTGTTTTCTTTTTGCAATAAAACAGATGGTATCAAGACACACAATGTATGATCTAAACCATGCTATAACATATAAATTAAAGAGTAATGCTATTCATCCTCACTCTCTATCTATATCTATTTGAATAATATTATTTATTACTATTTTTACTAATGATATTCTCAACTAAAGGTAAAATATGAGTTAATTAATATCACCTAGACAGATATTTTTTATTTGTTTCTAGGTAATGCTATTTATTATGAATTTACGTGACATTAATTGTAGTAATTAAGATGCTTGGACCACTGTTTGAACATTGATCTCTGGTCAATCACCATGTATAGCAAGGGTATGAGTTCAACAGTATAATAACTTCAGCCATTGTATAGTGACATTCATTCATTCAAGTGTGGTGCAATGAAGAAAAGGGACCTATTTTTTGTTACAATATTCAATCATCTCTCGACATTATTGGTTCTTTTGGTCTTCATACTATAGGCAAGTTTAAAAAACCAGTTACAGAATATATGCATAAAAAAATGCAGTAAATATCATTTCATGTTTGAATTGACTACCTATGGCATTTCCACTATACTAGGTGGAGTTATTATTGAATTGTTCTAGCTGTTACGGGGACAAGAAGATGATGAAGCGCAAAGAAAGCTTAAGGAGCACGATGACCCAAAGACACGTTGGTGACATTCTATTTATATTTTATTTTGTATTTTCATTTTCGAAAATATTTTATGTTTCCTTTTTTTTTTTTTTTTCAAATTTGCTGAAAATACGTTTGATTTGTCATTTCTGAAAACTGTTTTTAAAAATGAAAAGTGGGAAAATATGTACTTTTTAAAATTTTGCAGAATACTACTTAAACTATTTTTAATTAATTTACTTGCGGAATACTACTGGCTCAAACTCAAATTTCCTTTTACAATACACTGAAAACATGATTACCTGCAATAAACTAATGTGAACACTAAGAGTCTATATTAACACAGTTTGGTCAGATTCGAGATTTGAGGAAGCTCTAATTCTATTAAAATTCAGAAAATGCAAGTTCTTTCAAAACCAACAGAATCCATTTATCAAAGCATTTTTTAAAATATAACAATAAGAATTCCTATTTAATTTTTTTTGTAATGTTGATATTAAATTCAATAAAACTTTATTTTAGGATTAGTTCCAAGTTAAGATAATTCTAAAAAATATATATATATATTTAGACTTAGTTTCAAGTTAGGATAATTCTCAAAAATATATATATATATATATATATATATATATATATATATTTTAAGCTTAATTCCTAACTAAGATAATTCTTTAATAAATAAATAAATAAAAATAAAAATCTCAGAACGCGTTTTCCTCGTTTTGAACATTTTTTGTTGAAATACACTTAAAACGTCCAAAACGAGATTTTGGACGTTTTGAGTTTTGTGTACATTTTTTTTTCAAAATGCGTTTTCGAAAATGGTAAAGAGAACGACTTTTAATTTTTTCGAAAATAAAAACAAAAATTACCTCAAAACATCAAAGAGAACAAGACCATATATTCCCATCAGATGCAACGTATTTTAAAGAACCTTAGAAATTCCAGAGCCAACTCAAAATCTAGATCATCTTACATAACCACGTACTCCTTCAAGTCAATAGTTAAGTTCATAGCAAGGATAAACTTAGGTTTGTTGAATTTGCTGAACTCTTGCAAATGCCCTCTTCCTTACCGATACTACAACTACTAAGTGCAACAGGTAACAAGGAAAATGCATTCCCAGTTAAAAATTAAGAAACTTTATGAGGTTGAAAAAAAAAAAAATCACCCCTAAAATGAATGCCACTATACTTGTGTAAAATGGGAATTGGTAAATTCAAATTCCTAGCAAATTCTCTATGGAACAATCATCCTTTTATACAGTTGAATCAGAGATCACTACAAAAATTTATAGCAAAAATACAATAATCATCACCAACCAGAAAACAAGCAGATCTATAGATAATGTTGTGGGGGTACATCATGCCCCAAGCTTCCAGCCAACTAAATTATAAGAGAATTATCAATTCATGAATGCTGCATAAGCATCCCGTCTATCCTTCAACCTTTTGATCTCTTCCAAAAGATTTTCATTCATCACTTTGTTTTCTTGAGATTCAGACTTCAGCTCATTTAGAACTCTGATGGCGTCACCGAGTATAGCCAATTTATCAATTTTCACAAGTCTATCAGGTTCCAAAAAAGAACACAATTCTGAGAACCTGCAAAAACGGATATGATTCTCCATGAGAAACAATAAACTAATTCATGCTACGTACATTGCTTCTATGGAAATTACACTCCAAATGTAGACAAAGCTGTGTCTACATTCAGTGAGCATTGCATTGCATTTAAAGACATTAAGCAAGGATATATTTACATTTCATTACTGCTGTGGAATGAAAATGCAGGTATTTTGAAAGTCATTTGCAATAAGACCAAGGAAAAGAAGAAATGTAGATAAAAAATATGAAGTTATGCAGACCTGTCATTCAATTTTTCTTTCCTCATTTTCTCACGGTAGGCTTTACTTCCTACTGCATTGAATGCATCATTCCGCCCCCTACATAGTACGACAACAAACAAAGCATGATATAAGCAAAAATTGCTAGTAACATTTCAAAATTATCATTCGTGGACTTGAACAATTCATTAAGTTTTGTCCTCTATAATTAACACGTGAATATAAAAAATAAATGTAGCGAATTAATAAATGCAATTACAGTTAGCAGATATTTAAATGTGGACAATCCAATTTCATATATAATAGCTTGACAAGCCTGTAGGATCTTTACCTTGATTTACAATCAAGAACACCAAGAATAATCCTTCAAGAATACCAAAATAGTGAATTCGATTATCGACCAAGATGTAGGCTCACAACCATACCATTGGGAAACCAAAAATGCACTCTCAATAAAATCAAGAAGATAAACTTTCTTTTTTGTACATTGAAGAAAAACCCAAGTTCTATTTTGAAGAGAGAAAACTAGAACCCTTTTTCAAGAGAAATGCACCACCTTAAGAAAAATCTTGTTGCACCCTTTTTGGTAAAATATCCAAGTCCAAATTAACTTGTAAAAACATTTAAAAAATTTATGCAACTACCAAAAAATTAGTTCCCAATCGGTTTTAATGGTCGTAAGCCCTTTATTTATTTTTTCCCCCGATTACTTTAAGCAATCCTCGAAATGCCACACAAGTTTATGTTAAACAAGATAGCATTTCTAAGGGCTTGTTTTTTGGTTCTAAGCCAATAATCTCACATTCCTTCACCTTTGGCTTAAACCAAACCTCTACCTAATCTAAATTTACCTTCACCTATTCCGAAAGTCCTCTTGGAAGCTTTCATCATTCCGAGCATTTTGATTTGATGGTTTAGGAGAAAACATCTCTTGCATTGCACTTTGAATCTTCCCAACTTCTCCATAATTTGTAGATTCCTTAATACCTGTCAAAAGAGAACACTCTTTTAGACTAATGGAATAAAAACTAGGATCAGAGTTTACCTGCCTCCTTTCACCATCCATGACTAATAGATAGTCATACAAGCTTTCTTGAGTAGCTTCTTGTTGAACTCCATCATTTTCAACAACTTCTTCATCATTTTCTTGCTAAATTTCCTCAACAACTGATTCAAAATCACTATTTTGTAGCTGATTTTGAACTCCACATCTTTAACCACTTGTTCCTTGGTCACTTGAGTTTATTTCAAACTTCTTACCCTCCAAAAAATCATTTCCAAATGAATTTGAAGCTAAACCTACAACATTGTTATTAACAACAGAAATACAAGAAAATTTATTTCCTTCATGGGCTAACATTTTGTCCCTCAGTTGAGTTATCTTTTTGAATTATGTGTGAACATGAATGATTTTGTACTACCGTTGTGCCAAGCATATAATAAAGTCTATTTTTCAATATTCCTTTAATGACAATGTCATTACCTTTACGTACTAACATATTATTATTCTTTGTTTCATAATGAAAACCAGACATATGTAATGTGCTCAAAGAAATAAGATTTTTGGATAAAGCAGATATATGCCTCACCCCAGTTAGAACTCTAACCATCCTATTATACATCTTGACCACAACTTCACTATTCTCATCACAGTACAAGACTCACTATTCCCTAAATACACATTCTCCTCATCTATCTCCCTATAGGTCTTAAACCAAGCCTTATGGGAGGTCATATGATAGGAACACCCCGAATCGAGTATCCACTCTTGATTCTGCTCATCTAATGTCACATTTAACACCCTCAATTGATCATCATCATTCCCAAAAGCCTCAAAAGCAGTATTACTTTGAGCTACATCCCGCAGCCCCTCTTTTTTCCTTAACCACTCGTAGCAATCTTTCTTAAAGTGTCACGTTTTACAACAATGAAAGCACTTATCTCCATCTCTACCACTTCCCTTGCCTTTCCACTGTTCCTTACTTTTACCCTTATTCTTGTTAAAGTTCATAGCATTTGACTCTTTCTTACCAAATTTACCTTTAACAAAATAATCCGTTTCATTATGGACAGCTTTCTCCTCCAAATTGATTTATAATGCTTTAGACCTAATCGAAGCAGTGACATTTGCAAGAGTGATGGTATCCCTTCCATATTTAATAACATTTTTAAGTTCTTTGAAAGATTCTGGAAAGGAATTTACCAAAATTATACCTAATTAATCATCTTTGATTTTCTGTCCACTGTTCGTTAAATCTAAAGTCATTGCAGTAAACGCATTTAAATTTGTTTCAAGATCTTTTGAGGGGTCCATTTTGAAACCAAAAATTCTTTCTTCGGTCGGTGCTCCTTTCCTCTACACTGCGGTTCTGGTGATGGTATTTGGCAGCCGGTTGGCCAGCCGGAGGTGATGGGTCAAACTTCTTCACGGTCTTCTTCTTGGCCACTTCCTTGCCTCACATATTTTTACTTCTCACGGTCTCTGATTCCACCGTCCACCACCGATTTTTGATCTGCACCAAGTCACTACACTACTTGCTTCCCAGTCACGGTTTCTTCCACAAAAACCTCCTGCCTTGCCTTCAATTTCTTGTTACAGTTGATTTCTTCTTGCAATCGGTCGGACCTCTCTTTTCCATCGGTTTCCCTGAATTTTTTTTAGCCTTCTCTCGATTTCTTTTAGCCTCAGTTCACTTTCTTGGACGGTTTTTTCCCCTTGGCAATTATTCCACCAAGCTCTGATACCACTGTAGGATCTTTACTTTGATTTACAATCAAGAACACCAAGAATAATCCTCGAAGAATACCAAAATAATGAATTCGATTATCGACCGAGATGTAGGCTTACAACCATACCATTGGGAAACCAAAAATGAACTCTCAATAAAACCAAGAAGATAAACTTTCTTTTTTGTACATTGAAGAAAAACCCAAGTTCTATTTTGAAGAGAGAAAACTGAACCCTTTTTCAAGAGAAATGCACCACCTTAAGAAAAATCTTGTTGCACCCTTTTTAGTAAAATACCCAAGTCCAAATTAACTTGTAAAAACATTTAACAAATTTATGCAACTACTAAAAAATTAGTTCTCAATCGATTTTAACGGTCGTAAGCCCTTTATTTATTTTTGCCCCCAATTACTTTAAGTAATCCTCGAAATGCTACACAAGTTTATGTTAAACAAGATAGCATTTCTAAGGACTTGTTTGTTTGGTTCTAAGCCAATAATCCCACAAAGCCTAATATTCAAATACACTTGATGCCCTGGTTCCATGTGTGAATGACTGTCCGTTTTCCATCCTTATTTACATGTTAAAACGTGAAAGAGTATCTGATAAGTACGTTTTGCGTACTTATCTTGGCTTTAAATTTAGACAATTGTAAGTGTTTTAGGATATAATATTTCTAATTATGTATTTATTTTGTTTGTTTTAGGAAAAACTCGAATTTGGACGCGTTTGGAGGCAAAAGGGAGAAAATTGACTAAAATCGTGCAAGAAGGACTAAATTGCAAACATTTCATAGACGAGACGAGCGATGGAATGAAGAATAAAAATGTCAAGGATTTAATTGAATACAATTTGAAAATGAAGGAACATGATTCCAAGAAAGAATGACTCAAGTGTATCCAATATAAAGTTGGAGGACTAATTTGCAAAATTGATCCCAAAACTTTGGTAGCATGCATATATGGGCCTAAATCCAATTAACCAAGAGTGACCTACTTGATACAGCCTACTTATGAGAGCATTGAGGATGTATATATATATACACGGCAAAAGGGGGCAGAGAGCGGGGAGTTGAAAAAGAGGAGGAGGCTGCTGGGGAAAAAAAATTGGGAAAATCCTTGAGTGGTGATTTCTTTCATTGATAAATTTATACACACAAAAAGGGAGAGTGGAAAAAACAAGGCAGTCGACTGGGAGAAATATATATATTTATATACATTGTTGGCTATTGATTGAATTAGGGAGATAGTGGATTAAAAAAGGATCCGACGGATGGTGCAAGAACAAGGGGGCTGAACGTGTGAAATACATATATATACACTGCATTGCTGGGGGAACAAGAATTAGACACAGCTGACTTTTGGAGAATTAATTGAAAAAGTGGAGAACAACTCGGCTGGTGGAATATATATACATAGAGGAGGCTGTTTAATTGGTATGTATGTATATATATATATATATATATATATATATATATATATATATATATATATATATACACACACACACACACACACACACACACACACACACACACACACGGCAGAGAGGGGGAGCCACACAGAAAAATTGTGCTTATTGGTATTACTTTGGGGGCTGCTGGGAATTAACGGTTGGAATCAATTGAAGGAAAGTCGGCAGCTTTGGGAGTTCGAATTGAGGAGAAAAGGCAGAATATATACGTACATATTAGAAGCAGCCGACTGGATTATAAGCTAAAGAAGCTGGGAGAAATTAAGGTGGTCGGCGGACACAAAGGAGTCGACTGCACTTGGAGATTGAGGAATTGTGACCGGAGTTTATTGTGTGCTTTCAATCGGGTGATGTTTATCAATTCTTTTATTGATTATTCATCAATTATTATGCAAGGCTAATCTCCTTTACGTATTGGATGAAGATGAAACTTGCTATTAATTTATTTCAATTCGATAATTAGTAGTTTAATAATTTCTTGTGGTGTCTTGATTGATCTTGCATGCTTTATTTCTATTATTTGATTGATTGGCCACCAGTTAAATATATCGTTACTTGTTGTAGTCTTGGAAAAGTCACAATAAGTTGGAACATTGCATGATCAACAAATGAACACTAGATGTTAGGAATAACACTATGACATGTGAAATCTAATTGATAATTGTGTGATTTAATGCGTTCTAAACATTCGTATTCGGACTAGGAATAGATTCGTTTCATGTTTGGGATATATTTAATTTGTTTTGGAAAAGAAAATTAATTGTATGTGAATTATCGATTGTCAAGAAACGCATGAATGATTTAAACTACGAATTGTTGAATTGAGATATGTGATAACAAGTGGATTCGGATTCCAATACATGCTCTCCATTCATATTTTACTCCCAAATATTTGTTTTTATTTAAGTTTCATTTATTGCAATTTTTTAGAATAGATTGACAAACAAAATCATCTTTTTATTTTAATTGTTTTCATTAATTGAGTCGACGATAAACTAGTAATTAGGACTAAACATTATTCCTCGTGGGAACGATACTCTCAACTCATCACAATTATTACTTGTCAACGATCCCGTGCACTTGCGGGATTCGAACCGAACAGTATCTGAACATGGAATTTAAAATGTGCCCTAAGCTATAGTGTGTGGGTTTGTGTACCTATTCATATATGTATTTCTCTATGTATGAGAATGCATGTGCCTTTAAACATAATCATGTATGTACACGCCAAAGCTTTGACCACAAGACTCGATCAGAATTCGTATGTGTTTTCATATCAACTCAACCAGTTGATTCAGAGTCCCATATTTGCTAAAATTAGTATCATTTATTCATTCACAGGTTTCAGAAATTAGTCCATGCTTTTCTTTTTTGAATTAAAACAATAAAAAACATAGAGGTTTAGAACTGTAGACGCATCCCCTTTTATTGCACCTACACTCTAGTTCTAGCTTCACAGTGTGTCTTTCACTGTACAAGGCACGAAACATGTTAGACCACACATTTTTCCTCATTTGGCTCCAAGGGAAGCTAAGACATTCTCTCATGGCATCTTCTCCTACTTGTGATGCCTTTCCCCGACCTGAGACATCGATTCCCGCACTTACGCCACTATAGAGGAATCAAGTGTATCAGAACAATAAACACGAATTTATAATATTCAAAGTTTTTTATTCTTGCAAACCATATCAGAACGATTAATTGCCTCCATTAGTAGGATACATTTCAAAAACCATAACTTTTTTACAACTTAAAGTGAATTTACCTGAAAATGCATTTCCTCCTCATTAATTAAAATTTCACTTCATATTCTTGATTCAAAACTTTTCAGTTCCAAACAAATGCACAAGTTTAAATAGCACATTTTATTGCAAAAAAATTAATAAAACCTACTAGCTTGTCAATGGAAAGGTCCAATAAAACGAGTAAATACTAAAAATAAAAAATTAAGGGGTCGTTCTCTTTGTATTTGATTTTGAGTTTTGAATTTTGTTTTGAGTTATCTGTTTTGATTGTTTGTTTTGAGATTGCTGAAAACGCGTTTTCTTTGTGATTTTGAAAAACTGTTTTCAATAATAGAAAACTAAAAATGGGTTTACTTTATAATTTTCTGATATAATTATTTTGTAATATTTTATATGTAAAAAAAATGATTTATTTGTTGAATTACATTATCAATAAATCAGTTAGTAGGCTATTCAACAAACGTTTTGTTAATCTAGCAACTAATAAAACTTGAAATCTAAACTAATTAATATATATTAGTTCATATATTGGAGAGTAGTTCAATTGTAACAAAATCGTAAAATCTTGAAAAAAATGAATGAATTTCCAATATATAAAATATCATTAGCCTCCCATTATTTCTTTTTCTCTTTTTACAACACAAACTTCCCGAGTCAGACAGAGGACAACTTTCAAAGCAAAAAAACTGTGAACCATTTACTTTCAAGAAAAAGAGAAAAATGAGACCTGAAGAAATCTGCTTCTGGAATCAAGATACATACTGTAAACCATTTACTTCCAAGGAAAAAAATAAATGTGCAAAATAATTATTTAAAAATACATCAGAGCTATCACCCAACATCCCAAATAAATGGCCTTAAAAGTTGGTAATCGACGAAGAATAAATACAATGTGATTTATGTAGATGAAATGGTTAGCTGAATGAACTAACCATGTGCAGGAAAAACTATACATTTAATGTGAGAGAGACGATCCTACAGTGTTTAAAAGTGTGATTTTAGGTATTACGTTTTTAAAGGTGAGAAATAAGAGAAGTTGTGTTTCATTTTTTGTAAAATTGCTAAACAAAGAAATTACACATGTTGAATCCTGAATGAGGATTGAATCAGCATTCTCACTCAGTTCCCTTTTAATCACCACGTTTTGGGTCCAAAATGCGGTTCCCATAATTTGAACTTAAAACACCCAAAACAAGAAAATCTCGTTCTGAGTTTTGTTTGAATTTTTTTTTTTGTTTCCGAAAATTCATTTTCCAAAATATGTAAGTGAACGCATTTTGGGTATTTTCGAAAAAAAAAACTCAAAATGGCCTCAAAACAACAAAGAGAACAGAGCCTAAATTTTGAAAGCAATTTATCACCATTGGAGCTGCAACTCAGGATTCTGTCATGGTTAGCCCCTCCTCACACATCCCAGGTGCACCAACTTATTCCACAATAAATCAATTCTAGAACATTCTATCCTCACTCTATAAATTCAGTACATGACCATGAGTAAAGCAGATTTTGAAGAATATTGTGAATCTGTTGCAAAACAGAATCTTCCCTCTCTCCCCCTTTCTCTAGGTCTCTGCTCTCTCTCTTTTTCTCTTCTGTTTTCTATTTCCTCATCTTCTCTTCTCTGCTTCTCTTTCAATTGTCATTTAGTTGTAATCCCTATAATTGTAGTAGAAAATGTTAATCAATGAAATGAAAAATAGTTTATGTTACTCAGTAGTTTCCTTGTAGTCTTCAATTTTAGTGTTTCGAGAAAATTCAGTTTAGAAGTTATATTTGTTGCTGATTGATAAGTGCTTTATTAACATATTTTTAATTCACTTATTATCTTATTTTGTTATTAGTTTGATCATATTGAAATATCGTTTAATGCATTTTCATTTATTGTGTTATACAGGATCGCAAAGAACAAAAAGGAAGGAAACAGGACCAAAGAAATACCAAAAATCAAGAAGTAAACTTCAAGGACATAATCAAAGGGCTCCAAATCAATAATGGCACGTGGGAAGAGATATTTCACAAATAATTGTAGATATTTGAGTTTTCTTTCCAACGCAACTTGAATCACCACAATCGGACTTCGAGAGAGAAAGTTATGACCAAAACATCGAGCACAGGCGCTTCTCGGCAGAGAAGCACTTACGGCCGTAAATTACAAAGTTACGGCCGTAACTTGCTTTCCAAGAAATTTCCTTATCTAGTTCAAGGTCTATCTTTGGTATATCTTGTGAGTAAAGTTAGGGCACGATTTTGGGAGCATTAAAGGAGCAAAATCACCACAAAAAGGAGGCTGGACATTGAGGAAAATTGAGAGCAAAATATAGAGCATTCGTGGGAGATTTTCAAGCCAAAGAACATCAACAACAATGAAATTCATGAAGCAACTTGAAGAATCTACCACAACCATGCTAGGCTAAATTTCATATCTTGTTCAAAGGGGAAGTTGTTTTAACTTGATTATGTTATTTTATTTTCCTACAAATTAGTAGCGTGAATCTATTCCTTTATTTCAATTGTTGGATTATTATGTTTTGAATGTTCAATTGAGTTTATTTGATTAATAGTTTAATTTGGCCAATTGGATTATTGATCTTTGGATTCATGAATATGCTATGTTTAGATTCTTGATCCGTAATTGTCATTGAATCTTTACTTTAGTAGCAAATAAATCTCGTGCAGGTTTAGTAATAATTCAACTTGAATTGATTAATTCGAGCTTGTGAAATTAACGATCCAATTCAATCTATTCTTCTAGATTTTCATATTAATCGTGTATTAAATCCTAAGAGCTTGTTTAGGATTGTCCGTGGCTAGAATTGGTTCGAAGAACTTGTTTTGAATCAATATACATAAGGAAGAATTTAGATAATCAGATCTTATTGATTATTTATGATTGATAATTGAATTAGGAATAGAAACACGTTACAAGGAAATGTATAACATTAATTGAGAGCACAACCGAACCCGAGAACAAGATTTCTTCTTATATTATTTCTCTAGTCATATTTAATTGTTTATTTTTATGCATATTTTTTATTCAAGTAATTTCAAACAATAAACCCCCCATTCCATTTTAATTGATCGAACAACTAAAATTAGTTTCCGTTCCTCGTGGGATCGACCCTTACTCTCACTACTACATTATTAATTAATATTTAGCGAGTAAGGAATTATTTATTAATTTGGTGCATTGCGACACGCATCATTGATTTTGGTTGAGTTCTATAGAAATTAAGCCTCAACCATGACATTGGTATCAGAGCGGTTGCAATCCGTGGGAAGGAAAAATATTGTTTAAAGCTTCGATCGAACAATATTCCTCTTGGATGAGATGAACAGGAAACACGATCTGGTGTTGATGATGATGACTAAGTTGGTTGAGGGAAGGTCACTCTCCATAGAGGAACAAATTCAGCTTGATACCTATTTGAGCCATAGAAAAGCTTCATTGTTGCAGCTTGAAATCCCTTAGCCTGTGGGAAAGTTAGAGGTCACTGCTGGAAAATTAGAACAACAACTGGAAATCCCTATTGTCAATTTTAAGGAAGAAACCGATGTTCAAGGGATTAGAGCTACAAGGGAAATTTGGCTTACTTGGCAGGAGAAAATAGTAGAAGAAGCTGGTGATCAATTTGAGAGGGCTGCAACAATGGATGTCGAAGAAGAAGATTGTGGTCTCCAACTGGAGATGGAAGACGACATCCAACTTGGGAGAAGCTACTTGGCCTGTGTTCCACTTGGGTGAATTGAAGTTGAAGGAGCTGGGCTTTGATTTGGAAGTAGCCCAAATGGAAAATAAAAAAAATGTTGGATTAAACAGTTCCAAGTATACACAAACCCATTTTTCTTCATAGGCCCACCAAGTACTTTTAGTTGTCCAATTTTAGCATCTTCAAGTCCAAAAATAAATTCAAAATCTGAGTTCAATAGCCATCAACTTCATGCAATTGCAAACCTAGTTTTCCTCCAGTTATTTGCATTTCTTCGACCACTATGAAAACCACTCGACTATATTAACCACTCGAACCTTTAGGACAAGGTTCTTTTAAGATGGGTCAGGGGTGGTTTGTTATGGTTAGCCCCTCATCACACATCCCAGGTACACCAACTTATTCTACAATAAATCAATTCTAGAATATTCTATCCTCATTCAATAAACATGACCATGAGTAAAGCAGATTTTGAAGAATATTGTGAATCTGTTGCAAAATAGAATTTTCCCTCTCTCCCCCCTTTCTCTCGGTCTTTGCCCTCTTTCTCTTTTTCTCTTATGTTTTCTGTTTCCTCATCTTCTCTTCTCTGCTTCTCTTTCAGTTGTCATTTACATGTAATCCCTGCAATTGTAATAGAAATTTTGAATCAATGAAATGAAAAATAGTTTATGTTACTGAGTAGTTTCCTTGTAGTCTTCAATTTCAGTGTTTCAAGGAAATTCAGTTTAGAAGTTATATTTATTACTGATTTTGGTTGAGTTCTATAGAAATTGAGCCTCAACATGACAGATTCAAATGAAGATCAAAGGGTGGAATGTCATTCAAGAGGCTATTGTAATCAAAATCATGCCAGCAACTCTCATCGAATGAATCTATTTTATTATCATTATCCAAATCGAATTGGATTTTACTTTAGAAAATGAATTTGACTTAAACAAGGGTAGAAAAATGGAGGGAAGAAAAGGGAATCTTGGGTAAAGGTTTGGAATAGAGAATAAGCCAGTGAATATGTAAACACGTAAAGATTTGGGTTTTGGGAGGCGTAGGTGGAAAGGAGGAGGAGGTTGAATGGGTGGGTTCCCGCATACAAAAGTCTCCTTTTCATTGGACAATAGATACATGATTATGAATATGATGATGATCTTTGAGGTGTGGTTTTTTGACATTCTCTTCAAAGCCAGTAAAGAATGACATTTGTAAGGTGTAGCCAACACCTTAGGGCCTTCACCTGCCCTGTTTTGGCCCTTGATGAAGGAGGTAAATTGCAGAATATGCTTCCAAGGGTGTGAGGTGGGAAGCTTGCTTTTTTACTTCGCTTACTGATAAGTGTATTTTACACACTTATTCCTATCCTAAAAGTAGGATTTTAATTGTTTATTCAAGAATATTTTCTATTTATTTTAAATCATTTGTTTATATTTCAGGAATAACCCAAAAGTCGTGAAAACAATGGAATTGAAGCCAAAATCGAGCAATTGGATGTAAAAAGTGTCAAAGTGAGCAAATCAAGAATTGATGCAGCTAATTAAAGGGCCAATTGGAAGAAGAAATCAAATTTGGAAGAAATCAGAAGTTCAGGGGCTAAATTGCAATAATTAGAAGTTGGAGGACTTGCTGTGCAATTAAAAGACAGAGACCAACTTGTAACATTTAAAAGTCAGAAATTGCCTTAAACCGTAATACCGTGCGGTCGCACGGTGCTATAACTGTACGGTCGCACGGCCAAAAAAATCAGCGACTGAAACTTACCTGCAGAATCGTGGGATCGCGCATATTTGAACCATGCGGTCGCACGGTTATTCGACTGGGCCGCAGCTGGGCTTTTTTAGCGGAATTCAGCAGTTTTTCTCCTCAATTAACCTAGGCTTCGTGAACATCTATAAATAAGAGACTTGGGGCATGAAATTAGGGGTTCCCAATTGTCTTATTTCATGCCAAAACGCCGTCGAATTGCTGGGTGATCCATAGGAGGCTAAATTCAAGATTGAAGAACAAGGATCAAGGAGATGAATAGGGTGACATCTTTTCATACTTCTTGTGATTTATTTTCGATCATATATTTAGGCTAGGTTTTCATTGTTAGAATTGTGATGAAGCTTTAATTTATTGATTCCATGTTTTGACGGTACATTTATATTATGCAATTTATGAGATTTATGCAATTAATTACGTTTTTATTCTCATCTATGATTGTGGACGCATAATTGTTGATGTTTGTGATTGAGAATAGAGTAGGAATATATTAGACCTTGATTAATTTCCGCGAAGTCCGATAAGTGATAGAAATATACTCATATGCTTCGTGTTATCCTTAAAAGTGTTCATAATTCGTTAAATTTACTCCCCATCACCCGAGATGAATCAAATGATTGTGTTGTGAGCAACCTGATGACAATATCTGGAGATTGGGATAAAGAAAAATTGGAGAGCTTACTCTTGCTGGTGGACGTCCAAATGATCCAATCCATTCTACTTGGGTTGCTTCGTGGGGAGGACAAACTTATCTAGTACTATGATAGGTCAGGTAACTATTCTGTGAAGAGTGGGTACCACCTTCTAATGTGTTCTAACTCAAGAGATGAGGGACCTAGTTTTAATGCCGTTGAGAAATGGTGGCGAAAGGTGTGGGATTTGCCTTTGATATCGCGGGTGCGCATCTTCTTGTGGAGGCTATTTTTTTGAGATTGTGCCATTAGGTGAGTCACTTTGGAGGAAAGGCTTAGAAGTCAACAGGTGTTGTGCACACTGTGGCGATTACGAAACAAATCTCCACATCTTCTTCATGTGTACATGGGAAAAATCAGTTTGGAAGGCTGCAGGGATATGGATAAGATTTAGCAACGTGACTCAAGGACATGTGCGGATACACTTCTCAACCTTGCTTTCAGTCAGCTTTCAGTGGATTTTGAGATGATTGAAGCTCTTTTATTGGTTATTTGGTGGGAGCGAAACTATGAGGTATTTGGCGGATGGAGAGATGCAAGACTTCTGGTCGAATTGGCATCATCTTTTATCTCAATTATGGAGCGACCCACCGATTGTAGAAAACAACTTTTCGTGGCTCGAAGATGTTGGTAGCGCTCTCCCCAGGGCCTTTTCAAACTCAATACTGATGCTGCAGTGAGGGGTGAGATGATGGGGGTTGGAGCTGTAATTTGAAATGATTAGGGGGTTGTGGTGGCCGCTATGAGTCTTCCTATTGCTTGGAGATTTGATTCGGGGGTGGCAGAAGCCTTAGCATTGCGAGAGGAACTTATCTTGGCACAACATACTAGAATCCAGATTGATGTTGTGGAATGTGATGCACTGAAATTGGTTCGGGACGTTCAAAATTTCTCACCTTTAGCTCCTGTTACCATGGTTTTACTTGATATTCATGCGCTTATGGACAAAGTTCACTGTGGTTCTTGCTGTTATATTCCACGTGATGAGAATAGTGTAGCCCACAAGTTAGCTTCTAATGTTATTTCTCTAGTTGATTCGATCGTTTGCACTGATTGTATTTCGTACTGCATTGAGCCCCAAGTTTTGGGAGATCTTATTTGAATGAGAGAGAGAGGGAGGGGGAGGAAAAAGAAAAAGAAAAAGATATTTGGAGAAAAAAATTGTAAGATTCCAAAAGAAAGTGCGATTCTGTCAGTGCACATGCGCGCATAAAGTTACCATTTTCCAATTTAAGTAATTGGAGTTTTGTTTTTTTGTTTCAGTTACATTACTCTGTTCAGGGGCCGGCCATGAAATTTTTGGTGTTCTATACGACAATTTGAAATAGTGACTTATGAAAAAAATTTGTAAAAAATTTGTACCCTATATTAATTTTTTTCTTTAAGTATCCTATAATAATAATAATATAAAAAAATAGTGTCCCTTTGACGTTGAGGCCCCATGCGGTCGTATCTCTCGCACACACCCAAGGTCGCCACTGACTCTGGTAACCTAAATATTTAACTTACCTAGTAGAGTGATAGTAATTAACAAGAAATTTACCGCTTGGTTGAAGATATAATATAAATAAATAAATTATTCCAAACAAATTCTTGACATAAAATAATTATAAACAATCAATGAAAAGTTACACATAAGAGTCAGTTTGGTAATGTGATTTTTTCACCTCAATCTTTTAAACTCAATCTTAACCATCCATTTTTAGTCAAGTCCATAGTTTTGATTTTTTAAACATTTTTAAGCCACTCATTTATCAAAAAAATAAGAAAAACAATAAAAAGTTCTAAAAATCACATTACCAAAGTAACCAAACATACAATATTTTACATTCCAATCTCAATTCAACTTCTTATTATAACGTATCCCTCCTGCATTTCAGATTGCTAGACTTTTAACTTGAACTCATCAATGCTGGATTTGTCAATTGCTTTTGTGAAAAACTTGCTTATATAATCACTTACTGTAAATTCTCCAAATATTGGAGGGTTTTCTTCTCTTATCAGTTCTTTGATTGGACCATACATCTTTGGAGGCACTGTAACACCGGTGAAGAAGCAAGCTGTTGAAATTCTTGGTCCTATCTGGTTGGCTACCACTCTATGCTCTGCACTTTTGAACTCGTCGTTCGATATAATCTGAAACATATCAAGGCTCATTTTTAATTTTCGCACAGAATAAGAAAACATAATTAATATACATTGGAGTTATAAATTTATTAACATTTTAATATACTTCTACGTTGATTAATGAATAGTTTATATTTGTTGATAACAATTCATATTAAATAGGAGTAAATTAAAAAGCTAAGATATTAATATACTCTCAACAAGAAAAATAGCTTATGATTTGGGACAAACAAAAAAGTAAACGAGACTATCTTTTGTGGGACGGAGGGGGTATTAGGAAATCGTGACGAAAGCCTGTTATATACCTGGAAGAGGTCACCAATGTTTACTACTAAACTACCAGCCATGGGCTGAACATCAATCCACTTATTGTTTTTCAAGACTTGAAGACCACCGATTTGATCTTGTAGAAGAATAGTTAAGAAAGAAGGATCCGTGTGCTTGCTCGATCCCAGAGTTAGCTCCGGTTCTGGGCACGCTGGATAGTAGTGACAAACAAAAGTGCGTCCTTTGGCGCATCCCATCTCGACTAGGTTTTCTTCTTTTAGATCAAGAGCTTCTGTTAATAACATGAACAAAAGTTCTCCTAACTTTGTAACTTGATCAATGTACTCTATTGTTGAACTTCTGCAAGTCAAAAGATAAACATGGAATTCAGTTAATCATTAGTCAATGGTTCAAATTTCTGAGGACGCACCCAATCAAGATTGAGACGAACACAATTCGTGTGTTATGAGCTACGCTAGAAGGCTGCCAAAACCTAACTGTACTCACTATTCTTACAATATTTTCTGCTAGGATGTAAAAGAACTGGTTTTTCTTCTAAACTTTTTGTTTTAAAATTAAAAACAACAACCAATGAAACAATAATTCATCAAATTCAAACAATAAATATAATGCAGAAATGAAATTATTATGATCTTATGGCATGGAGGATTGAATATTAATAAACATTATATGAGAAGAAAACAAGCTAAAGTTTTGTTTATTATTAAACTATTCAAACATTTGTAGCTTAAAAAATATACCTGCAAACTGCTGGCAATTCATCAGGTTCAACACGATCTGAAACCGGTAGAGATATAGTTAACGTATCCCTCCAATTAGCAGCATTCGATCGGTACAAATCAATATTGCTAGCATATTTCACCTTTTTTAACCGATCACGAGAGTAAAACTCTTTCTTAATCTCAGCATCTTGTTCATGAAACCTTTGTGTTCCATCAATCATACCGTCTAAAACACTCAGAGGGATCCCATGATTCAACACTTGGAAAAACCCACAATCTTCCGATGCTTGTTTCAAATCATTGATGATCTTCTTACGGTGATCATGATCAGTTTCGATTCCTTTTAGATCGATGGTTGGAACTTGGATATTTGATCGGCCATGATTGGATTCCTCAGCAAGTTCATCATCTGGTCTGATGAACATTTTAGGAATTTTCACAATCCCAGAATCAACAAGACCCTTCACACCAGATTTTGACTCGTCGAATTCCTTGAGCTCTTTCATACGATCATTATTTTCTGAAGATTCCGGCAAGGACTCTTTGAGGGTCGACATATTCATTTTGTGTTCTTCACAAGTCAGAGAGAGAATTGAAATTATCGAACAACGTAACAGCAAATTAAATTGTTAAACTTCCTTATTTAAAAGATTAATACATTGTTTATTCGACTCTGGCTTGTAATATTATCGGGTGGCTGTATCTGAAAGAGCATATTTTAATCATTTATCAACTTTTACAGACTGATTTGTCATGACTCATGATCCCATTCCAAGAAATTGAATTATATTAGTGTGTGATTAGTATTATTTAAAACAATTTTTTTTTTTAAATGAATTGTAAGTTTTAGGAGAATTGATGATTTAAATTTAGTTAAAATGTCAAATTGTGGATTTAACTTTTAATAAATGATTGAAATTCAATACTATAGAAAAAATATAAAATTTTAAAGAGAACAAAATAAGGGCTTAACCTTTTAACCCTTTATCCGTTTTTTTTTTTCGATTCGAACCGATTTTCGATTTTTTAAACATTAATTTATATAACTGATTTGGCTTTTTACGTTGATTAAAAAAAAAATATTTAGCCTCTGTCTGGGAGCGATTTTCATTTGAAAAATCAATTATTTACCAAAAACATGGACCCCACATCTGTGCACTCCAAGGGCTTTGACCGACAATTGCCTCTTTTTTCTTTTACATTTCTGCTCTTACAATGGGTTGAATTTTCCAATTGCTGTATTTAATGGAACCCATAAATGGGATTCCATTTTTAGTTTCTATTTCTTCTCCATGCAGCCGTCACTTTTGACGAAGGAAATTAATATTTTAAGGTAATAAGTATCAAATTCCGATAGAATTTAAGTAAAATAGCGTTCCCAGATACGGGCTTAATGTCAATGAAAAGATAATTTTTTTAAAAAAAATTATCTTTTTATTCTTATTTAAATATTAAAATTATTATTATTAAAAGAAATAAATATGTTACATTAGTAAACAAAAAAAAAAAATACTTCTCAATAAAGAAACATGTCTATAAAATACTTTTTATATTAATCCCAAATTATAGTCCTTCATCTCACAAAGATAGACCTGTATAAAACATACCCTCAATGGATTTTGACATTCAAGCATATACAACTGGTGAACGAAAGTTCTAATGAGATTAAGAAGGATCTACTGATGGTTAATCCTTTATTTGGACTTGATAAGTATATTTTATACACTTATTTATATGTTGAAATTAGGATATTATAATGTTTTTCTTAAATAAATTCTACTTAATTGTTATTATTTTTCATTATTTCAGATTTTTATCTCAAAATCAAGAAAAATGAGAAGTTGAAACAAATACATAATAATTTGATGAAAAGTGGAGCTAATTGAAGACGTTTTGAAACTCAATGACTTAATTGAACAATTGAAGACTCAATGATCAACTTATCAAATTGGAAGAATTGAGAGGCTTAAAAGAAATTTTATTTGGACCTTATAATTGGATTGTGTGTATATTTATACACACATATTGCTGAACAAAAAGGGGGAGAGAAGTCAGCCGTGAAAGAGGGGGAGAAGCAGCCGTGAGAGGGCTTAAACGAGAGAGACAATACACGGCTGACTTGGGGAGATTATTATTCTAGGACTTAACGTGTGCAGCTGAGAATTAAACATTAATTGGCCGTGTGCACTGCTGGTACATATATTTCAAATTGATTGCTGATTGGTTGGTTTGGAGAGAGAGTTAGACAGCTTAGTTTGAAATAATTATTAGAGGAGGTTGCAGATTTGTTGCTATGAACTAAAGTTGAAAAGTGGTGGGTTGTGTATTGAAAGAAAAGGCAACAGCTTGGACGAACAAAAGGGAGCAGCCGTGGAGACCTGGACTAGAATTGGTGCTAGAATTAAAAATTGTGCATGGCTAGCAGATTAATTTTGTGCAATTCTGGATGGTGATGTTAATTCTTCAATTATTCAAACTCCAAGTTTTATTTTTATTGTTTTTTATTCCACAAACATGAGTAGCTAAATTTTAAATCGGGATTGACGATATAGATTTAATGTTTTTAGTTTAATTTTGATTCTCAAGTTGGTTCTTTAATTTCATGTATTGATTTTATTATTACGTTTAATGCTTGAGTTGCTTGATTACCAATTCATGATTTAATGGTTGTTTTCATAATCCGAGAGGTGAATTAACAATTAGATCACGTAATAAAATCCGGAAACTTCAACAAAAAGATAGAGATATGAATTTGTGGTTGCATGTGGTCAATTATGAATTCTTAGGAAATTTAATACATTTAGCTAAGGAGAACTCTGACCCGCTGTAGAGATACATGGTTGACTTAGTTAAATAGGTCTAATTTGAACTCGAGAGAGGTAAATTAGATATATGCGTGAATTCGACCAAATACAATTTTAGAAAACAACTTGAGATGAAAAATTAAGTTAGAATGTTATTTCGAAATCGTTAGTCCCGATATTCATTCAATTGCTAGAAATCTCACCACTTTGTTTCTTGCTTTTATTAATTGCTTTTGGTTTAATTTTCTATTTTCATTTTAATTGCATTGTTTATTTCATTTATTCTCAATTTTATTGTCGTTTTTGGATTATTTTGCATTCTATTTTCTTAGTTTGTTTTTATTTTACTTTAAGAATTCTATTGAATCGAAGTAAATCGATAACAAATAAATAGTTCTCGTAAGATCGATAATCCGGACTCAAAAGTCCACTTTTACTACTTGTTAGCGATATCGTACACTTGCGATATTTTTACCAACAGGACTATGGACCGACTATGAAATAAAAACAAGAGAGAAGAAACTGTCACATGACTGATGACATCAAACCATACCAAATGTCATATTTTACTTGTGTGACAGTCAATCCTGTGAATTTATTGTATTCTTGAAACTGGAATCAGATCAAGTCGTTTAGATTCGTTGAAGTTTTTAGTAATGAATCTGTATCTTCAATATTATGAAACTTTTTTAGAATAAGAACCAAAAAATTTTAAAATTCGCTGTAGTTGAAATTTCCAAGAATTCAACTAAGAAAAATAAAATCCCATACAATACAATACAACTATGTTGAATTTTCTTCCATCGTGAATATCTAATCAGGCCTTGCCATATTGGAGCATTAGCATCTTAAATTTTAATTTCTGCATTATTTAAATAACTGTGGGATTATTGGCTTAGAACCAAACAAACAAACCCTTAGAAATGCTATCTTTTTTAACATAAACTTGTGTGCCATTTCGAGGATTACTTAAAGTAATCGGGGGCAAAAAAAAAAAAAGGCTTACGACCGTTAAAACCAATTGGGAAATAATTTTTAGTAATTGCATAAATTTGTTAAAATATTTTTACAAGTGAATTTTGGACTTGGGTATTTTTTATAAAAGGGTGCAACAAGTTTTTTAAAAGAGGTGGTGCATATTTTTCTAGAAAATGAGTTTTTCTAGTTTTCTCTCTAAAGATAGAACTTGGGGTTTTTCTTCAAAAGAGTCAAGAAAAAGTTTATCTTCTTGATTGAATTGAAAGTGCATGATTTTGATTTTCTCATTGGTATGGTCGTGAGCCTACATTTCGGTCGGTAATCGAATTCATTAATTTTAGCATTCTTGAAGAATTATTCTTGGTGTTCTTGATTTTGGAAATCAAGGTAAAGATCCTACAGTGGTATCAGAGCGAGGAGGAATTACCAAGTGAGAAACCGAAGCCGTGAAAATAAAAACCGGCAGAAATCAGAGAAGGCGGTGAAGCCAGGCTGTGGTACAGACCGGTGGAAGAAAAATCTGTGAAGCAAAGAAAAAAAGCAGTGCACCGCCAGAAGGAGCCGTCCAAAGCACAAAGCAAGGCTGAAAATCAGTGAAAACCGTCCAAGAAAGAAGAAGCACCGACCAACAGTGAGAAACCGGTGGAGTGAAGCCGTGAAAGCACAAGCTGAAAATCTGTGAATAAGGCAGTGAAGTCGACCAAGAAGAAGAAAAAAACCGGTGAAGCAGAGACCGAGGGAAGAAAATCAGTGCACAGTCCGACCAGAAGCAAGGAAAAAAAAATTCTCTGCCATTTTTCAAGATCTGACTTCCGGCCATCCATCCGACGAAGTAAAGGCACTAGTAGAACCTCGGAGTCGTGGGGAAGACTCGACTGGAAGCTGAACGGGATCCGGCGGCTGGAAGTGGCGGAATCAACCGGAAATAGGAAAGTTCAACCGGAGCTAAAAACTGAAATTCCCGCCGGTAGGAAACTCCGATTGAGAAACGGTTTGCGCCATTGGACTCGTGACAAAGAGGAGAATCTTGTAGTGTGTCGGGCAAAATTTGCCGGCGACGGCGGCAGGTGGCGGTTTCCGACGGCAGGTGGCGATTTCCGGCGAGGCTCCGACGAAAAATTTTGAAAGTTTGTTCTAAAGGACCTGCAGAGTCCATATTCGAAGTCCGTTTCACGAAATTCAATTTGAATATTGGTTGAGGTTTGCAAATGGTGTTTTGCATGATTCTTTAGTTTGGTTTTTTGAGATTGAACTATACATTGAAGGCTCCTATTGTAGTTGTACGAACATTTAGGATAATTTCTGAGCTCGGGGTTTTGTGAATAAACCGGGGAAGGGCTAGAAGTTGGGGGTTCCTTGAGGTTCGGGTTTGACAAGATTAGGTTTTAATCTTGGGTGTATTGAATTTTACAAGATTAGGTATTAATCTTGGGTTTGATAGGAGGTCTTCTTGCTGACTTGACGTGAGAATTATTTTCACGGGGATATTTTGACAAGATTAGGTGTTAATCTTGGGGGTATGCAAGGTTACAAGATTAGGTGTTAATCTTGGGTAAATTCTGCATTGTATACCGATTTTGTTGCTGTGGTTATTTTACTTGCTGGAATTTGCAAGGGGGAGTGATAAGTATCATTCGGTGAGCAACAGTGTTTTTGAACAATGGTTTCAAGAATGGGATCTAGGGTCGAGCTGGAGAAGTTCGATGGTAAAGGGGATTTCTCCCTTTGGAAGAAGAAAATGAAAGCAATATTGGTGCAACAAAGGGTTGCAAAGGCATTGGAGGAACAATCCGAATGGCCGGAGACATTATTAGCCAAAGTTGATGAAGTAGCTGAAATTCAAGAAGTGGCGTACATCACTCTGATTCTTCATCTCTCAGATAACGTTCTGAGACAGGTAAACGATTCTCAAACTGCTTTAGAAGTCTGGAATAAGCTAGATGAAATTTATGCTGCTAAAAATGTTCCTAATAAGATTTTTTCTTTTAGAAAGAATTTTTGGTTTCAAAATTGACCCCTCCAAAGATCTTGAAACAAATTTAAATGCATTTTCTGCAATGACTTTAGATTTAACGAACAGTGGACAGAAAATCGAAGATGATCAATTAGCTATAATTTTGGTAAATTCCCTTCCAGAATCTTTCAAAGAACTTAAAAATGTTATTAAATATGGAAGGGATACCATAACTCTTGCAAATGTCACTGCTTCGATTAGGTCTAAAGCATTAGAAATCAATTTGGAGGAGAAAGCTGTCCATACTGAAATGACTTATTTTGTTAAAGGTAAATTTGGTAAGAAAGAGTCAAATGGTATGAACTTTAACAAGAATAAGGGTAAGAGTAAGGAACAGTGGAAGGGCAAGGGTAGTGGTAGAGATGGAGATAAATGCTTTCATTGTGGTAAAACGGGACACTTTAAGAAAGATTGCTACGAGTGGCTAAGGAAGAAAGAGGGGCTGCGGGATGTAGCTGAAAGTAATACTGCTTTTGGGGCTTTTGGAAATGATGATGATCAATTGAGAGTATTAAATGTGATATTAGATGAGCGGAATCAAGAGTGGATACTTGACTCAGGGTGTTCCTATCATATGACCTCCCATAAGGCTTTGTTTAAGACCTATAGAGAGATAGATGGGGAGAATGTGTATTTAGGGAATGGTGAGTCTTGTACTGTGATGGGAATAGGTGAAGTTGTGGTCAAGATGTATAATGGGGTGGTTAGAGTTCTAACTGGGGTGCGGCATATACCTGCTTTATCCAAAAATCTTATTTCTTTCAGCACATTGCATATGTCTGGTTTTCATTATGAAACGAAGAATGATAATATGTTAGTATGTAAAGGCAATGACATTGTGATTAAAGGGATATTGAGAAATAGACTTTATTATATGCTTGGCACAACGGTAATTCAAGATCATTCATGCTCACACATAATTCAAAAGGAAGACACTCAATTGAGGGACAAAATAATAGCCCATGAAGGAAATAAATTTCCTTGTATTTTTGTTGCTGCTAACAATGTTGCATGTTTAGCTCCAAATTCACTTGAAAGTGAGTTTTTGGAGGGTAATGAGTTTGGAATAAACTCTAGTGACCAAGGAACAAGTGGTCAAAGGTGTGGAGTTCAAAATCAGCTACAAAATAGTGATTTTGATTCAGTTGTTGAGGAAGTTCAACAAGAAAATAATGAAGAAGTTGTTGAAAATGATGGAGTTCAACAAGAAGCTACTCAAGAAAGCTTGTATGACTATCTATTAGTCATGGATGGTGAAAGGAGGCAGGTAAACCCTAATCCTAGTTTTTATTCCATTAGTCTAAAAGAGTGTTATCTTTTGACAGGTGTTAAGGAATCTACAAGTTGTGGAGAAGCTAGGAAGATTCAAAGTGCAATGCAAGTGAAGGTGTTTTCTCCTGAACCATCAAATCAAAAGGCTTGGAAGGATGAAAGCTTCCAAGAGGACTTTCGGAATAGGTGAAGGTAAATTTATATTATGTGGAGGTTTGGTTTAAGTCAAGGTGAAGGAATGTGGGATTATTGGCTTAGAACCAAACAAACAAGCCCTTAGAAATGCTATCTTGTTTAACATAAACTTGTGTGGCATTTCGAGGATTACTTAAAGTAATCGGGGGCAAAAAAAAAAAAAAAAAGGCTTACGACCGTTAAAACCAATTGGGAAATAATTTTTAGTAATTGCATAAATTTGTTAAAATGTTTTTACAAGTGAATTTTGGACTTGGGTATTTTTTATAAAAGGGTGCAACAAGTTTTTTAAAAGAGGTGGTGCATATTTTTCTAGAAAAGGAGTTTTTCTAGTTTTCTCTCTAAAGATAGAACTTGGGGTTTTTCTTCAAAAGAGTCAAGAAAAAGTTTATCTTCTTGATTGAATTGAAAGTGCGTGATTTTGATTTTCTCATTGGTATGGTCGTGAGCCTACATTTCGGTCGGTAATCGAATTCATTAATTTTAGCATTCTTGGAGAATTATTCTTGGTGTTCTTGATTTTGGAAATCAAGGTAAAGATCCTACAATAACTTATGCTTAAAAAAACTATTGTTTTTTATATTTCCATGCATAGCTAAGAAAGAAAGTCAAATTAGTCAATGAGCTAGTATGTTCTTCCTTTATGGTAACTAGTAATTGCACCCTTACGATATACGAAAGATATAATTGACAAGACCTGACATAAATTGTGCATTGATATATAATTAAAAATATTTAGAAAAGTAAAACATAAAATGCGACTTGCATAGTTTTTTAATAGCTAATTGTTCATTTTCTAGTTTTCTTAGTTTATTTAGGCAAATATATGACTTATTCTGTATTTTACAAATTTGATTTGATAATTGAAGTTGAGCTTATGATTTTTTAATTTACAAAAGTTGAAATACTTACAATTTTCAAATCGTAAAATAAAATAAAGATGCTAATAGACATTTACAGAATTAATTTATCGACTCCGGGTGTAGCACTATAAGAATTTGTACAAACTATGTTAATGCAATAATTGATATTTAGACAAAAAAAATTATATATTTGTTAATTAAAATATAATTAATAAAATAAAGAAATAAATTTTACCATTTTTTACGCGCATAATTATTTTTTTAATATTTTAATAAAATTGTAAATCGTTGAATTATTTCATCATTTTTATGGGAAAATAGACCATGAATTAAGTATTTTACAGATTGTACCGTGAACATATCAACTTCATTTCTAGAATTAACGTCCAATAAATGAAATTTCTTTTTTTAAAAAAAACTTTTGAACTACAAAATTAGGCTCATACAATACATGTGCAAAACTCAACTTACATATTCTCCTTAAGATTGACGTTTTTATTTTCATATATTATTTTTCATCATATTCTTTCCAAAAAGAGGTGTAGGATGGATTTTTTTTGTATAATTTGATTTTTTAAGCATTAATTATTAATAGCGAGTGTTTTTCTAAAAAGAAAAAATAATCATTAATTTTAATAAATATTGTTACATTAATTTATTCTTCTTTCTTCGTACTGATAATTTCTTTATTCATATTGTTACATTATTATTTTAATAAAAATTATTGATCGATCAATTTTTTAATAGAATTTATATGAACTAATTATTAAAATATGTAATATATTTTTGCATATTTTAGTTATTTACATTTATAATGAAAAATAGAAAAATGAACAGAATCAATAAATAAATAAAGATAATTTGAAAATGATGAATAAATTGAAGAAATCTTAAGTTTGTAAAATTAACCCAGCTTAATTGAATTTGCCTTAAAAATTGGTATAGTGATTATTTATTTTAATTTGATGAGAAAACCAAAACAGAAATTAATAATCTATGATTAAAATGAATTTAGTTAACTAATTATAGATAATATTATAGGAATTAAATGATATAATTGAAAATAAATTAGATATTGAGGTAAAATAAAAAATAAAAAATAAAATATTACGTTTAATTTTTGATATGATTTTACGGACAATATATTTACAATATGCTCTCATTTTTTAGCTTCATTAAGCTTCTCACTGTGATATTTAATTTGACATTTATATTACATATTTTTTTATTTCAAAATAATAAATTAATTATTAAAAGAATAATAATAAAATGAAAAAAATAACAATTTAATGTTATTAATACCTTAATTACAGAGGTACATTACAGATACCTTAATTTTTATTTTTTATTTTTTACGGTTCTTTTGTTTATCGTTCTAGGAATTTTTTTACATATTATAATTTGAATTGATTTAAAACTTAAAATAAAAAATAAAATTACATTTAAATAGAATTTGTAATAATAATAAGTAGAAAAAATAGATATATCTGTGATATACGCTCAGAATTTTATTAAAAGGAAAAGAAAAAGAAAAATAAATTGATGAACATTCTTATTTCATCATCTTTCATTTTCTATTTTTGAATAGAAATATTTATGTGATGTTAACAATATTTTTTTTTTTTTTTTTTTTTTACGAATTTAAAAACAAATGTAATTGATTTTCAAGAGGGGAAGACGGATCAAGAAATTTCGGAACTTGAAAATGCAGCTATTTAAAAATCTGTATTCAATTGGATTATTTTAAATATGAATTTTTTTCAAAATAAATAATAAATAGTGAATTAATATTACAAATTACCATTTTAGGAAATGTGTTTATGACAGGAAAATGGGCTAATACCAGTTTTTGGGAAGTGCTCTTCCTTTATGTATTACTTTTTTTTTTTTCTCTCGTAAGCATATTTAGTCCTTATTTAAGCCCTCATTATCTACCAAATGAGTTTAATAATAATGATTTTGTGGAAAATGTATACTTAAAATGTATGATTTTTTTTTAAAATTTATATGTAGATTATTTTATTAATAGAATGTCAGTTGAAAATGATTTTTTTAAAAAATGAGGGTTTGAATAAAATGTACTTAATAAGGGTCTTTTTTTTTTCTTTTACTAAGTTACTACAATTGTAATAGTTAGGAACTTAAATAACTTACTACTTTAAAGAAAAAAAAAAGACTTCAATGACAATTTGTATAACCATTCAATTTTAATGATTATTGATGTAATTAGTTTTTTCAAAAAAAATTCTAGATTATCACAAATAATTTATCACTATCCGAATAGTACTATTAGAATTAGTACTAACTATCTTATTACAATATATTTCATTTCATTTTTACTTTAACATTACAAATTAAATACATGTGGTCATATATTTAAATGAATGTAGCAAATTAAGTAACATGAAATGCTAGTTTTGATTAAATTTTAACGAATGTATATCACAAATACATTTAACTTTATATACTAAGAAATCATCTATGCATCTCGATATATAAAAGCGGCGCAATTATTTAACCCACAAGACTTAATACTTTATCATTTACCCATATTGAATTGATTTTTCAAGAATCAATTTTTCTGAACATTCATTTTCAATTACACATTCTTTAAAAGATAAATTTTTACAATTTTTTATACTACTTTTTAACTATGCATTGCAAAAAATCACTTTTCACAAAAACAATTCTCAAAAAATCATAGTCAGGTAAATAATTTGAAAATTTCACAATTATCATGATACGACAACCGAGTAAATTCGGAGATAACGAAATTATATCAAAAATCTTATACCCTATAATCTTTAAAAATTTATTAAAATTAAGAATAATTAAAAAATATTAATCATTCTATCTATATTGATATTATTAACTAAAAAAAATCAAAGCGTTAATTATTCAATATTAGTCTTATTTTAATAATTTTTTTAATAAATTATTTATAAATAGCGCATTTCAACCACATATATTTCAGAAAATATAATTTTTAATATTAAAGATAGCAAATGATTTGACCAATAATAATTAAAACACAATTTTTATATTGATGGTTACACATAGAATTTATATTATTCAGAACAACAAATAAATAAAATAATAATAATTAAATGATAACTTTAATACTGATAACTAAAAATATTAATTGAACTCATTCAATATTAGTGTTAATAATAATAAAATTAAAATTCATTAAAAAAATATCAACCATTATCTAGTACCATTATATATATATATATATATATATATATATATATATATATATATATAAGATAATAAATGCGTTCACAATTATCCAGATTTTGTATTCACATTTGACATACATCCATTTTGCATTCACATTAATCAACTTTGCATTCATACGATCCACTTTGCATTCACATTGTTTAATTTTATAAGAACTTACTATTTATAGAAATATAAAATGAGCGGGAAATTGATTTTAGGAACTACCCAATTTTTATAATAAATAATAATAATAATAATAATAAGATAAGATTAAGATTAATGATTGAATCTTGTATCTTATCGAATACAAAACTTGACCATATTCCCAAGCGGCCGAGATCGGTTCGTGTCCAAATCCTATGTTCAGCTCGACCCTTTGGCTTATTGATCTTATGGGCCAAGTGGCTCATTTTTTTAATGGAATAAAATAAAGTGGAAATTAACACAAGTTTTTCAACTTTTCACTTCAAAAGTAAAGTTTACAAGTAATTTATCCAAAACTTAGGCTATAATTTAAATTTTTAATATTAATAATATTACTGAAAATCATATTCATTTTTTCTATAAACCATGGCATTATCCACCTTAGGTTTTAAATCATTTCCAGTTCACTGAAAGTGAGAAACGGGAGGCAACTTAGGCAACTCTTCGCAGTGGCGGTGAACCTCTGCTACGCGAGGGTGGCAAAACTTTGAGACTCCATTCTATCTCAACCGCTGATTGCACAGAAACCTAACACCTCCCATATCTGAATCTCTTAACCTAAAGATCTAAAACAAGATGCTAATTCTCGATCTAGTAGTCGCCCAACAATGAACTAGAATTGTTCAACGTCTGGTGGTGGCAGTTTGGGGAGTTTTGTTGAGGTTAACATATACATGTTTCATGTGCGCGTCTGTATGATAGAGGTGACAATTTATGAAGCTTGTTGCAGCGTGGTGGGTGGTGGTGGTTGTTTGATGAAGCGGATGTGGCGCTAGTGGTTGTGTTGTGGACTTAAGGTGTCAGTAGTTGTGGATGAGGTGTAGGTGGCGGTGCGATGAATGTTGAAGAGTCGCCAATGGTTTTTGCTGGTGGTGATTTGTCTATTTACTGGTGGAGTGGTGATGTAGTTGGTGGGGTGTTTCGGTGGTGGTCGTGGTCGTGGTGCAAGTGATTGATGATTGTGGTGGTGATGAGTTGGGTAGCGACAGTTGGAGTGGGATTAGGTTTGAGTTTGGGTTTGGGTTGTGTAGGGGTAGGGTAGGGTTGGGTATGATAAGGTAGGGTGGTGGAGTGGGATTAGGGTTGAGTTTGGGGTGGGGTGGGGTGGGGTATGATAGGGTAGGGTGGGTAACTTGTTTATGATCAATTATAAGTGATTGTGGCTAATTAAATAACTATGTTATGACTTAAAAAATTTAAGATTGCAACGAAATTTGTAATCAAAACTCTTAATTTGTTAAGTTGTCAGAAATTAACTTGAAATTTGTGAATGAGATAAAGTGAGGACCTACAAAATTTCAAGATTTGTGATCGATAAATAAGTTGTAACTTAAGAAACTTTAAATTGTGACCGAAGAATAAGTTGTGATCAAAATTTTTATTCTTTGTGACAAAAAAATACGTCATGACCAATAAAATTTGTAGCTTGTGATCGATAAATGAATCATGAGTAATTAATCTAATAAATTACGACTGAACAATAAGTTGTGTTCTTTAAAATTTATAATTTGTAATTGATTTATTTAATAATTTGTAGCCTTTAAAATTTGTAGCTTGTGATTGTAACTATAAATAATAAATATATAAGTTGTGACTCATAAAATTGAGACTTGTGACCAAAAGCAAGTTGTGACCCTCAAAATTCGTGATTTGTGATCGACAAATAAAATGTGGCTTAAGAAATTTGTAAATCGTGACAGGAAAATAAGTCGTGACCAAAACTTTCATAATTTGTTACCAAGAAAGACGTCCTAATTAATAAAATTTGTGACTTGTGACCATTTAGTGAGTCATGACCGATTTATTTGATAAATTGAGATCGAAAAATAAGTTGTGACCTATAAGATTTGTAATTTTTGGCCTTTAAAATTTGCGACTTTGACTGTAATTTGTATAATTGTGACCTTGATTAGTTAATTAGGCCTACTCGGGGATGAACAGTGCTCGAACAACTGGACTCTTTTGCCACTCATAATCAAGTTATTCTTAAAATGATGGGCAACCGTCATGAGTTTTATTAGATTAAAAAATGAATTTCACCATGTCTCTATTTTGAATTAATTAACATATCATTACAATAAAAAATAAAAAAATAAAAACATTTTGCAACATTCAAAAAACGTTGTTAAAAGACTTGCAACGTTCGAACGAGTGTTGCGAATCTTAATGTTGCCATAGAGCAAAAACCTACTGCAATGTTCTTTGATCATTGTAATAAAGATTACAAGTTTGTTTGTTTCTGATTAAAAATCTAATTTTTATTAAAGTTAAAGTCAACAATTAATTACAATCATATTTTCTATGAGTCCCACAACTTTTTAACCACACATCTAATCAATTTTTTTATCAAAATTCGTTAAAAATCTGATTTTAATCTCTATCATGGGCTACATGTTGTCAAATGTTTTTACACTTTTGCCCCAGGAAATTAATGGATTGAATTTCCCTATTTGTACATGATGAAATGACACTTTTGTCATCTATATAATGAAATGTATTTGTTGTCTTTTAGAGAATACCTGACATTCTTGACCACGGAAATGAATATTATAAGATGAGAATTATCAAATCAGATAGAAAGATCAAATGCATTTCAAGACAAGCATAATATTTTGCAGAGAATAAAAATAAACTCTTAAAAAGATACAAGAAACAAACAAATTAATGTTTTTATGCCAAGTTTCCAGAATTTGTTTTCTTTTTGCAAAAAAACAGATGGTATCAAGACACACAATGTATGATCTAAACCATGCTATAACATATAAATTAAAGAGTAATGCTATTCATCCTCACTCTCTATCTATATCTATTTGAATAATATTATTTATTACTATTTTTACTAATGATATTCTCAACTAAAGGTAAAATATGAGTTAATTAATATCACCTAGACAGATATTTTTTACTTGTTCTAGGTAATGCTATTTATTATCAATTTACGTGACATTAATTGTAGTAATTAAGATGCTTGGACCACTGTTTGAACATTGATCTCTGATCAATCACCATATATAGCGAGAGTATGAGTTCAACAGTATAATAACTTCAGCCATTGTATAGTGACATTCATTCATTCAAGTGTGGTGCAATGAAGAAAAGGGACCTATTTTTTGTTACAATATTCAATCATCTCTCGACATTATTGGTTCCTTTGGTCTTCATACTATAGGCAAGTTTAAAAAACCAGTTGCAGAATATATGCATAAAAAATGCAGTAAATATCATTTCATGTTTGAATTGACTACCTACGGCATCTCCACTATACTAGGTGGAGTTATTATTGAATTGTTCTAGCTGTTACGGGGAAAAGAAGATGATGAAGCGCAAAGAAAGCTTAAGGAGCACGAAGACCCAAAGACATGTTGGTGACATTTTATTTATATTTTATTTTGTATTTTCATTTTCGAAAATATTTTTTGTTTTTTGTTTTTTTATTATTTTTTTTTTCAAATTTGCTGAAAACGCGTTTGGTTTGTCATTTCTGAAAACCGTTTTTAAAAATGAAAAGCGGGAAAATACGTTCTTTTTGAAATTTTGCAGAATACTACTTAAACTATTTTTAATTAATTTACTTGCAGAATACTACTGGCTCAAAATCAAATTTCCTTTTACAATACACTGAAAACATGGTTACCTGCAACAAACTAATGTGAGTACTAAGAGTCTATATTAACACAGCTTGGTCAGATTCGAGATTTGAGGAAGCTCTAATTCTATTAAAAATCAGAAAATGCAAGTTCTTTCAAAACCAACAGAATCCATTTATCAAGGCATTTTTTGAAATATAACAATAAGAATTCCTATTTAATTTTTCTTGTAATGTTGATATTAAATTCAATAAAACTTTATTTTAGGATTAGTTCCATGTTAAGATAATTCTAAAAAAAAAAATATTTAGACTTAGTTCTAAATTAAGATAATTCTAAAATATATATATATATATATATATATATATATATATATATATATATATATATATATATATATATATAGGCTTAATTCCAAATTAGGATAATTCTTTAATAAATAAATAAATAAAAATAAAAATAAAATTTCCAGAATGCGTTTTCCTCGTTTTGAACATTTTTTTGTTGAAATACACTTAAAACGCTCAAAACGAGATTTTTGGCGTTTTGCGTTTTGTATACAATTTTTTTTTTCAAAATGCGTTTTCGAAAATGATAAAGAGAACGACTTTTAATTTTTACGAAAATAAAAACAAAAATTACCTCAAAACAGCAAAGAGAATAAGATCATATATTCCCATCAGATGCAATGTATTTTAAAGAACCTTAGAAATTCACGAGCCAACTCAAACTCTTGCAATATATATATAGTTTGATGATGATGAAATTATAAACACAAATGTGTGTACTCGATCTAGATCATCTTACATAAACACGTACTCCTTCAAGTCAATAGTTAAGTTCATAGCAAGGATAAAGTTAGGTTTGTTGAATTTGCTAAACTCTTGCAAATGCCCTCTTCCTTACCGATACTACAACTGCTAAGTGCATCTCAAATGTTAGCCATCTACTAAAAGTATGATGTGATAAAAGAGAGAGAAGAGGAGAAGGGAGAATGTGGATGGAGAAAAGAGAATAAAAATATAGGAGAGAGAACAAAATCTCAACATTTATTGTAGAAGGTGTCTACAATAACGTTTAAAAATAGAAATCCTTTTATAATAAAAAAAAATGTTGGCACATAAGTTTTGTCCCCTCCACATTATCGTCACATCAACTAAATCCTGACATTAATTTTATTGGAACATTGTCTCCTTGTATAAATTATCGAAACTGCCCTGTTTCCTACTAATTTAAACTTCTCAGGCATTTTTCAGCTAACCTTTTGAAGCCCTTCGACCCCATTTGCCCCTTCTCTACTACATTTTTAATCCTGATACTCGACGACACTAGCAATTCCATTAGAGAACTTCCTAGGTGTAGAAAACATCGATGCAAAATGTATTGTCAGATGAATATGAGGTTGATTCCATAGTATTAATATGTCATCGTAGCGCTAAGGGAGAAAGAATGAGATCTGGGGGAGGTTACTGTTTGAAGATCAAAAACATGAAAAAGATTGTAACAAAAAAAAAAAAAAGAAGTTTAACCATGTTCTTCTTGGCTACGAATAAAAACTCGTATATGCTTCAAATGCGATGAATTACTATAGGTAACAAGGAAAATGCATTCCCAGTTAAAAATTAAGAAACTTTATGAGGTTGAAAAAAAAAAAAAAAACACTCAAAATGAATGCCACTATACTTGTGTAAAATGGGAATTGGTAAATTCAAATTCCTAGCAAATTCTGTATGGAACAATCATCCTTTCATACAGTTGAATCAGAGATCACTACAAAAATTTATAGCAAAAATACAATGATCATCACCAACCAGAAAACAAGCAGATCTATAGTCTATAGATAATGCTGTGGGGGTACATCATGCCCCAAGCTTCCAGCCAACTAAATTATAAGAGAATTATCAATTCATGAATGCTGCATAAGCATCCCGTCTATCCTTCAACCTTTTGATCTCTTCCAAAAGATTTTCATTCATCACTTTGTTTTCTTGAGATTCAGACTTGAGCTCATTTAGAACTCTGATGGCGTCACCGAGTATAGCCAATTTATTAATTTTCACAAGTCTATCAGGTTCCAAAAAAGAACACAATTCTGAGAACCTGCAAAAACAGATACGATTCTCCATGAGAAACAATAAACTAATTCATGCTACGTACATTGCTTCTATGGAAATTACACTCCAAATGTAGACAAAGCTGTGTCTACATTCAGTAAGCATTGCATTGCATTTAAAGACATTAAGCAAGGATATATTTACATTTCATTACCGCTGTGGAATGAAAATGCAGGTATTTTGAAAGTCATTTGCAATAAGACCAAGGAAAAGAAGAAATGTAGATAAAAAATATGAAGTTATGCAGACCTGTCATTCAATTTTTCTTTCCTCATTTTCTCACAGTAGGCTTTACTTCCTACTGCATTGAATGCATCATTCCGCCCCCTACATAGTACGACAACAAACAAAGCATGATATAAGTAAATATTGCTAGTAACAGTTCAAAATTATCATTCGTGGACTTGAACAATTCATTAAGTTTTGTCCTCTATAATTAACACGTGAATATAAAAAATAAATGTAGCGAATTAATAAATCCAATTACAACTAGCAGATATTTAAATGTGGACAATCCAATTTCATGTATAAAAGCTTGACAAGCCCGTAGGATCTTTACCTTGATTTACAATCAAGAACACAAAGAATAATCCTTCAAGAATACCAAAATAATGAATTCGATTATCGACCAAGATATAGGCTCACAACTATACCATTGGGAAACCAAAAATGCACTCTCAATAAAATCAAGAAGATAAACCTTTTTTTTTTTGTATATTGAAGAAAAACCCAAGTTCTATTTTGAAGAGAGAAAACTAGAACCCTTTTTCAAGAGAAATGACCACCTTAAGAAAAATCTTGTTGCACCCTTTTTAGTAAAATATTCAAGTCCAAATTAACTTGTAAAAACATTTAACAAATTTATGCAACTACTAAAAAATTAGTTCCCAATCGGTTTTAATGGTCGTAAGCCATTTATTTATTTTTGTCCCCGATTACTTTAAGCAATCCTCGAAATGCCACAAAAGTTTATGTTAAACAAGATAGCATTTCTAAGGACTTGTTTGTTTGGTTCTAAGCCAATAATCTCACATTCCTTCACCTTTAGCTTAAACCAAACCTCCACCTAATCTAAATTTACCTTCACCTATTCGAAAGTCCTCTTGGAAGCTTTCATCATTTCGAGCATTTTTATTTGATGGTTTAGGAGAAAACATCTCTTGCATTGCACTTTGAATCTTCCTAACTTCTCCATAACTTGTAGATTCCTTAATACCTGTCAAAAGAGAACACTCTTTTAGACTAATGGAATAAAAACTAGGATCAGAGTTTACCTGCCTCCTTTCACCATCCATGACTAATAGATAGTCACACAAGCTTTCTTGAGTAGCTTCTTGTTGAACTCCATCATTTTCAACAACCTCTTCATCATTTTCTTGCTGAATTTCCTCAACAACTGATTCAAAATCACTATTTTCTATCTGATTTTGAACTCCACATCTTTGACCACTTGTTCCTTGGTCACTTGAGTTTATTTCAAACTTCTTACCCTCCAAAAATCATTTCCAAATGAATTTGAAACCAACATTGTTATTAACAACAGAAATAAAAGAAAATTTATTTCCTTCATGGGCTAACATTTTGTCCCTCAGTTGAGTGTTATCTTTTTGAATTATGTGTGAACATGAATGATTTTGTACTACCGTTATGCCAAGCATATAATAAAGTTTATTTTTCAATATTCCTTTAATCACAATGTCATTACCTTTACATACTAACATATTATTATTCTTTGTTTCATAATGAAAACCAGACATATGCAATGTGCTCAAAGAAATAAGATTTTTGGATAAAGCAGGTATATGCCTCACCACAGTTATAACTCTAACCATCCCATTATACATCTTGACCACAACTTCACCTATTCCCATCACAATACAAGACTCACCATTCCCTAAATACACATTCTCCCCATCTATCTCCCTATAAGTCTTAAACCAAGCCTAATGGGAGGTCATATGATAGGAACACCCCGAATCAAGTATCCACTCTTGATTCCGCTCATCTAATGTCACATTTAACACCCTCAATTGATCATCATCATTCCCAAAAGCCTCAAAAGCAGTATTACTTTGAGCTATATCCCGCAGCCCCTCTTTTTTCCTTAGCCACTCGTAGCAATCTTTCTTAAAGTGTCCCGTTTTACAACAATGAAAGCACTTATCTCCATCTCTACCACTACCCTTGCCCTTCCACTGTTCCTTACTCTTACTCTTATTCTTGTTAAAGTTCATAGCATTTGACTATTTCTTACCAAATTTACCATTAACAAAATAAGCCGTTTCATAATGGACAGCTTTCTCCTCCAAATTGATTTATAATGCTTTAGACCTAATCGAAGCAGTGACATTTGCAAGAGTGATGGTATCCCTTCCATATTTAATAACATTTTTAAGTTTTTTGAAAGATTTTGGAAGGGAATTTACCAAAATTATAGCTAATTGATCATCTTCGATTTTCTGTCCACTGTTCGTTAGATCTAAAGTCATTGCAGTAAACACATTCAAATTTGTTTCAAGATCTTTTGAGGGGTCCATTTTGAAATCAAAAATTCTTTCTTTGGTCGGTGCTCCTTTCCTCTACACTGCGGTTCTGGTGATGGTATTTGACCGCCAGTTGGCCAGCCGGAGGTGATGGGTCAAACTTCTTCATGGTTTTCTTCTTGGCCACTTCCTTGCCTCACAAATTTTTAACTTCTCACAGTCTCTGATTCCACCGTCCACCACCGATTTTTGATCGGCACCAAGTCACTACACTACTTGCTTCCCAGTCACGGTTTCTTCCACAAAAACCTCCTGCCTTGCCTTCAGTTTCTTGTTACAGTTGATTTCTTCTTGCAATCGGTCGGATCTATCTTTTCCATTGGTTTCCCTGAATTTTTCTTAGCCTTCTCTCGATTTCTTTTAGCCTCAGTTCACTTTCTTGAACGGTTTTTTCCCCTTGGCAATTATTCCACCAAGCTCTGATATCACTTTAGGATCTTTACCTTGATTTACAATCAAGAACACCAAGAATACCAAAATAATGAATTCGATTATCGACTGAGATGTAGACTCACAACCATACCATTGGGAAACCAAAAATGCACTCTCAATAAAACCAAGAAGATAAACTTTCTTTTTTTGTACATTGAAGAAAAACCCAAGTTCTATTTTGAAGAGAGAAAACTAGAACCCTTTTTCAAGAGAAATGCACCACCTTAAGAAAAATCTTGCTGCACCCTTTTTAGTAAAATACCCAAGTCCAAATTAACTTGTAAAAACATTTAACAAATTTATGCAACTACTAAAAAATTAGTTCTCAATCAGTTTTAACGGTCGTAAGCCCTTTTATTTATTTTTGCTCCCAATTACTTTAAGTAATTCTCGAAATGTCACATAAGTTTATGTTAAACAAGATAGCATTTCTAAGGACTTGTTTGTTTGGTTCTAATCCAATAATCTCACAAAGCCTAATATTCAAATACACTTGATGCCCTGGTTCCATGTGTGAATGACTGTCCGTTTTTAATCCTTATTTACATGTTAAAACGTGAAAGAGTATCTGAACATGGAATTTAAAATGTGCCCTAAGCTATAGTGTGTGGGTTTGTGTACCTATTCATATATGTATTTCTCTATGTATGAGAATGCATGTGCCTTTAAACATAATCATGTATGTATACGCCAAAGCTTTGACCACAAGACTCGATCAGAATTCGTATGTGTTTTCATATCAACTCAACCAATTGATTCAGAGTCCCATATTTGCTAAAATTAGTATCATTTATTCATTCACAGGTTTCAGAAATTAGTCCATGCTTTTCTTTTTTGAATTAAAACAATAAAAAACATAGAGGTTTAGAACTGTAGACGCATCCCCTTTTATTGCACCTACACTACAGTTCTAGCTTCACAGTGTGTCTTTCACTGTACAAGGCACGAAACATGTTAGACCACACATTTTTCCTCATTTGGCTCCAAGGGAAGCTAAGACATTCTCTCATGGCATCTTCTCCTACTTGTGATGCCTTTCCCCGACCTGAGACATCGATTCCCGCACTTACGCCACTATAGAGTAATCAAGTATATCAGAACAATAAACACGAATTTATAATATTCAACATTTTTTATTCTTGCAAACCATATCAGAACGATTAATTGCCTCCATTAGTAGGATACATTTCAAAAACCAAAACTTTTTTACAACTTAAAGTGAATTTACCTGAAAATGCATTTCCTCCTCATTAATTAAAATTTCACTTCATATTCTTGATTCAAAACTTTTCAGTTCCAAACAAATGCACAAGTTTAAATAGCACATTTTATTGCAAAAAAATTAATAAAACCTACTAGCTTGTCAGTGGTAAGGTCCAATAAAACGAGTAAATACTAAAAATAAAAAATTAAGAGGTCGTTCTCTTTGTATTTGATTTTGAGTTTAGTTTTGAATTTTGTTTTGAGTTATCTGTTTTGATTGTTTGTTTTGAGATTGCTGAAAACGTGTTCTCTTTGTGATTTTGAAAAACTGTTTTCAATAATAGAAAACTAAAAATAGGTTTACTTTGTAATTTTCTGATATAATTATTTTGTAATATTTTATATGTAAAAAAATGATTTATTTGTTGAATTACATTATCAATAAATTAGTCAGTAGGTTATTCAACGAACATTTTATTAATCTAGCAACTAATAAAACTTGAAATCTAAACTAATTAATATATATTAGTTCATACATTGGAGAGTAGTTCAATTGTAACATAATCGTAAAATCTTGAAAAAAATGAATGAATTTCCAATATATAAAATATCATTTGCCTCCCATTATTTCTTTTTCTCTTTTTACAACACAAACTTCCCGAGTCAGACAGAGGACAAATTCCAAAGCAAAAAAAATGTGAACCATTTCTTTCAAGAAAAATGAGACCTGAAGAAATCTGCTTCTGGAATCAAGATACATATTGTAAACCATTTACTTCCAAGGAAAAAAATAAGTGTGCAAAATAATTAATTAAAAATACATCAGAGCTATCACCCAACATCCCAAATAAATGCCCTTAAAAGTTGGTAATCGACGAAGAATAAATACAGTGTGATTTATGTAGATGAAATGGTTAGCTGTATAAACTAACCATGTGCAGGAAAAACTATACATTTAATGTGAGAGAGACGATCCTACAGTGTTTAAAAGTGTGATTTTAGGTATTACGTTTTTAAAGGTGAGAAATAAGAGAAGTTGTGTTTCATTTTTTGTAAAATTGCTAAACAAAGAAATTACACATGTTGAATCGTGATTCAATCCTCATTCAATGAGGATTGAATCAACATTCTCACTCATTTCCCTTTCAATCACCACGTTTTGGGTCCAAAATGCGGTTCCCATAATTTGAACTTAAAACACCCAAAACGAGAAAATCTCGTTTTGAGTTTTGTTTGAATTTTTTTTTTTTTTTGTTTCCTAAAATTCGTTTTCCAAAATACGTAAGTGAATTCATTTTGGGTATTTTCGAAAAACAAAACTCAAAATGGCTTCAAAATAACAAAAGGAACAGGGCCTAAATTTTGAAAACAATTTATCACCATTGGAGCTGCAACTCAGGATTCTGCTATGGTTAGCCCCTCCTCACACATCCCAGGTGCACCAACTTATTCCACAATAAATCAATTCTAGAATATTCTATCCTCACTGTATAAATTCAGTACATGACCATGAGTAAAGCAGATTTTGAAGAATATTGTGAATCTGTTGCAAAACAGAATTTTCCCTCTCTCCCCCTTTCTCTCAATCTCTGCTCTCTCTCTCTCTCTTTTTCTCTTCTGTTTTCTGTTTCCTCATCTTCTCTTCTCTGCTTCTCTTTCAATTGTCATTTAGTTGTAATCCCTACAATTGTAGTAGAAAATGTCAATCAATGAAATGAAAAATAGTTTATGTTACTCAGTAGTTTCCTTGTAGTCTTCAATTTTAGTGTTTCGAGAAAATTCAGTTTAGAAGTTGTATTTGTTGCTGATTTTGGTTGAGTTCTATAGAAATTAAGCCTCAACCATGACATTGGTATCAGAGCGGTTGCAATCTGTGGGAAGGAAAAATATTGTTTAAAGCTTCGATCAAACAATATTCCTCTTGGATGAGATGAACAGGAAACACGATCTGGTGTTGATGATGATGACTAAGTTGGTTGAGGGAAGGTCACTCTCCATAGAGGAACAAATTCAGCTTGATACCTATTTGAGCCATAGAAAAGCTTCATTGTTGCAGTTAGAAATCCCTCAGCCTATGGGAAAGTTAGAGGTCACTGCTGGAAAATTAGAACAACAACTGGAAATCCCTATTGTCAATTTTAAGGAAGAAACTGATGTGCAAGGGATTAGAGCTACAAGGGAAATTTGGCTTACTGGGCAGGAGAAAATAGTAGAAGAAGCTGGTGATCAATTTGAGAGGGCTGCAACAATGGATGTCGAAGAAGAAGATTGTGGTCTCCAACTGGAGATGGAAAATGACATCCAACTTGGGAGAAGCTACTTGGCCTGTGTTCCACTTAGGTGAATTGAAGTTGAAGGAGTTGGGCTTTGATTTGGAAGTATCCCAAATGGAAAATAAAATTTTTTTGGATTAAACAGGCCCAAGTATACACCAACCCATTTTTCTTCATAGGCCCACCAAGTCCTTTTAGTTGTCCAATTTTAGCATCTTCAAGTCCAAAAATAAATTCAAAATCTGAGTTCAATAGCCATCAACTTCATGCAATTGCAAACCCAATTTTCCTCTAGTTATCTGCATTTCTTCAACCACTACGAAAACCACCCGATTATATTAACCACTTGAACCTTGAGGACAAGGTTCTTTTAAGATGGGTCAGGGGTGGTTTGTTATGGTTAGCCCCTCATCACACATCCCAAGTGCACCAACTTATTCTACAATAAATCAATTCTAGAATATTTTATCCTCATTCAATAAACATGACCATGAGTAAAGCAGATTTTGAAGAATATTGTGAATCTGTTGCAAAATAGAATTTTCCCTCTCTCCCCCCTTTCTCTCGGTCTCTGCCCTCTTTCTCTTTTTCTCTTCTGTTTTCTGTTTCCTCATCTTCTGTTCTCTGCTTCTCTTTCAATTGTCATTTACTTGTAATCCCTGCAATTGTAATAGAAAATTTGAATCAATGAAACGAAAAATAGTTTATGTTACTGAGTAGTTTCCTTTTAGTCTTCAATTTCAGTGTTTCGAGGAAATTCAGTTTAGAAGTTATATTTGTTGCTGATTTTGGTTGAGTTCTATAGAAATTGAGCCTCAACATGACAAATTCCAATGAAGATCAAAGGGTGGAATGTCATTCAAGAGGCTATTGTAATCAAAATCATGCCAGCAACTCTCATCGAATGAATCTATTTTATTATCATTATCCAAATCGAATTGGATTTTACTTTTGAAAATGAATTTGACTTAAACAAAGGTAGAAAAATGGAGGGAAAAAAGGGAATCTTGGGAAAAGGTTTCGAATGGAGAATAAGCCGGTGAATATGTAAACACGTAAAGATTTGGGTTTTGGGAGGCGTAGGTGGAAAGGAGGAGGAGGTTGAATGGGTGGGTTCCCGCATACAAAAGTCTCCTTTTCACTGGACAATAGATACATGATTATGAATATGATGATGATCTTTGAGGTGTGGTTTTTTGACATTCTCTTCAAACCAGTAAAGAATGACATTTGTAAGGTGTAGCCCACACCTTAGGGCTTTCACCTGCCCTGCCATGTTTTGGGCCTTGGTGAAGGAGGTAAATTGCAGAATATGCTTCCAAGGGTGCAAGGTGAGAAGCTTGCTTTTTTACTTCGCTTACCAAGGGCATCATCCATATTTTAGGATTTAAACCCTCGTCATTGCAGCTGGAAGTTAGGTTGGAGACTTTCCACCTCTCCCTTTCATCACTTGGAGATGTATCCTGGGGGCAAAGAGAATGACATTTGTAATCGAGTTGGATGGGTTTCCCCTATGAGTATAGTTTGATAACAACATGTGCTTTGTAAACCGATTTATTTATGTTTTTGAGATAAAAAAATAGTGATTGAAAATTAGAGATAGAAAATGTTCGTGGTTAAAAACTGATTTAAAAATTTTTGTAGTTTATAAACTGGTTTATAAATCAGTTTATTAAGTTTACCAAACGGATGCTCAGTCTTGCTACATGTACAAACAAATTTACAAATAGAGTAAGTGACAAGAACCTTTTAACTGATGCATTTCATTAATTAGAAAATCAACAACAATTGAAATTAAATGGCAACACCACTCTTTAGAAGGCTGTTTATACAAGTATTATTTATTTACTAGGAGATTAAAATTATGATCCTCATCCTAAGGGAAATTGGCGTATTTAGTCCCTAAACGTTTGCATTTGTGACCAATTACTCCTTAACCTTTCATTTTTGGTGCAAAAGTCCTTAACGTTATATCATTTGTTGCATCAGGTCCTTTTAGATGATTTTTATCCATTAAAAAGTTAATTTTTTTAAAAAGACTAAAATGCCTTTATACATAATTGATGCAATTAGTCTATAAACTTTGGCGTATTTGCATAATAAGTCCTTAACGTTTCAATTTTGTGCTGAAGTCCCTAAACATTGCATTATTTAGCGCCAAAAGTCCTTTAAGAAATGTGTTTAAACGCCTATCTTCAGGTACTTTCAACCTCCGTTGAATGCATGTGATTTATGCACGGATAAGTTCTCGAAACGAACTTTTGAGTCCGATCAATGGAATTTACAAGATGCAGGGAAGAAAAAGAGAGTGTACTTGTATATAACCTAGAAAAGAGGAGTGGTGGAGTTTTGCCAAATCTCACGCTAGATGTGAGATTGTTTTTGCCTTTTTGGTACGAGTTATATATAATTTCTCACAAAAAGTCTCCAAAAAGTCATAAAAGTAGAGAATTCTCCAAACTTCATTCTTAATTTGAATACCCTGAAATTTGTGGAGACTTCTAAAAATGTTTAATTGAATATCCCGTAACTTTTACAGACTTTTTAAAAGTCTATAAAAGTGTCAATTAAATATACCTAAACTTTTAGATTCTTTAAAAGTCTCAATTAAATATACATAAACGTATAGAGTCTCAAAAAGTCTTTAAATTTCACGATTGAAAAGTTTCAAAATAGGTGTCAAAACAAACTTCTTAAAGTCCAAATTAATCACCTGTAAAATGCTCGAAACTTAGTCCTAACTAACAATTTAGAGGATAATCGATCTGGCACTGCATCCTATTTATATCTGCCTATGTGGACTTCTCTCAAATTTTCATTTGTTTAAACTTTTCTTTTGTTTATGTTAGGCTCTTTTTTATAAACTATTTATTAGAACTCAAGTCATTGTTTATCCACACATTTTGAAATATATCTATTTAGCGGCACATCTCAACTGAGAAATGTTGGGGATCCACAAACGCTGACAGCACAGAGGTCACAAACTCAAAATCCTCACAGGTTCGAATTTGCTATGTACTTTGCCGTCCCATGAGTTGTACCTATATCTTAGTCAGCTTGGGACATAACATGCTATTTATATCATCCATCAATCCCTAACGTATGGACGGTGGAGGCACCTAAGGTTGAGATTCAACTTTTACATTTATCTATTTAATTTAAACAATTTATAAACAAATTTCAAACATGCATGATATTATAGATGACTTCAATAAATAAATAAAAAAATAATGAAATCCATTAATCACCCAAAGAGGTGAAAACCGAAGAATATACGTGAAGAAACAAAGGTGTGAAAAAAGTAAGAAAAAAACTCATGCAAATCTCTCAATCTCAACACAGCAATGAATATCTCTACTGTATCACGTAAATAGTAATTACACGCCTCAACAAACCTACCACAACTCACTCACCCCTTGTAAGAAAAACATGAACACTCCCGGATTACCAGAAATAAAGACATTATACATCACCTATTTAACCTTAATCAACTCAAATACTGCTAGCACAATGTATCAAAAATCATGCAACTTTTAACCAACACCTTCTTGATTTTAATACAAATTCTCTCATTGTTTTTACATTCTTTGATAGCCAAAGGAACTCCGATACTTGGGCTTGAACAAAATGTCATAACTAATTCAACTTACTCATCATGGCTTAAACGAGTAAAGAATCAACGACCAATTGGGTGTTGGAATCGGCCATGGATTTGCAACAAGGGCGAATTTCCGTTAAGAATCCGGAGGCTTTGCTGTAGAAATCGTTGCGTGGACGTTACATCTGATGTTAACAACTGTGGATTGTGTGGGATTAGTTGTTCGTTCAATTGGCAATGCTGTCGAGGCCTATGCATAGATATAAATGTCAATCCATTCCATTGTGGGGGTTGCGAGCATAGATGTCGATTCCCTAGCCTTTGCTTCTTTGGAATGTGTGGATATGCTCAACCTTTGCCTCCTTTTCCTTTTCCGCCACGTCCACCTTTTCCTCCAAAACCACCACATCCCCCGAGGCCCTTTCCTCCGAAGCCTTACCCTCCGAGACCTTTTCCACCGAAGCCCTTTCCACCGAAGCCATTTCCGCCGAAGCCCTTTCCACCAAGGCCATGGCCTAAACCTCCAAGAGGCAGGCAGCCTCCACCAGGACTGGCTTGATGGTTTATACGTTGATACCATCATTGTGTTCAAAATAATTAAATTGTCTCTTTTCAATTCCTTTTTCCGATTCAAGTTGTTAGTTTGTGCCAGTTACACATATCCATAATTAAAAATAATAATAATAATAATAATAAACAAAGAAATTTAGGGTTAGGAAAATTAGGTAGCAGAGTCTGAATTATTTACTTGCGTGTTTTGTAACCATCTCATTTATATATATTATAATATAATGTAATTTTATTTGCTCAATCAATCAAGATGAGATCCTTTGCATCCATATGATTGATGGTTAATATGTGAGCTTTGCCATTGCTCATGGTATCACGTATTATTATATTACTTTGATTAATAATATATTTATATAGTGATACTGATAACAACTAAGGAAAAAAATTCTTTCTTAGTTTTTAAATGAAACCCCGAAATCCCTCTGTTTGATAAAATCTCAAAATATAATCACAGAACAATAATATAATAAAAAGACTGGCCAATGTTTGGTGTGACTTTAAAAGTTAATAATAAAATAAAATTAATCAAATTTTATCAGAATTAATTAAAAATATTATTTTTAACTCCACCAAACAGGACATATGTACAACAAAACAAGTTTAATTAAAAAAGTTAATATGTATCCCACATTATGTAAACTAATAGCTTGTTTGGATTTACTTATAATCACATTATAACTTCAAGGTCAAAGTTGAAGTTTAAAATCATAAATTTTGAATGATTCATAACTATTATCCTTATTTACCCATCAATTCAATCACATTAACAATTTCAACAAGTCATTATATGAACATCCAAACAAGCACTATATTATTGGTTTAGGTTAGGGGTGAGCGTTGGGTGGTTCGATTCGGGTATTTCAAGAATTAGAACCGAACCATACTTTTCGGTTCTTGTAAAATGGAACCATTATGTTCCATTAAATTGCAAGAACCAAACCAGAACCAACCGTTCGGTTTCGGTTCTAATTTGGTTATAGAATAATAATTATTTTTCAGGGGCCTTATCAACGAGTATCAAGCTTTGAGAAGAGAGTCAATAATGTGAAATAAACTTCTACATAATATACTAAGATCAAGGATTTCGAAAATCCTTTCATCCAGAAGAAAGCATAGGATTCTCCATGAAATAAAAGATATTCATAAACCAAAATAAAAAACAAATAACCTGAAAGGTTTTCGAGCACGGCAAGAAGCCATACAAGTAAACTTGTAGGAAGAATCATGAGTTTTAAATGCATTTTTATTAATTGTTTTATACTTGTATTTAAATATTTAATTAACTCAATCATGATCATTTACAACTTTGCTTATTAATAAGTTAGTCTCATTTTATTTACATTTACTAAGAATTTCAGTTCAAGTATAAAGTTAAAGATTACAATAAGGTAGAGACGTAACAAATTAATTTCATAAAAATAACTTAATCATTTTCACTTTACCCAAAAAAATTACAAATTCTTTTGATTTTTAGTTTTAGGACAACCAATTAAAACCATAAAAAAAAAAAAAAAAAAAAAAAAAAAACAAGGGTTAAAGGCTTGGTTCTAACTTCGATTTTTTTATTCTAAAAGCAGAACTGAGAACCAATCGATTCTAGGTTCCAAAATCGGTTTCCTATTTTATTTTTTTGAAAACATACAGTTTCGATTTTTCGATTAATTTCCGATTCGATCATAACGATTACGATTTTTTTGCCCACCCCTAGCTTTATGTTAGCATTAGCTATTTTTCAAAAGTAGCTACATAATAAAGTTTCACTCTCCGATACTATCTATTGTTTGGATTTCACTCTAATAGCTATGTTTGTTAAAAAAAAATTTGTTTGAAAACATGTTTTTTTATATTTTCGAGATAAAATTTGTGGTTAAAAAATGGAGAGAGAAAATGTGTGTAGGTAAAAAGTAATTTGATAAATCATGTTATTTATAAATATATTTTTAATTGATTTCCAAACTCCTAACGCCCCCAATGTGAGTGGGAGGGTAAGCTTGGAGGGTAAGGGTGGGGTTCAAATAGCATTTTCCTTTTATTAATTATTATGATTCTCAATCACTAATCTAACCATCAAAGGCGGCCACAACCCTCAACATTACTTAGAATGCGTTTGATAGTGGATGTGAAATTTGAGTTGAAAGAAAATAAATTTCAGAGAATTGTATGTATTTATATGTTTGATTGGTTTAATTTTTTAGGTGGAAAATTTTTCAACTTTTACTATTTGATTAACATTATTTTTCATGCCAAATAAAACAAAATTTAGCTATTTTAATCAAAAAAAAAATTTAAAAATTTTTACACACATTTGTACTTGATAATAATAATGTCAATTTTAGACATAAAAATTAATTAATTAATAATAATAAAATGATCAAACGTGACGAAAATGTTTCAACATTTTGCCTAATAACTAAATCCTAGTGCATGGCTGGAAAAACCAATTCCGTGAATTTGAGGAAAATCATTGCGTGAAGGAAATAGCTAGAAAATCAATTACCTGGAAATTGATTACAATCAAATGCCCTAAAAATGGAGAAGTGCAAGGAAATGGCGTTTTCCCTGGAAAAAAAAAGGTAATCAAACGCAGCATTAGTGTATTAGTGTGGCAAAGGTCACAAAAAAGGGTTATGCTATTCGTACAGATAGATGTACAGATAGCCTAATAAGGACAAAATAGTAAATATTATCCAGACAATTTTATCCTTGATATCAATTTTGTAAGGTTCGTCATCTATTTGATCTATTTCTTATATCTTCAGCTTGAAATTCTAACGATTCTATCCTTTTCCAAAGGCTTTTTATATCTTCTGGATTTATGTTGTCTTTGTCCATTAATTGCATAATTTCAATTTCAATTTTTATTTCATTTAATCTTTTTCTAATAATTCCAGTTTTTATTTCAATTTCTCTTTCAATAGTTAATCCAGGTATTATGATAAACTAGTTTTATCTTGTATTATTTTGAATCTTATTATATAAATCCTTTTTACGGTCTACTATCTCAGAATAATCTATCATAAGTTGAACATAATTTTCCAAGAGTATATAATATTCTTCACATGATTCATCAGTGTTTTTTAAATGAGATACAATTTCATTCATTTTTTATAATATTTTTCTTAAAAGATTATTCAATCCTTCAGTAGTGTATCCTGACATTTTAAAGCTGTAAATTTGTAAATATAATTTATAAAGTTTCAAGTAGTTTTTCAAATTCAATTAATGTCTGAGAATTGATAATATCTATATGAGTTATGATATCTATACTAGGTTCAAATGGTATATTATATTTTGAAATTTTTTTCTTCCTTTTTTCTAATTTATCAATTATATTTTGAATATCTTGTATTACCCTAGATTTATCAGTGCCTCTAGCAAAGTTTTCTATCATATTTTCTTTAAAACTTCTTAATATTTCTTGTGATGCATAAAGTTGTTCTTGATATCCCATTTTATCAATTTTATTTTCATATTCAATTCCTTTTTCATTTTGACATTCTTTTTAACCTTATATGGTCCTCTCTTAGATATGAGTTTTTTTAATTATATAATTCTTTTCTTTCATGATTATCATGAATTGTTAAAAATTGGTAAAGAAAGATTAATTTCTTCCATCACTATCATAATCTCATATGAGATCAAAATCATTATCACTACTGAATATATGTTCTAAATACAATTCATTATTTATTTCAGTATTATCACTATCAAGTCAGAAGTAAATAATTGATTTTATAATTTCTAATCCAACTAATTCCTTTAATTTAGGAAAAATAACTAGTAAACATGGCATATAAACATGATATAATTTTTTATTTCATTGTTAGTTCTAGTAAATTGTTTATACATAAATAATGGTTCAATTATTTTGTGATATTCATCTTTATAAGGAATGTTTTAATTAATAAACTTAATAATCCTAAATTCTTCCATGATATCAAAATATTTCAAAAAGTTCTTCCTCCTCTTAATTCTATAAAGACATATATTAAGAATACTAACCTCTCTTTCTATTCTTTGTACAATTGTTTTTTCCTTCTGATGTTAGTGAACTTCAGGCTCACAGGATTCTGCTATCATACCCTTCAACGGTGTCTTGCCTTCATGGGTTGCCTCACCTGACTTCATGCCTTCACTGTATAACACTTTAATGAAAAATATTTCTGGATAGAGTGTAGGGAGTTTTCTTAATAGTATATCTTCTTATTGGAAATAGTATTCGGAAGACAGAAATTTAGAAACTCATCATATTTTGGTAAATCGATCTGAATTTTATTGATAATAGGAGTATTGATACAGGATTGGTAAGAGGATTTTTCAAGCACAGAAGATTTCTTTGGCTTTCTCACAGGTTGAGTGCTCAAATGATCTCTGCATTTCACCTTGCCCGAAGGCCTCTATTTATAATACTAAATAGGATACAATTTCCTCACTGCTTACATCACATATATTCAATAATCAGACTAATAATTTACATTTTATGTTACATCATAAAGACACATGTCCCTCCATTATTTCCTACTTCACACGGTCCTTACATGATGCTGTCTTGGCATGATTCAAAAAGTATATTCCATTTTATCATCTCCATGTTTGTCAGCATTTCTTTTCCAAAAGCAAATTCTAGATGTCCATCATTTTTATTGGCATACATGGCAATTCCTGGCAATGCATGCTTCTTGTGAAGTTGTAATACTTCCATTGATCTGATGTCTATCAAATTTGTTGATATACTCTTCCAAAATGGTGGATTTTTCCTTTCCTCCATTTGTTATAAGGGTCCATTCTTCATATTGGCATAAGCATTTAAATTTTTTCTCATACAAATTTTTTTTTTTTTTTTTTTTTTTTGCAATATTATAAAGGACTTTTATTCCTAACACCCTACGTGATCGGAACCATGATCATGTAATGTTTGGTACATGCTTGGTATTTTTCCCAACTTCAATTTGCAAATTTCTTACAACATATCCAATTGTGATAATATGTTCAGTAGGGTAGTATATCCTTCCATCAACTTCTGGAATAATTGAATAAATTTTTAAGTAAATTGATCTTCCTTGGGAAATTTTTGAAATTTCTCCTTTTAATAAGTTATCAAATTTTTCAATTTCTTTTAAATCTTTTCCAAGATAGATCAGATCTAGAAATCCATAATCTACTGCCATTTTTGTCATCCTGGGATCTCCTCACTTGGTAACAATCAATCGTGGGTAAACATGGTCTCCGGATGCAATAAAGTAACAGTTGCAATCCTGAAGTTCATATATAATTTGACAAAAAATTTTATATTCGTCTTCTCTTGATAAAAAAAAGGGAATCATCTTCCTCTTCAGTTTGGATTTTGATCAATTTGGTATGTTCATCTTTTGCATTTATTGTTAGTTTCCTTGGACTGGTTTCATTTATGACCACTTTTTTTGGGCTCGGACTTGGTTCATCTCTTTTTATTTTAGGTTCACCACCGCTTCCAGAAGATGTACCTGTTTTTATTGTACATGTTGATATCTTTGGTAAAACCTGTTTGGTATTTAATTACTCGAATAGTGATTCAATTTCATTAACTCTGTCGCTCAATTGTTTGGTATATTTGGTATGAGAGACAGAAAAGTTCCATCAACAATTTAATATTTTGTTGGAGGTATTCTGCCATCTGTTCAATTCCATCTAAAATATCTTCAGCTTCCTCTATGAGAAAATTCATTTGCACTATGGCGTCCATCAATAATTCTTTGATATCATCCATATGCAAATTCTATATTTCTGCTTAGAAAATCAACATGATAATTATTAACTCTTTTAATATGAATTATGTCAAAATTGTAAAATGCTAAATAGGCATGCCATCTATGAAGCCTTCTATACTGAGATTCTGATAGCATTTTATTTTTGGTTAATTCTGCAACTTAAAAATTGTCAATTTAAACAATGAATTTTTTAGTTAATAAAAATAATAAAAACTTTTTTATCCTCTAATAATCGCTAATAATTCTTTTTCATGAGTAGTATAATTTATTTCTGTTTGGTTAAAGGTTCCACTAGAATATCTAAAAATTTCATTAAGATTTGTTTTTAATATTGCTACCCAATATTTATCTGAGATATCATTATTAACTATTAGATTATCATTTTCATCTGGTAATCTTAATTTTGGTAAATTTTTACATTCTTCTTTAAATGATTTAACAATTCATATATGTTCATTACTCCATCCCTTAGTATTTGTTTTTTTGGGTAAAATTTGGATTTTATGTCTCTTTTCCGAAAGGTTTTCAATAAATCGTTCTGCATAATTTAAACATCCTAAGAAATTTTGTATTTGTTTTTTTATTCTAATTTATCTGAAGAATTTTCTATCTTTTAGATATATGAGTTTGTAATTTTATTCCTCTTTTATCTATTGACAATCCAAGAAAATCAATTTCTTATTTTTCTATTATTCTTTCTTTTTTGAAAGAACAATTCCTTCTTTTTTGAATTCATTTATAAATTTCATTAAATGGTTTCTATGTTCTTTTTTATTGTGAGAGCATATTAATATATCATCGACATAAACAATTAAAAATTCATTAAATCTTCTAAATATGTTATCCATTTTTCTTTGATAAATTTGTGGTGCATTTTTTAAACCAAGTGGCATAACCATCCATTCATACTTACCTAGAGGCGGACTAAATGTTGTATATTGGATGCTATCTTCTTCCATTTTGATTTGCCAAAAACCTGATTTTCAATCAAATTTGGAATATTATTGTTTTCATTTTGCAAGGTTTATTAGCACTTCTTTGTTTGGTAAAAAGTATAAATCAAATTTAGTATAATTGTTTAGTTCTTTATAATTTATAACCATTCTAGTTTTTCCTCTTATTTCTTCAGAATGTTTCATTACTATAAATGTTGGACTGCTATGGGGTCCATTACTAAGTCTAATAAGTTTTTGATCAAATAATTCTTTTATTTGGGTCTTAAATTCTTGTGTATCTTGTATGGTATACATCATTGGTCTAACTCTTATAATAACATTTTCTGTTAATTCTATTTTAGCTCTAGAATGATATGGTTTCCAGAATGATAATGGATTTTCTCCATAAACATTTTCTAATTATTCTATGATTTTCTCTATACTTATTTCTATTCCTATTTTTAAGACATTTTTATATCTTATGTTTTTATTTTTTATTTCGTTTTGTATAATTGGTTTTTTCTCCCATTTATAACCACGCTGGGCTGGCTGAACTCTATAAGGTTTAAATTCTCTTGGTATTTTTAATAAATGTGCACATGGTGTTTGTAATATTATCATATAGTTATTTTGTTTGTATTATTGAAATTGTTGGATAAAGTAATTTTCTAGTAATATATTACATTCTAATTTATTATAACTATATATTTTGTTTATTACAACTTGCTTACTTTCAAGTATTTTATCGACTTTATCTGCACTATTAATTATATGAGTACTTTATCATGTAACCCCTGTTATTTTTATCTTATTATTAGTATTCCATGATTTGATTAAAAAACTTCTACATATTGATATATCAATTCCTATATCAATTAATGCACAGGTTGTTATATTTATTTCCATAATGGTAATTTGTATATAAATAGCTAATGGAAAGCTTATTTGATTATTCATTCAGCCTTTCTGCATAACATAGTTTGGCTATTATGTGTTATATATAATCCTTCTCTTTTTATACTGTAATCTTCCAATCCATTTAAGAAACTCCTTCCTAATGGTATATGAGGTCCTATGTCCATACTGTTGTCTATGTAACATGGTACTAAAAAGTTAATTCCTCCTATTTTTATTAGTACCTTAACTTCCAATTATTTAGTCAAAATTGATATATTTATATGATTCAGTTCTATGAGTTATCAGTCCTTTATTTTTATTTGAAGCTATATGACATTCATTAGTTCATGTATCTATTAATATGTTTGATCCTTTTATATATTCTTTTCCATTGAAGTATTCTCCTTCCATTTTCATATTTCCAACATTTCTATGAAATTTTATTTCTCTTATATTACTAGTCTCTCCTAATTGTCTTCTATTAGGTAGACTTAAACTTCTTGATCTTCTAATTAATCTTACATCTTCAAATGTTATTCTATTATCATGGTATTCTTCTTCTCTTAATTATATGATTTCAGGTTTATATTTTGTTTTACAAAGTTCATTGATGAGGTTCGAAGCGCAGAAGAACCACGACTTTCGAAAATCCACAAAGAATTGCCCAACTTCCTTGATAAGTTTTTGGTTTTGAACGCCACAAATATTCACAAGAAATATTTGATAAGTTCGGTATTTGAACGCCACAAGAAATATTCTTGATAAGTTCGAAAAATATAGGAATCCACCTATAACTTTTATTGAATCCTCAATAAAAACTGTTTATATCAAAATCAAAGTCTCAAGTCTGAATTACAATGAATGGAAAGGAATATAAATAAGTAAAATAACCTAGTCGCTAATTGACTCAAAATAGAATTCTAATTAGACTAAAATTCTAAAATAGGCAAACAAATAATAAAAAACAAAATTTAACCTAAAAATACGCAAAAACCCTAATTTCCGTCTGCATAATTGACTTGCTGTTTTGAAGCCCCAAATGATGGAATTTGGCCATAAAATCAGTCGGCTCAAGGGCTTTGGCCCATGAGTTTTGCTTAGTGGCCAATTTCTACTCGAAAAACACATATTATGCATCTAATTCGGACATGGTTGACTGGATTGCACTTTTATTTGTCTTGAATATTTAACTTTTTTCGTCAAGCCTACTATGACTCCGATTGTCAAGGGTCCGGAACACATCATTCATAGTTTTCCGGAATTAAGCTTACATGTTTGTTTGGTTATATAATTTTACTAAAATCTTTACATTCTTTATGGACTTCAATAAATGGTTTTTTAGAGTAGATGTTTCCATAATTAGATCTAGTAAATGTGTATAATGCTCTATACTCTATAGTCATAATTTGATCTCCTGGTTGCATTATGTCGTCTTTGTGTAGTTTGAAAAGTTGTCCTAAAACTTCATTAAAGTTTCTATCTTTCAATGAGATAAAATATTTTGGATAACATGTAAATATTAATTTTTTATATGAAAGGTTTCCTTCTATAGTTCCTAGATGACTATCTTTTAAATTTATTATTCTTCCATCATGTAGACTTACAGTTAAAGGTGAATCTATCCCTTCTCTGAACAAAGACTTAAACATTATTTGTATTCCTGCAAGATAAACATATTAAATCTTTTCACTTTGCTTTTTATTAATCTTCGTTAATAATTCTATAACTGTATTTTTTGTTCAAAGATTTAATTTATGTGTTCTTTGAGTTGTTCAAACGTTTATTGCTTTTTCCATTTTATGATACTCATTTATTGCTATCCTTTCTCTTCTCCATATCTTGTCTAAAATTTTCCATTTTTAAATCTAAGGATAATTTTTGTATTTTCTTAAATTTATTATTGTCAAATGTTACTTTCAATCTGTAACCATCTATTCCTTCATATTCTTGTATATCTATGTTAATGTTTTCTATCTCTTCTATTTCTCTTTTCAGATTATGGTTAATTGCTCTCTGAATCTGTTTCACTTATATAAATTTTTTGATTATAATATTATTCAATATCAGATATTTCACTTAGCTCACTTGTTATTTCTAAATATTATTTTTGTAATATTTTAACTTTTTATTGGCTTATATGTCTTATTTCTCTGCAATTCAAACATTTGCATTAACTTTTTATCCTTTTTATAACGTTTATTTTTCTATTTTTTATTTGGATTATATTTTCTTTTATAATACCTTCTTCTAGGTTTTATATATTTTTTCTTAAAATTTTTGAAATTTTTAAACTTTTTATTTTCTCTTAGTATTTCTTTTCTCATGATTACATCCCCATTGTATGGGTTCCTCCAAATTTGCACAACATATTCTAGTCAATTTTCCTGATTTTTTTCAATAATTGTCTTTGCTGACATATATATGCTAATCTTTCGAATAGAAATTTTATTCTTGATCCTAATATTTTAGGAGTTCCAGGGTAATCTCTAGTAAATAGTTCGAATTCTATCTTAAAATATTTTCCCTATGAACCTAGTAATTTATTATAATACATGTCTTGGTATATTTCTTGATTTTCATTACTATAAAAAATTGGACACAATAATATTCTTTAAATTCACATGTATATTATTTAATTTTATATATATCACATATTGTTAAATTTATCAATCTGACTCTAGAATTGTCTTTTTCTCTTACTAATTCTCGTTCAACATTACCTATTCAATTTTCTCCTATGAATTCATCTGAAATATATTCTATTAACCTTTCTATACCTTCTCTATCTGATTTTATTATTTCTGTTTGGACATTTCTTCTTATTAAAGTTTTTGTATCATTGCTAATTCCTTCCCACCAATTTCTAACATTTCCTTCAAATGATGAAACTAGGAAATCTATTCATCTTTCAGTATTTTCCCATGTATCGTCTTTATTATATAAAAAGAATAATAACATTGAATCTGCCCAAATTATTAAGGCTTTTTTAGTGTCTGTTTTACAATCTAAGTCCAATTTTATTCCTCCATGATTAATAGGTTTATCATAATTATCATTTGATTTATATCTATCTTCATGTTTATTTCCTTTTGGTGGTGTTTATATATGATTCTATCATAATATTGTCTATGTGGTTTACCATATAAGGATCTGGTAATTTAGAAGTTCCTGTTGGAGCTAAATTATGCGCTCCTTTAGTGTTCATTAAAATTTGGTATTCATTTAAGTTTTCTAGGCTTAATTGATCAAAATTTTCAATAAGTAAGTTTAATTCTTTATTCATCTTTATTTTGTTTTTCTTCAGCTTTAAGTTTTCCTAACATTTTTTTATGGATTTTTATATTTATAATTCTTCTTCTAGTATTTTTGGTAATATGTTTTTTTTCTAAATTCATCATCCATGTTTCGGGATTCTATTATAATTTTTTCTTGTTCAAAATTTTTCTTTCCTATTCTAACCCTTTCTTTTTCTATAAGTTTTTTGTCCATCTTTTTCTCTTTATTTCTATTTTTTTTCATTTAACTCTCCAATTTCAAGTTTTAGCATGTTTATGTCATTTCTTGCTTCTTTTAACTCAATTTTTAACTTCTTGAACATCTCTTATTAATGATTTTATTAATATTTTTAGCTCTTTAAAACATTCACTTATTGACATTTTATACTCTTGGTTTAGTAGTTTGTGGTTTTTGTACCTTAAATAATCTATCATACATATCATCTATCTTTGTTTCTATTTTCATGATTCTTTCTTCTATTGATATGGTTCTTTCATTATTTATCTTTTCACTAAATTTTTCTATTTTTCTACATTTATTCCTATTTCATATTGATTGATTAATTTTCCTGATTTTCTTTGGAATTCTTTTAAAATTTCTTCATTTATATTTTTAGCTTTTCCTATCATATCTTTTAATTCTTGAAATTGTATTGTTAGCTTGTTTTGGATGTTTTGTAATTTTTATTTAACATTTTTATCTTGTATATTTAATTGTTGAAGTTCTTCAATTGCTATTTTATCTTGTACATTTATATTTATATATGTTTGCCATAAAAATGCACTTATCCAATTTAACTGCATGTTGAGAAATCCATCAGATTCTCCCCATGAGCTTAAGGGTTGAAACATGGTTGTATTGACTCCTTTTATTTGATAAGATCCAACTAGTAGTTTAATATTTCTATTATTTGTTTTTCAAATTTTATTTTTGGGAATTCTGTGATTAGAACATTCCTCTAATATGTTCTATTTCTAGTATAAGTTCTGGCTGATATTTTGCTTCTTTATATATCATTTTATTATATTCAGGAAATTTTTCTATTGATTTTAACATTTCTTTTCTTCTTTGTGCTCTAAAATATTTCCTTAGTCTTTTTATTTCCCTAGTTTTTTCATATATTTTTTTATTAATTTTTTCTTTGTTATTTAGAATCATTTGTATTTTAGGAAATTGTTTTTAAATTGTATTAAAATATTCTCTCATTTTTTTCTAATGATTTTAATCTTAAAACTTCTTCTCTTTTTATAATTTTTTTTTCTAATCATATTCCTTAAATTCCTTCTTTGTTCAGCTAATAAATCTAATTTTTCATTTATTTCTATGTCTAAGTATTTTTTAGTATAAGATCTAGTCTATGATAATTAGTGATGGCAATGGAGCGGATCGGGGCGAATCAGTGCCGATCCAAATTCGCTCAACGAAATTTCAAATCGGATCGGATCAAACAGTAAAAATCTCGAATCGCGTCAGGTTCGGATCGGGTTGGATTAGAACAAACATTAAAAAAATTTCGTATTTTCGTTAACGATAAATAAATCAATACATAATTCATGAAATAACTAATATAATATCTAATTCATACAACAAAATATTACATATATAGTGAATTAATGATTTTGTATCAAATTCAATAAAAGATTATATATTTTATATTTAATAATTAATTTTTTTTACATATTTTTTTAATTTTTAAAAAAAATTCGGATCGCGGATCGGTCAGATCAGATCACCCCTGATCCAAATCCGATCCATTGATCCACTGATCGGGATTTTTTCGGATTGGATCAGGTCGGATCGACGGATCAACAGACCAGATCGAATTTTTTTGCCATCTCTAATGATAATCCATTTCTATAGTCTTTGTGCAATTCTTCTAGTATATTTTGTGTATTAAATCTAATATTTTGTTAATGATAAAATCTTCTTTTATTATATCGAAATTATTATTTATTAGATCATATATATATATATCTCTTCTTATGTCTTTTTCTAAATCCTTTAAGGTTTTAAAGATTTCTATTTTATAATTATCAGGTAGTATTAATGTATATAATGTATAATTATAAATCTAGACGTATGTATTCTGTATTTATTTTTGTATTTTGTTATGTAATATTTGTCCTTTAGATCTATCATATGGCTCTGATACGAAATTGAGGTGTTACTATGAGCGAACAAAAATCAAATAAAATTATATATTAAAATTGTTATGAAATTTTTCATACTTTAAAGTTTGAAATATAAACCTTTGGAGACTTAAATGTTAAATTATATAAAATGGGTATTTTAGTAAATTTATGCCTTCTATATGGCAATATGTAGATTTCTTTACGTAAAAATAGACAAATTCTACAAAAAATTGGTGTGGCAAAAGAATAAGATAATCATGTTATTTGAACACACATGATGTCATCTTGTATGACAACCCTTCAAATGGGGTGTGGGGTCACTAATTAATACATGAGACCCCACACACTTCATGTGAGGAAGGTGACACAGAGTGTTAAACTTAAGTGTTCAAATAACATTATTCAAAAAATAAATGAGCAGGCATAAACACTGTGACAACCTACCAATGCAGTCATATGCTGACGTCACTGATTTGCAGGGTACCTAAGAACAAATCAAACCACAAACGGGATTAAGTGACCTATCACCTATGAAAGTGCTATTTGAATGGTCTCAACTTTTCAAATATAAACCTTTCCTCATAAATAATGCATAAAATGATAATAAAAACATTTTAGATAATATTTTACTTGCAAACTTTCAAGTGCTATTGTTGTATATATTTTTCATATTATTCTTGATCTTGTCCATAAAGCGTAAACGATATGACTTGATTAACAATAATTAGAACAAGCTACAAATCAATCTCCGACTTGTGTTTGATACGCGAATCAACCTTTTTTCAATTTTTATATCGTAGTAATTATTTTATGCCACCTTTTATCAGCACGTCTACACATAATTGATTCGAATTCATATATATTTTTCTTAAAAATATTCACATATTACAAAATTTTTATAATTAAATGGATCATGGTTCATACTTTTCAATTAATCCAAATGACGTCATTGGTAATTAGAAAAAAAAATATAAATCAATTTTGCAAAAGTTTGACACAACAGTAACAAGATTTATTTCTTGATAATTCAATACTTGTAAAAATATTTTGTGCTAAATTAACAAGTGACACTTGCAAAAGTGAAAAAGAATTTTCTTAAAGCCACCACCTTGACTCGCCAGATGCACCGCATATAAATCTGAATTTTGGTCTACATGAAATGTCCAGTGATAACAATTTTCCTCCACTCGTTTATCCACGTGGCGAAATCTGGATCGCTCGTTTTTCCTAAGCCAGGAACCTCTTTTGAGCTTTTTAAGACTAACTGTTCGGCGGCTTGCAGGCCTATTTTTTTGTTTGTTTATTTTAATATTTTCTAGATAAATGTGTAATTAAAAATTGAAGAGAAAAAATATTTACGATTAAAAAGTAATTTGAGAAATTGTGTTATTTATAAATTTATTTATTGTAATCATTTTGTAAGAGAACAATGTGTAATTTTGTAAGAGAACAGTGTGTAAATTGTCATCTCACCAATACGGTATAAATTGTCATCTCACCAATACAGTCAGCCTACATTCTTGAAAAAATCATTATGGGAGGAGCCTAGTAACAAAGGAAAAGGCACGGAAGAGGATGCAGGAGAGATCAAGTACAGAGGTGTTCCGAAGCGGCCATGGGGAAAATACGCTGTAGAAATAAAGTACGCGATTCGTCCTGGAAGGGGGCTCGGGTTTGGCTCGGGGACGTTTAACACGGTGCAGGCAGGAGGCGGCTAGAGCCCACGACAAGGCGGCCTTTGCCATGAGAGGTCATTTGGCTATACTTAACTTAATTCCCCTGAAGATCAGTACAATTTGCCAAGTAGCTCATCACATTTTGCTTTTGCTTCGTCTTCGACTTCATCTTCAGTGCAGGAAAGGCAAGTATTCGAATTCGATTACTTGGACGACAAGTTATTGGAAGGACTTCTGGATTATGAAAAAAAACGGGAACAAGTAAGATTAAAGTTGTTTGTCTTCAACTTCTCTTCGTCATTTTCTTGTCTATATCATTTTGATTTTTCATGGCATGTTTGTTTGGATTGAATAGATAATTAACGGAATAGATAACTGTCCTATCTTATCCAGTACGGTTTGCCAATTGGATCGGTAATAAGAATACCTTTAATGGTTTATGCATATTTTGATCCATGTGACAATTAAATAGATAAATATTTCACTCATATCCGTAAAATAGATAATGAAATTTACAATAAATATGATTGTGTGAAAAAAAATCGTTAATGGGAATGTGAAAGGTCAATATCCTTGGCAATGATTTTTTTCTTAATCTATAAACCATTAGAGATGAGAGAATCTTTAATGGGAATGTGAAAGGTCAATATCCTTGGATGAGAGAGAAAGAGAATATTATTTTAAGATTAAATTGTGAAAAAGAGATGAATGTTGAAAGTAAAAAAAAAAAAGAGAGAAATATGAAAAAGGAAGAGAGAGATTGACACAAATTCAAATATATTAATGAAAAAATTGAAGAAAGGAGTCAAGTACAAGGTTCAATTTTGGACATTGTGAAGGACTAAAGTGGAGAAAATAGGAAGAAATTGGAAAAGAGAGAGGAGAAAAAAGAAATATTAGAGTGGGACCCATGAATTTTTTGTGTCTCTCTCTCTCATGCATTAGGCACCCTGCTCGACCCAACCATTCACTAGTACAGAAACAGGAATACGCGTCGGTTGGAAAACGGAATACGCGTCGGTTGTAGCGGCGACGTCTATGAAGCAGACGCGCAGAGTCTCGACTTTAGGCGTCGGTTGTAAACCGACGCCCAAAGTCAGTTTTGGGCGTCGGTTCTAATTTAGAACCGACGCCTAAAGTAAAAAAAAAAAAAAAAAAAAAAAAATTAACTTTGGGCGTCGGTTCTAAATGTAGAACCGACTCCTAAAGTCTTTTTTTTTTTTTTTTTTTTTTTTTTTGACTTTAGGCGTCGGTTGTAATATTACAACCGACGCCTAAAGTTTTTTTTTTTTTTTTTTTTTTTTTTTTTTTTTTTTTGCGGGGGTAGCATCACATTTCTTTCATCCATTCAGCTGCAATATAGAAATTCAATAATTCAAATATTGCAATTTATCCATCTAATAACTAAAAATCAATAATACAAAATTAAATCAATAACTAGTTGAAACACCCATACATATATACAAACACATCTATAATATAAATACTCATATATATATATATATATATATATATATAAACATATATACATTTATATACATTATATATAATACATATATATACATATTATTTACATACATTATACATGCATAAATATTATCACATATATTTACATACATTATATATATACATAAATAAAAACACACATATATAAAGAGGGAGGTGGGTCTCTTACGAGATGGTGGAGGTGCGCGGCGGTGGTGGAGGTGCAACTCCGGTGATTCGGGGAGAGGAAGAGATAAAGAGCGAGGGGAGGAATGTGGTGATGAACGTTGCCGGGAAATGGAGGAATGGTGGTGGTGGCGGCGGCGGCGTCATAGTGCGGTGGTTCGAGTGAGAGAAAAATAAAGAGAGAGGCGGGAAGAGATCGAGTAGTGAAAAAAATAGAGATGATCTGAGTTTTCTGCGCATAAGTAAATAAAGGAATACGCGTCGGTTCTTTAAGAACCGACGCGGGAAATCGGAGAATGGGCGTCGGTTGTAATATTACAACCGACGCCTAAAGTCAAAAAAAAATTTTTTTTTTTTTTTTCTAAAGAATAAGCGTCGGTTCTTCAAAAACCGACGCGTATCTCCGGTTTTACGCGTCGGTTCTTGAGGAACCGACGCGTATTCTCTAGGTTTAAATTTTACACGTCGGTTGTAATATTACAACCGACGCCCATTCTTTAATTATATTTAAAAAAATGCCACCGTCCTTTTATAGGCGTCGGTTTTACTAAAAACCGACGTATATTCCTCATTTTTTTTGGTGATTTTTGTACTAGTGATTAAAGATGCTCTAATATATCTTGAGCTTGTGAACGCAATATTTCTCAAAGAAAATTACTGTTGGGAAAAAACCCAGTTTCCCACCCACATCGCATTGATATCACCGTTGAGAAAAATCAATTTTTCTATTCCAAATCAACCAAACCTAGAGAAAACACAAAACATAAAATAATTCAACAAAAGAGAAAACAAAGAATTTAACATAGCTCAGTTGACAGTCACAACCATGGGAGAATAAAGATGGCAATGGGTCGGGTTTTCCAAACTCATACCCTACCCACTACTGATTTACAAAAAAAATGGCAATGGGTCGGGTTTTTTAATACACGTGTTGGTGTGACAAACTCTAAAAATGTTGACCACAAAATTCGGCTGCACCTTGGACCAACACGTCTCAGCTCCTCCCTCTCGAACACGTGAATTTCCTGCACACTATGACAAATAATCAATTTGCAAAGGGGGCTTAGGTGGCTACCGTTTGCACTCCGATGTCAAAGTCAGTACTCATTTCAAGTGAATATATATTGGGTGCGGGAAATGTAAATGTGTAAAAGAGAGAAAAGGGAGTGAATTTTTATATATTGAGTTAAAGTATTGAATTACCAACTCCCTCTTTGAGGCTAGAGTGTTCTATTTATATGAGAAGTTTTGGTCTTAAGATGACGACATGTGGTGGACTTTACACGTGTCTTTACCCTAACTATTTGAGAGGTGGAACAACTTATTTGAAGTAATCATTGCTACGTTTGGTAGGGGATGGGCGCCTGTCACATCTTCTATAAAGGCAACATCTTATCAAGCTACAGTCAACTGGGGAAAGACATTTGTTACTGACACCATCCATTGTCCCATCGTCTACCCGAAGTGTTGTTATGGGGCACCTCGGCTTATTATAAACCAGTTCGAATAATAAAGGTTCGTGTGAATTTCCACCTCGACAGCCGGCCCAGAGGGATGCCTTAAGTTTTGGTCATGGGCTTAGGCCCGTTGGGCCCTTACTGGTGATTCATTGGGCTCCTTTTTGGACACGGTCTCAACAGTAGTCCCTCAAATCCGATGTGATCATTTATGGGCGGATCGAATTTGCCATAGGTTCGAAGCACTAGTCTTGTTCTGGTAACTTTTCGTAAGCGAACAGCCATAGGATTGTATTTTTGCCCTAATTTCGTTATTTGTTATATCCAGTGTTTTATAATTATTCTGCAATCAATCGGCTGGGAATCATTACATAGCGCTACAAACTTACGACTCAGAATGCCATTCTTTAGTGAGGCTCGGACTCAAGGTAAATTCGACCTTCTACTCTTGCTTTCCCTTCCAGACAAAAGTTGGGATTACGCTAGCATATCTTTTAGGCGGCACATTTAATACAAAGACGCTGCTGGTATCTGTTTCCAAGAAATATGAAGAGGATGGAGGAGGATGCCTTACCGCGCGTGGTACACACTTTGGTAGTTGAATGGTTTCTTCCCTTCCTTCTACAACTGGCGCTTTGATTAGCCCTTCCCCCAAGAGACGCGGGTTATCCACATAAATCATTCGGCTCAAAGACCAAGGGTTTGGGACTATTGGGTTTCTTATAAAGCCTCCTTCATCCTAGCATTTCTCCTTTACCAGTTTCTCAGAATTTTCGTAGTAACTTTTTCGCAAGAAATAGTAGCATCCTTCCTTTCCTTGCAAGCCTTTCAGCATTTCTTGAGGATTTTCCACCCGGCAAATCGTCTCCACCGTGCATCACCTTCCATTTGCGTGTTTTTCCTTTCGAGTGCACATCCTCGAACGTTCATTTTTTGAAGGTAAATTTCTTTTCCTTTATATGTGCAAAAATTTTTCATTTATAATCTTCGAGTGCGGGTTTGAAAACTTTGTTTTGCATTTTGTTTTCCTCTTTGTGAGTCTGGCCTATTTTTAAGAAAAATGGAAAGAGTTGGGGGAACTGATTCACAATAACTATTGGCAATGGCGATTCCTGTCAGAGATTTCTGCCCATTGTCTTTATCGATTTTTAGGTCTCGCTTCTTTAGGGAGTAGATTAAGAGGAGGAATAGAAAATATGGCAGTATAATTAACTTGGATGATTCTGACAGTGAAGAAGAAAAGAACCATACCTACATGGCTCACCTATCATCCGATGAGGAGGCCTCTTTGCGAGAACTACAAAGCAAGCGAGATAGGGACTTAAGAAGAGAAGAGACAGTGGGCTCTTCTTCTAGTCATCAGGATCAGGGCTTAAGTATTAGGCTCCATTTAGGGCGCATAGGGAAGAACGAGGACTATCTGAGGAGGAAATAGCCTAGGTCGAAGGTTGGGTGGACCTGGTGAACAAATTATCAGGGTATCATGTGGATCCTGATCCGAACCCAGAGTCCTGGGAAAGTAGTGAAATTGCCTCAGAAATTCGAGGCATTGATTTGGAAAGTGCTCTGGCGAAATTCAGGATACCGGAAGAGGTCAGATTGGTGCATCCCACACCTTCTTGCCGACCCTGCAATCCTCCCCCGGGTCAGGTGGCAGTGTGCTATGACGTTTTATCCTGTGGGATGAGGCTGCCCCACACCCTTTTTTTTAGGGTCCTGCTTAGAAGCTACAAGTTGTGTCCTTACCAGTTGGCTCCAAACTTCTGGACTCGGGCTGCAGGTACTTGGTTGGTGTGGCAAGAGGTCAACCCTGACTACCCCATCTCGTTGCACATCATCCACACCTTATACACCCTGAAGAAATCTGTTAGAAGGGAGAAGGACGTGAGGTTGGATGTCAAGGATTGGTATTACCTGTCCCCCAGAGATTCATATCCTCCTATCATCACTGGTCATCCTACTTCGATAAAAAATTGGAGAAACTAGTGGTTCTGGGTTGCGGGGGAGTGGCAGAGCTCGCCTGTGGACCCCACTCCGAAAATCATCGTTCCCCGAACTCTTTCCTCCCCTAGTGAGTCTTGTCTTTGCTTTGCGTCTTTAAGTGTTGTGTGTTATTTACTTCTCATTTTTGCTCATCACTCTTAATTTATTTTCTTCCTTTTTTGGCTTATGACAGGGTCCACCTTTGCCTGCCTCCTCTCCGATGCAGATTTAGTGGCAGTGAGGCGCCTGTTTGCCTTCTGGGGCACTTTTCAGGAGGTCATCCAGCAGAACAAACTCTTTGTCAAGCATGGCCTTATGAGAGCCATAAGTGAGTAAAGTTTTCTCATTGTCTTTGTAACTTCTGTATTGGCATTCAGAGTCTCATTCTTCTTTCTTTCCTGCTAGGTTCCAAGGGCTTTCCTAAAATCTCTCTAAAGGGCCTTATGTCCAAGAAGATCCCTCCTGCCCTTCGCCACGGCAGCAAAGTCGAGAGGAAACAGAAAATAGTGCTTGCCAACCTGCAAGTGGGGTTGCAAAGGAGATATTCGAAGCGTCCACTGCCCATCTTCAAGGTCCCCTTCCTGCATTACTCCCTCCCCCCATCTTACTACCTATAGGCCCCCAGCAGTCAAACATGGATAAAGAAGTCGAACCTAAGGGGGTCACAATAACGGGGAAAGGGAAGAGGTCGGATCGCGGTGGCTTTAAGAGGGAAAGAGACTCTAAAAGTGCTTTGGTGCCATCTTCCCTATCCGAGAACATTTCTGAGCCCATATTCGAGGACGAGCCTGTTCCTTTGAAGAGGCTCAGGAGGGGCAAGGATACCACCTCTGCACCACCACCACAGGAGGATCAAGACTTGGAGGATGAGCCTTCCGTGTCAATTCCGGGGGTGGCTTACAAAGTGACACCTACGGCGGCTGAAGAGCTCAAGAATATTAAGGCTAGTGTCCCTCCTAGGGACGTCACTTACGATCCCTCCCTGTTCGACCCCTCTAGCTCCCCTCTTGCCACTGCTGCCTTGGTCACTGAACAATTTTGGGCTGAGGGCTGGTCCGCCTTTTCTTCCAGCGCCACCCCATCCCGGAAACTACTCACTTCCAAAGCCATGAATGCTAGAGCACTGACCCTCATAGATGAGGTGGAATCTTCTGTGATAGAAGCGCAGCGAGACAAGAAAGATGCGGAGACTGCACTTCGTTATCCGGACAACATGCTGAAAGAGATCAATGATCTTAAAGATCAACTGTCCATAGCCCGCAAATCTTCATCAGAGGATAGGGCCCTTGCAAAGCGCCTTCAAGGATAATGAAAAGCTAAGGCATGACCTTCGGGCCTCTGAGTCAAATGTGACGACTCTGTGCAAGAAGCTTGATGACTCCAACCGCGTGCAGTCCATCACAGCTGAAGCCCTAGTAGAAGCAAATTCTATGAAGGGAAAACTGGTAGCCGAGGTAGCAGAAGTTACCGCCAAAATGGAGAGGGAGATGGAAGCTCGGAAGAAGGCTGAGGATGATTATGCCTCCTTGGAGAAATACATTGACTCCAGAATTATTGAAGCCTTGGAGCATACCATTGCAGCAAGGGTGGAGGAGGTCGTAAGGGGCAAAGTGGTGGAGGAGGTTCAAAATTTCAAGGACACTTTTGAGGAGACCCCTGAGTATGAAGCTATGCAGGGGGTCTTTGAGAACATCGGGGTTAGGATGGCCTTGGGGGATGTAAAAGAGGCTTTCCCAAACTTGGACATTTCCCAGATCAAGGCATTATACCCGGAGCCACAAGATTCAGGGGAAGACTCTCCTACTGATGTTCCTTCTGACTCCTACCAGATTGTTCCAGGCGGAGACTCTGTGAAAGATGTCCTTCAATAAATGTGGTAGTAGTTAGTTTTTTTAGTTTTATTTTTTTTTAGATACATTTCTCAAAATTTGAATTGTAAATGTAATGATTTAATAAGCTCAATATTTTGATCATTTTGCGAAGTTCAACAGTTGTGTGCACAAATTTTGGTTTGTACGACGTCGTTTGTAAGAGTGTGAACTCTCTAAATACCTCTAAATGCATTGTATACTTGATAGTCCCTCAGATCTAAACAGCTTAAGATATTCATGTTTACTGGTTAGATCTGATTTGATGAATACTTGACCATATTCGTGTTATACTTTTTAGCACTTGCAATTCTATCTTCTTACGATTATTAGTTTAAACAAGCTGCTGCTAATGGTTTAATACTTTCAGCCAAGATGTCGTGAGCGCAGTGCTGGCTTATAAGAGTCCCTTGTTTGATGAAGTTCAAGTATAGTATTGTCATCATTTTACTGTTGCTTAACTACCATAGGTAGAGTTGTACTTTCTCATGAACAAAAATAATTTTAGCATTTTTAACATCCGCCATGTTTAATGAAGAGCACTTGACGCAATCTTTTAACGTAACTCGCTTCAAATTTTCATTAAATTATGTGGAGACGTTATAATCATTCAAGGGGAACTTCATTTTATTGAAAATAGCGACGAAGGTGATACGTGTTCCAGGGGTTACACAAAGGAACCCCAGATAGGTCTTCAATCATATATGTACCGGGTACCATCTCGTCATTGACTTTATAAGGGCCCTCCCAATTAGGACCTAGAGTCCATACTCCTGGTTCTTGCGTGGAAGGGAGGATTTTCTTAAGGACCAAATCCCCAATGTTAAAGTGCCGACCTTTTACCCTTTTGTTGTAGTAGCGGGCAATTTTTTCCTGGTACCTGGCCATCACCACTTGGGAGTCACTCCGTTCTTACAGGAGGAAATCCAAGTCTGTCCTTTGTGCTTCTTCATTTACCGTCTTGTCATAATGGATTTGACGAAGAGAGGGCACCCCAATTTCAACTGGACATACCGCCTCTGATCCATACGCCATGGAGAAAGGCGTTTCCCCTGTGGCAGTGTGCGAGGTGGTCCGAAGTGCCCATAACACCTGTGGGAGTTCATCTACACATGCACCTTTCTTTGATTCCAACTTCCTCTTTATGGTATTCTTTATGGTTTTGTTCACGGCTTCCACCTGCCCATTTTCTTGTGGATGATGCGGAGACGAAAATAATTTTTTGATTCCCAAATCATCGCACAATTCATCAATACTTCTGCTTTGAACTGTTTTGCATTATCACTAACCAATAAGTGCGGTATTCCAAACCTGCATATAATATTCTTCCAGATGAACTTGGTAGTGTTGGCTTTAGTAATCCTCATCAGGGGCTCCGCCTCGACCCACTTGGTAAAGTAATCAATCGCTACTATTGCGAAACAGTTGTTACCAGTACCTCGTGGCATAGGACCAATAATATCAACTCTCCAATTTGCGAAAGGGCAGGGGCTAGTTACCACAGTCAATTTGTGATGCGGCCGATGCAGTATGGTTTCATGCCTCTGACATTTATCGCACTTGCGAACAAAGTTATGGGAATCCTTTCGCCTAGTTGGCCAAAAATATCCCTATTTGAGGGCTTTCCGAGCTAGTGATAATGCTCCAGTGTGGTTTCCACATATGCCCCCGAGAATCTCTTTCATTATGTACTGTCCTTCCTCCGCCCAAACACATCGCAGCAAAGGAGTGGTGTAGCTCCGTAAAGCAGATCGTCCAAGAGGACAAAATTTGCGGCATACCTTTGTAGTTTTCGAGCTGCTTCCGGCTCTTCTGGTAGGGTTTGATGCTTCAAGCATGCCAGTATAGGATTTATCCAAGAGCCTTCTTCTTCTATTGCCAAAATATCCGCTCCTTTTTTCGATGGAAGAGATCAGCAGATGCTCAATTGGCACCAAATTTTGGAGCTCGGCGTCCTTACTGCATGCTAGTTTAGACAAAGCATCTGCATTAGAATTCTCAGTTCTAGGAATATGAAGCAGTTCAATTTTTTCGAAGTGGCCAGCTAAGTCCTTTACTTTCTTCAAGTATGCAATCATGGCTGACTCTTTGGCAGAGAAGTGTCCGTCAAATTGGCTTACGAAAAGCTGAGAATCACTGCTCGCCACCACTGACTTAATTTTTAGAGCTTTTGCAAGCCTTAATCCAGCTAGGACCGCCTCATATTTTGCAACATTATTCGAGGCCTTAAAGCCAAAGAGAATCGCGCTATGCAGCTTGCGTCCCTCCGGGCTCACGAGCAGTATCCCTGCCCCGGATCTTCCTTCAGCTGAGGACCCATTAACGAACAATTTCCACTCAAGGCTATTATCCGTGTTATCAATCATCTCCACCTCGGCGGATGCGTGAACTCAAATATGAAATTTGCTAATGCTTGACCTTTTATAGCTGTCCGAGGCACATAATGCAGGTCATACTGGCTAATTTCTATCGCCCATTTCATTAACCTTCCTGATAAATCTGGTTTCTGTAATACCTATTTCATAGGGAAGTTCGTGAGAACATGGATGGAGTGCGACTGGAAGTAGGGGCGGAGTTTGCGAGCCGCAGTGACCAGTGCTAGAGCAAATTTTTCCATGTCTGGGGAATCGCGTCTCTGCATCCAGCATGACTTTGCTTACATAATACACCGGAAGCAGATTCCATTCTCCTCTTTGATCAAAACTGAGCTAACAGCCTCCTTTGACACGGCTAAATACAGGGAAAGCGGCTCGCCGACCTTTGGTTTAGATAATAGGGGGCCTGACCCAGGAATGATTTCAGGTCAGCAAAGGCTTGCTCACAATTCGGGGTCCATTGAAATTGTTTCCCTCCCTTCAAGACTTTCAAAAATGGTAAACATTTGTCAGTGGACTTAGAAACCAATCGAATTAAGGCCGTAATTCTTCCCGTTAAGCTTTGCACTTCTTTTGGGCTCCAAGGAGAGCGCATGTCTAGTAAAGCTTTGATTTTATCCGGATTGGCTTTAATCCCTATCTTGTTCACCATGAATCCAAGAAACTTTCCAGACGCTACCCCAAAAGCGCATTTCTCGGGGTTGAGCTTCATCCAATTTTTCCTCAAAATGTCAAAGGCCTCTGATAAATGGCGGACATGCTCTGTGGTGAACATACTTTTGACTAGCATATCTTCGACATATACTTCCATTGTGCTTCTCAACTGTTCTGAAAACATACGATTTACCAACCTTTGGTAGGTGGTCCCGGCATTTTTTAAACCAAACGGCATGACTTTATAACAATAGAGCCCCCTATCCGTGATGAACAAGGTGTGCTCCTCATCCGACTCATGCATGGGGATTTGGTTGTACCCAGAGTATGCATCCATAAAACTCAGCATCTCATATCTTGCTGTAGAATCGACTAATTGAACAATTCGAACCAGAGGAAAACTGTCTTTAGGAGATTCCTATTTTAAATTCGAAAAATCAATACGTACTCTCAATTTCCCATTCTGCTTCAGAACCAAAATAGGGTTTGACACCCACTTCGGATACCGGGACTCTCTGATGAAGCCATTTTTCAATAGCTTCATCACCTCTTCTTTCAAGGCCTCATATTTATCAGAACTCATCGGCCTCCTCTTCTGCCTGTGCCCAGGGCTTCTTGGGTTAAGTTGGAGTTGTGACAAGTCACTTTAGGATCAATTCCGATCATGTCATCATGTTTCCATGTGAATACATCGAGATTTTCAAGTAAGAAGCTTTTCAACTGATCTTTGCATTCAGCTGGCGAATCTAATCCAATCTGCAACTCCTTGATTAGATCAAGTGGATCAACACTAAAGTATTCCAGCATTTCGGATGGGGTAGAGCAACTGTCTCCGGTCATTCTTGGGTCCAGATCTGATAGATCCTCTTCCGGCGTCATTGTGACATCTTCACTTTCTGACCAGTCTTTCAGGGTCTGGAGCAGCCTCGACCATTGCCACATCACTAATCATGTTTAAGCTCTGGTTTTGAAATTTTCGAATAGCGTTTGTATATCAGGCCTGTGATTCAATTTGGCTCCCCCTGACAGTTGCTATACCATGCTCCGTGGGGAATTTCATGCAAATATACTTCGTATGAGTTGCAGCCCCCAAGTCAATGAGACCTGACTTCCCAATTGAGCCGTGATAGGAGGAAATCTTGTCCACAATTAAGAACTCCATGGGTATTCTAGAGAGAGTGGGAGCTTGCCCTACTTCCGTCATAAGTGTTATGGACCCTCTGGGGTTATGTTGTCTCTAGTGAATCCATATATTAGATCTGAGACCGGAATAAGTGGTGTATTAATCCCCATCTTATCAAAAGTTACTCCATAAATCACGTTTATCGATGCACCATCATCCACCAACATCCGTGACAATCCATTCCAAGCCACCACTACCCGGATAACCAACGCGTCATAATGCGGGAAATGTACCCCAATAGCGTCATCCTGGGTAAATGTGATAGATTCTGCTCGGGACATCCCTGGAGGATGTGAATGGATGTGATAATTCACGTTAGCGGGCTGCTTGGCCTCTCTGATATACCGTTTCTGGGAGTTATTGGTGCTTCCACCTGGATGGGGGCCTCCCAATATCTTGTCAATCTCGCGAATCGATGGATCATTTGTAGGAATAGGTGGTTCTCTTGTATTTTTAGCATGTGCCGGAGAGTTATTCCGATCCTTTCCCTTGTCTCTTTGACGACCGTCAATCCTTTCTTTCGTTGGATTTTTTCATGGAGCTCACCTATCAGCTCGATTGAACTTTTGGTTACTTGGCCTTTGCGTTTTTCCTTTGTCAGGGGAGAAATCACCCCCCTTCTTCCATGTGCCTTTTGGTCCGCCAACATGTGGATTTCCCTACAATCCTCCGTTGCGTGGCCATAATACCTTTGGTACACACAGTAGGCCCCAATCATATACTGTTTTCCACTTCGGCTACCTTCCATTCTTCCATGGGTCGTGAGAGGATTTGGGGCAGGAGCATTGGAGTGCAAATTGGGGATAGCCTCCGTGATCTCCGCCGCATAACTGGATCCAGTTCCCGGAAATGGACGTGGCACACCACCTCGGTTACTGCCGAACCTATCCTTATTACCCACTTTCCTCTGGTTCGCTTAATTGGGGTACCCAATATTGTATCTCCCTTGAGGATGGTTATCTCTGGCCCTAGACATCTCTTCTGAGACGATCTCCTCCTTCATCAGATCCACAAGGGCATTGTAATCCATTGGCTTTCTGCTTTGGACATCACTCCAAAACATGCTTGTCATGTCTAGGCCTCCTTTTAATGTGGAAAACATCTCCGCCTCGGTGATGTTTTCACAAATGTGCATTTCTTCTGTAAACCGAGCTAAGTAGCTCTTCAAAGACTCCTCCCTTCCTTGTCTTAAATCCTGAAGGCATTGGAGTGGGAGCTAGCCGGGCCTGGAGGAAACAAAACCATTTTTGAAGGCTGCCTTCAAATCTCTCCAACTGTGGATGCTACTAGGAGGGAGTTTTTTATACCACCGTATTGTAATTCCCTCAAGTGTTAAAGCGAAGGCTTTGCACTTCAGTACCAGAGTGGCTCCGACTATTTCCATGCTGGCGCAATAATTCAATAGGTGATCATCAGGGTCACCTCTGCCAGAGTACTTTGTTATTTCTGACATTTCAAAGTCGTGGGGCACCAGGTACTTTCGGATGCCCCCCGTAAAGGGGCTTATTTCCCCTTCATCATCCAGTTCATATGACGGAAATTCACTGTTCTCACAATGCTCAGAATTCATTGCGTCATGATATTGGTCATAGGGCGGCTGAAGGTAATCCTGCCCCTGTGGTGGCAAAACTCGACCATAGTTTGGCCTCTAAAAGGTCGAAAGGCCTCCTTGAGTTAGGGTCCGAGCTGCTTCCGTTCTTCTCTCTCGCCTATTTCTAGGCTCATGCGTGAGGCTCAATTCTCCCGCCCCTGCGTCGTATCTATCTTTAGGCATTTGGCTCCGCGAAAGGGCTTCAGCCCGTCCCTCCCTCCTATTTCTAGGCGTTCATCGCAGCAGTTTGCTCTATTTACTGTTTTTGCATTTCCAACATCTGGGCCGCCATGCGTGTCATGTCTCGCAGCATGCGACGATTTCGATGCCGGCGTGGAGAGTTAGGTTGAGCCACCTCCTCAATTACGTCCTCAAGAGGTCTCTGAGGGCCCTCCTCCTCATCGTGTTGTTCACCTCTGTTTCTTCGAGGGTTGACATCGTTATCACTTTCATTCATGTCTATAGCAATTCGTGAACTTGTATTTTTAGGTTTTGAGCCCCTTTCAAGGTTATCAAACATATGTTTCAAAGTTTTTAGCCCTTTTTCAAGGTTAACAAACTTATGTTTCAAAGTCTTAAGCCTTTTTCAAGGTTAAAAAACTTATGTTTCAAAGTTTTAAGCCTTTTATAGGGGGTTCTTCACCTTTTTCAAGGTTTTGTGTTGCTTTTTACCACGTGATTTCGTGGTTAGAAGTGTGGTTTCCCATAGACGGCGCCAAAATGTTTAACACAAAATCCGGCTGGACCTTGGACCAACACGTCTCAGCTCCTTCCTCTTGAACACGTGGATCTCCTGCGCACTATGACAAACAATCAGTTTGCAAAGGGGGTCGAGGTTGCTCCCGTTTGCACTCCGATGTCAAAGTCAGTACTCATTTCAAGTGAATATATATATTGGGTGCAGGAAATATAAATGTGTAAAAGAGAGAAAATGGATGAGATTTTATATATTGAGTTTGAGTATTGAATTACCAACCCCCTCTTTGAGGCGAGAGTGTTCTATTTATATGAGAAGTTTTGGTCTTAAGATGATGACATGTGGTAGACTTTACACGTGTATTTACCCTAACTATTGGAGAGGTGGAACAACTTCTTTGAAGTAATCATGTGCTACATTTGGTTGGGGATGGGCACCTGTCACATCTTCTATAAAGACAACGTCTTATCAAGCTACAATCAACTGGGGAAAGGCATTTGTTACTGACACCATCTGTTGTCTCATCATCTACCCGAAGTGTTGTTATGGGGCACATCGGCTTGTTATAAACAAGTTCGGATAATAAAGGTTCGTGTAATTTTCCACCACGGCAGCCGGCCCAGAGGGATGCCTTAAGTTTTGGTCATGGGCTTAGGCCCGTTGGGCCCTTACTGGTGATTCATTGAGCTCCTTTTTGGACACGGTCTCAACACTATACTTAGGGTATTTTAAAATTGGAATCATCGGGTCCTTGTAATTATTGGAACAAAACCCAAACTCGAACCTTCAGTTTCGATTCGAGTTCGGTTATACCCATAAAATTTTCTTTATATTCATACTAAATCAATATTTTCATATAAGTCTTTTCGATACGTACATTGAACACGTTACTACTCGACAATATTTGTGCTAGGGAGAAGATTAAACTAAGAATTCAATTACTTGACTCAATAGTAGAGACTAATTATATTTTAAATAGAGAACAATGAACTGGAGATAACAGAAAAGGTACACTACATTTCAAATTATGAATATATCAAATTTAAGTGTAATGCATTATAAAAAAGTTTAAAAAAAATACTTAAGTTCGTAAATAATGCAAGGAAATAAAAGTTTGAATTATAAAAAATGAAAACTTTAATTCATCAACTTAAATTACAATACAATCTTGAACTTTTGATTCATAGAAAACTCAAATTGTAAATATTATTAAACTAACCCATGAAATGCAACATTCTAATGTGAGACGAGAGGTAAAAGAGTAGGAGCAAGTCTTGATTTTTTAGTGTTCAGTATAGAGTTTTAGAAAAATCACTACCTAAATTAGATTTTTAAGTTATATATTTTTTTGCTCAATGTATAAATTGTGAAAAATAAAAAATATATAAAAATTGGTTCCATTCGAGTACCAATGGTTCTGTTTCAAGAACCAAGAACTTACCCAGAACCAATTGATTTTCCGTTTTCAGTTCCGGTTCCTAATATTTTTTTTTTTTGGAACCGAACCAAACCTCCGGTTTCGGATCGGTTTCAGTTCGGGAGGTTCGGTTCCGATTAAAATGTCAAGGCCTACTTTCATGATCCAGGTTGATATATAATGGTCTCTGCAAGAGATTAAAAAATGAATTTTTGACTCTTTTTCACAAGTAGCAACTACTGTTGATAAAAAATATATAATATTTTATTATAAAAACTATCAAAATCTGATAGAGATTAACCAAAAATTCGTTACCAGACAATACATATTGAAGAGTAGAAAAGTTGATATTACCTATAATACAGTTGCCTACTCCCTAATGACAATATATGGTCACGTCTCTCTCTTATTTTTTTTAACTATTTTTTTTTTCACAGAATCATATTTATTTAAAATTCTATAATTCTTTAAGGAAATTAATGGGTATGCGGGTAGGGTATGAATTTTGTAGTAAAATTCACACTCTACTCATACCGATGTCGGGTTTTAACATTTACCTTCATGCCCGACCCACAAACTCATTTAGTCGGGTAATCCCCGCTCATTTATGTCCGGTCTCCAACGGATATCGGGTCCGTGGGTATTACTGTTATTCCTACTGGAGAAGAACGCTTTTATCGATAATGAAAGAAACTCACTCATACAATTTTCTCTTATCCTCACAACTTCTTCCCACACAAAATTAGAAAGAATAATGTACGCAGTATTTCCACTCGTACCGTTTTCTTCCAATTATCATGCATAACTTTTCCCATTCGATAATGAATTCACCACGACATTCAATTCTCAATTACTGCCCGCGTATAAACCATCTCGAGAACACTAAACATAACATGCATCATGCACCATGCACCCCCAACAGTTTCTTTGAATTATCTATCTTGTGCCAACACCACCTTGGTAAATGAATTGCATTCTCTACTAATGTGTACTCCATCATAACACTCAACGCATGTTAACAAAACATCATTCATCAACAAACGCAACTTCTTTTTCCCTCTTCTTTTTCTCTTCTTACTTGTCCTCTCTCTCTCTCTCTCTCTCGTCAATTTTTTGGCTACCTTACCCTCTCGCATGGCTGGACACATATATAAGAATAAATTATGCCAAAAACATGGTCTAATTACAATTAGATTCTCTTATTATTTTATTCCCTTTTCAATTGATATTATATATACAAAGAAAATAATCTCAAACTAATTTTATCACTTTTTCTTTTCTTGTCAAACAAGAACTCTTTATTCTATAATATTTTGGGTCAAAAACCCAACAATTGCCGCGCCAAGTCTTTTTCAATATTTCTGCTACAAACATACAAGTTCTTTTTTTTTTTTAATTATTAAAAACAACTCGAGAAATAATTTTTTTGGATCAACTGAAAGTAAAGCTATGGTTGTTGCAATTAGGGTTGTAAAATGCGACAACGAGAGCCCTAATCGGGTTGTATATAACTTCCTTGAGAGAACTCAATTACATTAATATCCGGAGAATATTTAAGTACAATACTCGACTACATTCTAAAGATACACAATTCTGAGTCTTCATATATCCAATTAAGGATCAATTATTTTAATACTCGACTACATTCTAAAGATACACAATTCTGAGTCTTCATATATCCAATTAAGGATCAATTATTTTCGTCACTGTTAACTGATATAGCTTTCATTTAGTATAGAGAACATGAACTTGAGATCACTGAGACAGAAATTAATAAATAAATACTAAAAAAATTGTATATCAATCACCACACAATGCCACTGCTATGGTATATAATGTTAAAGAACCAGGAAAAATGTTACGGAGAAATTTAAAGAAACATTTTCTTTTCTGCCTCAAGAACAAGGGATTGAAACCAAATTAAGTTTGGAAAAGATGGCAAAACAAGAAAGTTAAATTCAGAATCAGCTTCAAAATCAATTAATGTCAGCTGTAGAGAGCAGTCACCAACGATGGCAATATATTAGTTGGGAATTGTGTAATTCCCGTTCCGTTCCAAGGAAACAACAGAATACACCGGCACCTTGGGATTCCTTCAAGCTCTAGCAAATGGCATAAAACTACTTTTGAAAGATAATCCTTTTTCCATCTAAAAGGATACATGTATTTATATAATTCATCAAATATGAAATAGTCCAATTTGAAGAGGATGTATGTAATTTGATCTATAAATTCGTAAATTTATATCGATAAAAAAGGGAAATATTAAGAATAAGATAGTAAAATTAGTTTATAAAAAACCTTAAAATGAATATTGGAACCACAAAAGAATGAAAAATCTTAAGAATAAGGTCGTGTCTTTCTAGGCACAATTTTTTTTTTTTTTTTTGAAGATAAAATATAAATAAATAAAAAAAATTATCATTTATTTATAACTTAAAAATTTTACGCATATGATGACAGAGAACAAATTAACAAAAGTCACACCTTAAAACCCTACCCATAACCTACTTGTAAAATTTATGAGGCGTTTGATGAAGAAATTGATTAACCCTATAAAGGCATTTGAATTTGATTAGGGCAGCAAATCTCCTTTAAGATTAGCTGGTGATCAGCTCTAAATTTCAGAGATTGTCCCCAATCATCATTCAAGAAAAGAAGTACAGAAGCATAATTTAAAAATTTCGAACTTCCAAAATCGAAAACCAGTTGAGAAAGATAAAATAAAATTAAAGATTATTTCTCCTGCTGCTCTTCGGATGATTTAAGAAGCTCTTCCAACACGCTATCATCAAGATACTCCAGCTCAATTTTCTCTTGTCCTCTCGTCGAAGGACCTGAAGTCGACGAGGATGATGACGACGAAGAAAATGAGGGGTTTTGAAGGGGAGGGGTATTTGAGAGTTGAGGGAAGTACTCGTTAGGGAAATTCAAGATTGCAAGATAACCCCTTAATCTATATGCAGCTCGGTCATAAGCCCTTGCCGCATCTTCAGCCGTATCAAATGTTCCGAGCCACAAGCGAGCTCCGTGCCTAGTGGAATCCCGTATCTCCGCCGCGTACTTCCCCCAAGGCCGTCTTCGAACGCCACGGTATCGAACTTCGTCCTCCTCCTTCTCTTCACGTTCTTGCGTGGTGCCCTTGTCTCGAGAAGTCCCTTCCATTTTTCTTGATGATAAAAAGTTTTTTATTATTCTGTTTTTGAGGCAATTATATATCATTGCGTGTACTATATATATATATATATATAGAGGAAGTACATAAATATTTGCGGATCAAGCATTTCGTTTCGAAAACGTTTTGGAAGCTCTTGAAAATTCTACAGAAACTCGAAAAAGTTTTCAAATTTTTTAATTAATTTTAGAAACTCTATGGAAACTTTCGATAACTTTTATGAACTTCTTTAAAACTTTTAAAAGTCTTTACAGAAGAAAATTTACAAACTTCACTAAAAAATAATGTTGATAGTGAGAATGTATTTGAGTAAATTTGGTTGTAGTATTTTTATTATTATTTGATTGTAGTATTCATAGGGTTTGATACAAACCACATTTTTCATGGAAAATAGAAAATAGTTACCTACTTTTCACTTTTTATGTGTTAGATAACAATTTTTTTCATGGAATTGATTTTCCATCTTTCCTTAATTAATTTCTCACATTTTCCTTATTTTTGTTGAATTAATTTTTCACCTCTTTGGTGGTTCCACCTTATATGGAAAATCATTTTCGCCTCATTTTGTCATTATTGTTGTTGTTGTTAATTGACTTATTTTTCTAGAAATTAACATTATTATTATTAAGTACAAACGTGTTAAAAATTAAAAATAAATATAATAATTTTGATTAAAATAGGAAAATTTTGTTTTATTTTCTATAGAAAATAATTTCAATCAAACAATAAATTTTGAAAAATTCTCCACTTTTTATAGCTAAAAATTTAAATTAATCAAACACATTCAATTTTCAATTCCTAGAAAAACAAGTCCGCAGTAATTTAATTCCCTAGAATTCGTTTTTTTCCACCTAAATTCCATTATCACAATTAAATGGACCCTTAGATGAACCAGAGATGGAGGCCATGTTATTTAATGATCATGTTGATAATGCTATAGATGTTTATAGCGGTGATAATGTAAAAGATATTTATAGCGATGATGTATTGAGTAAAAATTCGATTGTATTATTTTTTTTTTATTTGATTGCAGTATTTTTATTATTAAAATTATATTAAGCCCCTGTTTGGTATTGATTAAAAATCAGATTTTTAGGAGATTTTGATAAAAAATGATAAGATGTGTGGTAGAAAAATTGTGAATCTTTTAAGATGTGTGGTTCAAATTAATTATTGATTTTGACTTGAACTTTTAATCCAAACCAAACGAGAGCTAATGATTTTTTTGAAGTTAAATATTTCATTTTAATAAATAAATAAATAATTTTAATATAGCGTTTCCCTAGCCTTTTGTTTCCAACATTTTTCAAAAAATCACATTTTCGATTTCCTTTTTTGTTTCCCGTTTTCATTTCAGTTTTCGTGCTGCCTAGTATATCCTAATCCTAAAAACAATAAAAGAGCCAAAAGAAATTACTATTCATTTCCCTATTCATCTACTATTCATCTAATTATTCATATACCTGAGCCCTATACATTTGGAGTTTAGCATGTTCAAAAAGTTAGTTAGTTCTCACTCTAAATCCTAAAAACAATAAAAGAGCCTAAAGAAATCAATATTCATTTCCCTATGCATCTACTATTCATCCAAACATAATTTATCATTTCTACCTTTCTAAAGTGCACCAAAAAATTGTGAATTTCCATTTTTCTTTCACTGCTTGGGATCGAGAAATCGTTTTCTCAATAAACAGCTGTAAATTTTCATCTAAAAACAATAACAGGGCCTAAGAGAATCACTTCATTTCCATGTTTATTTGCTATTCATCCAACTATTCATATACCTAAGCCATATATTTGGACTTTGACATGTTCAACAAATTGGGTTATTTCTCACTCTAAAATATAAAAAATCTTACATAATTCTCATATATACCTCTTTTCCTAATCCATATAAATCTTCTTCTAAAATTCTTGTGTGCACAGATTTGGTGATAAATGGAGTAGGAGATGTTCGTATGACTTGGTTCAATTAATGCGGTGGTCCAGCTGAAAATGTATAATTCCTCCTGATTCATATGGCTTCTTTTTATAAGATTTAAGTATTTTTTTCAAAAAAATCCATACACCGTACATGCAATATTGTTCTTCACTCTATCATCTTTTATCTTGCAAGAAGGAATTGTGTTAGTATTTACATTCTGGAATGTGCCCTTCAATTTTAGGTATGGATCCCACCCAATAATGTGTCTATATACAAAGAGTTATGATAATTAAATTTTTTAAAGTGTGCTCTTATGTTGAAGCTCTTGTAATGTACTTTTTTCCTTTCTCTTATAGCTACAGCCCATAGCCTATATGATAACAAAAAGATTCACCTAGGTAGTGGTCACAAAATTTCAACTTTTTTTTTCATCTTCAATCAGTTGATAATTTTTGCAAGCATATATTTAGCTTCCAATAGGCCTACAATTTAAAATACAAGCCAAATTAATTTTTCCCTTAATCATACACAATTTATACTTCTCTACGTGCATAGCACGTACCCCACTAGTAAATATATAGGTTGATGGTTGGTTGCATATGTACAGGGACGAACAGGCCTAGTGGGGGTGTAGGCCCCCACTGAAAAAAAAAAAAAAATTGAGTCCAACATACTATGGCGGCCCACGTGAATTAATTTGACCCAAAAATTTTAACAGTCAAATTCCAAAACCCAAAGGACAACACAAGGATTTAAGACATTCAAAAATCAAACTCAATTACCATTTCATTTTCACTTCACGTTTCTTGCTTCCAGTCGCTCCCGCTCCTCTCTCCGTGTCCCTTCGTCCAGTTGGCGGTTCTGCGTCAGTCGCCACCGCAGTCCCTGCAGATCCAGATCAGAGGCAGACAGTGGAATTCTTTGCAACTTCAATTTTCCTGGTAAGTTTTATATTTTAACTAATTGCTATCAGTTTATTAGGTTTTGTGTTGTTAATATTGTGTCATGTTGTCTGTTTGCAGCTTCTTCGTCCATTTTTTTTTTTTTTTTTAGATTTTTTATCCAGGTTATAGGCAGTGAGATAGAGTTGTAGTTTTTGGTTTATTAGATGAAATTTAAGGTAAATTATCTGATTAGGTGATTTAAATTAAAAATTGGGTTCAAATTTGTGAATTGGATTCCATTATTATTAATACTTTGTCTCGGGTTAGTGGTTACTGGCTTAGTTACACTGGTTAGTTAACTTGGTTTAGTTTTTGATTTATTACTTCGTCGTTTCAATTATTTTGGTTCAAAAAAATTTTTGGGGCCTCCCCCTCCCACCATTTGAAAATTTTGGCTTCTACTAGCTCAAAATTCTTACTCCTTCCGTGCATATGTAGATATTATACTACAAGAAATCAGACCAACAGCAACGACAGAAGTCGTTGCTGAAAGCATAAAAATCGTCGCTATAGATCAATAGCGACGACATTGTCGTCGCTTTAGGCCCATAGCTGAAAGTCAATAGCGACGACACTGTCGTCTCTATTTCTTCGGAGGCTATTGCGACGACAATTAGTGACAACATAGTTGTCTCTAATAATGAAAAATATTTTATTAGTAATTTATTAATTTAACTTGACTCGATCTGACCCATTTTGAACCCAGCCCGAATTTGAACCCGACCCGAAACTCGAGTATTTATTTTTAATTCATATGATGATAGTGCTGGCTTGGAAACTTGAACTCTTGATCAAGTAGTTGGGTTAGTGATGTTCCAGCCATTGTGGCAAATAAATTCTTGTGTCTTGTTTTGTTTTAAATAATATATAATAGTTAATTTTAATGAATCACATTTTAATAATTATAGTATATAAATATTTGTTCCAACGCATTGACTTTAATATTATTTTTATAAATATCGAAATGGAAAAAAAAATCGAACCTATAGAGACGACATAGTCGTCGCAATAGTGTATGTTTTTGCAACGAGTCCAGCTGTCGTTGCAAAACAAGAGGAACGACAGGAAATGTCGTCGCAATAGGATCTCTATTGCGACGGCATATTTTTGTCATCGCAATTTTTTTGCGACGACAAAGAATATCGTCGCTAATGACTGACCCTATTGCGATGACAAATTATGTCGTCGCTATAGGGTCGGGTATTTGAGACGACAAAAATGTCGTCCCAATAGCTTTGGTATTAGCAAGGACTTTTCTTGTCGTTGCTAATTTTCGTCGTTATTGGTCACATTCAAATATGTAAAAGAAATTGAATTGTTCGACTACATCGAATGTGACAAATTCATATCACAACATTTTAAAAGACCTAAAACTATTTTGTTTCCTAAACGGCTATTCGTACGTTGTATGTGTGAAAATCTTACTTCTGGGTAGGGATGTCAACGAGCCGAAGATCAAGGCTCGAACTTGGCTCGAGCTTTTTTTGGCCCGAGCCGAGCTAAAGCTCGTCCCTAAAACTATGGCTCGACTCGAGCTTTAGCTCGAGCCTTTTCCGAGCCAAGCCAAGCCGAGCCAAGTCCCGAGCTTTTACTTTTTTTTCTTATTTTTATAGAAAAAATTCATAAAATTTTTATTGAAAATGTGTATATATAGCAAGTTGAGCCGAACTCATGGTTGAAATTCATTGTTCAAGCTCCCTCGAGCTTTTTTAGAGGGCTTTTTTTGGCTCAAGCTGAGCCGAGCCAAAGCCCGTCTCTCAAAACAAAGCTCGGCTCGAGCTTTGTCTCGAAATCTTGAGTCGCAAGCCGAGTTTAGCCCGAGCTTTTTTCGAGCCGAGCCCGAGCCGATGAGCCGTTTTGCCATCCCTACTTCTGGGTTTGTAAAAATTCACTCCAAAAAACACCTGAATACACTAGCTAGTTGACCATTTATTGAAGCTTGATTTCGGGTAATTATTTAAGAATAAAGTATGTTTCACACTTTATATTCTTGTCTCAATTGATGGATTTTTTTTCTTTACAGATATACAGAAAGCTAAGGAAAGTACCAGTAGAATTAAAGTACAATTTGAAAAAAATAAAAGAATTTTATGAACCCCTCATCTTCAGATCCTTCAACTTCAAACTCAAACGAAATAGATATTGAAAAAAGTTTTCCAAAAGTTTTATCAGACTTTGAATATTTGCTTTTAGAAATAAAAAGACAAATAAGGTTTACAGACAGAAGTTTAGAACACGATTATAAAATACTTAATCTTGTAATCAAACTAAGAACCCCTCATCAAAATCTTTATCATTTCAGACAAAATTTAATTAGTGAAAATAAAAGAATTTGGGACTTACATAAAAGAGTAGAAGAACTTGAATAGATTTTAAGAACTAAGATCATAAAAACAGATAGTCAATATTATCCTTTCTATTTGGAGCAATATAGAATAGTTACATGATATTATAAACAAGACTGTGAAAACCTTTTAGATCAGTAAAAATTCCGCACCTAAGCCGACCTCTGCAATCAACTTTAAGATAGACCCCTTTACGCCAGTGGTTGAATTTATCTTTTAGGTCTACCCCCCCTCATTTGGTATCAGAGCCATAGATAATAAGAAAAACTTAGAATATTTAGATCTAGAACTTAGTAGTAATAATAGGAAAACAAAGACAGTAGATAACAACATAATTAACTGTAATTTAGAAATAAAACATAAATTACATAGTTTGTTTTGTCATGTTTTATGATATGCATAGTATGTAATGAATTATAATTCATCAGATAATTTACAACATATAAACAACTGAAATTGAAACATGAATACAAAAATATAAAACTGAAATAAAGATAATTTTTGGAGATTTATTAAAACATCTTAAAGATAATACAACTAAGGATTTCCCTTTCGGGAAGTCCCCTAAAGGATTTAAATAAAACTTGGATAAGGAGGTTTCAAAGGATTTAAGTAAGGAATACACAGGCTGTAAACTCTTGCTTTTATCAAATGAAAACGTCTTCCTTATATAGAGAAATTTTAGGGAGCAAGTTTACAAAAAAGTCTCTAAAGGAATCTGGAAAAGTAGAGCCTATCCTAAAAAGTCTTCACGCTTCTTTCTTTTGTCTATTCTTCTTTTACAGCTGTCTATCCTTTTATGACACGCGTTTCACAAGGAAACTTCTGGTAAAAAAGGATTGTCCAATCTTGGTTCACGGCATCTTTCTTTATTAAAGTTTTTTGTCTTCTTGTGTCGGCAACATCTTCTGTCTTTCTACGTGTTCAGATTATGTTCGACAATGGAGGAAAATGACATCACACTGTCTGAATTATTATATCCGTCTCTTTCATGTTCTTTAAAGTCATCACTGTTGCATTGGCTAGAATTATCTGATTCTGGTAAATTTTCTTTTTGAGGGCATTCTTGAATCTCTTTTTATTTTGTTATTTTGTCTTTTGGGAAAATTCTTTCAAAAACTTTGTTAATTACTTCATCCATTTTTTCTTTTATATCTTTTTCTTTCTTTTTCTTAATAGTTAGTTTCTTTTTTCTTCTTGATGGTTCTTCACTGCTTCCTGTGGATTTCTGAAACAAGTATCTCGTTAATTAGGCCAAACGCTCTGTCACAAAAACCTTAGTTGAATACGTATGTAAAACTGGATTTTCCAACAAAATCTAACCTGAACAAAGTACATAAAATGAATCTATATTAGAAATCATGAATGTACTCTCTCTCTCTCTCTCTCTCTCTCTCTCTCTCTCTCTCTCTCTCTCTCTCTCTCTCTCTCTCTCTCTCTCTCTCTCTCTCTCTCTCTCTCTCTCTCTCTCTCTCTCTCTCTCTCTATATATATATATATATATATATATATATATATATATATATTAGAAAACAGATTATACGTTTTACGGTGTCAAGAAGTGACGTGTATGATCAACCCCGAAGATTGAACACAAAGGTTAATTTTCTCTTAATCTTCTATCTATTCAACCGGGTACAACATCAAAGTTAGGCCAGTTGTGATGAACAAAATGACTTGTGATGAACAAAGTGAGGTGTATGGTTAAAGATTCTCGCTCACCATTGTTTACATTTCAACAAAATGAACCAATTAAATATTGACACGTCACCATTTATAAACAAGTTTTTACAGAACATAGGCTTAAATCACGTAGGCTAGGACCACGTACAACGAGAATTTACCTTCAAATTACATATTTTCCTGAAGAATTGAATTGTTAAGAGCTTCCACATTGAACTAGCCAAATTTAGCTAGTCAAACATGCAAAATATTAGATATTAAATGACACATATACATGTTTGGATAATTGCTAGCCGCTGCTATGTAAGGTTTCTTTTAATGTAAAGTTATAGGCATTTGAAGTAGTTGTCTAATGTAGTTTGATAATTGAAAATTGTATTGATTGGAAACAATTTTGAAGGTTTGGTTTTATATGCCCCCTCCATGGTTGTAATTTCATTTGTTATTAATAAATTGTACATTAAGATCCCGTTTGTTCATGGGGAAAAAATGCAAAAGGAGGAAATTTTCACAATTTCGTGGGACCCAGAACCTGAAAAACAACAAAATAATTGAAAACCCCGACTAATGAAAAGTACAAGTCGGAGAGTGCAAACAATTTTCATTCAATGACGAGTCTAACCTCCAGTTTAATTTTTTGGATAAAGACAAGTTTGTAATTATTTCAAAAAACAAGGGCATATATGTAATTTTCCACTCTCTAATCCGTTGAAAGAGTTGATTGCTTTTATCATGACATTGAATAGTTCGAATATTTAATTCAGTGGGGTCCAATAATGGACAATATTTTCACCAAATTCACATTTTCATCCGGAGCAAACAGGCTGTAAGCCTGAATTTTCAAGCTAGGGTTCTTCAAAAAAATTTAAAAAAAAATGTTAAAGTAAACTATTTATTATTGTCATAATGAATGTGTTAGTTTCTAGTTATTCAAAGAATATGATAAATATCTATATTTAAAATAGCAATATATATATATATATATACACGATGCTCATTTTGAAGATCTTTTTAAACATGTAATATGAAATCAACAAAAAAAGATTATCGATGTTAAAGATTTAAGAAAGAAGAAAAAAATGGAATAAAATAATGATGGGTGAGTTTGGGGGTGGATAGTTGTTATTAGACTTTGGGAGAATATTCTCAATACAAAATTGCCATGTAATCAGTTAAAGTGTTAGCTAATTTTTTTTTTAAAAAAAAAGGAAAGTTAACTTGTGTCTAAATTTTTTTTCTTAACTTGTATTTTAACATATTCATTATAGATATTATTTTAACTCTTGTTAATTTATTCTACTAATATGTACTTTAATATATTCAATTCTACGTAGTCGTCTTTAGAAGTCAAAAAGAAAGAATATTTTAAAAAAAAAAGTGGTGTCACCCTATAGGTCACAAATTGTATTCATGGAATATTATATTATTAGATATCAGTGATGATAAAGCTAGCAACCCCTAAATAGCATTACTCTTTCTCAAGTAATATTTTTTGAATTAATTTTTTTAAATAATATTCTTTTACATATTTAAAAAGAATATATCTATCTCTTTTGCAAAAAATATATAACTCCTCTAAAATTTAATTGTCAACAACGTGTTATTGCTTAGTTGGGCCTGAATTGATAATAATCATCTTAGTTTATTTTCTAATGGGAAAAATACATAAATCAGGTCATTGCAATATACTATTTCATTTTTAAGAAATTAGTTTCAAACATTCAAGCCTGTGACTGGCGGCTGGGAAGTCCTCGTTTTTTTGATTTTTTTGTGTTTTCGAAGTAAAATTTGTGGTTAAAAAATAGTTTTGAAAAATGTGTATGGTTAAAAAGTGGATTGAAAAAATATGTTGATTATAATAGGTGTTATAACACCTTTTGCCGAACACAATACAAAAAAAGGCCATAATTGATATATATATATATTAGATTTCAATATTTATGCAAATATATTTCCTCCTTAAATCAAGGATTCGGTTACAACCTTCCATTCCAAACAAGTCTATCCATTTTAAATGACTGTGATAATCTAATAAGAGAAAAGCAATAGATGTTAGAAAATTTATTACAGATAATAATTTATCTATAATCTAAATAATCATCATGTTGGAATTATCAAGAATTAAATAACTGAAGCGGAAGCGTACCTTAATCAAACGTGATTCACGATAAACGATTACGGTGTTTGGATCTTCTAAATCAATACTTAGTCCTTATTATCTCTCTGATGATGGGACGTCAGACAAGATGAACAGTACGTAGGATTCAGGGACCATAACCGACTTTATATACTGAATTGTCAATTAACCTAATCCGGCCCATCATGAATTAGGTAATGGCCTGGTATCTACACATAAAAGCTCATACATTAATTAGATGCATTAAAGTCCAATATACTAAATCCTTATTAGATCACTTTAAATGGGCTTAACCAAAATCGATATCCTTTTATTCAATACACAATAATTCACATATAAGCCCACACGATTGATTAAAATCCTTACAATAGAGAATTCGATTACTAACTTCATCAACTACAAGGAAAATTCCATCTTCAGGAGATGAATTTGATTTTCCCTCCTCGCGTGTGCAAACTTCATCAGGTACGAGGGTGCTTCTTTTTGGAGAATCAGATGTGGACATTTTCCAGTAGCCACACTAGCAAGTAGATTCATTCCCTTATCATCCTCAAGTGACACAGATGAATTTACTTTAGAATATTTATAACTCTCAATCCACCACCACCACAACGAACTATTGCATGTGACCTGAGGAACTTAATGTGTGACCTAAGGGACGAACGTGTGACCTGAGACTTGTATGTATGTAACCTAAGACTTTGAACATGTGACCAAAGACAATCGTCAATATGTGAACTAGGACAATCGCCAAAATCACACCATCAACACAACACACCACACCACACCACACCACGCCAACTTATGACAATCGTCATTGTGTGACCTCATAAATTGAACATGTGACTTGTGACTTACGATGAATGTGACCTGAGACCACACATGTGACTGAAACTTTGAACATGTGAACTGAGAAACACTGTCACGATCGATTCCCACCAACACCATTTACTCCAACATCTCAATAGTACCACCACTAACCAATACCAATTACAAACTCCAAATTTGGAAATCACAACTAGATATTGCTTCCACATTCTGTAACTTATTTCTTATATAAATATCTCAACAAAATTCTGTGAAGTAACCATGAATTTGGAGTTGATTTTTTGCCATGGATAAACCTACTGTCTTGGACAAAAAGAAGAGCGAGAAGCAAATTTCTGTCCATCCAATTTCCATAAAAAAAATTAGGGAATGTGAACTTAGTCATGCCTCTTCTAATGCCACCAACCAAAAGTAAATTCTGGAGCTACAGCCTCCCAAATTCGTCTTCTTCATCGCCTTGATTTATCCCCAAGAAGAAAACTCAGAAGAATCAAGGCTAAGTATATGCTCTTTATGTTACACCAGATCTGATTGTTGATGATGGAGGAGATGCCACACTCTCGAATCTTGATCCACGAAGGGTATTTCAGTTCACCCGCAGTTCACGAAGCCTCAAAATCTTCGGTGCCAACAGTGGTCGGAGAAGAGGCAGGAATTTGACGAAGATAGTGTTTGGTTGTGAGGGGGAAGGGGATGAGGCGTGGTCGGTGGTGGGTTCGAGAGAATGGATGTGTGTGTGTGTGTTCAGATAATGCTGAAGATTTAGAAGAGAATTATCGTCATTTTGAATTTTAAGATCTAATTGAGAGTATTAATCTTTATTGGATTCTATTCACTATAGATGAAATTAGAGAATTAATTTAATTGTAGAATATTATTATTTTAATTTTAATTAGAACCTGATTTATGAAGCTATATAACTTTGATCTTATTTTTGAATTTGATTCCTATAAAATAGGTTTGATTGTAATTTCCTCCTTTCTAATTTTGTTCTTAAAACATTAAATATTGATTTTTTTTACATTATAAAATATGGAGACTAAGCCCTTTTTTGATCTAGAAAAATTAATATGAAAAATGGGGAAATTTTGACTGTGACAGTGGGACCCATCAATTGAAGAAAAAAAAAGGAATAATCTGTTTTACAGATTTTTTTACAGATGGTTGTATAGAAAATGTGTTAAGTGTTATAAAATCATCGAAATCATAAGAACAACATAGAGAGAGAAATGGAGAGAGTTTAGAGGAGAGAATTTCTCTTCAAGAATTGGTGTAATAAATTGGTAAGTATAGGCTCCTATTTATAGGAGTGGACAATGGCACAATCGTAATATTGTAAAGTTTACAGGGATATAATGGTAATGTCATTCACATATATACATTATTTATAACACTCCCCCTTGAATGACATATTACGCAATTGTCTGCCTCGTTAAAACCTTGCTAAGAAAACCCAATGGGATAAAACTTGAGCGAAGGAAAAAGAGTACAGTTGCTCCCCCTGATATTGGCCATCGTCAATCGTTGAGTCTTAATGTTCAAGTAGAACAAATCATGTATTGAATCTTTGAAGTTCTTCAGTGCTTCAGTGCTGCCTCGTTAAAACCTTGTCAGTAAAACCCAATGGGACAAAATCTGAACGAAGGAAAAAGAGTACAGCCGCTGCCTCGTTAAAACCTTGTCAGGAAAACCCTGTGGGACAAAACCTGGACGAAGGAAAAAGAGTACAGCATGACAGCATGATTCTCCCCCTGAAGTGTGCAATCAAGTATTCATGAACCTTTTGAATAATGATATCATCTTTCTTCTGGAATATATATGAAAATCTTCTTGTGTGTAGTCGATATCATAACATTCTTCATAAGATGTGTATGATTTTCTTCATTTGTTGATATCATTCCAGTATAACAATGTGTTGCTGAATTATAGCTTGTTGATAGCTATGATGATGCCTCAAAAACCTTGCTAGGAAAACCCTGTGGGACAAAACCTCAGCGAAGGGAAAAAGAGTGCATTATTCTCATTAATTTTCATCAATACGCCTCAACTGTTGCCTCATTAAAAAACTTGCTATGAAAACCCTGTGGGACAAAACCTCAGCTAAGGGAAAAAGAGTGCAACGCGTATTTATTCCTTTCATGGAATATTACATGTATATTGGTGCAATCACGAATCTTTTCATTGTATTCTTCACTTCTGGTGAATAATCAAATTTAGAATTCACTTCTGGTGAATAATCAAATCTATAATTCACTTTCATAGATTGCATCTTTCACTTCTAGTGAATAATTAAATATTCATTTTCAAATTCACTTCTAGTGAATAATCAATTTCAAATTCACTTCTGGTGAATATTCATTTTCGTATTCACTTCTAGTGAATAATCAATTTCCCAGATGTCATAAATAGTACACTCCAATTTCACTTTCAACATATTATATCATGGAGTCATTTGTATCATTCTATAGTGATACTAATCTGGGCATATTGAATCTTTCAATGATTTATACATGTATGTTCTTGCACTTTATAAACTGCAATTTCTAATTTTGCAGGAGCATAATCAATCATTGAAATAGATATCAATTTCGACATATAATCTACAATCATTTTACTTGAAATCCCAACGTACCGCGATCAACTGGTACATCAAAGAATACTCCCAAAGTACCGAGATGAGAATCATACATTTTGATCTCACTCATTGGTATATCAAGGAGCTCAAGCTAGTGATTTAGACTATAGTCTATCCACCATATGTCATACCAGTTCTATGAAAAATTTCGCGCGCAACTAGTCGTCTTTTACGACTGTGAAATATTTTTCATTTGTACATATAATTACTGGCTTTACACATTTAAGCATTTGGACTTCAGGTCCTTGAACAATAATCCCTACATTAGGGTTTCATACTTGGCCAAAGAATTATGATTTCATCAATCTTATTTCATAAGAGGGTATGCAGTTGACTTATTTATCGATTCCATCTCAATATAACGTGGAGAGATCTCTTTATATGTTCTATCATCAGGTACCTGAATATCTCATCATTTGACTATGTCCCTTTTACTTACTTTGAGTATTTAGCCTCAAAGGAATCATTTCAATCATTCAAGAGATATTTATTTTTGGAATCGATAGTCATTATGCTTCAGGCATAATTACGCTTCAGGCGTGTTTTCACCATAATGTTCTCAAATATTATCAATCGGCTAAAATGCCATAACACATGTCATTCTTTTAGGGATGTAATTTCAATCATATATCTCAGTGCGCTTTGGTGGAGTGTATGCATATCGCACTTTTACAAATAATAAAGCTTCTTGAGCTATTCCCTGTTTGACATAGAATATTGTTGTATGATAAACAATTTCTGAATAAGTTATTCTCATAGAAAATAATTTGGAACTTTTGATAATCTAACCGTTTATTATAGAACTTCTGGTTCTATACGGTTTTATTTCATTTCTATGTATGAATATTTGATTCAATACAATATCGCTAAACTTCTGGTTCAATACAATGTATATTTCATTTATGAGCTTCTGGTTCATACTATATACATATTTCACTTGTACGTATGAACTTCTGGTTCAATAAGATATTTCACTTGTACATATGTATGAACTTCTGGTTCAATACAACATTTATTTCATCAGTATTCTATATAGTTCAAATCAGTATACCTTTATTACTTTTAGTATACCGAAAAATCAGGTACAATATCCAAGGAAATATCTCATAATCTCAATCTTGTCGCCAAATCTTCACTTATATCGAAAAAGGTAATGGCATATTATCTCACCTTTTCAATAATTTATTCCATTATTTCTTGATGGAATCCATATCACTGACACGCGGAGCCGCCGCTCTTTTACGCGTTGAATAATGCATTTAAATAGATGATTTGGGAAGAAGGCTAGATCCATCAAAAATGGATATCATACTTTCAAATATTCGCAAATATTATTCCAATCTTCCAGTAAATGATTTGAGAAAAATTTATCGAATTAGGCTCGAAAGATTGAGGTTGCTGATGGATCATGGCATGCCAGAAGATGTTCGCTGGTTGATCGAAGCAAAAGTTCGATTAGCTGGTGAATTACCAGATTCATTTTCTAAGCACAAGCCTGGCTTAGGTAAGAGTACTTTTGCAAAGAAGCGAAGAGCAAAAAGATTAAATAGTTGCTACAAATGTGCTCGATGGACATGTGATACCCGTTGTAAATCAATAGGATATTCATCCATAAATCGAGATGATAAGATAGACTTCATTAAGGGTGGACTGAGTAAGGAGTCATTGGATGATATCCGATTGACTCTTGAGACGCACCCTAGTGGATATGTGCAGCGTGAGCTACTATCTTTATGGGCTAAATTCATCAGCGATAAAGAGAGATATAGTCTCAAAAATATAATAGCAAAAGATCCTGTTTGCCATGCTGTTATAAACAATGATGCTTTGGCTATGCAGCATTAATACAAGGTAAATCATTTGATATATATGCACATATAAAATATTTTTTCTGTTTCCTTTCACGAGTTTTGATAAAGGCTGGTTAAAAATATTAAATCGCCGAAAGGTGAGTAGGATGATTTTGTCAAAAGTAAATCTTCACTTTTTCGAAAAACGACCAGTAAATAGTGAAGTTTTTCGGTTTTAAATAGCCAAACATTTTTCATAGTTCATGCATCCCAAAATAACATTTTCCTTCTTTACTTTCAAAAATGGAAGGACCAAAATTTCGACAGATCAAAACTATCTGTGTATTTTGTGGATCAAAAGTGGGAAAAGGTTTTGGGTATCTAGAAGCAGCCGTGGATTTAGGAAAGAAATTGGGAGAGAAAGGTATCACTCTCGTGTATGGAGGAGGTAGCAGTGGATTGATGGGTTGTGTTTCACAATCCGCTCTAGTAGAGAAAGCAAGAGTGATAGGTGTTATACCTACTCCTTTAGCTGATATTGCAGGCAAAACACGAGGGCATGAAGTACAAACCTTATCTATCCATGAACGCATAACTTGCATGTTATATGGTTCTGATGCCTTCATAGCCCTGCCTGGAGGTTTTGGTACTTTAAAAGAAATCTTTAATATTACTTCATGGGCTCAACTAGATCTCCATACTAAGCCTATAGGGCTTTTAAATGTAAACAATTTCTTTGATGGTTTGCTAACATTTCTTGATTATGCTGTGGAACAGGGATTCATATCTCCATTTTCTAGGAGAATCCTTATTTCTGCTCCTACTATCGAGGAACTGCTGGATAAGTTGCAATCATATATTCCAATACAAGATCCAGCAGGAGTAAAGATAGATTGGTCGCAAGGAAGGGGAATCAAGCGAAAATGGAGTCCGGTTAATGTAAATTTATCTTTGTGAACTCTAGAATAGGTGGTGGTAGAGTACGGAGTATTCTCACTCTTGAGACACACCATAAATTTCTAGGATTTTATCAATGTATTAATCTTGTGTACCTCAAAGATTTAAAGTGGTAGAGTATGGAGTATTTCTTACTCTAGAAACACACTTTTTTTCTTTATTTCCTCAAAAGGTCAGAGGTGGTAGGATACGGCTACTCCCGAAACACATCTCTAATTTTGAGGATCATAAATGTTTTCCCCTTTTGCATTTTGCATGTATGTCTCGTTTATGCTTCTTCAGGAGCAATAATAATATCATTTCAGTATGTTTAGATGATAATTTTTACTTCTTCTGGAGTAAATATGTACTTCTTCTGGAATATATAAGTGCTCGTGCAAGAACTTTTCCAGGCACTTATCATCTAACATTCATCTCATAATACTGATGAGATTATTTTCACATTAGCTATATCCGTGCTATCATGTGATATTATCTTATCATACATCAACATTCTCTTGTTGAATAATTTTCATCCACCCCTTCAAATTCAGATATTGGTAACTTCTGGTACCATTGGATAAAACATTTTATTAATATTTATCAACCTTTTGGTAATGATAACTTCTGGTATCATTTGATAAAATATTTTCTAACTTTAGTATTGATAACTTCTGGTATCATTTAATGAAGTATCAAATAACAATAATATTGTATATATATATTAACAATAACGATACTGGGGTTATACCACCAAGTATATATGTTGACAACAACCCTCTAATATGTTAGAATTAACCAACAACTGAGGTGTTTATATGTATTCAATTGATATACCGACCATATAGGCGGTGTCAACGTGATGAAATAATTAAACCAGCCATATAGACGGTATCAACGAGATGAAATAATTAAACCGGCCATATAGGCGGAATCGACATAATGAAATAATTAAACCGGGTAAAGCCAACCATGTAGGTGGTAAAACCAACCATGTAGGTGGCAGCATAATATAATTCAATTGATCACATATTAATCGTTAATTTACGATTATTATACTTGTATGTATTATTAAGGGCAAAATCGTCCATATTTTAATATATTGCTCATATGAATAAATTGAAACCGTCAATAGGTTTAAAATTTAATTTAGAACAAACTTACTTTTGGTCCGAAGTTCAAAATCTCGTCAGGATTGCTCCAAAAACAGTTTTTAAGAAAACCGCCATGTTCGACCGCCGGAATATTTTAAAAACTGCACAAAACAGAAAAATAAGATCATAGAAAAATCCAATTCATCAAAACGGACAAACTGCCTTTCGTCATCGCCGGATCCGCCACGTGCCGCCGCCGCCGGCCGCCACGCGCCGGTGATCGGAAAAATTAACCCATCACCATAATATGTGCCTCGGCGTCCTGAACATGCCGGTGGTCTCCGATTTTCCAAAAGATCAACCGTTTGGCCGGAATCATCATTTTTCAGTCCGCCAGCATCTTCTTCTCCGGACAATAACTTCTGTTTTAACCGTTGGATTTGCGCCAAATTTCAGTCGAGTCTTCTCCTGGAAAAACCCGTTGATATGCCGCTGGCCGATCGTCGATCGGAGTTCAGAATCGTCCGGAATAAGCATTTCAATTTTCGGTCAGATATCTGTTTTTGCACAGTTTTTCAGATTTTCTTCTTCGGTCGATATCTTTTGTTTCAGCCGTTGGTTCTGCGCCAAATTTTAGGCGAGTCTTCTCCTTGACAAGCCCGTTCTGATGGCGGTGGCCGATCGTCGATCGGATATCTGGATCGGCCAGAATCATTCTTTTTCAGTTTGAGAGAAAAGGAAACATTTGTTAGTAATAATCAGGTTTCTGATACAGAGGCTCATCATTTAGATGCAACTGTAGAGCATACTCCCGTTATTACTCAATTGGTTAGAGACTCGTGCTGATAACGTGTTATAAAATCATCGAAATCATAAGAACAACATAGAGAGAGAAATGGAGAGAGTTTAGAGGAGAGAATTTCTCTTCAAGAATTGGTGTAATAAATTGGTAAGTATAGGCTCCTATTTATAGGAGTGGACAATGGCACAATCGTAATATTGTAAAGTTTACAGGGATATAATGGTAATGTCATTCACATATATACATTATTTATAACATTAAGCAGTTTTATAGTTATTGATTTTTATTTTAAAGATGATGTGATGATATAAGTAAAATAATAGATGATTATCATATGTCTAATTTGTACACCTATTTGTATAGAAATCTGTACTCATGACATGATTGAAAAAAAAAATGGAGAAGGACGGTCATAGCAGTTCGCTGTCAAACATTGCTACAGAATTTTTGGTATAGATGGACAATTGTACCCTTTGCTCTAAAGTTTTGAGAAACAACACTTCCTCATTTTCACCAAGGGTGAAAGTGGAATATGGAACGTTTTGACCGTTGTAGATACTGCAAACCTTCTCAAGGCTGGAATATATTTAATGAGTAATTTTATGGAGACATTTTTTGAGGATATTTTTAAGTGATATTGTGACATGACGCTCATATATTGACTGGTAAAAAAGTAAGTGATTGAGCAGTTATTTTCTCCACCCAATAAATGTGTTTTATGTCACAATATTACTTAAAAATGTCTCTAAAAAATATTTTTCTAGAATTATTGATATTTAATTCATTATTCATGTGGTTCCCCATTTTGAGTAAAATAACAGGAAATACACATTTTCTACCAACAGCCTGTAAAAGAAACAAATAATCAATCATCTTAGCCATTATTCTAAATTTTTTAGACATAAATGATTTGACGTTTATCTTTACCTCTAAAACATTTTTTCCCGAATGTATTCAAATATGGTCTACTTTTTTCTACATTATTATTATCATGGTCAAAATGCTAAATTTAATAGCACGTTCTAGAAGTTTCATTTTCTTGTGGGAATAAATTCCGTTTGGCAAACATGTTTTCTCTTACATAATTCTCTAAATCAATTTTTAATCACACACATTTTCTCTTTCTATTTTTCAATAACACATTTTATCTAGAAAACATAAAAAACATATTTTTAAACAAAAAACTTTTAACAAACAGATATAAAGTTTGATAAATTTGTTTATAAACAAAACATTTTTCAAACCAATTTTCAATCAAATTTCCTCAAATAACTTTTCAAACATACATTTTATTTTGAAAATATTATATTCTTTATTTATAAATAAATTTTTTTTACCAAATAGAAGCAACTTAACGGATTGTTCAGCGGCCTCCGTTTGGTAACATTGTTTGATTTATAAACTGATTTATTTATGATTTTGAGGTAAAAGTAGTAGTTGAAAATTGAAGAGAAAAAAGTTTATAGTTAAAAAGTGGTTTGAAAAATTGTGTGATTTATAAATTGATTTATAAACCAAAAAAAAGATATTTACCAAACGGTTGTTTTTGTCTTTTTTTATTTTTTATTTTTTTAAGTTAAATTTTTATTAAAAATTGAAGAAAAAAAAATATGTGTAGTTAAAAATTAATTTAAAAAATTGTGTTGATTATAAATTAATAAATTCTAATGATCGGATAAAAAACAGTGTCTGGCCTAGAATCATCATTATATATGTTACGATAGCGAGTGATGGCTGATGGTCTTAATCAAGACACTATGGCGCGTGATTAACTTTGTGTGAAATGTGTCAACTGACATTATTTGACCTGACCTTATTTCGATGATTGTTGCGATAAAGTCTCGTAAGTGAGCAAGTTTTTTGGGTCTGATTTGCAAATCAAAAGAAACAAGTTTTTAAATATATTTTTTTACATAATTTTTTAAATTATTTTTCAATAACACATTTTTTTTTTTAATTTTTAATCACATATTTTATTTAAAAAATATAAAAAAAATATTTTAAACATTTTTCAGTTGCCAAATAGAGGCAGTAAACAAAAATAAATTACTTTATAGATTAATTTATAAAATGTAAATTTTTTAAAATTATTTTTAATCGCATATTTTATCTTTCTTTAATTTTCAATCACTACATTTTACATATCGTGAATCATTAAGAACTATTTTCCCACCAAAATGCATTTTCTATATAAATGTGTTACATAGGAAATGAAAAATATATATTTGAACATAAATAAAATATGATATCTATGTAAATGTGTTATATTGAAAATTGAAAATTTTAGATTAATATATTTAAATACAAATATGTATTAGAATTTGTGCATTTTAAAAGAAAATTTACGATAAAAATTAATTTGAGGATTACCCAATACAAAAGTTATTGTTATTGAAAAATTAAATAGTGCATTCATATATATCTTTATATATATATATATATATATATATATATAGACACACACACACTAGTGAATCATCCATGCATCGCACTGGAAGAAATGGCTTGGTAAAGAAACAATGTCTCAATACAGTTTTACTCCCCTCCCCGTGACGAGGAGGGGAGTTAAAAAGCCCGCCCCTCATCAGGGGGCGGGCCCCACTGCTCCCCTCCGTTACTACAAATTTTGAAAAATCTCTTTGTAAATTATATTTGTTGTTGAATTAGTAGATCTTCCTTCCTTATCATAAATTAACATTTTCAACCCTGAACGATTGGTAACACTAGAAATCACAACATAAAGCCATCCATTAGTGAAAATCGGTCTCTTAAGATGTAGCGACCCAGAATTTTTACGCAATAAATAATTATTTTAATTGTGTCGCTACTATTTCACCTATTATTTTGAAGTTAACGCCGCGACGAATTCGTCTAGCCAAGTCAAGAAATATCGAATCTGTTCGATTTTAAATTAAAATCCGAATTTCTAAAATTATGTTATTTTAATTATTTATTCAAAGTATTATTTTCAAAATCATTTTAAATTCCAAATTTATTCTCAAATGTATTTTCAGTCCAAAATATATCTATTTTAAATACGTTTCTTGATCGAAGTTAGTCAAATTTTAATTAATTATCTTAATTTAAACATTAGCTTAATTATCCTGCCTAAAGCATATTCCCTTAATCATGTTTCTTATTTTTCTCTTTTTCTTTAAAACATAGCATCTTCATCATTATCATCATCAACCCCACCTCATTTACAAGCCAAACTCCACCTCCATCTTTAATAATGGAGCAACTGCCTACTCATTTCAACTCATTTATGAATCTACCCCATCTTCATTTCAATACACATGGCACAACTCACACTTCCATATACCTAGATTCCACAATACAATATATATAAACATCATCATCTCAACACCTGCATAGCCGAAAGCCATTTCCAATTCAATCACCATCCTCTGCAATTCACAACTTTTCCTTCAATACCAAATCTGATACATACAGCAAACCAAGTTCACTGCAATACCAAAAATCACAACTCTGCAGCACCTCAACCATAGCCAAGATCCATTACCAATTCACCACCAACACTGCCCTCTACCTCCATCAACCTGATTCAATTCATCAATCCGGCCAGTTTCTTCCATTTCAACTCTATCCAATTCAATTTCCATTTTTCAGCAAGTTCCATTTGCAAGATCAACAATCCCAGCCATTATCATAATTCTGATATCCTGCAACCACCATCAACTAACCTGCAGTATTACCACAAACTCGCCAATTACTCAGAATCATCATCTTCATCACCAATCAGTTACACCGCAATTCCATCACTGCCATTACTCAATCTTCAGCCATGAACTTTCATCATCATCAATCGCAAACCAAAAATAAACCAAGAAATAGAAGAAGCCCAGAACATTACCTCTACCGCCGACTGATTGACCGGTTTTTCGACGGAATTCCAAACCCAAATCACGAACCCAACTTCAATCTTTAGCCTCGGTTTCGGGCATCAAACCTAACCTACTTCAATCCCATCCCTCGCCGCACCTTACTCCTACGTTCCGCCGGTGTTGCGCCGGTGAGTCGACGGTTAGAAACCGGATTTCCCTCAGCTCACGATTTCAATCGCCGTTCGTCCCTCTCTCTCTCTCGCGTCTCTGAATTCATTTGAAGGAGAGAGAAAATGTTTGATTTTATATTATTTGATTATTTTCGAAAAGTTGCACTTTGGTCCCTACGTTTTCAAAATGATTTAAATCAGTCCTCAAGTTTTGAAATGTTTCAAATCAGCCCCTATGATTTTAAAACAATCCAATTCAGTCCCTTTTAGTTTCAAAGGTTTTCAAATCAGTCCTTTCAGCTTTTAAACTTATCAATTTTAGTCCCTCAACTATCAAAAGTATTCATTTTAGTCCTTCAACTTTCAAAACATCAATTTTAGTTTTCAAATTATAATTTATCATTTTGAGCTATATATTCGATAGACTAAAGTGACTTATTGGCTAAGACGAAGCGTACAGAGAATTTAAAGAAATTGAAGTCATTCCAGCTCAACTTTGCACTCGTCGGATTTAAGGTAGACTCGCACTTATTAATTGATTTAAATTATGATTTCATATGAATGTCATGTGACTTGTGAAAGTTAATTTTTAAGAAAAGCACATATGTTTTTATGAAAGGTAAATATACCTTATGTTTTTATGAAGAGTAAGTATATTTTTATGAAAAGAAAATATACTTTATGTTTTTACGAAAAGTAAGTATACCCTATGCTTCACGAAAATGTTTTTTTGGATCATTGCTATGAAATCAATCTACCAAGATTGTTATGGGTCCCATATGATAAGTTATGATATGTTAAGGGGACCGGAGTTTTAGTAGCGCTACACATAAGAATTCTTGCCACGAAGTTCGGTAACATTCTTGTGTCTCCTATGTTTATGAGGATTTGCCACGAAGTTCGGTAAAATTCCTATGTTTTCATATGTTTATGAGGATTTGCCACCTAAGTTCGGTAAAATTCCTGTTGCATATGTTTATGAGGATTTCGATCCTATCTTATGTTATGATGGAAATGATCCCTATGAATTTCAGAAAATTATGCTTGGTATACTTACTACATAAGAATTCTTGCCACCTAAGTTCGGTAAAATTCTTATATTTATGAGGATTTCAATCCTATCCTATGTTATGATGAAAACTTACTGTTATTATGATTTTACTGCATAAGAATTCTTGCCACCTAAGTTCGGTAAAGTTCTTGTGTCTCCTTATGTTTATGAGGATTTCAATCATATCTTATGTTATGCTTTCAAAAGAAATTATGCTTGGCATAATTAAAATGTTTTTATAAGTATATGGTTTTCAAAGAGCTATTTTCAAAGAGCCTATGATTTGCAAAATATGTCCCGTGCTGTAATGCACAATATGAGTTTTATCAAGAGCAGTTTTATAAAGAAGCTCTATCAATGCCCGTTTTATAAAGAGCCGGGATTTATGTGTTTAATCATCTTATAAATTAAATTAATTTGCGATGAGTCTACTGAGTATTTCCCCCATGAAATACTCACCCTACTTTTTAACAGTTTTGCAGATTTCGGAGACGGTGGCGAGCGATGAATGATGGTGGCAATAATCGTTAAACGGTAGAAAGTTTGACGTTAATGGTTTCCGTATTTTCCAAACAATCGAATAATTTAGAGAAGTTCATTTATTGAGAAATTATGACATTGGCAATTTCTTTACAATATTAATGGTTCGATTTACTATTTCAAATGGTTTCATAAATGTTTTCAATTTTATCGGCCATTACAGTTTATTTAATGTTGCCAAAAATGAATTTCAATTATTTCTTCCGCAAAAATATTATTCGAAAAATTTAGACAGAAAATGACGTAGTGAATCGGGTATACGGAACTCGGGGCGCTACAAGTTGGTATCAGAGCTAGTCTGCGTTTCTGTAGACTGGTAAATTTTCAAAAAAAAAAAAAAAAAAAAAAATTTAAGAAATATTTTCCATTATAAGATTTTTATTGATGAAGATTGCCACTGCCATCATTCGTTCCACCAACTCCGAGGTAAAGAAGTTTATGATGTTTAAAGTTATTTCAGTATTTCGAATACTCATTTTATTGATTTATGAGAAAGAATGAAGAGTATTTCGGATACTTATGATTTATGAGAAATAAGAATGTATTTCTTCGAAAATAATGATGTTGTTATGCTTTGTCATAACTTATATGCTTTAATGTATGATTATGAGAAAATTTTTAAGAAAGAAAACGAGTGTTGAGCATAATGGGAATAATATGATTTAAGAATGATTTTTAAATAATTTTTGTCTTCGAGTTAGAAATGATGAACCCTAGATGGACTTTGCATAATTGATTTTAGACATGGCACTAAGTAAGAGAAGTCAACGGAAAGAATTTGATTATATGTTAAGATTATAAGTGATATTATGATATTGAAAAATATGATTTGAAATTTCTATGTTCAGGAATTATGAATTGAATTATGGGATATTTTGATGATATTGAAGTGTTGGAATCGTTTTCAATATTTTTAGATCGTTGTGATCAAATGTGGAGTTATTTATTATTGTGGATTATGAAGTATGCTTATGGTTTGGATAAGTTCAAATTACAAGGGAGACTCTGTCCAGAATTTTATCATTTGGAATTAAGAGCATGAGATGATAAGCATTCACTAAAGGAAATAAGGTTATACATGCAAGTTCATTTACATCACAAACGAGATTTAGTAGATGATAGCAGAGATTTTATTTTTTTTTCTCATAAGGAGAACACACAAGAGTCACACTGGAAAGGAAATACAAGCATAAGAGAAAAACATGGAAAGATTCTCAGAATGAGAGATGTGTTTCCGGAGTAGCCGTATCCTACCACCTCTGATCTTTTGAGGATATAAAGAGAAAAACCTTCAAAGAGGTGTGTTTCGAGAGTAAGAATACTCCGTAATCTACCACCTGGAACCTTTGAGGTACACACAAGATTTAAACATTAAGGAAATCCTAGTAAATGGAGGGGTGTCTCGAGAGTGAGAATACTCCGTACTCTACCCCCACCTATTCTAAGATTCAAAGAGTTAAGTTTACATTAACCGGACTCCATTTTCGCTTGATTCCCCTTCCTTGCGACCAATCTATCTTAACTCCTGCTGGATCTTGTATTGAGATATATGACTGCAGCTTATCCAGTAGTTCATCAATAGTAGGAGCAGAAATAAGAAGCCTTCTGAAAAATGGAGAGATGAATCCCTGTTCCACAGCATAATCAAGAAAAGTTAACAAACCATCAAAGAAATTGTTAACATTCAGAAGCCCAATAGGCTTAGTATGGAGATCTAGTTGAGCCCACGAGGTAATGTTAAAGATTTCTTCTAAGGTACCAAAACCTCCGGGCAGGGCTATAAAGGCATCAGAACCATATAGTATACAAGTTATGCGTTCATGGATGGATAAGGTTTGAACTTCATGCCCTCGTGTTTTGCCTGCAACATCTACCAAAGGGACAGGTATGACACCGATTACTTTTGATTTCTCTGCAAGAGCAGATTGGGAAACACAACCCATTAGACCACTGCTACCACCCCCATATACAAGAGTGATACCTTTTTCCCCCAGTTTCTTTCCAAGATCTACAGCCGCTTCTAGATAACCGAAGCCTTTCCCTACTTTTGATCCACAAAATACACAAATAGTTTTGATCTGTCGAAGTTTTGGTGCTTCCATCTTTGATAGTAAAGAAGGGAAAACTTACGAAGAAGATGTGATTTTGGGATGCCTGAACTATGAAATATGTTTGGCTATTTAAAGCCGGAAAAATTTACTGTTTTTGATTGATTCTGAAAAAGTAAAGATTTACTTTTGACAAAATCGGCCAACTTTTGACTGTTTTACCAAAGATATCACCTTTCGGTGATTTATTTCCAGCTTTATCAAACCTCGAGAAAAGAAAAATATATTTATTTCCAGCTTTATCAAACCTCGAGAAAAGAAAAATATATTTATTTCCAGCTTTATCAAACCTCGAGAAAAGAAAAATATATTTATTTCCAGCTTTATCAAAACTCGAGAAAGGAAAATATATTTTATTTCCAAAACGCGTGAAAGAAAGCAGCAAAATATTTTAAATGCGTATCAAAAGATTTACCTTATATCATTGCTGAACTGCCAGAAGCCTCATTTTGTAAAACAGACTGGCAAACAGGATCTTTCGATATTATATTTTGGAAACTATAACGATTTTTGTCCTCGTTAAACTGAGCGTATAAGGAGAGAAGTTCACGTTGTACATAACCACTTGGGTGCGTCTCAAGAGTCAGTCGAATATCATCCAAAGACTCCTTACTCAGTCCACCCTTTATGAATTCGATTTTATCATCCCGATTAGTAGAAGAATATCCTACTGATTTGCAACGAGTATTACAGTTCCAACGAGCACATTTGTAGCAACCACCCAGTCTTTTTGCTCTTCGTTTCTTTGCAAACGTGCTTTTGCCTAAACCAGGCATATGTTTTGGAAATGTTGATGGTAAGTCACCAGATAGTCGAACCTTTGCTTCTATCAACCAACGAACATCTTCTGGAATATCATAAGCCATCAGCAACCTCAATCTTTCGAGCCTTATTCTATAGATCTTTTTCAGATCATTCATAGGAAGATTGGAATAATACTTGCGAATGTTTGTAAGGATGATATCCATTGTTTGATGATTCAACCTCTTCCCAGCATGAACTATTTAAAAGCGTAAAGGATCTGAGTGAATCCGCGTGATGTTGTGTCCAGCAAGAAAGCGCAGGATTATTTTAATGAAAAGAGGAGACAGAGTTTATGCGCCGTTTACTTTATTGATAAAGGAAGATTTGATGATAAGATTTGAGATATGAAATATTTTTCTTGGATTTTGGGTACTGATATTTTGATATAATAATCAAGGTATAGAAATAATACGGGAATACGTGAAAGAGAAATAAGGACCGTATTGAATCAGAATTCATACGTATATACAAGTGAAAGAAATACTTTGCAGGAAATGTGATGATAATTAAGTAAAGAATCTTAGTTTGGGAGATATTTGTTTAATGAATTTTTGGGTTACAAATATTGGAATGATAAGTTGATGATATTATGTTGATATGTTATTAGGAATATTACGTAGAGAGAATATTCAGGTAATTCTTTGATTATTTTGGAAATATTCGATGATAAGAAGAAAGGAAAATTTTTTATGATATGATATATCAGTAAAGATTTGTTGAAATTTTAGAGATATATACGAATATCTGAGGTCACATGATACGATGATAAGTGACAAGTTACATGAATACTACAAGATATGATGAAATATCACATACGATTGGGAATTTTCATTTTGATTCAGAAGAATTTATGAGTAGACATATGTCTATTATTGATAGAAAAGTCCATGTCTTAAGAAAACAAATTGATGCATTTAGTCAAAGTTCAGTGGGTTAAATATGGTTGGGTTAAATATGGTAGCGATGATGCTACATAAGAGAAAGAAGAAGAGATTCTGATTAAGTATTCAGAAATCATAAGATCAAGTAAGTTTAATTTCGAGGACGAAATTATTTTAAGGGGGTAAGATTGTAGCGACCCAGAATTTTTACGCAATAAATAATTATTTTAATTGTGTCGCTACTATTTCACCTATTATTTTGAAGTTAACGCCGCGACGAATTCGTCTAGCCAAGTCAAGAAATATCGAATCTGTTCGATTTTAAATTAAAATCCGAATTTCTAAAATTATGTTATTTTAATTATTTATTCAAAGTATTATTTTCAAAATCATTTTAAATTCCAAATTTATTCTCAAATGTATTTTCAGTCCAAAATATATCTATTTTAAATACGTTTCTTGATCGAAGTTAGTCAAATTTTAATTAATTATCTTAATTTAAACATTAGCTTAATTATCCTGCCGAAAGCATATTCCCTTAATCATGTTTCTTATTTTTCTCTTTTTCTTTAAAACATAGCATCTTCATCATTATCATCATCAACCCCACCTCATTTACAAGCCAAACTCCACCTCCATCTTTAATAATGGAGCAACTGCCTACTCATTTCAACTCATTTATGAATCTACCCCATCTTCATTTCAATACACATGGCACAACTCACACTTCCATATACCTAGATTCCACAATACAATATATATAAACATCATCATCTCAACACCTGCATAGCCGAAAGCCATTTCCAATTCAATCACCATCCTCTGCAATTCACAACTTTTCCTTCAATACCAAATCTGATACATACAGCAAACCAAGTTCACTGCAATACCACAAATCACAACTCTGCAGCACCTCAACCATAGCCAAGATCCATTACCAATTCACCACCAACACTGCCCTCTACCTCCATCAACCTGATTCAATTCATCAATCTGGCCAGTTTCTTCCATTTCAACTCTATCCAATTCAATTTCCATTTTTCAGCAAGTTCCATTTGCAAGATCAACAATCCCAGCCATTATCATAATTCTGATATCCTGCAACCACCATCAACTAACCTGCAGTATTACCACAAACTCGCCAATTACTCAGAATCATCATCTTCATCACCAATCAGTTACACCGCAATTCCATCACTGCCATTACTCAATCTTCAGCCATGAACTTTCATCATCATCAATCGCAAACCAGAAATAAACCAAGAAATAGAAGAAGCCCAGAACATTACCTCTACCGCCGACTGATTGACCGGTTTTTCGACGGAATTCCAAACCCAAATCACGAACCCAACTTCAATCTTTAGCCTCGGTTTCGGGCATCAAACCTAACCTACTTCAATCCCATCCCTCGCCGCACCTTACTCCTACGTTCCGCCGGTGTTGCGCCGGTGAGTCGACGGTTAGAAACCGGATTTCCCTCAGCTCACGATTTCAATCGCCGTTCGTCCCTCTCTCTCTCTCGCGTCTCTGAATTCATTTGAAGGAGAGAGAAAATGTTTGATTTTATATTATTTGATTATTTTCGAAAAGTTGCACTTTGGTCCCTACGTTTTCAAAATGATTTAAATCAGTCCTCAAGTTTTGAAATGTTTCAAATCAGCCCCTATGATTTTAAAACAATCCAATTCAGTCCCTTTTAGTTTCAAAGGTTTTCAAATCAGTCCTTTCAGCTTTTAAACTTATCAATTTTAGTCCCTCAACTATCAAAAGTATTCATTTTAGTCCTTCAACTTTCAAAACATCAATTTTAGTTTTCAAATTATAATTTATCATTTTGAGCTATATATTCGATAGACTAAAGTGACTTATTGGCTAAGACGAAGCGTACGGAGAATTTAAAGAAATTGAAGTCTATCCAGCTCAACTTTGCACTCGTCGGATTTAAGGTAGACTCGCACTTATTAATTGATTTAAATTATGATTTCATATGAATGTCATGTGACTTGTGAAAGTTAATTTTTAAGAAAAGCACGTATGTTTTTATGAAAGGTAAATATACCTTATGTTTTTATGAAGAGTAAGTATGTTTTTATGAAAAGAAAATATACTTTATGTTTTTACGAAAAGTAAGTATACCCTATGCTTCACGAAAATGTTTTTTTGGATCATTGCTATGAAATCAATCTACCAAGATTGTTATGGGTCCCATATGATAAGTTATGATATGTTAAGGGGACCGGAGTTTTAGTAGCGCTACACATAAGAATTCTTGCCACGAAGTTCGGTAACATTCTTGTGTCTCCTATGTTTATGAGGATTTGCCACAAAGTTCGGTAAAATTTCTATGTTTTCATATGTTTATGAGGATTTGCCACCTAAGTTCGGTAAAATTCCTGTCGCATATGTTTATGAGGATTTCGATCCTATCTTATGTTATGATGGAAATGATCCCTATGAATTTCAGAAAATTATGCTTGGTATACTTACTACATAAGAATTCTTGCCACCTAAGTTCGGTAAAATTCTTATATTTATGAGGATTTCAATCCTATCCTATGTTATGATGAAAACTTACTGTTATTATGATTTTACTGCATAAGAATTCTTGCCACCTAAGTTCGGTAAAGTTCTTGTGTCTCCTTATGTTTATGAGGATTTCAATCATATCTTATGTTATGCTTTCAAAAGAAATTATGCTTGGCATAATTAAAATGTTTTTATAAGTATATGTTTTTCAAAGAGCTATTTTCAAAGAGCCTATGATTTGCAAAATATGTCCCGTGCTGTAATGCACAATATGAGTTTTATCAAGAGCAGTTTTATAAAGAAGCTCTATCAATGCCCGTTTTATAAAGAGCCGGGATTTATGTGTTTAATCATCTTATAAATTAAATTAATTTGCGATGAGTCTACTGAGTATTTCCCCCATGAAATACTCACCCTACTTTTTAACAGTTTTGCAGATTTCGGAGACGGTGGCGAGCGATGAATGATGGTGGCAATAATCGTTAAACGGTAGAAAGTTTGACGTTAATGGTTTCCGTATTTTCCAAACAATCGAATAATTTAGAGAAGTTCATTTATTGAGAAATTATGACATTGACAATTTCTTTACAATATTAATGGTTCGATTTACTATTTCAAATGGTTTCATAAATGTTTTCAATTTTATCGGCCATTACAGTTTATTTAATGTTGCCAAAAATGAATTTCAATTATTTCTTCCGCAAAAATATTATTCGAAAAATTTAGACAGAAAATGACGTAGTGAATCGGGTATACGAAACTCGGGGCGCTACATAAGAAGTCCAACATACGAAAGTAATTGTCCCTAACTCTTATTTATAGTCATTGCATAAGACACGATCAATGAAATTGTCTCCTATGAAATCTAACAGGTATCCTAGGATCAGATGGGCTCAATGACATCCTTGGAATGATGAACTTATGACCTGCATTGCTAACAGATAAAAATTGACCTTCCAAAACATGATCTCCAAGCCTTATAATTATTAACCTTGCTCCATTGCACAGTCCCTGGTATGATCAACATTTCTCAATAGCGTTATTGGAACTCCAACTTTAAGTTTCAACTCATGATTGGAAATACTAGAAGATCTTATATTGTTCAAAATTTTAGTTGAATGTATATTTTCGAACAAAGTACCACTTCCCTCTTTTCAGTACACAACAACAGTTAAGTACGTCCTCTCGTCGGTATGAACCACTGAGACCATATACTCATTAACACCATCAACATAATCTTCTTGGTGCCAATATTTCCCTCCCCTGCAGGTAAGATGCATCGTAGACATTGCCTGAGAAGGACGGGTATGTGCTTTCAACTATTGATCGAACTGAATCTCTCGTTGAATCTATCAATAAGTCATTTGGCATCTCAACTTCAGTGTGACCATCATTGTCCCCATCAGTCGTGTCCTCCCCAATACTTGACATCCAATCAAGAGAAAGCATTTATATCGTTACTATGTTCAATGTTGATCATATGTTGAAGCATCATATTTTTTGTCAACTGCAAAACCTTGCAATGATACCACAAGTAAGATGAAATTTATGGTTGCACGAACAATATCTTGTCTAGTACCTTTTGGAACAAGCGGAAGAGTTTTTCAAAAATCTCCATCAAAGACTACTGTCTTTCCTCCAAATGGTTCTTCTAAGCTATTGGCATTGTCGAGCATTAATATATCTCTCATACTTCTGTCAATTACTTCAAAGCAATATTTATTCATCATGGATACTTCATCTCATATTATAAGTTTCTTCCTCGATATCAATTGTGCAAGTGGTCTCCCCTATTTAATACTGCATGCTGAATTTTCACTAAGGCTCAGAGTGATAACAAATCTTGAATGAGCCGTCCGACCAGAAGCCAAAAGAAGGGATGCTATACCACTAGACGAAGAACTGTATCTCCTCTCGACCGTAAAGTTGCAAAGAGAGTCTTCCAAACGAAAGTCTTACCCATACGTCCATATCCATAAAGGAAGACCCTTGCAAGGTTTTACAGATGCTATTATGGTGTCATAAATAGCCCTCTCATCATTTGTCAAGAGACCCACAAAACATTTAGTTCAAAGTTATAAAAAAAGTTAGATAAGCAACATTTTAAAGAAATAAGTAGTTTCTTGAAATATTAAATCCATAAAAGTCATATAGTCTTTCTCAAGCTTGATGAACTTTTGGAGTTTGTTGGTGGAATGTCCTACTAAATATGTTCCACGACCTTCACCAACTGAATCGTTACGGTCCTCATCACCATCAGATGGCCACTTGAACAAGGTCTTTACTGGCGAGTTAATGATTATTGTCCAATTTTAATTATTTTAAAGAAATAAATAAATGAAAATATATAATTTTGGGATATAAATTTTGTCATTTAGAGTGAAACTTATAAAAGATTCAATTTTATTTCTTTAACTCTAAATTGATTTTATTTGCTAATAATTTCATTTATTTAATTGCAGGTACATTTTCGATAATTTCAACTCAAAAAAAACCACTGGCTTGATTAACCTAAAAAAGCCCAAAACGAATAAATCCACACCCAAAACTCACCTTCCAGCCCAACCTAGCTCCCTCACCCTACAAAAGAAAAAAAAAGCCCAGCAGCTCGGCTACTTCTTCTCACACGCAGCTCATCTCTGTATGTCGTCTCTCACTCCTGTCTCACCAGCCCTCTCTTCACCAACTGCCACTACACACACATCCATTCACCCACCAACAACCAACTTCCATCTCCTCTCACACATCATCCTCTGTCTTCTCTCAATAAAACCAGCCGCACAACATCCTCAGTCTTGGCCTATCAACCCACAGCCGGTGCTGTCTCTGCAAAACAAAAAGAATCAACCGCAAGCCACTCTTCAGCTCTCCTTCACCCTCTCCCAACAGCCGCAGCCAACACATTCTTTCACACCACCAGCCCCTCTAACTCAACCGGACTATCTGGAGAAGAGCTCAGCTGGAAGAAAGCACACAATCCAACAGCCCACCACCTTCGGCTGCTGCAACATCTTAGGAACCAGCCACAGCTCTGGTTTTCTCCTTGCTCTCGGCCAGCAGACCTCTCGCACACACATCTCACAGTCGGCAGTCTCCATTACCAGACGCACAGCAACCTCTCGCAGCAGCCAATCTCACGTAGCAGCCAGTCCTCAGTTTGGGTGACTTGTTCCATTTTTTTTATTATTGCTCTTTTACTTAGAATATTTTTATTGTTTCAATTGTTAGGTTCTATAAATCCAGATTATTGATGTTAGTTTGTTTTTAGATATTTTTAGTTATTGAATTTTCATTTTCGAATTTGAATTTCGTTTGATTAATGGTTAGTGTTTATTTGAATTTTATTTCGGTTAATTTAATGAAGTCCGGCTAAGTTATATTTGAGAGGAATTATTCTTAACTTCAATGGGTGTGTTTTAATTTCTTAGGGATGAATTCTTGTTATTGATAAGAGTTTATCAATTGTTTTAAGTTTTCAAATTATTTTATTTGGATAAATGTCGTTGATGTGGTATGTATTAAATATGCACACAACATGCTCGACTAAATGCCATAAAATAAATTGATTAATTTTCTTACTCATATGTTTAAATCTTATCGATCTCAAGAAATTCATACTAAATTTATTTGCAAAGCCCAATTGATATCGGAAGAATAATTTCACTCAAATTTCCCTTTCATTGCAATTTAATTATATTCTTTTTTATTCATTTAAACACAATTGAAATCATAGTTTAAGACTTGAATTTAGCAAATATTACGATACCAATAAAATCCCTAGGAAGAATGACCCTGGATTATTGTTAGGCTATAACTTGACGCCTTTATACTTGGATGGTAGATTTTTACATCAGGTCAAGTTTTTGGCGCCGTTGTCGGGGATTAATTTGGTGTTAACTGATTTTTGCTGAATTTTGTTATTATTTTTTTTATTATTATTTTTTTCGACTACTATTCTTGATATTGTTCTTTGTTTATGTCCATTTCGTTTCGAGATCATTCTAAGCGATTAGTAAGATCGGAACCTACAAACCAATTTTTAATTCTTGAAAGCAGGTAGTAATGGCAAATAATGCAGATCCAAATGATGCGCCAGTCGTTCGAAGTCTTAGAGATTTCATTTTTCTAACGATGGCAAGCACTCTGTCATGCATAATAATTCCTGCAAATGCAGCGATTTTCAACTTTAAACCGAAAATGATTGATCATCTACCACGCTTCCATGGGATGCCATCAGAGAGTCCTTATCACCACATTCAGGAATTCGAAGGGGTTTGTTTTACTTTTCTTGAACGAAATTGCACTGAGGAAGTCATTCGACTCAAGCTTTTCCCTTTTTCACTAAAGGATAAAGCTAAGTCATGGCTTAACTCTTTAATGCCTGGTTCAATTACAAATTGGGCAAATATGCGGAAAGAGTTCATTAAAATATTTTTTCCACCACAAAGAACCACCGCTATTCAAAGACAGATCATGAATTTTTCCCAAAAGAATAATGAAATTTTTTACACTAGTTGGGAAATGTTCAAAGATTTGTTATTATCTTGTCCCCATCATAGTTTTGAGTAATGGATGTTAACTAAATTTTTTTATGAAGGGTTCAGACCAGAAATCAGACAATTTGTGCAAACCATGAGTAATGGTGATTTCTTTGCAAAAGACCCGAATGAAGTTTTTACATTTTTTGATGATTTAGCTGAAAATGCCCAATCTTGGGATAATATTGATGAGTTTGATAGGGGTGTTGCAATAAAAACTGAATTTCCAAAGATTGCATCTGGAAATGGAATTCATTCACTTAGAGCAGATGATGACATAAATGCCCGATTGGCTGTCATCACTCGTAAACTTGAAAACTTGGAAACTCAAAAAGTGAATGAAGTCAATTTCTCTGCCACTATTTTTGAAAAATGTTCAATTTGTGATGATGCACAGCATTTAACCTCTGATTGTCCTGCACTTCCCCAACTAAAAGAGATGTATTTTGATCAATCTGCTGCTGTCAATATGATTTCCAAGCCTTATTCTAACCCATATTCGAGTACTTATAATCCATGTTGGAGAAATCATCCAAATTTCAGTTGGAGGAATGATCAAGGAGGAAGTAATAATGTTGGCAACAATGCTGGACCTTCACAACCAACACCTTATATGCCACCGCAGAAGAGAAGTCTGGAAGACCAAATCCAACAATTCATGCAAAGTCAAGTTGCCATCAATAATCAAAACTCTCAGGCCATTAATGACATCAGATCTCAGCTTACAAAGATGACTACTCAGGCAAGTGCAACAGAAAAAGGTAAGTTTCCAGCTCAACCAATGCCTAATCCTCAAACTCAATACAATGGGGGCGATGAGTCCAATCTAAGACATGTGAAAGCAGTAACTACCTTGAGAAGTGGTAAGAAAATCCAAGTTCCCGAACCTAAAGAGAACTTGGTGGGTAAGCAAGCTGAACCTCCTATTGATGATACTGTATTAAAATCTCTATCTGATGTTCAGGAACCACCTAGGCCAATAGTAGGTGCACCCCCTACCCCTTTTCCTCAAAGATTACAACCTGGTAATAAGACAAAAAATAAAACAGAAATTCATGAGATTTTTAAGCAAGTTAGGGTAAATATTCCTCTGTTAGATGCAATTCAACAAGTCCCTGCATATGCTAAATTTCTTAAGGATTTGTGTACAGTGAAAAGGAAGCTAGCTGTTAAGAACAAAGCATTTTTAACTGAACAAGTGAGTTCTATCATACAATGTCAAACTCCTCAAAAATTTAAAGATCCTGCTTCTCCAACCATTTCTTGTGTGATAGGAACCACTCGTATTGATCATGCCTTACTAGATTTAGGTTCAAGTGTAAATCTTTTACCCTTTAGTGTGTATACACAGCTTGGTTTAGGTGAACTTAAGCCAACTCCCATGATTTTACAATTAGCAGATAGATCTGTTAAGATGCCTAGAGGGATAATTGAGGATGTTTTGGTTCAAGTCGATAAATTCTATTATCCAGTTGATTTTGTTGTTATTGATGTTCAAAGTACACCTAAAACTTCTCCTCAAATCCCTGTTATTCTTGGTAGACCATTTCTTGCAACTTCAAATGCTTTAATAAATTGTAGGAGTGGTATTTTAAAGTTGACTTTTGGCATTATGTCTTTGGAGCTTAACATTTTCAATGCTTGTAGGCAACCAAAAGATTTTGATGAAATGCAGGACGTTAATATGCTGGAAGAGCTGCTAATTGAGTTAGAAGATCCTGATGAGCATCTTGAGCAGAATCTCGAATTGGACATCATTCAAGACTCTTCAAAGAGTATAACAACAGCAGCTGTAAGAGCTTGGCAGTCAAACATTGAGCCTCTAAATGTCAGCCAGACACCCATGCAAACATCAGCAGAAAGATGCCAACTCTGGAGCTTAAACCTCTTCCATCGGAACTAAAGTATGCATTCTCGGGACCTAATGAATCATACCTGGTAACGATCTACAAGTGCACGGGTCGCGCAAATAATAAAGTGGATGTGAGTCCAAGTATCGATCCCACAGAGATTGTTTTAAATCGTATTTTAGACTACAAACCTTAACCGGAACAAGAAAAGCTTAGGATTTGGAAATTTTGATTTTGAAAAATAAATTAAAAATTAAACTAAAACAAACAAGAAAATTTGATTTGTTAAAATGATGAGATGAATATGTTAGAATTATGAATCCACATTAAACATATCAACCATGTATTTGACTTAAACATTTAATAACAAGGTGTGAGTATTGAAAATCCGTGTTCCTATATTTATTTATGTCCCCTTTCGAGCGATGCATAAACACCTTTTCCTACAAGAGACGAGCCTATATTTCTATGACAATCTAAACATATAGAAAAGCATTAATGAATTATGAACACTTTTTAGGATAATACGAAGCATAGGGGTATATTTCTGTCCCCTATCGGACTTCGCGGCAATTAATCAAGGTCTAATAAATTCCTACTCTTTCGAACATAGAAATCTATCACAAAACATCAATAATTATGCGTCCACAATCATAGATGAGAATAAAAACATCATTACTTGCATCAATCTCATAAATTGCATAATATAAATATAAAGTCAAAACATGGAATCAATAAATTATTGCTTCATCACAATTCTAACAATTAAAACCTAGCCTAAATACATGATCGAAAATAAATCACAAGAAGTATGAAAAGATGTCACCCCTTTCATATTCTTGATCATTGTTCTTCAATCTTGAATTTGGCCTTCAATGGATCCCCTCTCAATTCGACAGGGTTTTGGCATGAATTATGAAGATTGGGAGCCCCTAATTTCGTGCCTTAGGTCTGGTATTTATAGATTTCCCCAGAATTAGGTTAATGGAGGAGAAAACTGCTGAATTCCGCGTAAAAAGCCCAGCTGAGGCCCAGTCGGACTACCGTGCGACCGCACGGTTCAAAAGTGTGCGATCGCAGCCTCGAAAATCCAACCTTCAGTCGCTGATTTTTTTGGCGGTAGCTACAGTTTTCTTCTTTAAATTTCAGCAATTTGGTCCTCATCCTTTTATTGCACAGCATTTAGTATTTTGATCATATCTTTCATTTTGCTTATCTGATTGAGGTGCTTCAAAGTCCGTTAGAAAGATAACGTAAAGGGATACAATTATTCCTGAAATAGGAGTTTCCTAATTCGAACCTTTATTGCCCCGAAATTAGGTTTCAAAGTCTGACTAAAAATCTGCCCGGAAAACCTTGTTTGATTGAAATGAATTTATGGTAATATTCTTAACATATTTCATTCCTTTTTTCCTTCTAACTGCATCCAATTGACTCCTAAAAGTCCTCCAGTATCTTATCTTGATCCGAATCAACTATTGAAGATTTGCAATTTGGTCCTTCTTCTTTTGATTTGTATACTTTAGTCCTTGAACTCCTAATTTCTTCCAATTTGGTTCTTTCTTTGACGTTTCTTCCAATTGACCCTTTTGAGTTACTTCATCAACTCTTGTTTTTCACACTTTAGCTCTTTTATCATCCAAATGACTTGTTTTTGCTTCATTTCCTTTGTTTTCTCGAATTTGGATTATTTCTGAAATACAAACAATATTAATTAAATAAATAGCAAATATTCTTAAACAAACAAATAAAATCCTACTTTTAGAATAGAAATAAGTGTATAAAATACACTTATCAACACCCCCAAACTAGAACTATTGTTCGTCATCGAACAAAATAAAACTAAACTATAAATGTAAAAAGGCAAATTAAATAAAAACTATATTTTTGCTTTTGTCAACTTATTTACCATGTGCTTCAACAATCCAAATTGACGATTCACTTTAGAAAAAAATTGTGAACAACATAAAATATTTTCATTCATCCGATGCTCAACTTCATTGTATGTGTGTGAATAGCCAAAATCAACTGCAAACTTATGCAAAAATAAACTTGACAATGTGTGGCTTTTTATGCAAGAGTAAGCCCAAATCCCGTGTGGTCAACAATGATTTTCTTTTGATTTTCCTTACCCTCTCATGGATGATCACGACCTTACTGCTTTTCTCTCATATCCCGAGATCTTCCCTAATGATGTGGTTTCTAAACATGTATACATTGCATTTTTCCCCACAAGGCAATTAGGAGTAGACAAGTATGCACGACAAACCAAGAATAATTAACAAAGTGTTAGGAATTTCAATCAACAAAGCTTATACCATTTTATTCCTTTTTTTTTCTTCATATGAACGACTTTTTCTTTTAATGTCCTTGTCTTTTAGCATCTTTGTGCAATACTTTTCATACTTGCTTTCTATATGACCCTGTAGCGAGCTTAAACAGAAAAGTTAAAGATGTTTTAACGTCTTATGTGTAAGTCCACTATCCGTACTTGCTTTCTAGTTGACCCCTGTAGCGAGCTTTAGGTCAGAAGCTCCCAACTCAGTTGAGTTTAGGGTACCAGATTCAGAGAATTCCTCAGACTTACTTGCTCGAGTCAAAAAGGCATTTGAAGAGTAGAATAAGACCTTCAGCATTTTTCTGTTTTTATGCTGGTTATTATGGTTTATACCCGTTGATCGAAATCCCTTACACTAAAGATGTACAATTAAAAACTCTAAATCTTAAATCCATCAATGCATACTCATACTAAACTTCCCACCCCCAAACTGCTTCTTGAGCAGTTTGGTTCTACATTTCAGGTCGGGATCTAATTACTTAAGGTTTAGGATTTTTCAATCAATTCTATGTTCAAAGTGCACAAGTTTACCCCACAAGTATCAAGCATCTCCCTACACAAGTTTTTATTTGAAATGGCTATGTGCTCAAGTTTGATTAAAGTCTCACATGGATGAATGTTAAGAAATATTTAGTTCGCATGTTGCCCAATTTTCTAACTAAAGCACAAAAGTCAATTCATATCATATCATAAGTAATAAATAAATCAACCAAATTTTTCAATTTTTTCACTTTTTATGATTTTTTTTTTCAATTTTTCAAATTTTTATGAATTTTCTACCCAAAATCGAATAATGTGTAGATGAAAGCACATGAATGAGATTCCCACCCCCAAACTAGAATCATACATTGTCCTCAATGTATTCAAAATAAATAAAGAAAATAAACAAAAAAGTAACAAAGAGGGTTAATGTACTTCCCGGGTTTGGAGAGTTGGTGTTCCCATTTTTGAAACTTTGACTTGAATGTTTTGTTGGATGAAATGATCCCTTACTTCCTTTTCCATGTTTGGCTGCCCCATGATGATATGTTCCTTGCAAATAAACATTAATGGTCATTAGAAGTATAATCATCACATAGGAACTAAAGAAAATCAACACAATACACCCAAACTAGGACTTAGAAAAAAAAATTGAAATTTTTGAAAAGTCGTCGACCACTGATTTTTAACCCTTGACATCGCCTCGAAAAAGTGAAAATTTCCTGAGACATGTCCCAGGCATATGAAAGAACATAACTTGGTCTACAACATATCAAAAATTCAGCAAATTTGGAGTTCATTTGGTCATGAAAGGATGTGACAAAGTAGGTGACATGAAGCTAGAATTGGTGCAGTGGTGCTGTGATGCCTTGCAATGAGATGCATTGAAGTGCAAAGATGTTCATGTTGAGTTTTATGCCTTAAAAGAGTATAAATAATGATTTAATGATACACAAATGATGTATAACGTGTTATGAAGGTGATCATCCAAAAAAAATTGCGAAAACTCAACAAAACATTCATTGTAACATTTTATCGAGCACCTAGCATGCATATGAAGAAATCAATGAAAGTCATAGAGTTGGAGACTTGAATCAAACCAAAAAAATTTCACCTAATAAACACAATTCAATACTCTAAGTTCTAGCCTAAACCCATCACCATCAATTCACAATATTCAATTTTCACAAAGAATTTGAAGAACACAAAAATTATGCACAATCTTGGAAATTGGTGAAAACTTCTTACCTTTAGATGATTTTGATGTAATGCAAGGTATGATTTTGAGTTATAATGATGTACAAACTTAGGGGAACAGTTGGGGATTCAATGTTGGACGATTTGAGGGGGGAAAACGGGTTTGAAGTGGTTAAAATGAAAGGTTTGGCAATATATATCAAACTGCCGGTTCTGTCCAATTTATAACCGTGCGACAACATGATGTTAAAGGCAGTGACTTGAAATTTTTCAAAATTTAAGTTTTGAACCCCGTTTTCGACCCCTGAATGCTTTCAAATGCATGCAACCAACTTCTAAACAATATGTTCATGTCCTAAGCTATGTGATCAAGTGGAAGATTGTGATAAAAAACTACAAAACAAATAGAAAACAAATAAATCCTAAAGATGCTAAAACATGCAAGAATAGGTGCAATGAAGTTTTCAATGCCACTAACATGTCAAAATATGAATTCTAAGCATGCAAGTGATCCTAAAATGCAGTATATAGCATCAAAATAATAATAAAGAAAATAGATATAACAAATAAAGAAAAATGGTTTGAGAAGTTGGGTTGCCTCCCAACAAGCGCTTCATTTAAAGTTTAGAGCTAGACTTTTTGGCAAACTTTCTCAAGGTGGCATAAAACATGATGTTGAGGCCCTATAATTTTTCTTGACCCCATACTCAACTTGTTCCCAAAGATGAAGATGCTGTGCCACTTCAATTTTTGAACAGTTTTCAAGTAGTGGATTTTGATTCACTAGTTAAATCATGTCAAATGTTACTTTCTCCTCCTCTACTCGAAGCATGACCTCCCCCTTCTCCACGTCAACCAAGGCTCTAGGAGTAGGCAGAAAGGGTCGACCTAAAATCAGTGAAACCTTACTATCTTCCTCCATATCTAGAATCACGAAGCCAGCAGGGAATATGAATTTGTCCACTTTAACCAGCACATCCTCAATGACTCCGTATGGGTATCGAATGGAACGATCAGCTAACTGCAAGATGATTGGGCTTGGCTTTAGGTCCCCTAATCCTAGCTTTATATAGACTGAAAGAGGAATCAAATTTATACTTGCACCAAGGTCACATAAAACTTTGTTAAATTTTAAGTCACCAATGATGCAAGGAATTGAAAAACTTCCTGGATCTCTCAACTTGGGTGGCAACTTTTGTTGCAAAATGGCGCTGCACTCTTCATTCAATGACACCTCTTCAAGTTCCTCAAGTTTTCTCTTACTTGACATCATTTTTTTCAGGAACTTGGTATAGCTGGGGATTTGGGTAATGGCTTCTAGGAAAGGAATGTTAATGTGCAGCTTTCTGAGCATGTTGAGAAATTTATTGAACTGCTGATCCTCCTCAGGCTTTTGTAATCTTTGCGGGAATGGAATAGGGGACTCATGAGGTTTAATTGTCAATTTTACCTCTTTCTCCTCTTTCTTCTCAGCAGATTGTTTTTCAGGTGCCTCAACATGTTTTCCCTTTTCTTCATTTGGCTTTTGCACTTGAATTTCAGGCAATCTCACCCCACTGCGTGTGGTAATTGCATTTACTCCTTGTTTCTCTTTCCAACCTTTCAGTCTTTGTGGAAAAGGAGTGGGAGGTTCATAAACTCTGTCACATGGAGCAAAAGTGATCCTTCCTGACACAAAATCTACCTCTCTTTCAACAATTTAGATGAATTACGTTTGGAAGCATATGAGAATGCAAAAATTTCAAAAGAGAAAATGAAAGTTTTTCATGATAAGAAAATTTTTAGAAAATCATTTTTTCCTTCACAAAAAGTATTGTTATATGACTCTAAGCTTCATCTCTTTCCTGGTAAGTTGAGAACTAAAAGGATTGGTCCTTACATTGTGCAAACCGTTTATCCTTATGGAGCGGTTGAAATCTTGGATCCAAAAACTGGTACTGTTTTTAAAGTTAATGGACAACGTCTGAAACCATTTTTGGATAATTTTTCTGCTAAAGTTAATGAACTACCTCTGCTGGACCCTGATTCCAGCGGCTGATTTTCTTGGGAACTAACTTTTATTATTATGTATATATTTTCTTTTCTTTTTGCAGATTTTATTCTTTTCTTTATTTTTTTTTTAGTTTTTCATTCTCGAATAATTGCTCATGTGCATAGGCCTCCTCTCAGGTACACTCTTCTCCTTTATCTTGATTTAATTTTGAGTCGTGTCTATTAATCACTTTTCATTTTTCTTCTCTTTGAGTCATTGAGGACAATGCCTGATTTTAGTTGGGGGGAGAGTAATTCAAATGTACTTGTTTTGCATTATTTTTTATGATAGTTGAGCATTAAAATTGAGTACATCTTGAGTCTTGAATGATATCTTTGTTATTCTTTAAAGACCTCCATCCTAAAAAAAATTTCATGCACGAATTTAAGCCTTGTGGTAAGATGGATAGTCAACACATACAACTAGAGCTCTCTCAAGTTAAGTAATTTTATTTGTTCATCATGAGAGTTGAGTGATTGGTGGTTTTCTTATATTGCCCTTGTTTGATATTGCTACGTCCATTGTGCATCATTACATGGATTGTGGATTGTTGGTGGTTTACACTTAAGAAACGATGAAGGTCAATGTCAATTAAAAATCTGATCCTTTGAAGCTAACCTTATCATCTTCTCTTCCCATCACAAATCCCTTCATATCCACAAATTCCTTCATAGCCACAAATCCCATTCATTTATTTCACATTAAAGATGACATTGCATCCAGACATTGCTTCCATAAATACATAACCTTGTTTCTACTTTCAAGTATAAGTGATGATGATTATTTTTGCTCCATATTGGAGAAACAAACGTTCGGTCTATGAAAAGAAAGAAACGTGGAGTTAGAAAGTATTTGACAGTCATTGAGACTAGAGGAGAATATTGAAGAATTATTTGAGAGCATTTCAGTTACAAAAAAAAAAAAAAGATAGAAAGAAAAAAAAAGTAGAAAGAAAAGGGAGACATAGTGAAGAAGAAAGTAAGATTGAAGTGTGATTAAAAGGAAAATTATTATCCTTGCTTATATTTTGAAAGTCCTCGATTTCTACCCACTTCTTCTATTTCCTTATCCTACAAAAAAAAATGCTACCATTGCGTCTTATACTTCCATTGGAATTTCTTATTCTACTATTATCACTGAAATATGCAAACCTCTTCTTTCATCACTCTTTATCAATTCCCTTGATAACACCATCGTTACATTTACATTGATATTGACATTTTGATCTTAAGTTGCTTGTGGTAAGAACGGTTGAGTCCCAATGGTTGTGAGCTTTTCATGAGGTCAATATTTGCATTGCTGTCATCCACATATATATGGCCTTTATTGAATACTTGAGTGATCAATTTTCAAACTCCATGAGTGACCCCCTAACCAGTTCAGAAACAAAATACACATACCCGTGAGTATATGGAGTTTATACTTGGCTTGAGTGAATACTCGACACTGTATGTATTGGGGTTAGTGGTTTGATGGATCAGCTTAAAACACACACACACAAAATCTTGGGAATGTTTTTATGGATTAAATTGGGATATAATGCTTGATCTCTTGATTTTGCGAAGTTGCTGTGCTCGACTATCTAAACTCATTCTTGACTTTACAATTGAAGTTTTTCATTTAGCTAGTCATGTTTTTAATTCGCTTGAATTGCTAGAGACTAGCAAAAAGCTAGTTGGGGAGTGTGATTATTGTCCAATTTTACTTATTTTAAAGAAATAAATAAATGAAAATATATAATTTTGTGATATAAATTTTGTCATTTAGAGTGAAACTTATAAAAGATTCAATTTTATTTCTTTAACTCTAAATTGATTTTATTTGCTAATAATTTCATTTATTTAATTGTAGGTACATTTTCGATAATTTCAACTGAAAAAAATCCCTAGCTTGATTAACCTAAAAAAGCCCAAAATGAATAAATCCACACCCAAAACTCACCTTCCAACCCAACCTAGCTCCCTCACCCTACAAAAGAAAAAAAAAACGCCCAGCAGCTCGGCTACTTCTTCTCACACGCAGCTCATCTCTGTCTGTCGTCTCTCACTCCTCTCTCACCAGCCCTCTCTTCACCAGCCGCCACTACACACACATCCATTCACCCACCAACAGCCAACTTCCATCTCCTCTCACACATCATCCTCTGTCTTCTCTCAATAAAACCAGCCGCACATCATCCTCTGTCTTGTCCTATAAACCCACAGCCGGTGCTGTCTCTGCAAAACAAAAAGAATCAGCCGCAAGCCACTCTTCAGCTCTCCCTCACCCTCTCCCAACAGCCGCAGCCAACACATTCTTTCACACCACCAGCCCCTCTAACTCAACCGAACTGTCTGGAGAAGAACTCAGCTGGAAGAAAGCACACAATCCAACAGCCCACCACCTTCGGCTGTTGCAACATCTCAGGAACCAGCCACAGCTCTGGTTTTCTCCTTGCTCTCGGCCAGCAGACCTCTCGTACACACATCTCACAGTTGGCAGTCTCCATTACCAGACGCACAGCAACCTCTCGCAGCAGCCAATCTCACGTAGCAGCCAATCCTCAGTTTGGGTGACTTGTTCCATTTTTTTTATTATTGCTCTTTTACTTAGAATTTTTTTATTGTTTCAATTTTTAGGTTCTATAAATTCAGATTATTGATGTTAGTTTGTTTTTAGATATTTTTAGTTATTGAATTTTCATTTTCGAATTTGAATTTCGTTTGATTAATGGTTAGTGTTTATTTGAATTTTATTTCGGTTAATTTAATGATGTCCGGCTAAGTTATATTTGAGAGGAATTATTCTTAACTTCAATGGGTGTGTTTTAATTTCTTATGGATGAATTCTTGTTATTGATAAGAGTTTATCAATTGTTTTAAGTTTTCAAATTATTTTATTTGGATAAATGTCGTTGATGTGGTATGTATTAAATATGCACACAACATGCTCGACTAAATTCCGTAAAATAAATTGATTAATTTTCTTACTCATATGTTTAAATCTTATCGATCTCAAGAAATTCATACTAAATTTATTTGCAAAGCCCAATTGATAGCGGAAGAATAATTCCACTCAAATTTCCCTTTCATTGCAATTTAATTATATTCTTTTTTATTCATTTAAACACAATTGAAATCATAGTTTAAGACTTGAATTTAGCAAATATTACGATACCAATAAAATCCCTAGGAAGAATGACCCTGGATTATTGCTAGGCTATAACTTAACCCCTTTATACTTGGAGGGTAGATTTTACATCGAGTCAGTTAACTTCATTCTCGCTAACTGAGTCATGTTCAATCTCAACAACTCTTACTTGTGTTTCATCCATGTCACCAGTCAGGTTTGTCCCATTGTTCATAAGCCTATACTTGCTAATTAATTTTACATCTTTTGAAATACGTGACACAATGTATACATTATCTCCTCTTTAAAAAAAAAAAATTCATGGATATGTGATAAGTGTATTTTATACACTTATTTATATAACTAAATTAGAATTATTTATTGTCATTTTAAGAATAAATTCTACATAATTATTTGTATTTGTTTATATTCTAGGAAATATCCCAAAATCGAGTGAATTGTGCAATTGAGGCAAATAATATTCATTTGGGTGATAATTGGAGCTAAAATGGACAAATGGATAAAGATAATGTCAACCGGAATTTACTAAGAGGTGCAAAGTGCTAGAAGTCAAAGTTGGATGGCTCAATTGAAGGGGAAGTGAAGTCGAAAGGAAGATTTGAAGAGATTTGAAGAGATTTGAAAGTAGAGGGACTAAAAAGCAACAATTGAAAGATGAAAGACTTTTGGACAATTAAAGATCGGGGACCTACTTAAACAAGTTTGAAAGATGAAAATACGCCGAAAATATAACCCTACACGACCACGCCTTTTGTGATTGGTGTCCGCGCGTTCAACCTTAAATTAACAGAACCATATTTTGACAACTTGCACGACCACCACATTTTCTACTGCGTGGCCGTGCAGTTTTCCGGCCCAGCGTGAGAACAAATCCATACGCGATTTCTTATGTCAATTGCCTAAGTTTCTTCAGCAACCTATATCTACCACCTCTCATGAACGATTAGAAAACTTTTGCACAGTATATTCCACACATAATTCTTGATTTTATCATCCAACAATTGGAAGGCAAACTCAAGACAAAGGGATGGGGATTGAAGATTATCAACGTGGATCGATTCTTAGTGCAAGATTTCCATTCTCTTGTTAATTAGATAAACTTGTCATGTTTGCTTGTGCAACCCGTACGCTTGCGGTTCACAAAATTTTTTTGATATTGTTGTCGGGGATTGTAGTTTAAATTTATTTTTAGATTACTTTCACTAATTCAGACTTATATTTGCTTTCTTTTTAATTTTTGTTGTTTTGTTTTTATTTTTACTTTGGGTTCCCTACCACAATTCTAAGCATCTTTATGTTTGGTTATCTGTCGAGGTGTGTTTGATTCTACAATTGGCTCGCAATGAACAATGTCTACCTGGATTATGAAGACATGCTTATAGAATATCCAAGTTGTGAATTTTGCTACAAAATTTATTGTAATGGAAATTGCTTGTTTCTAGGGAATAGTTTGGATCACGACGAAACTCATAGTATTTAGAGAATACCTTAAATGTCGACAACAAGCAATTGACACGTCGGATGCATGTCACATGCTCTTCGATGAGTGTGTACCAAACGATTGGAATGAGGACATCGCTCTTGTGGGAGATGATCCTCCACTATGGAGTGAAAGGGTAATTGCTAAATATTATCAAAAGTTAGCCAAGTTGGATGAAGATAATATGCTTGTGGGAGATGCCATGTATTGGAACAAATTTCAAAAGTGGGGGTATAAACCACTCGAGAGAATTAACCAGAAAAACTGCCATTGCCAGTAGAGTTGGAGGAAGGACCGACCATTAAATCAAAGGATGAGTCGACTACTGAAGAAACAAGTGAAGAAAATGAAAAATTAATCATAATGGATTAAATGAAGATGTGGCCTTCATTGAGGAAAAAATCAACTTACATTGCTTTTATTTTGTTGATTGCCAAGAAATTGATTTTGTGATTAAACCCAATGAGGAAGTGGAAATCTTCGTAGTTGAATTTGAATTGGATGAAAATGACATGTTCTAGAATATGGAGAGAGGCAATGTCAATTTTTGAAAAATAAATGAGGAGTGGAATAAATCCAAATGAAAGAAGATGGGAATGATATCAAAAGCTTTCTTTAGATGCTCATAAATCAATTTCCAAAAAGCCAAGCTTTAGACTTTAAACGGGGCGCTTGTTGAGAGGGAACCTAACATTCTATCATTTATCTATTTATGCTTTCTTATTGCTCTACAAGTAGTTTTTAGAATTTTTATTGCATGAGTAGTTCATTTCTTTATTTTGACATGAGTGAGTATCAATTAGCATGAAAATTTTTGCCCCATATTGAGTAGTTGGTAGCATGATCCTATCTTGAGTATGTGCAACATTTTCATCATCGATATCCGGATTCTAAGTCCACTTTATTACTTATGCGATCCATACATTTGCGGTTCACAATAATATGCACCTTAAAGAGAACTTCCTTTCATATCAACTTATCAAAATCTTCTGGAAAAATAAAGCCTTTCCCTCATAGGTTTCTTTCCTTGAACAGTAGCCCCTATTAAATAAAGAAAACTAGTTCTAAAAATTAGGAAAGAATAATATTGTATTTTATGTAAAAAAAATAAATCAATGAATGAAAAGAAATCACCTCTTCAAGACGTTCACTGATTTCTTTATCAGGTTTTCAAATTCATTCTTGACATTCCTTGTCCCACAAAAGAAAATTGAGGGAATGAGTTCCATCACATACGTTAATCAGCATCTTGAAATGGATTTGTTCAGAGTAAATGGTGTGACGGTTCTCAAATCGAAAACCCACAGTTAGGGGTGGCAAACAGGCTGGACAATTTGTGAGTTCGGCTTGGTGTGGCTTGATAAAAGTTTGGCTGGGCTCGTGAAAAAATGGACTTTGGCTTGGATTGAACAGAAAATTTGAGTGTTAGACAGTTCGGATTCGACTCGTGAAGTTCATGAACTGGCTCGTGGACAGGCCTAACGGACCATGAAACTGATCGGCTCGCGAGTTCGCCTGTATGAGGCTCATCTAATTTGTTTTTACGAGCCGAAATGAGCCATCTCACAAGCGACCCGTTATGGCTCATGAAAACGGATCTCACAAGCCGAAATGGGCCGGTTCATGAAGTCATCTCAAACAGTCACATTTGTGACCATTTAATTAATTAATTAATTTTTTTTCTTTTAGTTTACACTTTTTACTCTATAAATACTTCATTTTATCAGAAAAAGTTTACACAATTTTCGCAATTCTATCATTCTATCTACAAGAAATTACACTACTCTCTAGTCTCTTATCAATTCTCAATTGTCAGTTGCAATTTGCAATCTTCAACTTCAAGTGCTATAAATAATTCATACAATATTGTCTCAAATTTCATATTTCATTTTCATCTTCAAATTTCCAAATCTATTACTTCTAATGGCACACCCATAATCTCATGGTTATTCTTCTGGCCAATTTGCAGCTCTCAACCAATTCCCAACAATTTGGTAGACTTGGAAAATGAGATCGAAGAGACTAGAACTCATATTAATTTGGATGACATTGGTGTTGAAGATGTTGCTATTGCATATGGATCCGGCTCCGCCAGCACGACGACAGACTCAAACAGAAATTCGAAAAAGCTGAAAAACGAACTGCTAGAATTTTTTTGATTTGATCGAAACAACGGCTAAAGACGCTGATGGAAACACTGTACCTAAAGCACAATGTAAAACTTGTGGCAAACTTTTTTCTTGGAAGAAGGGTGGGGGCACAACGCACCTCAATAGACGCTACAAATAACGTCGAAAATATGGCTCGGTTGAAGCAAACCAATCACAGCTACAATTTGGTCAATCAAGTCTAACTAATTGCATCTTCAACCAAGATCTAGCGTGTCGAGAAGGTATGGTCATGTTCATATCGAGTGGTGAGTTCTCGCACTCAATTTCATTTAGAAGTATCTCCAACTCAGGTACAACCTTATTTCTAGAAATACTTTACGAGTTGATTGCATTGCTAAATATTTCGAGAGAAAACAAAATTTTATAGATGCTTTCAATAAATATAATGGTAACTTATCATTTACTTCGGACTTGTGAACTCACAATAATCATAGAGATTATGTAACTATTACTTGTCATTACATAGATGATACTTGGATAATGCACAAAAGAATTATGGCATTTAAAGTTATTGATTACCCACATAATCCAACAAATATTTTCAATGTACTACTTGCAATTGTTAGATAATTTAACTGTCACTAGTACAGAAATGACCCTAAAAATGAGGAATATACGTCGATTTTTAATAAAATCGATGCCTATAAAAGGACGGTGGCATTTTTGTAAATATAATCGAAGAATACGCGTCAATCGTAATATTACAACCGACCGGTTTTATGCGTCGAAGAACCGACGCGTAAAACCGGAGAATACACGTCGGTTCTTGCGTAAAACAGGGTTTAGGCGTCGATTCTTCAAGAACCGACGCCTATTCCTTTATATACTTATCAGCAAAACGCGCAGATTATCTCTATTTTTTTCACTACTCGATCTCTTCCAGAATCTCTCTTTATTTCTCTCTCACCCGAACCATCGCACTACGCCACCGCCGCCACCACCATTCCTCCATTTCCCTGGCAATACTCATCACCACATTTCACCCCTCGCTCTTTATCTATTTCTCTCATCCGAACCACCGGACTCGCACCTCCACCACCACCACCGCGCGCCTCCACCACCTCTGCTGCCCCCCGGCCTCCTCCCTCCCACCCACCTCCTAAGAGACCCACCTCCCTCTTTATATACATGTGTTTGTATCTATATGTATATATATAATGTATGTAAATATATGTAATAATATTTATGTATGTATAATGTATGTAAATAATTTGTAAATATATGTATTATATATAATGTATATAAATGTATATATGTTTATATATTTTCTCTGTGTATGTTTGTTAATTAATATATTTTGTTAATTTTGTGTGTGTGTGTGTGTGTGTGTATATATATATGGGTATTTATATTATAGATGTGTTTGTATATATGAATCGGTATTTCAACTAGTTATTGATTTAATTTTGTATTGTTGATTTTTAGTTAGTAGATGGATAAATTGCAATATTTGAATTATTAAATTTCTATTGAAATGGAATGGATGAAAGAAATGTGGTGCTTTCCTCGCAAAAAAAAGACTTTATGCGTTGGTTGTAATATTACAACCGACACCTAAAGTAAAAAAAAAAAAAAAAAAAGACTTTAGGCGTCGGTAGTTCAACTTTAAGCGTCGATTTTTACAACCGACGCGTAAAGTCAAGACTTTACGCGTCTGCGTCATATACATCGCCTCTACAACCGACGCGTATTTCCTATTACAACCGACGCGAATGAGTCATTCTGTACTAGTGTGATAGTAGAGTTCTCAGTTTTATACTAGATAATGCTTCCGTTAACAAAGTAGTGATAGATAGATTTTCCAACCACATAAATCCTAAATCTTGTGGAGTCTTGTTTCATGTTCGTTGCATGTCACATTTTTAATTTGATATTTCAAGATGGCCTTAAGCTTATAGAAGATGAATTAAAAAAAAAAAATTAGGCATGCTTGCAATTTCATTATTATTGCACCTTCTAGAAAACATGCTTTTGATACACATTGTGTAGAACATGGTAAGCCTGCATGACCATTTGTTACTGATGTAGGACATAGATGAAACTCAACTTATGTAATGATTGAGTATTGTCAAGCTTATGAGGATTTAATATGTGAATATTACAACGGCAGCACTCACACAGCCCAAATTTTGATTTGCTACCTACTGTTTTGGAATTTGTATTTCATGATAAAACTTTTTTGAAACCCTTTTAAGGGATGCTACAAACGAATTATCCGATGTTTATTATCACACTAGTCCTTTAGCGTTAAGCATTTTTATTGTATTGCTAATAATTTTAACTAGTACAAATCATTTCCTATTTTTTTCTCAAATCATTGTAGGAATGGAAACTAAGTTTAGAAAATATTGGGAAGATTTATCCACCTTGTTTCCACTAACAACGGTAATTGACCTTAAAATAAATTTAGAGGGAACTAAATACACCATAAATACAATATCAAATACCATAACATGCTCAGATTTAGAAAAACGTTTATGAAAATTGTATGAGATCAATGTCGAAAGGTCAGTTAAAAATGTTAGAAGAACCGCTCCCACCCCTAATGTGATACAAAATGAAGACAGTTATTTACTTTCCTACCTTAGGACTATGAAGGGAACTTCTGGTACATTTCCTAGTACATCTAGTGCATATAGTTCAAATGAAATTTCGAGCGAGTTAACTAGGTATTTCTCACACGATCTTCTTAGCATGTTAGATGATGAAGAGAGAAATAATTTGGATTGCATGAGATCTACTAGCACCTCCGGTATCAACTGTAGCATCGAAGGCTGATTTTAGTGCAGGTGATGGATTCTTATCTGAATATAGGTCAAGGCTTAAACAAGACATACTGGAGAGCTTAATGTATTTGAAGAATGGGCAGTTTGCGGAGAAAAGGTTACAAGATAGGATAAGTGAAATTCTGGTTGGGGAATTCGGAGAAAAATCGTATTGGTGAGTAGTTATTTAATATTATCCTTACTCTATAATATATGCATTTTTCTTTATTTTCAATTCTTTTTCAAATAAAAAAATTGTACACGTATCATTATGTTCCTGTACAATTTTAACTTCGTCTAAATGAAAGTAAATGTAGACTGTCCCAAGTTCGGATTAAAGGAGAAGAGTTTAAGTTTTAATATTTTAAATTGTTTTAATATTATAAAGTTAGGGGAAAAAAGGACTGGCACGAGCCGGCCCACGAGCTGAACAAAGGCCGGTTGTGTGGCAGACGAGCTGGCCCGGCTCAACTCATCTCCCACATGAGCCTGCACCGGTACAGCTCGTGGGCCGGACCAAACAAGTAGGTAATGGGTCGAGCCAGCCAGGGTCGGCCTATTTGACACCCCTACCCTCAGCCTGTCGTGTCACTTTCTTAAAGCACTTTCCTCTTTAACTGTCAAAATAGTCCCAATTGTCTAAATGTGTTCGTCCTACACAGAAAAGTAGTAATGGTAGTAAAAAAAACGACATCTATTTTTTAACATTCATCGAGCATATAAAATCAATTTTTTGAGTACCTTATAATTCTTTGGGATCTTTTCGAGTGTCACAACATAGTAAACCTGATTCTATAACTCATCTTCGATGGTTTGGCTAGTGAGACCTGACTAACTTGATAAGATGTCTCTTGCTCATCTTTGGGCATACTAAATTATAATAGAAAAAGTTTCTTTAAAATACACGTGAAGATAAAACAATGATTAAATTGAAAATAGTTGATAAATCGAGGACCTATGTTAGCCCAAGAGTAAACTAACCAAGAGGGGGGGGGGGTGAATTGGTTTATAAAACTTTTTCGATAAATAATCTCAAACTTAAAAATCAATAGGTACAAGTATGTGCACTTAGTGTTGCAAGTAACTTAATTATCAATGTAGTGTGCTATAAATGTGTAAACTTAATTGATAAAACAAGTATAGCACTTAGATATAGTGTTGCACAATATAAATTGATAGAATAGAGTAAGTGCAATGTAAGTAAGTAAAAGGGATAAGAAAATACAAATGTGATTTAAGGAGGTTCAATCAACCAACGTGATCTACGTTCTCCGTTACCGAGCTCTCCTTCACGAGCAAGGCCAAATCCACTATATTGGTAACTTACAACAAGGAGTACCAAATTCTTAAGTGACTTACAACGAGGAGTGCTTATCCTTAGGTGACTTACAACAAGGAGCCCCTACCCTTAACCAACAATCGAGTTTTCACAAGGCTCTCGAAACCAGAAGATATAATAAGTTGAATTTACAATTGAAATAACTCTCTTGACAAATGATATACTCAAATTAAGTACCGAGAGAGTTATTCTAACACTTCAACAGATAGCAATGAATTAAGCTCGAGTGTTTGAGAAAAACTTTGATGCAAATGATAATGAAAAGTTCAATGCAATCAAACAAAATTTTTCAAATAATCTCTTGTTAAAATATTGAATCAAATTAAGTACCAAGAGATGCCACACTTGAATAATTAACAACAAGTTAAGCTCAAAGTGTTTAGACAATGGAACTTTGATGAATCAAATGATAATGAAAAATGTAGTACAAATAATCAAAATTCCTTAATTGGAATTTCTCTCTTTTAAAAGATTGAAACAAGTTTAGAACAAAGAGAGACTTACACTTCAATTTCAATATGTAATGTGAAGATGTTAAGGAAGTTTATACAATGTAAAATCAAGAATCTTCACGAAAACTTTCTTTCAAAAACTTTGATGAATTTGATAAAACAAAATTTGGATCAATCAAAGTATTTTAATAAAGATAGATAAATATAAATCAAGTAAGAACAATGAATATTTCACAAGAAAGCTTTTCTAAAATCTTCTCTTAGTTGTTGAAAATGAATGCAAGAGAGAAGGCTATTTATAGAGCAAATTTCGCACATACTGTCTTTTGCTTTTGACCTATTCAGCCATGCGTCAACCTCAATATAACCGTTGCGAAAAATAGCCGTTGGAGTTCAAAAATAAGCAGTGCGGTCGACCTGAAAAAATTTGTGGTTGACCTCAAAATGCCATGCGGTCGACCTCATTTATTTGAGGTCGACCTCAGAAAACAGCATTTGAAGATTTTGATTTTTCAAGGTTTTCTGATCAAAGTTGATTTTGAAAAAGATATTTTAATGACTTTGTAATTTTTTCTTGAGCTTTATGAAGTGCATTGCTAACTATTGATGCATTAACCATACATAAGATTGAAAAGCAATTTGTAAAAGCTCAATTCTTGGTAGGCTTCATTCCTCGATCTTCATACTATCATGCTTCATGTTTTGAACATCGCATCTTGTATTTTTGATCTTTTATCTTCGAGAGATGATTTGGACTTTGAATGCTTTGAAGATTATCATTACATGAAATACTTGAAGCACACTTGTTAATAACAAAATATAATCTTGTTTGTTATGATCAAAACAATAAGGTTAAGTTAACCATAGGTCAACAACCTAGACTTGAAATCTTCAATCTCCTTGATTGACACGTCTATTAGTACAAATCTCATAGATATTAACTTAGAACACGGCCTCGTTTATAATTCATACTTTGAATGAATTTGATCTACATAACTGCACCAACACAATTAGTGGCTTTTTACCACAAATTGAGTGACTCATTGAAGGATAGCAATCCTTGTTGTCAATCATTGAGACAAATTTTAGGCAGTATAAATGGCGTTCTTGAATTATTTGATCAAAATTCTGGATTAGGTCACCTTTTGCAGTAGCTTGAATCTTGTCCCCTTGAAAAATAATGGTTTTATATTGGTAGATATATACATAATGAAAAAAAATAAACATGTTCATTAAAGTAGATGTAATAGATTATTGCTTACAGTTTTGTCAATGAATAAAAACTCCAAGCTTGATTCAAACCAATCAGTTGTTGGGACTATCCATTTTCTGGCACACCTAACCTTTAAATGTCAATCTGCACGTTTCCGATTAACATCCTTGAAGAGGCTGATAAGTGTATTTTATATACTTATTTCTATCTTGAAAGTAGGATTTTAATTGTTTGTTCAGGAATATTTTCTATTTATTTCGTTATTATTTATTTATATTTCAGGAATAACCCAAAGTCAAGAAAACAATGGAATTGAAGCCAAAATCGAGCAATTGGATGATAAAAGTGTCAAAGTGTGCAAATCAAGAGTTGATGCAGTTAATCAAAGGGCCAATTGGAAGAAAAATGGAAGAAGAAATCAATTTGGAAGAAATAAAAAATACAAGGGTTAAATTGCAACAATCGAAAGTTGGAGGACCAGCTGTGCAATAAAAAATCAGGGACCAACTTAAACTGAAACAAAAGATGAAAATTGACTAAAACCAAAAAATCGCAGTCGCGTGGAACAAAACCGCGCGGTCGCATAACGATAAAAATCAGTTACTGAAGCCAACCTGCAGAGGCATGCAGTCGCGCATTTTTTGAACTGAGCGGTCTGTGTTATACCCCTATGCTTTGTGTTATCCTTGAGAGTGTTCATGGATCCTTTAATGTTTTTCTAATTGTTTAATTGTCATAAAAATATAGTCAATTTGCATTCAGGAAAATGTTTTTATGCATCGCTCAAAAGGGAACTTAAATAATTTTAGAAACACGGATATTCAAAACCCCATGAATTGTATTTAAATAAGTTGGCAAAAATATTGATGATTTGATTAAAATGAATTCATAATTCTAATGCATTTACTTTCATTTGTTTAAAATCAAATTTTCATTGTTCTTTAGTTTAATCTTTATTTTAAATTTCAAAAAAAAAAAAAAAAAAAAAAAGGAATTCAATTCAATCAAATCTCTTGTTTTGGTTAAGGTCTGTAGTCTAAAACAAAATTTACAATAATCTCTGTGGGATCGATACTTGGACTCACGTCTACTTTATTACTTGCGCGATCCGTGCACTTGCGTTTAGTGAACAGATACTAAATGTGCCATTATTAATTATTATTAAGTTTAAAATTGACTAGGAAAGAGCTTATATTGTAAGATAAACAACAGGAAATGAATGTGTAAAAAATTGTGATAAGAAGCATGTATTTATATAGCATCAAGAAAAAAACAATCATTAATTTGGGATAATCAGGTACAGTAATAGCTCCTCTGCATCCTCTGTCTTGTTAGTAAAAAAGAAGGATGGCACGTGGAGATTCTGTGAAGACTATAGATAGCTGAATAGTCTTATAGTTAAAGATAAATTTCCTATACCCTTAATTGACAAACTATTTGATGAATTACATGGGGCCAGATATGTTTCAAAAACTGACCTTAGGTCAAGGTATCATCAAATAAGAGTGAGACCTGAAGATGTCCACAAAACGGCCTTCAGAACACATCAAGGGCTCTATGAATTAAGAGTCATGCCCTTCGGTTTGACAAATGCCCCTGCTACCTTTCAAGGTTTGATGAATGAGGTTTTTCAGGAACAACTCAGGAGGTATATACTTGTATTTTTTTTGATGATATTGTTGTGTATAGCTCAGACTTAATCAGTCATAAGAAACACTTGGCGACAGTCTTAGACATACTGAAAAGAAACATGTTGTTTGCAAAGAGGAGTAAATGCTCTTTTAGGTAGACTACAATTGAGTACCTGGGCCACATTATCAGCTATGGTGGGGTCTCTACAGATAAAAGTAAAATTGAGGCAATGCAAACTTGGCCATGTCCTAAAAAAATCAAGCAACTAAGAGGATTCCTGGGATTAATTGGATATTACAAAAAATTTGTAAGGCATTATGGAATTATTGCCAAACCATTGACTGAATTTTTGAAGAATGATAGTTTTCTCTAGAGTGAAGCAGTCGAGATAGCCTTCCATAACCTTAAGCTAGCTATGAGCTCCACACCGATGTTGGCCTTACCCAATTTTGACTTACCCTTCATTATAGAGACTGATGCAAGTTATGGATGTATTGGGGAAGTACTTATGAAGGAGCGGAGGCCAATTGCTTATCTGAGTAAAGCTTTGGGACCAAGGAACCTGGATATGTCCATTTATGAGAATGAATTGCTAGCACTAGTCATAGCCGTAACCAAGTGGAGGCATTATATTGAGGGGTATCATTTCATCATCAAGATTGACCACCAGTCTTTAATATTCCTACTTGAATAGAGGATAACTACACCACTACAGCAAAAAGTGGTTGACAAAGTTGTGGGTTCTGAGTTATGAGATTCAGCTTAGGAGGGGATAAAGAATGTTGTTGCCGATGCTCTATCATGAATGGATGAATGCAATGCCATCACCACCAACTCACCTGCTTGGGTAGTTGAACATATGGATAGCTATGAGAATGATGAAGAGGCTCAGGGAATTATTCAATCATTGTGTATCAATAATCTAACAAGGCCTGATTACCAGTATCATGATGGTTTACTTAAATACAAAGGGCGGTTATATGAAGGGATTGGAGGACACATAAGGTAAAAGATTATTGAGAATATTCATGCCTCTCAAGAAGGTGGACATTCAGGGGTCCAAGCTGGTCTTTTCAAAGCTAAACAACACTTCTATTGGAATGACTCAAGAAATCAAAAAGATAGTTTTGGAGTGTGAAGTTTGTCAAAGGTGTAAAGGTGAATGATAAGTGCATTTTATACACTTATCTATACATCTAAATTAGAATAAATTATTGTCATTCTTGGATATTACTGCATAATTGCTTTATATATGTTTACATTGAAGGAATTTTCCCAAACATAGAAGTATGAAGCAATAAAGTGGAATAATGCACATTTGGAAGCCAATTAGAGCTAAAAAGAAGAAAATGGATGATGATGTTGTCAACCAGGATTTTCAAGAAAAGCTAAGTTAAAGAAATCAGAATTCAAAAGCTTAACCGAGATGGATTGAAGTTTGGAAGAAGATTTGAAGAGTTTTGAAAGTTCGAGGACTTAATTAGAGCAATTGAGATTTGAAGGACTAGCGTGCAATAAAACTACAGGGATCTGCTTAATCGCATTGGAACTATGAAATCGCGCTGAAAAAGTTACTACCGTGCGACCACAACTTCTCAAGCTGGTGGCCACACAACAATTTCAAAATTTAAAGAACCAGTTTTAGGTCAATTGCGCGGCCACACAGCTTTTTCGGCCTAGACCCATGCGCGAATTTTGACCTCATTTATTTCCTTGTTTGCCCAGGTTTTCTTCTCCTCTGTATATAATACTTATCATGCACGAATTAGAAGACCTTTGTAGAGCTTAAATATATCATTACTCCACGTTCTTAACATCAAATTTTTTGGAGGAAATTGAATGCAAAGGCTTGGGAATTGAAGATTATCAATGGAGAGCAAATTCTTGGTGCAAGACTTCCTTTCTTTTGTCAATTTGATAAACTCAACATGCGTTGTTTAGATTTTTACTTTGTAATTTAGATTTTTACTGCGTATTTATTTCTTTATTGATAAAAGATTAATTTAATAGTTGAGATATTCGGTGTAGCTTAATTTTACGTTTTTAATTCTATAATTCTAGTCTTGTGCTTTTGTTGCATGTTTTGATTTTATTTTGTGTGTAATGCATGAATTAATTCGCGACTAATTCATGATTTCATGGGTGCTTTCATAATCCAATTGAAAGCAAAGGCTTGAGAATTGAAGATTATCAATGGGGAGCGAATTCTTGGTGCAAAACTTCCTTTCTTTTGTCAATTCGATAAACTCAACATGCGTAGTTTAGATTTTTACTGCGTATTTACTTCTTTATTGATAAATGATTAATTTAATAGTTGGGATATTCGATGTAACTAAATTTTAAGTTTTTAATTCTATAATTCTAGTCTTGTACTTTTGTTGTATGTGTTGATTTTATTTTGTGTGTAATGCATGAATTAATTCTCGATTAATTCATGATTTCATGGGTGTTTTCATAATCCGAGAGGTGAGCTTACACTTAGAACTAGGAATAAAATCCGGTAATTGGACAAATGATAGAGATATACGTTTGTTATTATTGTGATTGCTACATGAGTTCTTGTGTTCCATGCACCTAATCATTACAACCTGCTGTTCATTAACAATTGAGTAATTAGGTATAGTTGATTTAAACATGAGAGGGGAATTTCTTATGCATAAGTGAATTCGATCGAGCATTTTAATAAGAATAAAACTAGACTATTGGGATTAAAATTATTGACTATGTGAAATCGAATATCCCAAACACTTATAAACATCAATTTAGAAGATTTAAATGTCTTTTCTTTTCTTTTGCCTTTTATTTTAATATTTTAGTTCAATTAATTCATCATTATTTTACCGTTCAAATAAGGCGATAACTAACACAATTTCGGTACTTAATTACAATCACTGTGGGACGATAACTCAGACTCAGAAAGCCCACTATATTACTTGGATGCGATATCGTGCACTTGTGATTTAGCACATAACAAGATTTTGGCGTCATTGCAAACAACCTACCGGGGATTGTTGCAACCCTTTCCTGAACCACTACAATTTGGAGTAATATTTCCATGGATTTTATAGAGGGCCTACCAAAGTCTGGAAAGAAGGATGTAATTATGGTGATAGTAGACCGGTTTACAAAGTATGGCCATTTTGTGGCAATGCTACATCCCTTCACTACTAAAACAATAGCAAAAATATTCTTGGATTAGATTTGCAAGTTACATGGGATGCTGCAAAGTATTGTATTAGATAGGGACAAGGTGTTCACTGGCAGATTCTGGCGCGAATTATTGAACCTTCTAGGAACCAAGCTTCACATGAGTACCGCATATCATTCGCAATCTGACGGGCAAACATAAAGGCTCAACCAATGCTTAGAAATGTACCTTCGTTCCTGAGAATTCCAAACAGTGGAATGACTGGCTAGCCTTGGCTGAATGGTGGTACAACACCACTTATCACTCGGCAATCCAGATGATGCCCTTTCAGGCTCTTTATGGTATCCCTCCTCCACAATTAGCCCTTGGTCCGTATCAGTAGACTAATATTGCTGCAGTTAATGAAGTTGTGCAGGAAAGGCATAAGATGGACCAATTACTTGAGGAGAAATTAATCCAAGCAAGAGCCAGAATGAAAACTTATGCAGACAAAGGGAGATTGGATAGGAATTTTGAAGTGGGTGATTGGGTATTTCTTAAGCTGCAATCATATCAACAACAGACAGTTAGTCGAAGGGAGAATCAGAAGCTTAGCCCCAAGTATTATGGTCCTTTTCAAATCATCAAAAAGGTCAGAACACTGGCTTACCAGCTAAATCTACCAGAAAACTCTAGAATTCAACCAACATTCCATGTCTCCTTGCTTAAAAGGAAAGTTGGAACAGATATTATAACCACGACTCAACTGCCTCAAGAAGGTGATATTCAAGGTTCCTAGCCTAGACCTTTTAAAATTTTCAAATCAGACCTTCATAGGGGAAGAACAATGCAATTAAACAGTGGCTAGTACAATGGAATGAAGGAAGCGAGGATGATGCTACCGGGAGGACCCTGAGGCTTTACAGAGGGCATTTCTAGACTTTGAACCTTGGGGACTAGGTTCTTTTAAGCAGGGGGTTGTCACGGGAAGTTGAAAGAAGACACATTAATTGGCAAAAGAAAGGAAAAAGGATTCAGAGGAAGAAGAAACGTAGTGATCAGCCAACTGAAATTTGAAATTACCATTAACAAACAATACCGTATCAATGGGGAAAAATTTAAGAGACTGCAACGTCGTTTCCATCCACCACCATGAAACTAAGCATTCTGTTTTTGCATATGTGACCTGGTGTGTATTTTTCATCACATCTAAAGTACAAGGCTAGACTTCTCTTGGTTTGTATGTCTGTGAGAGTGATGGTTTTGAATCTAGACGGGTTATTATTTTGGTTGTGATCAGGGCTCTCTGTGGGATAAGGAGATGGTTCATGTGACTTGGAGATATTAGGGTAGGCTTTGTGGTTGTTGGTGAAGTTTCTAAAAGGTTTAGAGGTTTTGTTTAGGGCAGAACTGGCTTTCTCTTGTAACAAGGCTATTTCAAAGGCTTGGAAGAAGGTTTAATAATCTTCACCATGGATTTAATTTCAGTTTTCAATCCACTGGAAAAGATGGCTATATAGTAGGATTCGGGTAGGTTTGGTAGTGTTTGCATAGCTTGTGCTTTAAGATCTTCAAACCTCTCTAAATACTCAACAACTCCTCCATGCTCTCTGATTTTGCTAAAAGTTTCTACCACTTCCTCCCCTGTTGTTTCAGCAAACCTCTTACACAACTCAATAGTGAACTTTCCCCAATCTGCATTCGGGTAGCTAGATATGAATCCATGGAACCATACATCCGCCCTCCCTTTAAGATACATTTCTGGTATTCCAACTCTCATTCTATCACACATTTGATGAATGTGAAAATATCCTTTTGCCCTTCTTACCCACTCTTTGGGATTAGGGATGGCAATGGGCATACCCTATCCACTAAAAATTTACAACCTCCATATTATACCCATATACCCATTTTAAAGAAGGTTTTTTCTAGTTTTAGGCTTAAACTAAACTAATGAATTTAAACAATTTTTTTAGATGTTAACAATATCAATAGATATTTGGATTTTTTTATTATTATTATTATTATTATTATTATTATTATTATTATTACATAATCACTTTTGTTTTAAATTCTATAATTTTTAAGGAAATTAATGGATATGTGGGTCGGGTATGAGTCTTATAGTAAAACTCACACCCTACCCATACCCATGTCGGATTTTAAAATTTACCTTCATACCCCACCACAAACTCATTTAGTCGGGTAATTTCTGCCTGTCTATGTTGGGTCTCCAATGGGTATCGGGTCCGTGGGTATTATTGACATCCCTGTCTGGGATTTTCTCCATTGAAGATAGGGAGGTCTATCTTCGGTAGTTTAGTCATATTTCGATTCTCATCATTTCCATTTTGGCTACTTGCACTTCTAGATCCCAACTTTGTACTTATCCTTGTCAACTGTGTATCACCCTCCATTTGCTTATTCTTACCTACCTCAAGCTATGTACCATTGACAACAATAATATGAATAAAGTGAATTCCGCTTATAAGCTTGACTCTTTTACTTTATGGCATGATAGATTAGGGCATATAGGAAACAACACTATGAAAAAGTATGACTTAATATCTTATGATGAAATTAAAGTTTATAAATACAAGACTTGTGTTGAATCTAAGATGATTAAGAAACATTTTCATAGTATAACTAGAACAACTCAATTATTAGATCTTTTGCATACCAAAATATGTGAGTTAAATGGTATATTGACAAGAGGTGGAAATAGATATTTCATAACTTTCATTGATGATTGTTCTAGATTTACTTATGTTTATTTATTAAAACATAAAGATGATGCTTTTGAAACTTTCAAAGCATATAAAAATAAAGTGGAAAATCATTTGAATAAGAAAATAAAAACTCTTAGAAGTGATAGAGAAGGTGAATACTTTTCTAGTGATTTTAACTTATTTTGCAAAAAACATGGCATAATTCATCAATATAGTAACACCCGAACAAAATGGTTTGGCAGAAAGAAAAAAATAGGACACTTGTTGAAATAATTAATGCAATGTTGTTATATTCTAAATTGTCATTAAATATTTGGGGTGAAGATATATTAAGTGCATGTCATAAATTGAATAGAGTTCCTTCTAAAATTGCAAAAGTATCTCCATATGAATTATGGAAAGGAAGAAACCTAAATATTGGTTACTTCAAAGTGTGGGGGTGTCTTGCTTATTGCAAAAACACAGATCTTAAACGAACAAAACTTAGTCTAAGAGGGATCAAATGTGTATTTGTTGGGTATACTTCAAATAGTAAAGTATATCGATTATTGAATTTGGAGGCCAATGTGATAATTGAGTCACGTGAAGTAGAGTTCTATGAGGATTCTTTATCTCCAGATAATAATTCTATTGAGGAATCAAATAATGAGATTCCAAATTTTACAAAATCACTTGGAGAAACATTCTTCAAAGATGTTGATGATCCTATTGAATTTCATAGAAGCAAAAGAACTCGATAAGAAAAGGTACTAGGACTGGATAAAATAGACTCTCAACTTATTTCTCTTTGTCTTGTTGAAGGAAATATAAAGAATGTCATAAGAATAATACCATATGTTTTTAAATCGAAACCGATCCTAAAACTTACAAAGAGGGTATGTCATCTAGAGATAGTATCTTTTGAAAAGATGCTATAAAGGATGAGATGAATTCAATAATGTCGAATAATACTTGAGAAATTATTGATTTATAACCACATGGCTCTAAACCAATTGGCTGCAAATGAGTATTTAGAAAGAAGTACAATGCAGATGGTACTCTCAATACTTTTAAAGCCCGACTAGTAGCCAAGGGATATCTACAAAATGAAGGAATAGATTATTTTGACACATATGCACCCGTAGCACGCTTTACATCTATAAGAATAATGTTTTCCTTAGCTTCCATTATAATTTGCATATACATCAAATGGATGTTAAAATGACTTTCTTAAATGGGGACCTTGATGAAGAAGTTTATATGGAACAATCGGAAGGTTTTGTTCTCCCTGAAAATGAAAAGAAAGTATGAATTAGTTAAATTATTATTTGGTTTAAAACAAACACCGAAAAAAGGACATGAGAAATTCAATTGACAATTATGTCATTTGGATTCAAATACAATAGTGTTGATAAGTCCTTATCTTCAAAGGAACATGAAAAACATGTAGTGATTATATGCCTTTATGTAGATGACATGTTGATTATAAGCAATCATATGAAAGACATAAATGAAACAAAAAGGTTTCTATCTTCCACATTTAAAATGAAAGATCTTGGGCAAGTGGATACCATATTAGGTATCAAGGTCACAAGAAAAAAATGAGGGTTTTATGCTTAATCAATTATATTGAGAATGTGATTAATAAGTTCAAACATTTGAATATTAAGGAAACAAAAATCACATTTGATGTCAGTATTAAACTTGTAAAAAATGATGGAAGAGCAATAGTACAACAAGCATTTACAGTTAGTAAACTTAGCAGGTTTACTAGCAACCCAAATAAGGAACATTGGAAGGCAATTATAAGGGTTCTTGATTATTTAAAGAAAACCAAAGATTTAGTTCTTAAGTGGCTAAGGGATCTCTTGTATGAAATTCCATTAGGAGATAAGAATATAAATTCTATTCCTATACTATGTGACAGTCAAGCAACTTTAGCTAGAGCATACAATGAAGTATACAATGGAAAGTCTAGACATAGGAGTCTAAGACATGACTATGTGAGGAAATTGATAAAAAAAAAAAAAAAAGGAACAATTTCAGTCACTTATTTAAAATCAAGTGATAATTTAGCGGATCCACTAACAAAACCACTCACTTATGAATTAGTGAGGACCACATCGAGTAGGATGTGGTTAAAACATCTTACTTAAAGATCCACCAATGATAGAAACCCTATCTAACCTTGTTAAAAAGTACATTTTAGGTTCAAAGGGTAAAAACAAATCATTCGATAAGTGGATAGCATTCAACACTTATAAAGATAAGTGCTGATTCTCATAGAAAAGAGGGCTAAATTTTTCATTTTTAATAAAGTTCGGATCAAATGATCAAGTATCTATAAATATGACAAAGATACTAGAAGAAATTTACCTATATGAACTTATAGATGGTGCCGTCTCGATAGAGAGTTGAAGTTTTCTCTTAAAATCTTATGAATAGGATGAGCACAAGACCATAAAAGTGTTAATCGAGTTGTGATAAAACTTAGAACACAATGATACTTGTGTGTGTGATCTCATCGGTATTATTACAAAGGAATAATTGGTTCAAAGCTTTTACACCACCTAGGATTTCAATGATACATTGTGAGTGATTACACTATTAATAGATTCAAATTGAAAGATATCTAATCCTTATGCATAATTATTGAAAAATTTATCAAAATACATTTTGAACAATGGGGGATTGTTTTATATATATATATATATATATATATATATATATATATAGTTAAAAGTGATTGATGATAAAAAAAGAAGGAATGAATTTGGAAAGAAATAGAAATGAGAAAATAAAGGTGGCCAAATCAGGAAAACCATATGCGTCAATTTTTTACGTCGTATTACATTTTGTTAAATTTTATAACCATGCGATTGCACGGTACAAATTGTTGACTATTTTTTTGGTTAATTCAAATTTGAAATTAGCACCTTTTTTGAAAAAAAAAATGATCCATCTCTTCATGATTATTGACACTAATTCGCGGGTGTTGATTGAATATCTATAAATAGGAGTTAATACTCCATTTCAAAACACTAGAAACATTCTTGAGTCAAATATTGATATCCAAATATCCATTTTTTCATTCCTTTATTAAGTGTTTTTGTTTTCAGTTTCAAGTTTACTTTTTGCTTTGTTTAAACTTGGAAAAAGGCTTGATCAATCCTAAAAACCTATTTGTTATAATCCTCAAAAGCAAACTCAAACTCCGATAGAGCAAATATAGTTTAAGGACAATGTTCTATGTGTTTGAGCCTCACTGATGGCGTTGAATATCGAGCGTTGGATTATTTGGATGAGTGGGATCGCGCAGTTTCAAAGTTTTCAAAGAAATGGGCATAGAATTCGCATACGGGCTCAGATTTTGGCCTATAATATGTTTTCGGAATCTTCTCAACAAGCCGGACTAAACAAAATACTTTGCTACTACAAATGATGGTTTTTTGGGTTTTAAAACCGTTTAGACAGTTAAAAACAAGATTCTTTGAATTATTATGTCCATTTTCGTCTTTTCTTTTCTTTTCTCGCTTCTAGGTTTAGGGCTAAGTATTTATGCCTCTTTGTTTTTGCATTATGGAAATTTTTTGACATTATAAACTTATTGTTCTTGGAGTCTCTCTAGTTTCTATGCAATTCAACTCAGTATTCTTTTGAATCAACAATTGAATTATATTGTTTTTCATTTACACGCATTTCCACCTACATCAGTCGATATCAGACCCGAAGTTGTTCCTTCATCATGCTGCCAAGGAGACATCCTGAAGCCCGTGAAATCCCGATAGAGGAGGTGAATAGACGTGATGAGATCGTACAACTGCGTCAACAGATGGAGTTGCTGATGCAGTAGATCTTTGCACTTATGCCACATCAACACGTACTGGCAACCCAACTATTCGAGGATTCTGAAGATGAGAATCTGTTTGCACCGTCGAACAACCAGTGAATCTACCAGTTCTTCGGAGAGGGAGTGGTCCGGAGGACAATAAACGCTGGGAATCAGGGTTTAAAGTTGACATTCCAGAATTTTATGGTGGCTTGAGTCCAGAAGAATTTTTGGATTGGCTGATTACAGTGGAGGAGGTATTGGAGTTTAAGGAGGTTTCCACTGATAAGTGTGTGTCTCTGGTCGCAATGAGATTTCGTGGGCAAGCAGCGATGTGGTGGCAGCAAACTAAAGTGACGAGATCCAGGCTAGGGAAGGCCAAGTTTACGTCTTGGGACAAATTGAAGAAGCATATGAGAAAGCAGTTTCTGCCCTATAATTATGTGCGGACCATTTACCAGCAGTTATAGAATCCGCGTCAAGTTGGAAAGAAGGTTAGGGATTACACTGCTGAATTTTATATGTTAATTACGAGAAATGAGGTGATGGAGATGGAGATAGAGACAGAGGAACAATTGGTGCCACGGTATGTGGGTGGTCTTCTTCCCCAAATACAAGAAGTTTTGAATATGTTTGATCCTGTGACGATTTCTGAGGCGCATCAAAGGGAAATATAGATAGAGAAGCAACAATCCCGGAGAAATACAGTTCCTGTCAATACAGGAAATTCGTCCATTAATTCACAAAATAGGTTGCACGCCCTGGTAATCCCACTCGATCTGACCCCCCTAGGGCGAACCCTGTCCAGCAACCAACAGGCCCTAGAGGTGGTATTCGTTGTTTTGTGTGTGGAGGTATAGGTCATAGGTAGTCTGAGTGCCCCAAAAATTTGCGCAGGGGACTCTTTGTTGATGAGGGAGATGGAGAGTATAAAGCTCCACCTGTGTTTGACAGTAAGGGCATAGAAGAAACAACAAAGGAGGAAAAGTTTGAGGTTGGTGATGTAGGCCAAACGCTGGTGGTGAGGCGTAGTTTTCTTACTCCCCTGGGGAGTAGCACTGATTGGTTACGTAATAATATATTTCAGTCAACATGTACTATTGGGGGGAAGATATGTAAGTTTATTATTGATTCTGGCAGTTACGAGAATGTGGTGGTTGAAGAAGTTGTTGAAAAACTGGGTTTGCAGATTGGGAGGCATCCGAAATCGTATAAGTTGGCTTGGCTGAAGAGGGGCAATGATGTGGAAGTGTCTAGGCGTGCTCAAATCAGTTTCTCCATTGGACCTACCTATATAGACCAGGTGTTATGTGATGTTGTGGAGATGGACGCATGCCACTTACTTTTGGGGAGGCCATGGCAGTTCGATCGACATTGGCTGCATGATGGGTATACCAACATTTATAGCTTTTTGTTTGGGGGAAAGAAAATTGTGTTACCACCAGATAAGGTCTCAGCAAAGGCAGTTGGAGACACTGCCAATTTAATGACTAGAGCAAAGTTAGAAACAAAGATGGGGGAGTTTGGGTAGTGTATGTGCTAGTGGCGAAGTTAGCTGACAATGGGCAAGAAGTCCCTCATAGGATTCGGCCATTGCTTGAGAAATTTCATGAAATATTCCTAGAAGAACTTCCAGATGGGTTTCCACCACTGCAGGATATTCAGCATCAGGTTGACTTGGTGCCTGATGCTTCTATGCCCAATCGGGCACACTACAGGATGAGTCCCACTGAACATGAGGAGTTACGCAGGCAAGTTGAGGAGCTTCTGGCAAAGGGGCACATCATGGAGAGTCTTAGTCCTTGTGCTGTTAATGCTCTCCTCACACCAAAGAAGGATGGCACATAGCGCACGTGCGTGGATAGTAGGGAAATTAATAAGATAATGGTGCGTTATTGTTTCCCTATTCCTCGTCTTGATGATTTTTTGGACCAGCTTACTGGTGCTTGTATGTTTAGCAAGCTTGACTTGAAGAGTGGATACCATCAGATTCGAATTCGACCTGGGGATGAGTGGAAAATAGCGTTTAAGACTAGGGAAGGATTGTACGAGTGGTTGGTCATGCCCTTCGGCCTTTCAAATGCACCGAGTACCTTTATGTGGGTTATGAATCAGGCTCTTCACCCATTCATTGGTAAATTTGTTGTTTATTTCAATGACATTCTGGTTTATAATGCTAATAATGATGATCATGTCCAGCTTCTTCGGGAAGTTCTTTCAATTCTTCGCAGGGATCATTTTTATGCTGTAGTGAAAAGTGTTCTTTTTTGACTGATCGTGTTGTGTTCCTTGGTTAAGGGATGTCGAAAGAGGGTTTAGCAGTGGACACATCAAAAGTAGACGCAATAAGTCAGTGGCCACAACCTAAAACAGTTACTAAAGTGCGGAGTTTTCATGGTCTTGCTTCATTCTGTCGCAGGTTCATCCTACATTTCAGTGTCATCATGGCACCAATCACGGATTGCATAAAGGATGGCAAGTTTCAATGGACTCTTAAGGCAGAAAATCTCTTCAATTGATTAAGTAGAAGTTGACTACAGCTCCCGTTTTGGTGTTACCTGACTTTCACCAGCCATTTGAGCTGCATTCCGATGCTTCGAAAGTGGGTATTGGCGGCGTGCTGAGTCAGAACAACCACTCTGTTGCTTATTTTAGTGAGAAGCTTTCTGGCCCGAAGTCTCGATATAGTACTTATGATGTGGAGTTCTATGCAATAGTCCAGACAGTGCGACATTGGTGTCACTATTTGTACCAGAAGGAGTTCATTTTATATACCGATCATGATGCCCTCTAACACTTTGGTACTCAAGATAAGGTATCTGTTCGACATGCCTCTTTGATTGCTTACTTGCAGTTTACTTTCGTGATTAAGCACAAAGTAGGCGCACTTAACAACGTAGTAGATGCATTGAGTGGCGCCAAGCTCTCCTGATAGAAATGCGTGTGAAGGTCCCAGGTTTTGACATTCTTTATGATTTGTATGCTATTGATCCATATTTCTCCCATAATGTTCGGAAGTTTCAAGAGGATGTGCAGTTGGAGTTTGCATAGGTTGATAGATTTATTTTTCCTAGTACTCAGTTATGTATTCTAGAGCGCAGTTTATGATTGAAGATCATTCAAGAAGTGCATAACGAGGGCCATGTGGGTCGTGATCGAACATTGCAACTTGTTGCTCCTTCGCACTTTTGGCCGTCATTGCGCAAGGATGTCGGCAAGTTTGTTGAGCGCTGAGGAACTTCTTATTTAGCTAAAGGCAACGCGACAAATGCTGGCCTATACATGCCTCTGCCTATTCCAACATAGCCTTGGATAGACGTGAGCATGGATTTCGCTGTAGGGCTTCCCAGGACTTAACGTGGGTTTGATTCTATCTTTGTGGTGGTTGATCGGTCATCCAAGATAGCTCACTTCATCCCCTGGAAGAAAACCACATATGTTGTTAATGGGGCTTTACTGTACTTTCGTGAAGTGTATCGCCTGCATGGACTACCTACATCTGTTGCATCTAACTGGGATACCCGTTTTCTCAGTCACTTCTGGCACATCTTATGGCGCTCGATCAATACATGGTTGGATTTTAGCAATGCATACCATCCTTAGATGGATGGCCAAATAGAGGTTGTCAATCATTCGTTGGGTGATTTGTTGCGTTGTTTAGTGGGCGACGACATCAAGTCTTGGGATCAGAAGTTTTGACAAGCTGAATTTGCTCACAATCATGTCGTTAATCGGAGTACATGCTTTAGTCCTTTTCAAGTGGTGTATGGTCTTGTTTCTCATGGTCCACTTGACTTGGTTCCAATCTCTAATGTTGTTAAGTTGCATGGTAAAGCTGAGGACTTCATTCAACAGTTACAGTAGGTTCATTCACAGACTCATGAGCAATTGCAGGCAGCTGTCACTAAGTATAAGCATGATGCTGATCGCAAGCGTCGCCATGTTGAGTTTGAGGTGAGTGACTTCGTTTGGGAAGTGTTAACCAAGGATCGAATTCCTTCCCACGAATACAACAAGCTTACTGAAAAGAAAATTGGTCCAATGGAGATCATTGAGAAGATTAATCCAAATGCTTATCGTTACCTAGCAACATCCGTACAGCAGACACCTTCAATGTTAAGCATTTGATTCCTTATGTGGGTGATAGTTCTTCTGATGATGGTGTTCTAGATTAGAGGGCGAATCTTCTCTATCCCCGGGAGAGTGATGGCATTGAATAGCGAGTGTTGGATTATTAGGCAGAGCGGGATTCGCATATGGGCTCAGATTTTGGCCAATAATATATTTTTGGAATCGTCTCAAAGAGCCGGATTGGACTAGCCACTTTGCTGCTATGGATGGATTTTGGGCTTTTGAAATTGTTTAGATAATTAAAAATAGGATTCTTTGAATTATTATGTCCATTTTCATATTTTCTTTTATTTTCTCGCTTCTAGGTTTAGGGCTAAGTATTTATGCCTCTTTGTTTCCCATTATGAGAACTTTTTGACATTATAAACTTACTGTTCTTGGAGTCTCTCCAGTTTCTATGCAATTCAACTCGATATTCTTTTGAATCAAAAATTGAATTCTATTGTTTTTCATCCTACACTACATTTTCAACGGTTAACAACTATGGATTGTGTGGGATTAGGTATCCATTCAATTGGCAATGCTGTCGAAGCATATGCATAGATATAAATGTCAATCCATTCCATTGTGGGGGTTGTGAGCATAGATGTCGATTCCCTAGCCTTTGCTTCTTTGGAATGTGTGGATAGCTCAACCTTTGCCTCCTTTTCCTTTTCCGCCACGTTCGCCTTTTCCTCCGAAACCACCACATCCCCCGAGGCCTTTTCCTCCGAAGCCTTACCCTCCGAGACCTTTTCCTCCGAAGCCATTTTCGACAAAGCCCTTTCCACCAAGGCCATGGCCTAAATCTCCAAGAGGTAGGCAGCCTTCTCCATTACAGGGTTGATGATTTATACGTTGATGCCGTCATTGTGTTCAAAATAATTAAATTGCCTCTTTTCAACTCCTTTTTCCATTTCAATTGTACTGGTAACATAGTAATCATAAGATCATCTCCGATGCATTCCGTGGATTGGGAAAATAAACATGACACATCAGCAAATAGACGGAATATGATAAAAATCTCTCTCCAATGCACAACGTGGAATAAGATGTTAGGTTGATGTGGCGCTAAAAAAAATAGACATCGTGGGATGGAGAGTCTACATCTAAACACTCCGTGAGACATGTTGACTTAGAATTAACTTTTATTTTTTAATTATTTAATTATTATAAATAATGATGTTGGCCAATCAAGTTTTATGATACAAGTTATATCTATTTGAACTCTTTACATTGTGAGAAATCTTATAGATAAGGCTCAGTTTATGTATAGTAATTAAGTTTAAATTTAAATAAAAAATGTCACATAATCAATATTATTCAAATGTAGAAGGAAACATTGGAGAGTAAATTTTTTACTTCTCCGTCTATTTATTCTCGCTCTCTAGAAGTTCGTTTATTTTATTACCATGTCAGCCCCAATCTACATAGTTCATTGAAGATGCTCTAAGAAAAAGGAAAAAAAAATTAGGGTTGTGAAAATTAGATAGCAGAGTCTATGAATTATTTACTTGCGTGTTTTGTAACCATCTCAATTATATATATTATTATGTAATTTTATTTGCTCAATCAATCAAGATGAGATCCTTTAGCATCCATATTATTGATTGTTATAATTAATATGCGAGCTTTGCCCGTGCTCGTTTATAAAAGTGTCACGTATTATGACTTTGATTATTAATAAGTTTAAGTTCCGATTAACCATTTTTACGATCAAATGATATAGTGATAACAACTATAATACATTAAAATATATATATATATATATATATATATATATATATATATATATATATATATATATATATATATATATATTAAAAATTTTAAAAATACAATCACAGAACCATAATATAATTAATGAAAAGACTCAATGTTTGGTGTGACTTAAAAGTTATAATAAAATAAAATTAACAATTAACTTTAACTGAAATTACATTTTTTTGAGATCAATAATTCTTTAATCAAATTTTCACATATTTTTTATCAAAATTTATTAAAATTATTATTTTTAAATACACCAAATAGGACATATAAAATAAGTTCATTTAAAAAATTAATATATTATATGTATCCCACATCATGTAATTAAACTAGTAGCTTATTGTTTGGATTTACTTATAATCACATTATAATTTCAAGGTCAAAGTGAAGTTTAATTTAACCATAAATTTCAAGGGCAGTGTTAGCTATTTTTCAAGAGAAGCTACATAATAAAATTTTACTCTTCAATAAGACCTACTTGTTTCGATTTCACTCTAATTACTAATTAATGACACCTAACTACTTTCACGTTAGCGCTAATTTTTTAAATTATGATCACTGATTACTAATCTAACAATTAAAGGCGGCCAACCCTAGATCAACTTTACTTTTTCTTTGGCATATTAGCCTTTTTACCGTTTGGGAATAAATCATCAACTTATGTGGCAAAGGAATGAAATAATGTTGTCTTAAAAATGCAGCCATTAACACTGTGACGACCTAACAATGCAGTCATATGCTGACGTCACTTATTTGCAGGGCTTACGAAAGAACGAATCAAACCACAAACTGAATTATGGGACCTATCACCTAGCTATGAAGTGCCATTTGAATGGTCTCTACATTTCAAATATAAACTTTCTCATAAATAATGCATAAAATGATAACAAAAACATTTTAGTTAATATTTTACTTGCAAACTTTTAAGTGCTACAATATTCTTGTATATATTTCTTATATTATCCTTGATATTGTGGATACAGCGTAAACGATATGACTTGATTAACAATAATTACAACAAGCTACAAATCAATATCCAACTTGTGTTTGTTAAGCGAATGAACCTTTTTTCACTTTTTATATCGTAGTAATTAATTTATGCCACCTTTTATCTGTACACCCCCGAATAATGGATTCGAATTCTTATTCTCTCTGTCCCATGCAGATAGACTTATTAATTTTTCACATATATTGAGAAAATATAATTAATGTAGTTGAAAATATAAAATTAATTGCTTTTATTTTATTAATATATTTCTACATTAAATAATGTAATACATATGATTAGTTTATATTTATTGATAACAATGGATATTAAATAAGGGCATAATGGAAAACTTAAAAAGATTTAGGTGGCGTTCTGTTTGTATTTTATTTTGTATTTTTATTTTCGAAAATGTTTTGTGTTTTGTGTTTTCATTTTTGTTTTCAAATTTGTTGAAAACGCGTTTGGTTTGTCATTTCTGAAAACTGTTTTTGAAAATGAAAAGCTGCAAAACACGTTCTGTTTGAAATTTTCTAGAACACTATTTAAACTATTTTTAATTAATTTGCTTGTAGAATACTACTAACTCCAACTCAAATTTCCTTTCATAATACACTAAAAATATGGTTACATGCAACACACTAATGTGAGCATTAAGAGTCTATATTAACACAGTTTAGTCAGGTTCGGGACTTGAGAAAGCTCTACTTCTATTAAAATCCAGAAAATGCAAGTTCTTTCAAAACCACCAGAGTCCATTTATCATTGCATTTTTTGAAATATAACAACAAGAATTCTCATTTAATTTTTTTTTTTTGTAATGTTGATATTGAATTCAATAAAATTTTATTTAAACTAAGTTTCAAGTTAGGATAATTCTCAAAAAAAAAAAAAAAAAAAAAAATCTTTATTTAGGCTTAGTTCCAAGTTAGGATAATTCTAAAAAAAATAATAAAAAAATAAAAAAAATAAAAATTTTATATTAAACTTAGTTCTAAGTTAAGATAATTCTATATTAAAAAAAAAAAAAAAAAAATTCTCAAAACGCGTTTTCCGCGTTTTGGACATTTTTTGTCGAAATACACACAAAACGCCCAAAACGATGTTTCGGGCGTTTTCCGTTTTGTGTACAATTTTTTTTTTTTGTTTTCCAAAATGCGTTTTCGAAAATGGTAAAGAGAACGCGTTTTTAGCGTTTTCGAAAATAAAAACAGAAAACGACCTCAAAACAGCAAAGAGAACAGGGGCTTAGACTTTCAATAAGGAAAATGTCTTATAATTTGAGACGAGCAAATAAGGAATATAAGTCTATCTTCACGGGATGGAGATGGTATTTTTCTTCAAATCTTGACATATACACAATTTTCATAAATGGTTCATGGGTCGTACTTTTCAAATAATCCAAATGATTTCATTGATAATTAGGAAAAAAAATCAATTTTGCGAAGATTTGACGCTATAGGCTATGTTTGACAAACAAGCTGATAAGCTAGCTTATACTTGAAAAGTTAATTGGAAGCTGATAACGAATAGTTGATAAGATATTTGATTAAAATAGAAGTGTTTGTCAAAACTAACTGAAAAGTTAGCTTAAATATATAAAATGACATAAAAAAATATATATATATTTCAAATACCCTAATAGTATAGGGGTGTAATTTAAAAAATAAAAATAAATAAAGAATCTAAAAATGAAATAAAAAATGAAAAGCTTCTAAAAGAAGTTTTTAAGAGAAACTCTAACTTCTCAAATAAACTCATCAGCCGACGAAACTTATTTTAGTAGACGTAGCTTATAAGCTCTCCAAATAAGCTATAAGGCTTACCAAACATACTCATATTAATAACAAAATCTAAGTCAGGATTAATTTCAATACTTTTAAAACAAATTTTCTTAAAATATTAAATTTTGCACGTGGAGAAATGTTTCGATGAAGTGCTAAAATTAATAACAAGTGACAGAATCAAACATGCAAAAGTGAAAAAGAATTTTCTCAAAGCCACCACCTTGACTAGCCAGATGCACTGCATATAAATTTTGGTCTACATGAAAGGTCCCATACAGCGAGAACAATTTTCTTTCACTTGATTATCCAGGTGGCGGAATTTGGAGCCCTCGTTTTTTCTATACCATGAACCTCTTTTGAACTTTTTAAGACAATAAATTAAATTGTCATCTCGTCCATACAGTTAGCCAACATTCTTGAAAACATCACATGGACGAGGAGCCTAGTAAAAGAGGAGAAGGCACAGAAAAGGAGGCTGGAGAGATCAAGTACAGAGGTGTCCGGAAGCGGCCGTGGGGAAAATACGCTGCAGAAATACGCGATTCGTCCCGGCAGGGGGCTCGGGTTTGGCTCGGGACGTTTAACACGGTGGAGGAGGCGGCTAGAGCCCACGACAAGGCGGCCTTTGCCATGAGAGGTCATTTGGCTATACTTAACTTCCCTGAAGAGTACAATTTGCCAAGTAGCTCATCACATTTTGCTTCTGCTTCGTCTTCGACTTCATCTTCAGTGCAGGAAAGGCAAGTGTTCGAATTCGAATACTTGGACGACAAGTTATTGGAAGAACTTCTTGATTATGATAAAAATGAGAAGAAGTAAGATTGAAGTTAAGTTTGTCTTCAACTTCTCTTCTTCAGTTTCTTTTCTATTTCATTTTGATTTTTCATGGCGTGTTCGGTTGGATTGAATAGATAATAATGGACAGTACTAAAAAACGATATATACTGTCCTATCTTATATCCAGTAAGGTTTGCCAATTGGATTGGTACCTTGAGCTTGTGAATGCAATATTTCTCAAGAGAAAATTACTTGTGCGAAGTCTTTTTCAATATTTTCGCTACAAAATACAAGTTTAATTATTTTATTAAAACAACTTGATTAAATAATTTTTTTGATCAAAGTGAAGCTGTAATTAGGGTTGTAAAATGGAACAACGAGAGTCCTAATCGAGTTGTACTCCCTCCGTCCATTGCCCCTGTTCGACGGCTTGTGTATAAAAAAAATGATTTTTTTGTTGTTTTTTAAGTAGATGAATGGTTAAAAAGTAGAGAGAGAAAATGTGTAGGGTTAGAGATTGATTTGGGAAATTGTGTAGTTTAAAAATTGGTTTAAAAACCAAAAAAAACCAACAAAAACAAAACTTACCGAACAGAGGCATAGGCCGCTTTTCATTTTTCTCTTGTCTTAATTATATAGGCTTGTTTCTTTATTGCAAAGTATTTTTTTTTTTTTTTACCAATGTACCCCTATCTATTACTTTCAATAATAATAATAATTTTGATATTAATAAGGGTAAGTTGGAAATTTTCTTTACAAAAATTATCTTTTCAATAACATTAAATATATTTTCTTAATTTGTGTGAAAAGTCAAACAAGCCTATATAAATGGAACGGAAGAAGTATATAAATTCCTTAAGATTTGTATATAAGAGCTTGTTTGATAAAGGTAAAAGTTTTACCACAATTTTTCAGACTCAAACTCAACCATCTATTCTTAGTTAAGCCCACAATTTTTTACTTTTCAAATATTTTTAAATCACACATTTATAAAAAAAAAATTAGAAAAATAAAAAAAAATTCACATTACCAAACAGACTCTAAGTACAATACTCGATCACAGTCGAAAGATATACAATTCCGAGTCTTCGTTATATATCCAATTAAGGATCAATTATTTTCGTCACTGTTAACTGATATAGCTTTCATTTAGTTTATTGAACATGAACTTGAGATAACTGAGACATCGAAATTAAAATATTGTATATCAATCATCACACAATGCCACTACTATGGTAATAATCTTGAAGAACCAGGGAATAATGTTATCTTTCTCAAGCACAAGGGGTTGAAATGATGGGAAAACTCTAAAATCAGAAGCAGCTTCAAAATTAGTTACCGCCAGCTCAACCGAGAGCGGTCACCAACGATGGCGATAAGTCAGAAATTTTGTAATCCCAGTTCCAGCTCCTATTCAGGGATTCAATACGGCGGTCCCTCGAGAATCCTCCAAGCAAATATGTCATAAAACTACTTTAGAAAGAGAATCTTTTTTTTCATCTAGATGGATACATGTATGAACCATGCTACGTACGTTGCCTGATTAATTTACCAACTGACTTACTTACAATACACTTGACAGACATCTATCATTTTACCCATCATATTCATATTATCTTTAAAATCAATCACTCATTAAGTAAATCAATCTGACTAAGTAGATTAATACTACATGTATTTATATATAATTCATCAAATCTCAAGAAATTTCCAATTTGAAGTGGACATATGTAGTTTGATCTATTGAAAGGGTCAATAATGTGGAGATTCAGTATGCATGTCTTTCGATTTGAAACAATCAATGATTGATCAATAATAAAAGAACCTTGTAAAATGGACCGATTATAAAGAGAATTTTTTTCATTTATAATTGATTCAAAGAAAATATATATATATATAAATCTTGAGATATGAATAAGATAGTAAAATTAGTTGATAAAAAAACCTTAAAATGAATATTGGAACCATAAAAGAATATTGGAAAATCTTAAGAATAAGCCATAAGGTCGTGTCTTTCTTCTAGGCATAAATGTTTTGATTAAGAAAATAAATAAATAAATAAAATAAAATTATTATCATCTCTTTAACACCATGAAACTTTTACGTAAATGATGATAGAGAACAAATTAACAAAAGTCACACCTTAAAAGTTAAAACCCCACCCATAGCCTACTTGTAAAATTTCACGTTTGATGAAAAATTGATTAACCCAGCACATTCTATAAAGGCATTTGAATTTGATTAGGGCAAATCCCTTTTAACATTAGCTGGTGATTCAGAGATTCTCCCCAATCATCATTCAAGAAAAGTACACTAGAAATAGAAAACCAGTTAAGAAAGATAAAAATAAAAAAAATAAAGATAATTATTTCTTCTGCTGCTCTTCGGATGATTTAAGAAGCTCCTCCAACACACTATCATCGAGATACTCCAGCTCAATCTTCTCTTGTCCTCTCGTCGAAGGACCAGTCGACGAGGATGATGATGAAGACGATGAAAATGAGGGATTTTGAAGAGGAGGAGTATTTGAGTGTTGAGGGAAGTGCTCATCAGGGAAATTCAAGATTGCAAGATGACCCCTTAATCTAAATGCAGCACGGTCATAAGCCCTTGCCGCATCTTCCGCCGTATCAAATGTTCCGAGCCACAAGCGCGCTCCTTGACTAGTGGTGGAATCCCGTATCTCGGCCGCGTACTTCCCCCAAGGCCGTCTTCGAACGCCGCGGTATCGAACTTCTTCCTTCTCCTTCTCTTCCCGTTCTTGCTCGGGGGCTTTATCTCGAGAAGTCCCTTCCATTTTTCTTGATGTTTAAAAAAATTTGTAATTCTGATTTGGAGGTAATTAATTTATGAGTATATATACACAAGTTTGATGGTCGGTTGCATATATATATATATATATATGTAGAGATTTGCCGATGTCGTTGGTCGACTAGCATGGAAATTTCAGATTCGAGTATGTAAAATTGAATTGTTCGACTAAAACGAATCATGTGAGAATTCACAATGTATTAAAAGACCTAAAACCATTTTGTTTTCTATAGGTACGTCGCATCCAAATCCAAATAGTGTGTGAAAATCTTTATTCTGGGTTTGAAAAAAAAAAAAAAAATAGATTATTTCACTCCAGAAAACACCTGGATACACTAGTTGACTTTATATGACCATTTAAGCCGGATTTCTTGTAATAATTATCTAAGAATGAAGTATACATATTTCAATTTTAAATACGATGCATATTTAACTACATGTCAATAAAATTAAAAAAAATATATTATTAATAAAAATTTAAATAAAATATATAATCAGTCTTTTGTCTATGCCCATATTTGATATTTGTTTAAAAGAGTTTATTTGAAATGAATAGTGATTTTTAGGAAAAAGTGTGGTTAAAATTTAGTAAATCTTTTTTGAATTTATGTCTAATATTATGTTATTGATAAATATGTTCTAAAAAAAATAACAAGAAAAATGTGTTAAAAATTTAAAGGAGATCAAACATGATCTATATGTGTTAATAATTTATTTATTTTTAAAGTTTTACCGTTTTACCATTTTTTACGACATATAATTATTATTTTAATATTTTAATAAATTGCTGATCAATGAATTGTTTTACCATTTTTGCGAGGAAACAGGCCATGAATTAAGTGTTTTAGTGCTTATACCATAAACATATCAACTCAAATTTTGAATTAACGTTCCGATAAATAAAAAAAAAAATTTAAAAAAAAGTTTTTGAACTACAAAATTATACTCGCACAATACATGTGAAAGACTCAACTTGTAGGAGGAGTCCGTGGCATATCGTCTGCTGTGCTCTGTATTCTTTTGTTTTCTTAGCTAAAGAAAAGACAATTCCCTGGTCGGCGAATCGTCTGTTGCTGTCGATGAATTGTTTTCCTTTCTTTACGTAATTTTAACATTCTAGATTCCATGGTTGCTTCTCTCCATTTCTAGGCAGGGCAATCTGACATTTGATGGTTACCATCTTTAGATGTGTGTCCTCTAAAAGATCCTCTCACTTCATTGTATTCCTTCCTTGTTCTTTTATCCTCTTCCCTTCCTTCTCTTAGATTATGAATAAAGGCTGGAAAAAATTTTCTGATATCTTCATCTTTATTTTGATTTTCTGTTTTCTCCTCGCCATAGATCTTGATTTCCAATGGCCACATTGCAAAGTCGCTCACATGCTCTTTCTTACTTCTCTGCACGCTGATTGTACTCCAAACTCATTTTGTACTTTTACATATTCTCCTTAGTATCGACATTTTTCTTTTTATATATTGTTTCATCATATTTTTCCCAAAAAGAGATGTAAAATAAATCTTTTGGTATATTTTGATTTTTTAAGCATTAATTATTAATTTCAAGTGTTTTCCTAAAAAATTAATCATTAAGTTTAATAAATATTGTTACCTGAATTTGTTTTTATTTCTTCATATTGGAAATTTCTTTATTTATATTATTACATTATTATTTTAATATTTTAATAAAAATTGATGACCAATCAATTGTTTAATAAAAATCATATGAATTATTTGTTAAAATATGTAAGATATATTTTGCATATTGTAGTTATTTAAATTTATAATAAAAAATAGAAAATGAACATAATTAGTAAATAAAAAAAATAATGACAAATGATGAATAAATTCATCAAAATCTTAAGTTGTAAAAATTAATACAACTTAATTGAATTTACTTCGAAATTCGTATATTTATTATTTGTTTTAATTTGATAAGAAAGAATTCTAACTGTAATCTTTCACTAAATTGAATTTAGTAAACAAATTATTGATAGTATTATAGGAATCAAATGATAAAATTTATAATGAATGAGATATTAAAAAAAAAATAAGAAGAAGATAAAACTACTATTTACTTTCACTTGCTAACTTGAATTAAACTTCTCATTGAGATTTTCGATTTGACATCCATATTACATATTTTTCGATTTCAAAATAATATAATAATTATAATTATAAAAAGTAGTTTATACATTAAAAAAATAACATATTGATACCATTAATAGTATAACACTGATGTCAATGCTAATGTTATTAATGGCACACATACCATAATATTTGCTAAAATATTTAATACAATAACTTTTTTTTGGCCAAAATTTCCATATTTAGAAAGTTATTTTGACGGGAAACTATGTGCGAATTTTAGTGACGGTTATTCTACTTTAAGATAAACTAGTACTAGCATTTCTCCCATGCGAAGCACGAAAGTTGTTATTCAGTTAGATTTCAATAAGTATTTGTAAAATTTTAATGCTTATACATAATTTCTCTGTATACAAAATGCATAAAAATAATATTATATTAAAATAATTATTAAAATTTTACAAACGATAAAACTACTTCAAATTATAATAGCTTGTTTGATTAATAAAAGTCAATTGATATTTTTAAATGATTATTAATTTTTCCACTTTTTTTCAAAAAAAAAAAAAATTGAAGTTACTATTCACGAAAAATTGATATTGTTTTTATTGAAAATAACAGATATTTGCACATGGTATAAGGTTGCATAGTTTTAAAAATAAATGAACGTCGGTACTTTTTTTAATAGAAATTTTGGAGGCAAAATATGTCCTCCATAATATCATTGAAAATTATATAATTATTATTACTTTCAATTATTTTTTTATTATTTTTTGACATATATACAAAAGAATCAAAATCTCAATGCACCTATAGGCTCGAACTCAAGTGTTCTATCTGGTAAGGGAGCGCCTCGAGCTAACATACATTGGTCTTACTTTCAATTATTAATCATCATTCACTTATTTTTTTTCGTTAAACAAACAATTGTTAAGTATTATAATTAACCATCCTTAATAATTTGAATTTCATTTCCTATTGCACTAAACGCGTCATCAAGTCTCTTTTTGGTAACCATTATTTCTAAATCTCATTTTTTCAAAACTCATTTTCAACCATATATCAATAAAATAATCTACACATAAACCCCAAAAAATTCTTCACCTTTTAATTACATATTCTCCAAAAATTTACTATTTCAATTCACATTTTCCAAATAATGAGTTTCAAACAAGGGCCAAATGCAATCAACACGTCATCCATAACAGGAATGTAATTAATTATTTTTAAATTAATTACTTAATAATAATCTTTCAATATGAAAAATGGTTTCCGTAATACCATTCAAATTTATATCTATATGATGACATAATAATTAGTTTTAGTTTCAATAAACTATTAATTATCATCAGTATCTTTTACATTGATGCAAGCAAGTTTTAATTCAAATAATTAAACAAAAAAGAATAGCCGCCGTTTTCTAAATAAAAATAGATTACTATTTTCTAAAAAACAAAAAATCTATTAAGAGGTGTAAACAAACTTATTTCTCAGTACTATTTTTAACTAAACAAAAAACAAATATTAAAGTTTAATAAAATATTAATCTAATTAACGAAAAAAGTCAAGCTATCTTTGTTTTTCAAAGTTAATTAATGCACAATTTTTCAAATATATTAATTTTTTTTATATAAAGCAATTAATGATGAATATAAATGCATTTCAATTTAAGTAAGTTTAGTCTTTAGAACTTATGACATAAATGCATCCAGCTATTTTTAGAAATTATTTTAAGCGAGAGAACAAAAATGATGGTTATTATCCTTTAATATATACTCCCTCCGATCCGTCCTATGTACATAGGCTTGTTTAACTTTTCACACAGATTAAAATAATTTATTTAATATTATTAAAAATGTAATTTTTATAAAGAAAATTCTCAAATTACACGCACTTATTTAAGTATCAAAATTATTATTATTGTGAATAATAAATAGGGGTACATTAATATATAAATAAAATAAATATTTCACAAGAAATAAACAGACCTATATAATTGGAATAAGAGAAAAAAGAAATGCAGCATATATAAATAGTACGTAGGGAGTAGCATAGATTAAGATTATGATTATGATACTTTAACTTGAAAAAATTGACACGTTTTCATTGTCTGCACTGTAAAAATAAAATAAATAAATAAATAAAATAAAAATAAAAATTGAACAAAAAGAATTTATTTAGCAAAATGTTATCTGGCGGAGCACTCATCTTATAAGTCATCGGGTAGACTACTACCACGACGAGAATTTACCTTCAAATTACATATTTGCATGAAGAATTGAATTATATAATTAACTGGTATCAGACTCGTGCATTGCATGGAAGAACAATATGAAATGATTTTACTGTAAATATCATTACAAAATAGGAAAAAAAAATTGAATACATATTTTGCTTTGATTAATGATACAGACTCTCAACGAATGCTCAAAATAGAAATAAATTACAATTCTCAACAATTTTGGAAACCTCTTTAAATAATATATAGTTTGTATAGTTTATAGTTGCTCACATTCGTGTGATACACGAAAGTTGCTATAGACAAAACATATTTAAACAATTGCTTAAATTTAAATTAAATAATGCAATTTTTCAAATATATGTTGTATAGAATAAATAAAAAAATTCGTCCAAATATTATTTACTAACTTGAATAGAAATAATAACCCTCAAAATATTATAATTTACATAAAATAAAGTAATTATAACAAATTAAATATATGCGGTCCTATATCCCTACTATATATAAAATCAACTTCCAAAATTACTATTCATTGGACCAAAAATAGCACTTTTAGTTGAAATGAAACACGTCTCTTCTTTCTCTTCCTCAGTTAATAGCGCTTTTTTCGTCCTATCTCCCTACATCCCTACAATAATAATCAGGAAAAAAATGGTGGTTCCACTTCCAGAATCTTCGTTCGTCTTTCGTTTCCTCTGTCCTCTCCTCTTCAGCTTTCTATCTCTGCCATCTTCTTTGTTTACGGGGAAAAAAAAATCACTAGGTTTACAGTGTTCCTCGTCCATCGCCACTAAAGGTTCGTATTTTTTTTCTTTTGTTGTTTCGTGTAAATCTATTTCTATTGTTTTGTCCGATTTTGATACCGTCGCGCTTTCAGATCATTCGTGCCTAGGGTTACAGCTTCCGCCGTCTATCACCGCCACCGGTTAGTCTTTGTTGATCTCCCCCCCCCCCCCCCCCCATGTTTCATGTCTTAATTTGTTGATCCTTTTTTCCCCTGTTTCATGTAGATCTATTATTTCCTCTGGTTTTGAGTTGGTCATGGAAAGGGGTTTTTTCGAAAACCTTAGTTCTTCGTTTTTTCCCTCTTTTTTTGTTTTTTGTTGGACCTCATTTTGTAGGCAAATTTTCCCTTTTACTTCCTTCGGTAAGTTTCTGCTTGGTTCATGGATTGGAGTCTGAAGCAACTAAATCTTACTTCATGATGCCTACAAAATCTTATTTTTCCTTTGAATCTATAATCTATTGTAAAATATATTTTTTTTTCTCTGTCTATACGTGAATATATTTTTTATATATTAATGCTATAGTTTTGCTGATTTTTGGTTTTTTGGTTTAGAAATTAAAGATTGGGTTTGAATTTTTACTCTGAAAGTTTGCATTTTATGCTCAAGTTTTTCATATAATTGTTATTTCTTGTTTTCTCCACCATAGCAGTTCACGTAACCTCTTGGTCAAAGGTGAGAAATCTCTGACATATGGTTATTAGGGGAGTTTTTAGAAGTTGCAATTTATATGTGAATCTACTACGGGATCTAAAATATAATTTATAAGTGTAAGCATAACAAAGAATAGAATTAAAATAGAACGTTAGTTTCACAATTGAATTTGGTTCTTTTTATTGCTATGACAGCAAATATAGATAAAATAAATGCATTTCTTTACAAGCTCTTTAAGTCTTGTAGGTTTTTTAACCAGTTGTCAATATTTAAAGTGTCATCAAGAAGGAAACTTAATTTCATTGCATTAGTTAACCGTTTTTTTCATCCAGAAAAATTACTGAGCTATAATTCGGTGACCTTTTTCTAATGATTTTTTTTGTCATATTCCTGTTCACAGGGATTGATGCCATGTGGTTTAGAAATAGCCGTGGAGAAGCTTTCCTTGAATTCTAGACAAGGGCTGAAAGAGTTTTCAAATGAAGTGAAAATATTGTTCAGAATTCAACACACAAACTTAGTCACATTGCTAGGATATTTTGTGGAAGGACCTTAAAAGAAGCTTGTATATGAGTATTTTCCTAACAAGAGTCTCGAATACTTCCTCTTTGGTAATCTTTTCTTCTGTTAAACTTATACAAAGTTTTGAGTAAGATATGAAAATTATCCTTGCATGTAAATAGGCAAAATTGGACCAGTATAACAAAGATCTAGATGATAATTGAAGACATGCTTATCTATTAATCTCGACGAGGACAAATATTGTCGGCTATTGGTGCATCATTTTCTATAGCATCCCGAGTTTCCTGTAAAACCAAATAATGTGATGTAATTGAATTTTGGAAGATTCTATTGTCAATTACTCATTCATTTTGGCAATTGATGTCACATAGATTCTATAGATATCTAAATGGTTTCGCAATACTTTACATTATGAAGTTTTTTGAATTTCATTTTCTTGTGACATATAATATTTTGATCTTGAATTGTTTTCTCTCCCATACATTATGTAATAAAGGGACAGGTTGTGCATAATTTATTATGCATATATCCATGCATAATTTATTATGCATTTATCCATTCAGATATTGGCTTGTGCATTTTGCTTGAAATGATTTGTGGTAAGTTGGATTGGGGTTTATCTAATTGCTTTGTTAAATGTGTGAATGACTATAGGATTTTGGTGCTCTATGGGGGATCTGATGCATTGATTGATCGTGTTCTTTGAATGTTATGTTAATTTTTTGTGCTTTTGATCTCAATTGGCCTTTTTGTTGATTTTCCGAGGTAAGGTAGCCTAGATGAAAACAATTAACTGTGAACATTGTTTTATTGTTAAGAGATTTGGAGAAGCCTTACCAACTTAATTTATTACGTGTAGTTCAATTATGTGATGCTACCAAATTTAATTCACCGACGAAATTTGAAAAGTTTCATTGTAAAACCACGAAGCCCAAATTTCAAAGTGTGGCTTGGTTGAACATGCTTTTAGGAAGTGTTCCTAGCCTATCGTCTCTTCCTCCAATTTTCCCAATAGAACTAAAATATATCCCGTTTTCATTTGAAAAAAATATCTTTTGTAATTCTTATTTAAGTTATGCATCGAAAACAGTTTGATTAATACATGTTGAACTTTCCCATTAAATTGCATTGTTTTTAAATATATTAGAGAGAGCCTATTATTTGTATCACCGATGTTGCATTCAAAAGTTAACTGGTTACATGTTTTCTGACTGAGACGGCCAAGAAAGCTAAAATGAAGCTATCATCTTTAACACACTAATCTCAAGCATGTTTGTAGTTTTGCTATTGTCTTTGAAATCTTCTATTTGTGTTTTATACTGATTAGCCTTCTCTCTATTGTCTAGATTGCATTTCATTACGGCTACAATAGATGACCTCAAACATATCGTACCCACTCTTACCAGAGCAAAATTTGAGGAATTTTGCTCTTATTTGCTTGATAGGTATTGGAAGCTGAAAGCGACTTTTAATTTTTCAACGACACTCGAGAAGGGTTGTTCATTCGGTTAGATGATATGTTTGGTAAAATTACTTGATATTTCAACACTTATTTTCTACCATGGAACTTGTCCCACAGGCTCGGTGAGTAATTGCCTTCTTTCCTTTTTACTGTTACTTCTTAAGAAAACTTGAGAAAAACATGTTAAATTGGAAATATGTCATGCAAAAGCTTGCCCCCAAAAAGTCAAATAACATGATCAACTGTGGATATAACATTGCGGTTTTTAATAAAAATCCATTGAATCAACACAGTTAGCCTTTTTGCTTTTTGGTTTTCTGTCCTAACCAGAAAAAGAATATAATTAGAACCTTTCCTATTCATCTTTACAAGTGGGGAAATTGGAGAACTCTTGAAATATTTCAATTGAAAGGTGAGGTCCCAAAGGGATTGCCTGACTGGAAAGAGGAAGAAAAGAACACCTTGGAGAGGAACTTTCATATGTTTTGCTTTACCTCATCAGACTCTCTGATTAATGCCCTCAAGTACCAATTTGATGGATCTTCAAATGAGTACAATAATGTCCACAAAAATAGCACGTGGGATTGATACTTCTCATTCCTCTCCTCTGCTCTAGCTAAAGTCCAGCTGTATCTTAACTTGATGTTCTGCTATAAATAGAAGTTTAAGCAGTGTTAGGTATGGTAGTGCAGTATTCTCTAGGCTTAGGTTAGTTGCATGGGATTTTATGACCTTTATTGGATGTTGGACTGTCTTTCTTTCTATATATATATTTTTCTTAAATATGCTATTGTCAACATTTGTACTTCAGTACTTCATATCGTGATATGAATATAATGCTTAGGAATGCAAAAGAAAACAAGCAGCTTACAATTATAAACATATTTGTTTTTTACTTTTTATATTTACACTTTCATGTACCCAACGACATTGTAACACGTGCGTCTGAGTGAGTTTGAAATTTATATCTTTTGTCAACTCTAAAACTAACTTACTCATACTTCCGTACTAATAATCTTCTTCCTCGCTTGTCACTTTGAAAGTAGATTATTAGGCTTATTGGGAAAGTGCTTGCTTAGCATACACATTAATTATTTTATTTTCACGAGCTGTTCTTTTCGGTGTATAGTCTCATTATGTTTATTTTATAAATTATTGAGCTAAAAGTGTATTAAAGTTTATAGTGAAGAAGCATTTATAATCTGTGTAATACTTTATTATGCATTGCATCAAGGCTTGAGAAATTTTCTACAATTTCTATATGCAGTTTCAACTGAGCTTGAATTTTGTCAATTCGATATTGCATCATAAAGCACATGGAAGTCTTTAAAATTTCACGATCACAAATAAATTCTTCATTTTAGGAAATACCTCCATCAACACCGTCTGCATTTTTGCATCAGTCAAAAATTGTCTCCTAACCTTAATATTAATTTGTACTTACAAATAACTGCTTCTTCATTTTTAATATCACGCGAATAAATACAAATATGAAATGCTTCGTACAACGCACGTATAATTTACTAGTATATAAATAAGGAAATGATCATCTACCCACAGTGGGTAGGTGTTAATATGCCAACGTTGGGTGTGATATTGACACATTTTCAATGTTTTAAACATTTCAGTCACATGTCAGCATCACACTTATCGTGGGCATATTAATACATGCCTACGGTGGGTAGGGTTCAATCCCGTATATAAACAAATATAACAAATTAAACAATATTGACGATGTACGAAAGTAAAAATCATCATCAAGATTTATGGTGCATGAACGTGGAATTCAACTCAAGAGTTACTTCTTTTGATTAATAATTTTTAATTTTTAAATGCGATACATTTAATTGAACATAATTAAATACATATTTAATTATATGTCAATAAAAAAATTATAATTGAAAATATAAATAAAATATATATAGTGAGTCTTTTTGTCTATATATGTTAATAAAATTGAGAAATAAAGTTTCATCATTTTTAGGGCATATAATTAATTTTTAATATTTTAATAAAATTGTAAACCGTTGAATTGTTTTATCTCTTTATGGAAAAACATGTCATGAATTAAGTGTTTTAGAGATTGTATCTTGAACATATCAACTTCATTTCTAGAATTAACGTTCTAAATGAAATTTTCTTTAAAAAAAAAAACTTTTAAACTACAAAATTAGGTTCATACAATACATATGCAAAACTCAACTTACACATTCCCCTTAAGATCGACGTTTTTCTTTTCATATATTGTTCTTCATCATATTCTTTCCAAAAAGAGGTGTATGATAGACTTTTTTGGTATAATTTGATTTTTAAACATTAATTATTAATTTCAAGTATTTTTCTAAAAAAATAATCATTGATTTTAATAAATATTGTTACATTAATTGATTATTCTTTCTTCATATTGACAATTTCTTTATTCATATTGTTACATTATTATTTTAATAAAATTACTATCGATCAATTGTTTAATAGAAATTATATGAACTAATTGTTAAAACCTGTAATATATTTTTGCATATTTTAATTATTTAAATTTATAATGAAAAACAAAAAAAAATGAATAGAATGAGTAAATAAATAAAAATGATGCGAAAATAATGAATGAATTGAAGAAATCTTAAGTTGGTAAAATTAATCAAACTTAATTGGATTTGCCTTAAAAATTCTTATAGTTATTATTTATTTTAATTTTATGAGAAAGAATAAGAACAGAAATTAATCATCTATTACTAAAATGAATTTAGTTAACTAATTATAGATAATATTATAGGCCTTAAATGATATAATTTAAAATGAATTAGATATTGAGGAAAAATATAAAATATAAAATAAAACTTTACCTTTAATTTTTTATATGATTTTAAGGACAATATAGTTACAATTCGCTCTCACTTGTTAGCTTGAATTAAACTTATCACTGTAATCTTTAATTTGACACTCATATTAAATATTTTTTCAATTTCAAAAATAACTTTTTGATGTTGTTAATAGCATAGTACGGATGTCAATGCAATTAATGACACATGTAAAATAATAATTGCTAAAATATTTAATATACTATTTTTTAGGGAAAAAAAATCAAATTTAGAAAGTTTTTTTTTTTTTTGCGGAAAACTGTGTGTATTTTGGTAACGATTATTCTAATTTTATATTAAGATTAAAGTTAAGATTAAGATTAAGATTGCTTGTTAAAAAGTCAAAAAAGAAAGATTATTTAAAAAGAAGTGGTGTCACCTATAGGTCACAAATTGTATTCATTGAATAATTAATTCTATGTATTATAGACATCGGTGGCGATAAAGTTGACTCCTAAGTAGCTTACTCGTTTTCAAGTAATATTTCGTTAAATTAATTTTTTAACTAACATTCATTCAAATATTTAAAGAATATATTTATTTATTCTTCTGTAAAAAATATATGTATAAATCTCCTGCAAATTTTAATTTTCAACTGCGTGGTAGTGCTTATAGTTGGACATGAATTCATAATCATCTGATCAATTTTGATCCGGTACCAACCATTTACACCGTTATAGTGTCAACGATAGACACAGCTGTGGTCCCCACACACAGGTGAGGTCACAGCACATGTGCCTGTTGCTAGCACCATTACGGTGCCAGCGGTTGACACTAGATCTTTTTCAATCATCTGATAGTTTATTTTTTAATTTTTTGTCTTGAAGAATTAAATATTGATTTTATACATCATAAAATATGGAGACTGAAAGAAACAAATAATAATAAATTATTTGACTTAAATCTTTACCTCTAAAACATTTTTTCCGAATGTTCAAGCTTTTTTTTTTGGGTTGCATCAAACTCATTTAAACATGAATCCAATGAGAATTTGGTCTACTTTTTTCTACATAATGGTCATACTCAACTTGATAGCACGTTCTAGAAGTTTCATTTTCTTGTGGGAATAAAAGAATTTTAAATATAATTAAATGGAATTAGATGCCTAGAATCTATACATGTTATGATAGTGAGTGATGGCTGATGGTCTTAATCAAAGACACTATGGCACGTGATTAATTATTTGTGAAATGTGTCAACTGGCTTTATTTGACCGAACCTTATTTCGGTGCTTCTTGTGATAAAGTCTCATAATATACGATATCATAAATAAATTATAAAGTGGTGAATAAAATATCGTGAAGCATTAAACGAAAACACATGAAAATGAATGATAATTTATCAAAAATAATTAAAATTGGACATGATTTAAAAGTTTGGAAACAAGGAGTTACGTTTGAAAGTTGAAGGACATCAATATAATATCTAAGGACTCATTATGAACAAGAAAGAGGAAAGATGGATCAAATTACACGAGCGAGAGTCTAATTTCCAGCAAATTGGACATCTTAATTTGACTAAAATATGATTCCAAATCATATTGGGACAATAATCTAAACCTAAATTGAGATCCATTCATATGAATCATTTAGCCCTTGATTGGTTTATGTTAAAATTTTCTTTTCTTTTCTTTTTTCCTTTTTTTTTTTTTTAAATCTCAACCATCTATCAAAAGTCAAGTCCACAATATTTGACTTTTCAACCAAATCTCAATCATCATTTCTCCTAAAAATCACTATTCATTTAAAAAAAACTCTTTCTAAACAATATCAAAAACACTATTCAAAATTAAAAAGAAAAGTTTGAAGGGGCACACTCTTGGGCAAACTGCATAGATTGATCATCATAAATTCTCAAGAAATTTGGACCTGAATAGGGATTTAAAGATTTAATTCATCAATTGGTCATGAGAATTACAATAATTCAATAGGAGTTCGAAGATTACTTATTATATCCTAATCTTTGTTTTATTTCAACTATCATCCCAAACCTTTATAAACCGTCAAAAATTCTGTTAGTTGACTCACAAAATTGTTTTGACCACATTTTAACAATTTTTTAGAGGGTAGAATAGTAACTATATGTTTAAATCATACAACAAATAAACCAAAAAAAATAAAAAAAATAAATAAAAATATTCATCTTCCTCTTCAAAACTTACACTTTCATGCTAGTCATAGAGCTAAGAATTTGCAAGATTGTGGAGTTGATTTTGTAGGTGACGTTGACAGAATAGAGCCGCTGCTTCAAAGAGAGAAGATTGTTGTCGGGAAAACGAAATCGGCCCATGTTGAGTAATCCCTTGAGGAAATCTAGGTACACTTTTACAGTTTCGTATGTTACCTCTTCCACAACGGAGCTTATTTTGAGTATTGCTGCAACTATGGGGGTGGACAGGAGGTTTCCAGATGTGTCTGCAGCTTCAATGCAGATAAGGGTGTTGACAAAGAAATTTTGGGCAATGGTGGCCGCAATTTGTTGCGGTTTTGCAACGAAGTGGGGACTTGTTGGTTGCTCAACCACATGTCATCGTCCCTAGTTGGTGCACTGGTAGATGTGAACCGTGACAGCTTCAACCTTGTTGTACTCGCTAATGTAACTTTTCGGCTTCCAAATTAAGACCCCTAGAGCATCTCCAATAGGATATTGTCTAGATACAATATATAGTTTTGTTTTGTTTTTTTTTTTTTTAACAAATGGCAAGAATTGTTTACGTGACATAATTAATGTTAGACATTGTCTAACACAATGTTTAGAATTAATTTAATAATTTTTATCCAATTAAAAAATCATCTCTTTCATTTTTACTTGAAAACAAATAATAATTTGTCACGTATGCATAATGAATATTGTTGGATTGAAGAAGTTTTTTAATGTTAATATCAATGTCTTTACCACATATACATAGTAGATATTGTATCATTGGAGATGTTCTTACTGTCTTTGTTCCGAAATTTTTTAACATGAGTTTTTGTTAGATTCAGAAATGCCAAGGCATTTTGGGTGGGTCGGCCGATAGGTGGGTGGGGTGAGATTTGAAGGGATGATGATGATGATTTTAGTTTTCATTTCTTTTATTTTATTTATTTTATGTAATTTTATTGTTTTATTATATTGAGTGACAGTTTTACCCTTCACTTAAGTGGTCAAAAAGTGTTTTTTAATATTTGATTGGTCAACTAATGGTTCAATGGACTGTTTCCATCCATTTGGGTATTCACTGCAATGGTTATAAAGATTTGGGGTAATGGTTTCAACAAATCAAAAGTTATGGTAAAACTTGCAAATGTTTGAAAGGTTTGGGACCTCATTGGAAAATATCCATATTAAAAATCTGCCTCTGAAAAATAACATTCATTTGAATTATTTTCTTTCTTTATTGTATTGAAATTAGTGATATTTTTCATATTTTACATTTTTATTCCATTATTATGAGTTGCTAAATAGACATAGTGGGGCACTCCGTCTACATCTAGACTTTCCATGAGACATGATGACTCAACATTATTTTTTATTTTATAATTATTTAATTATTATAAATAAGGACGTTAACCAATCAAGTTGTATGATACAAATTATTTCTATTTAGACTCTTTAAATAGTGAGAAATCCAGCGAATAAGGCCCAATTTATGTATAGTAATTAATTTTAAATTTAAAAGAAATGTCACATAATCAATATTATGTAAATGTATAAGAAACCATTGAAGAGTAAATTTTAGATCTCTCTGTCTATTATTCGCGTTCTCTAGAAGTCCGTCTATTTCATTGTCACATCAACCTCAATCCACGTAATGCATTTGAGATGCTTTAAGGGATCAAGAGATACCTTTATAAGTTATGCAATCTTGATTGAATTTCAGTGAATAAATGCATTTATATGTATATTCATTCATATAGAGATATAGTAAATTCAAACATGCGAAAATTACTAATTTTATTCGTGAGAAACTATAAGCTAAAATTGGTTAATTTGATTGTCAATACATATGAAAAAGGCACTGAAAAAAGTTGGATTAAAATTAAATAAATGTAAATTGAGTTAAGTGTAACCGGACTTCCGAACTGCTTAATTCCATAAAACTTCACAAATTAGTCAATCTTCTATATATTTAGATTAAATAATATAATCTAGTTAACATAAACTCTTACCACATTAATTTATGTTGATACAAAGATTTACGATAAAATTAGTAGTAGGTAACTGGTCTGTGTGATGATATCTAGATTTATAATCAATTTTATTAGTTATCATAATTCGTACACTTGCAAATTACCACTACTAGAAAATACTCAATTACCGACCAAAATTTTCAGACGATAGAAATTTCGTCGGTAATCACCGACTATCATGCTAAAATTGTTGGTGATTTAAGACAAACATAACTGCTGTCGGTATTTACCGATGAAAATAAACTATCTTCGGTGATAACCTACATTTTGCAGACGACATAGCTCTGTCATCCCCTATTATCGACGACATCCACAAGTCGTCACAACGTATTACTCTACTGCATTTACTATCTATACTTTATACAACTACTTAATTAATTAGGGGGTTAAATTGGCCGCGATGTTTTATATTTTCGGCGATGATCACCGACGGCATTTTCATGCCGTCGGTGATCATAGACAATTCTCTATTGTCGTCGGTAATTACCGATGACTTTTTCCTTGTCATCGGTAAGCACCGATGACTACTCATTTTTTGGCTGTTATTATCGACGACTTTGCAATGTCGTCGGTGACCACTGGCGGGAATTTATACAAAAACAGACCACCCAGACATATACTTTTCAAGTTTTTTACAGTAAATTAAATTTGATGCAACTTTTTTAAAGAAAATCTGTTAATTTCGGCATTTCAAATTGGAAAAGATTGGGTGTCTTGTTGATCCTTTTAGTCTACTGCGAAATCTAATAAGAAAAGCTCAATTATTTGTTCAAAAAATTACCTGAGCAGCTTCGTTAGCATCATTTACAGTGCAGTTTCTTCAATTAGCACAAACAGGATGTGAAATGGTCAGCCAATTTATGTGATCGATCTTATCTTTAGAAATCCACAAATAAAATAGATCTGTATATTTCGATTTGATTACACACATCAATAACATCACCATTATTCTTTTGCAGGCCATAAACTAAAGTCAAATTCAAATGAGGAACATAGATGCATCTCAGCAACTACAACAAAAATTCAACCATTAGATTCTAAGGTGGAATTATAACTAAACACAAAAAAAGATCTTGATCATTTACATAAATTCAATGATAAACATCATCTTAAATCAAGATAAAATCGAGAATTATTAGAAGTGTATACTGATAAAGAAAATATTAGCATAAACCCCAATTGCATCAGCTCAGTTACTCATTTTTTCTCGATGTTTCACCATAAACCCCTACTGCACACTTCTCACTAAAATTAGAAAACATGATAGAATATTTCTGTTCTAACGTTTTATCACATTGGTTTACAGTTGGCCTTGGTTTTTTCATCGAAAAACCTCTTTTATGAGTGAAGATATTTCCTAATTTTCCATGATATGGACGAACTACGAAGATCACATTTTTTCCTTTCAAATCAATCTTAGAAACAAAACTGTAAGAAAAAAGAAAATATTGGTAAAATATTTTTCTTTATTTTTTCCACTCAAAATCACAACAGTAGAAAAATTCATTAACTTAAAAAGTCAAATGGTATTTTCTTGCACTCCCCCACCATCTTCAAGATCATCCCCTATCCATTCCAACCAATTGAGAAAATATGCATCATATAGCTCACAAGTTGCACATTGTACGTCATACCTGCTCACTCTCATCATTTTCATCATCAACTTCATATTTTCATCTCTCAGATTCCTTGCCACTTTCATCAGCAGAGCTTTGCTGTCAATTAAATGCAAGATAATAAGGGATACTCAGATATAACAATCTTTAAAGATGGCACTCTTATGGATAGACTATAAAACCAAAAAAATTCTTATATTGTATAAAAGCTTGGGTTGAAATCTTTATAAATAAAAATTCACTGTCAGAATAAGGCAAACCTCTTCTGACAGATTATGAATCTCAGCTGCTCTACTCTTCTTCGAGGAAAGCAGTGGAGCTTGTTGAATTCGAATCTCAAAAGCTTCAGTTCCGTTAACTCCATTCCTTGCGCAAAAGACTGTAGTTTTGGTTGGAGATTGGAAAAATTGCAAATAAAATCCAAATCACAACTACAAAATATGACAAAAAGCACAAAAGTATAAATCTTTTGACACTTAAGAAACACAACAGCCTTACTGTAGCCTTTTATTTGAACCTACAATACTAACATTTAATCAAAAGAGAAGTAGTAAACATTTTAAGTAGGTTAAAACTGGAACTCTTATAGAAATCCAATATACAATAGTAGGCAGATAATCAAAAATCATAAAATCTTGTCCACAAATAACGTTGCTACACCAAAACAAATGAGTTTGACTCCAACCTGTAAAGTGAAGAACCGATCTTTGAACCGCACCTCCTTTGTCAAGAAATCAGCTCCAATAATAGCCTTGTATTGGTTACTGAACTTATTATGTACATATCTTTAATCAATCATTAAAGTAAACAAAAAAATCAAACCCTAAAATAATTGCAATTAGAAGACATGATAGAGAAGGAAATAAGATTTGAAATTATTAATAGAGGACATGAGTTAATTGCATTCTCACTTACTCTATAACTGAATGATATAAAGAACTGCTTATTTTGAAAGAAGAAGAAACAAAGTCAAGATTCTTATTCTTAACTCAGATAAACAACTGGAAAGAAGGGGTAAGAATACAGTTTAGTCAAAATTGATGAATTAAACCTTCAAATTAAATTCCATCTTATTTTGGAAACTTAATCAAACATGTTCAAGCACATGCTCGAGATAAACAGCGGTAAAAAATTAATTAAACTAATTAAAGAAAAATAAGTCATTCAATGCAAAAAACTACCAACTGATTTAGAACCAAAAATCAAGCAAAAAATAAAAGAAAAAAAAATCAAGCAAAAACGCTAATGAATTGTATTTTTTTTCCAAATGGAATTGAGAGCTCGTGTAAATATTTCTTAAAAACATTTGCTAATGTAATAACTACCATATACAACAAATAATTTTTAAAATAAATTACCATGGTGTAAGGAGTTAATAAATAAAAAAGACATAAAGAAAGCATAAGTTAACCACATTCTATAGGTATAAATTTACATTTGGATGTCAAACTAAAATTGTCTTACATTCATTCCATTTTTCATGACAGGGCATCTACTTGCCCATGAAATAAACATGAACATACTTATCGCAGCTGATTTCTCTATCGTATTATAATAATAATAATAATAATAATAATAATAGTAAATATACTTATCAATATATCACTGGTGGTGGTGGTGTTGGAAGTGGTGGAGGTTAGGAGGGAGGAAAGTTGGTAGAATGACACCACTATAACCCTACCTAGAACAACAGGTGGAAGAAAATAAGTTGAAAAGCTTACAGGGAACCGATGAAGAAGTCCTGCAACATAGAATAAGGCTATCTGCAGAGAAAGAAATGAGAATGGAGTCAGATCTATCCACAACACTATCAAGTTTTCAAGGCACAGCCACACTCATGAGTGTCTATAGTACTTACAGCCTATTGTTTTATGCCTGACAAAATGTCCGAAAAATCTTAATAATGACTTGATCCTTGCAATAACAAACAATGATTTCTTAAAAAAAAAGGCATTATCAATTCAACTTCACAAATTATTGAGACTGTAGATGATGCAGATGGTTCGAATGACCTTAACTTCTCAAATACCCGATATGCAAACACAAATACTAAGGAAAGTAGTTACCAATAAAAACATGACTCATTCAAATACCAAAAAAGCAACCATTATGGGAAGCAATAACTTGGGGAAAGATGACAAAAGTTTTTAGAATGAGTATAGATTACTCATGTTCTTGCTTAATCACAGCCTTATGTTTCGATCGTCCTCCAAAACAAAAAATATCTGTGATTTTGTCCACATTTCCAATTCAATAACAAAATTTTAATTAAATAAAAAACACCATAGATCAAAAAATAACTCCCCAAATAAGTTAAATATAAATCAGAAAAAAGAATGTAAGAATGTAAAAGAACAAAAGAAACTCTCCTGTGTAATCTCTTCAGGTGTACTAATCATAACTGCTCTGCTATTCTGATATGCAATAATGGCAACAATGGCCATATTTATACCATTGCGCAAGTCCATTACATTCACCCCCGCAACCACTTATTTACAACCTTCTGTAAATATTGCTGAGTTAGCACCATAGAACAAGTGTTACCTGCAGCGCAACATCACATTCCGAATAAGTCTCTTATCATCACAAAGCAATGCAGTGATAATACCAACTAAAGGCATCCCTAAGATTTCCTTTTTATTCAAATTACAAACCCTAAAAAATAAACAAAACCCCTAAAAAAAACCTATAGTTAGTCCGTAATGGAATCCAACTTCTGAAGCTTCAACTGGTTCTTGAATTTGTTGATGAAATCATCAGCTTTAGCATCCACTTCATGGTCCTCCGGCAGCTTACTATTCCCCTTCTCTCTAGCAGTCTCCAGCCTCCGTACCTCCACAATGTCCTCCTCGACAAAGTCCCCAAAAGATGATTTCAACCTCGCAAACTTCATTATCCTCGTTGGAAGCTTCACCAGAAGCCGACTCAGTATTCGAGTTAGTCCGTAACTAAGTACGACTTAGGTTTTGCAGCCATTAGGATGTTGGGTCGTTGCCAATCCGCAAAATTCGAAGGGCAGCGACGTTTTTTTATTTCAGTTGTCGCTGGTGTGGAGTAATCGAAGGGCGGCAAATTTTTTGATTTTCGAGATGGGAGAGAGAGATGAAACAGATTTGAGAGGGGAGAGAGCTGAGAGCTGAGAGATTATGGAAGAAAAAGGAATCTGTAAAGTGTAAAGGAATTGGGGGGACCACCGAATTGTAAGTGTGCAAAGCAAGCTTCTTATAGAATTTGAGTGTGACTACAGTTCTAGGCGGGATTTTAATTTTTTTTTTTAATTAGTCATATGGCTGGGCGGGAAAACCCTTTCCACTTTGCTTCTTTAATATATTAATAAGATAAGATAAGATTTAAATGAAGATATTTACATTATATCGATGTTAAATATGTTCATTATACGGATGTTTGAATTGTAAATTAGATTTGGATTATAGACATTACAAAAAATTTAAAATAATAATTTAAAATGGATTTAGAAAATTATTTGCATTTTTTACGGTTCAATTACAGACGAAGGAGCAGACTTCGTTGGTATTTTCAAATGGCAAAGTCGTCGGTAATTTCGGACGGGCATAATCGTCGGTATTTTCAGACGACACATGTCATTGGTAATTTTAGACGGGTAATTTCAGACGGCTATAGTCGTCAGTATTCTCAGACCATATATGTCGTCGATATTTTCCAACGACGAACGTTGTCGATATTTTCAGACGATATAACTCGTCGGTAAATTTCAATGGCCATAAAATGTCTTCGGTAATCACCCACAAGGAATTCACCTAACATTTTTACCGATGACTCTTTTCTGTAGCTGTGACCATTTTCCGACGACAATCATGGATTACCGACGAATTCTGCCTTAGGTAATTGACTGTTTTCTAGTAGTTTTTTTTGCCCCATTACTAGTGGCTAATTTATTCAGTTTAGTTTTCATCTTTATAATTAATAATTAATATATATATATATATATATATATAGTGATGAGAACATTTTCTTTAATTGAGGATCTTCAATCTTCTCAATTACTTCTTGAATAAGTTATATATATATCAGTATTAAAATTATCATTTAATTTTTTATTTTTTTATTTTTTTATTGTTCTTAATATTATAAATTCTATGTGTAGCCATCAATATAAAAATTGTGTTTTAATTATTAATGGTCAAATCATTTGTTATCTTTAATATTAAAAATCATATTTTCTGAAATATATATGTAGTTGAAAAATGCATTGCTTATAAATAATTTATAGAAAAGTTATTGAACGAAAACTAATATTAAATGATTAATGCTTTGATTTATTTTTAGTTAATAATATCAATGGAATGTTTAATATTTTTTAATCATTATTAATTTTAATAAATTTTTAAAGATTATAGAGTATAAGATTTTTAGTATAATTTCGTGATCCCCAGCTTTTTTCGATTATGCAAATGAGTTATGCAAATGGTCATTGAAATATTTTTTTAAGTAGTAAGTTATTTAAATTCCTAACTATTACAATTGTGGAAACTTAAAAAAAATAAAAAAAAATGGCTCATATTACGTACACTTTATTCAAACCCTCATTGTTTTAAAACTCATTTTCAACTAACATTCTATTAATAAAATAATCTACATATTAATTAAATAAATTCATAATTTTTAACAGCTCATTGTATCAAAATTTAAAGTTACGAACTACATTATTTGAAATAATGAGTCTTAAACAGGTGCTTAAGTATACATTCTACACAAAATTTTTATTGTAAAACTCATTTTGTATATAATGAGAACTCAAATAAGGACTAAATATGCTCACGAGAGAAAAAGTAGTATATAAAGGGAGAGCACACTAAAAACAGGTATTGACCTATTTTTCTGTCTAAAACACATTTCCTAAAATTGTAATTAGTAGTATTAATTCACTATTTATTATTCATTTTGGACAAAATTTATATTTAAAATAATCCAATTGAATGCAAATTTTTAAATAGCTGCATTTTTAAGGTCTCGACATTTCTTGGTTCGTTTTCCTCTCTTGAGATTCAATTACATTTTTTTTAAATTCGTAAAAAAAGAAAAAGAAAAAAAAACTAACTTTGTCAATATCACATAAATATTTTTATTTAAAAATAGAAATTGAAAGAGGATGAAAAAAGAACGTTCATCAATCTATTTTCTTTTTCTTTTTCTTTTCCTTTTCGTTTTAAAAATATTTTGAGTGTATATCACAGATATATCTATTTTTTTACTTATTAAAAATTCTTTTTAAATGTAATTTTTTCGTTTCTATTTTAAGTTTTAAATCAATTCAAATTACAATATTTAAAGAAATTTCTGGAACAATAAACATATGAACTGTAAAGAATTTTTTTTAAAAAAAAATTAAGGTATGTTTAATGTACCTTTGTAATTAATTGTCTTCCTTCGTTTCTCATTTTTAATTAAATATTCATTTAATATGTTAGCATATAAATTAAATATATGTTAATAACAAATAATCGTACATCACACGGGTGTAACACTAATTTTTAATTTAATAATATAATTTCTAAAATTACTTTTTTAAGTGTATACATTTTTTAAAATTACTTTTTAATCTCATTTTAACTAAATAAAACGTCAGAACCAAAATAAATTCTGACAGGGAGTTTTATGAACAGAGCATATGTTAATGGATGAATAAATTATAGGGTCTTGCTATTTGTACAAACAAACTGTACAAACAGTTGTACAAATAGCTAAAAGACAAAAAAATTTGAATGTTAAATTACTGTGTTATCCTTTTGGTTATAACTCTTTTAGTTTTCTGATGTTATGTCTATATCTCTAAATTTATTGTTTACATAAAATGGGTAATATATACTATTATATGTTAAACTCTTTTCTTCAATAATTATATTTAATTCTTCAATTTTTTTCTCTAGATCATTAATTATTCTTCCTTTATTAACTATAATTCTAGTAAATTGTGAAAAATCTGTAAATGAGGGTTCTTTTATTGCGTAGTCTAATAAATCATAAAATCTTCCTAAATCTTCTCTTATAATTTCTAATTGTTTAATTGTTTCTTCTCTTAAATACTTAAAGTCGTTTACTTCTGAAGGATTTAATTCTATTAAATGTTCTGAATTCATAAATTATAAAACTAAATATTTAAATTTAAGCTATTAATTCAAATCCTCTTCCAATAATTAATTCTAAGAATAATAAAAACAAATTTTCAACATATGTAAAAACATGTAAGATATATCATAAGCAAAATAAATTTAAAACTATGATAACAGTACTTGGATAATATCAATAAAAAAAAAGACGATATATAATCCACCATAAATAATCAATAATACTTCTTTCTATCTATGGGTCCATCACGCTTCTTTGTAAATCTGGTTTTAAAAGATTTTTGACCAAATACTCTTCAGTTATTTATCTAAGTATTAAACACATCTTCATTGAAGATCTTTGCTGCTCGAAAGACTTATGCATTAAAGGATGCTCGAAAGACTTACTCCATTTCTGTTTAACACTTAAACAAACACTTCAAAGAGGTTCAGCACAATTCAGTTTCGTTTCCTACCTCTGAATGTACTCTTTTAACAAAAGTTTTATAAAGAATAAAATTATGGACTCATAAATAAATAGAGTATTACTAACTATTTTATGACTTCATATATATCTATGTGAAGTTTAGTTACTCATACCTTCTGCTAACTGTTTCTGGATTGGTTTGATGAAAGAAAATTTTGAACTGAAAAGAAAGACAATAGATAGAGAGAATATAGATTTTTATTGCTGAAAACCAATATGATTTTTGGATGCTTACAATGAGGAGAGACTCCTCCTTTTATAGTTGATAAAAGCAAAGTTGGGGAACAAGATAATATTCCCTATCTTTTACATACTTGGCTAAGATTTAAAGTAGATAAAGTAAAGCTAAAGTTGCAATAATTTTTGCTGCTTTTCTAAAGTTTCACATGGGTCTGAACCCCCATGCCTTGAATAATTCGTATTCAGACAAGGTATGCTTCATCTTCATTATAGTTGAGCAGGTCCCCACAATTATTACATTTGTGACCTGTTTCTACCTCCATTAGGTGATGTAGATATTCATAGGCTCCTTTGCTAAGATCCAAATTGCTGACAAGTATATTCTCAGCATATTCTCTTAATTTCCATAATTGACAATTAACTTGATTAATTCTTGCAATGCTGTAGATCAATAATTTGTCATCATTAGATTCATATACCCAAACATTAGTTTGTGTAAGGGTATCCCTTAATTCAGTATACATTACTCTAAATCCCAATGCCCTTTTTCTGGAATAACTTGTATCTGTTCCTCTTTGTTAAATGGTTTTATTTCTGGTTCTGAAAGAATAGCTTTGCTAGTTACTCCAAGTTTTACAATATGTTCTGCCCTTAGAAATTCTTCATCAATAAATTCTGGAATGGCTGAGTAAATCCTGACATAGATCTTTTCAGCTTTGGTAATTCCAAAATATGTTTTCACTGCTGCCTTGATAGAATTAGGTAATAATGATATTTCCTTCATATCCTTGCTAGGGTAGATGCACTGAATAAGTCCTTGGTCAAACAGTCCCCTGACTGTTCTTGGTTCTGCTCCTGGAAAAATAATTGATTTATTGATTTTTTGATGGCTAATTGTCCTTAGCCATTCTCCTTCTTTTGTCCTCTTGTTTAGATACTCCACATACTTCAAGAATGTCTCTAGTTTCTTCATAACTTTCTCCTTTTCTGATAGTTCCTTTGTTACGACTGCTGGTTTCTTCGCAGCTTCTAAAAAAGTTTCTTTAGATGGTTCAATAGTTTTGCTAATGGTTTTAGAAGATGAACTTCCAATAATTGATACATTAGATACTTCTTCCTCAATAGGAAGTCCTACAGATAAATTCTTCACTGGAGAGGATTGGGATCCTCCTTTGTACATTTCCTCAAGAGAATTAACCCTTGACTTGTAAAAGGCTAGTTCACTGTTAATTTGTACAATCTGCGCCATGCAAGTATTCACATGGTTGAATAGATTTGAATAGTTGATATTCATTTGACTCATGGCCAAGTTAATTTCTTCTACTTTCTTAAGTATGTCTTCCATGTCTTGATAAATAATCTGCAATAATATTGTCAGTACCCTTAATATGAATAATTTCAAAATCATAATGACTAAGTTCTACTTGCCATCTAATTAACCTTTTATTTGCAATAGTTGGATCAATTTCTTTAGTTAACCAATATTTGACTTGTGTATTATCTGTTCTAATTTTGAATTTTGTAGTAACAATAAATAATTCAAACTTTTTAATAGCAAATTTTACAGCTAATAATTCTTTTTCATTTATATGATAATTAGTTTGAGTTTGAGTAAAACTGCCACTAGTGTATTGTGCAATTCTTTCCTCATTCTCATTTGGGTATATATATTTAAGTACTGCTCCCCATACAGTTTCGCATGCATCGGTTTCTATAATCCAATCACATTCTTTTTTGGGTAATTCTAATTCTGGTAAATCTTTACAAAGATCTTTAATTTTTTGTACTTCTTCTTCTTCGTCTTTAGACCAAGGTGTCCATCTAGTTTTTCCTTTTAATCTTTTTTGTAATGGGATTAAATGTTTTGCTAAGTTAGGTACATATTTCCTAGTCTGGTTTACAAGTCCTAAAAAGCTTTGTAATTGTGTTTTATCTTTTATATGATTGTCAAATTCTTGTATTTTTGTACCAATATGTTTTTGGAGTTTTATTCCTTCTTGACTTATTATAGATCCCAAAAATTCTACCTTTTCTTTAGCTATCTCCATTTTTGTAGCTGATAATATAATTCCATTATTCCTTACAATATCTATAAAAATATTTAGATGTTTTAAGTGTTCTTGTCTGGTTTCAGAGTAGATAAGAACATCATCAATATATACTGTAATAAAATGATAATAATCTTTAAATATTTTATCCATGTACCTTTGAAATTCTCCTGGACTATTTTTAAATCCAAAATGTAATACATTCCATTCATAAAATCCTTGTGGTACCGTAAAAGCTGTTAAATGTCTAGATTCTTCAGTTAACATAATATGATAAAATCCTGATTTGAGATCAAATTTAGAGAAATATTTCTTTCCTCTAATTTGGTTAAATAATACCTGTTGGTTTGGTATTGGATATTTTAATTATTTTGTATAAGTATTTAACCTTTTATAATTAATTACCATTCTAGATTTTCCTCTTTTTTGTTCTGAATGTTTTATTACAATGAAGGCTGGACTACTATGTTTACTGTTAGATTCTCTAATAAATTTCTTTTCTAGCATTTCTTTTATATGCATTTCAAATTCAGGTAATTCTTTTGGTGTATGTTTAATTGGTTTTACACTAATAATCTTAGTATCATCTTCTAGTATAATTTCTGTCATAGGCTTATTTATGTGCCATTTTTTCAAAGGATTATCTCCTGATAATTTTAATAATTTTTCTGTAATATTTTTTATTACAATTTGGTCAAAATGTTCTTGTACTAGATTTATTCTATTTTTATTAGGCATAAATTGTGTTGTTTGTATTAATTTTTCTCTATCCTCACCACGCTGAGCTGCTATATGAGGCATTTTTTCTCTACAATAAGGATCATTAATTCTTATTGCTATTGCTATATGGTGACAAGGGGTAGATAAAAGTATAACTTTTTCATCAATAGTTATTGGATAATATTGTCTTATGAAGTTATTTCCTAATAATATATCCCCTGGCATATCATCAAATTGATATACATAAGGTATTTGTAATTCATATTTTCCTATTTGTATTTTAACATTCCTTGCTACTTTAGTTATTAGGTTTGTGCTTCCATCAAATCCTGCAAGTATTACTCTTTCTTCATTATCTTTTTTATTACTCCACATTTCTGGGGGTAATACATTTTCTTTAAATAAACAGGATGATGCTCCTGTATCAAACAATGCATGATAATTTCTGCTAAGATATCCATTGTAATTCATTTTGGTTAGTATATAAATATGTTCTCTTCCTCCTTGTATTTTATTCATAATAACCTTGGTATAACTAGATTCTCATTTTGTATTGTTAATAGCATTCTATCATCTTTTATGTAATATGGTTTTACTTGTTCTAAGAAGTCTGTTCCTAATAGTAATTCCGTATTTACCTTTCCTGTATGTTCTACGTACATGTTTATGATTATTTCATTTCTTTTATTTATTCTTATTGGTAATTCTACATAAGTATCCATGGGATGAATATTTCCAAAATAATCTTGTATTTGAATTGAATTATTCGTTACTTTAAGTTCTAAGTCTACTATTATGTTTTCTTTTATATGAGATACAGTTGCTCCAGTATCTATTAATATTTCTGCTCTTTCCATTCTCCATTTATTCTAATTTCTATCATAACTTCAAATTGTTTTGTCTCATTTCTTTTAGATAGATTCATTCTTGGTATTTTTCTATGTATTTTTGTCATTATTTGTTTTTCTGAATCATTTCTATTTTCTACTTCAAGTAATGATCTTGTTCTAGTATTTCTTCTTAGGCTAATTGATCTTCTTCCAAATTCTATTTGTGGTTTATCCATATTTACTAATCTTCTAGCTTGATTGAAATCTATTTCTATATCTTCTGGTATTGTCATTCTTGGATTTTCTTTAGCTGGTTTGTATTCCAATAGATTTTGGAATATGGGTTCTATTATGTGTTCTTGTAGCATTCTTAATTTTTACTTCATGTTTACTAGTAAAAGCATATATTGTTCTAATAGTTAAACTTATAGTTTTACTTCCTGGTTCCATATCTATCCCTCTTAACCTGTAATATAATGTTAAGGCTTTATTTTTATTTTGTTCTCCCATACTTATGCTGAAATTTGGTCTTATTGTAAATTTTACTTTTTGATACATTAAGTTTCATGTTACAATTCCTATTAGAGCATCTTGTACTGAACTTACAATTCTATCATCCATAATATAGAATTCTATAGGTGTATCTATTCCTTCTCTAAAATAGGCTTTTGCTATAATTTGTACAGCTCCTAAATATATATTCTTTATTTTTCCTTTTAGTTCAGGATTCAATAGGTTTATTTCTTGTCTTATAATTTCTTCATTTATTATAGGTATTAATGTATTTCCTGTAGTATCTTTTATGTCTATAGGGTGACTATGGTTTCTTGCTACATATGCTATTTCTTTATTTTTCTGCCGAAATGGTAAATTAAATATTTCTTTTGGTTCTACATCTAATTTTGATTTTAAGATCTTTTCATACATTTTAGGATTAAATATTAATCTTTCATTTAGTTGTTCTTCATTTTCTTCTAATTGATATTCATATTCTTTAGATGTACCTTCTTCACTAATTTGTCTAATCATATTTATATATAAATATTCTTCTTCACTAGATTCATTAGATTCACTTTCTTCTGAAGATTCTAATTCCACTATTGTATTTATTACTTTATGTTCTTCTAATTCATAAATTTCTTCATCTTCAGGAATTTCTTCACATTCTTCTTCTTGTTCAATAGGTAATAAGTTGTAATTTTCCTTTTCTATTAATGAGATATACATCATATTTTTCTTTTTATCTTTCTTAGGACATTCTGGAGATATATGTCCTATTTCTCCACATGAATAGCATTTACATTTTCTAGGATTTTTAGGGTATGTTTTAGTTTTGTTTTGTTTTTGTCTTAAATATCTCTTATATGGTACTCTATACATTTTAAATGTTTTATTATATGGTTTTTTGTATTTATTAAATTTGTTTCTAAATTTATCTTTTCTATAATATTTCTTTTTCTTATATTTTCTTTCTAGATGACATCCCCATTGTGTTGGTTTATATTGTAATTTATCACAACATAATGATTTTTTACTTGCTTTATGGAATTTTATCATATTATTTGCTTCCATACATTTTTCTTGTTGTCTCATTTCTATAAATTGTATTCTTGCTCCTAAATTGTTATTACTTAATGGTATTTCTAATTTTTCCCAGTCCTTAAATAACTCTAAATTCCATGGGTTTGGTAATTTAACGAATATTTGGTTCATAATTTCCATACCATATGTTTCTTGATTATATTCTGCTTTTTCAAAATATTCTCTAAATTCACATGCAAATTGTTTAAAGTAACACATATCACATATTGATAGATTTTCTAATAAATATCTATTTCTTAGTCTTGAGCTAATTTTGGTATCTCTATCTATCACTAATGTATATTCCCTTTTTAATGCATCTTCATATCTGCTTAAAATAGTTCCTATTTCATCTTGGTCATTTCCTCTAATTTGTTCTATATAAGTTTCTGTTAAATTTTCCCACCATCTTGCAGTGGTTCCTATAAATGTATTTTCTAACATTAATTGTAATTGCTTTCCTGTTAATTCTTTGGTATAGGCCATCATAGCCATAGATTTCATCCATAATTCTAATTCATGATCTACATCTTGCACACATCCTAAATCTATCCATCTTCCTTCTGAACTAATTTGTGTTTCCATACTTCTCCATGGTGTATATTCTATAGGATAATTTTTGCTTGGCTTGGTATAATATTTTTGTTGTGGTATAAAATTATTTGTTTTAAAATTTGTGTTTTGTCTTTGATTCATATAGATTTCTGGTGTATTTTGTGGATTAGTATTACTTGTATTTTCTCTTTTAACTTGGTTAGTTCCTGGTTGCTGTATATACTCTGGATTTTGTCCTGATGGTATTAAAGCTCTTTGTTGTTCATTCATATTAATTTCTTCTATTTTAAGATTTTTAAATTTTTCTATATAATCTTCTTCTGTTATGTAATCTGCTTCACCTTCTTCTTTAGGATTTTCCATAAATTTTTCTATTTGTTCAGTAATCATATTTATTCCTAATCTATTGATGGCTTTAAATTCTTCGTCTGTTATTATTCTTTTAGGTTTTCTTTTTTCCATTTCATCATATATTTTTGTTATATTTTGGTTTATAATTTCAATATTTTGTTGTATATTATCTAATCTTTTATGTAAATCATTTTTCCCTATTTCTTCTTCTTTGATTATTCTTATCATATTTATTTGTTCTATATTAATTTTTTGCTCAATTTCTATTGGGTTTTCATATACTCCTACCATATTTCCTATTTTATTTATTTTATCAGTTATTTGCTTAATTTGGTTTTCTAAGGTTATTAATTGTTTTGATAGGTTATTTACATATTGCTTTACTTCTAATATTTGTGTGGGTATATTTTTGTTTATATCTTTATAATCATTAATTATTTCTATCATTTGTCTTATTTCTAGTGGTAAATTATTTATAATTTCTTGAACTTGTTCTGGGTTTTTTGCTTGTTCTAAATTTTGTTATGTAGTTTTATCTAAACTTATTCCTAATTTATTTAGTAAAAATAAATTTGTCCAGTTTAATTGTTTATGTTCTCCAAATCCTCATTCTCCTAATAATATAAATGATATAAATTTTTCATATGTTTCAGTTATTAATGGCAAATGACTATTATTTGGTAAATCTTTAGATTTATAATTATATACTCTAGGTTCAATTATTGGTAATTTTTTAGACATTTTTTCTAAATATATTTTTAAGTATAACTACTGGCTCTGATACCACTTTGGCTTGGATCGTAAAAGTGAAATTTTTATTTTGCGGAATTATAATCTTTGTCTCACTCTTCTTAAAAATCTTTCTTCAAATTCATCCATATATCTATTATCTTCTTGTCTTATCAAATTTTCTTCTTTTAATCTTAAATATTCATTATGTTGTAAAACTAGCCTTTTAATTTCTTTATATTTTTTATAGCAATAGGATCGGTATTTAAGTCTCTTCCTAATCTTTCTAATTCTAAATATTCTCTATGTAAACTTTTAATTAATTTTTTTCTTTTTTCGTGAAGTATATGTGGATCATAAACAGGTATAATATTTTTTAATTATGAAATAATTTATAAAATTATTTTTCAAGAATTTTATTATATATTAGACTTAGTAAAATAATATGTTAAATAAGGTATTGGTTAGATAAGTTATATCCTTAGTTTTTAAAGGGTAAAATAGTTATTTTATTATTTTTGTACACTAGTTTGTAAGAATTTTTTGTACAAGTAGAATTTTTGTAAATTATATACCTATCAATCGTAAGTGGCTGCGGCACTGAACAATTGTGGAGAAATAGATATTCTAGAGTATCTGTGAGGGGGCTGTACAACAAGCTGTCGGATATAGTGCCCCTTTACGTTGAGAAATAGATTGTTATTCTAGAATATTTGTGAAACCGACTTTTTATGTAAATTTTTCAGAGGTTAGTTTTTTTATGAGTAAATGATTTGAAATGTTTGTAATCGGGCAATTAATTATAATATTTTACAAAAGTATTAAAACTAATTATAAAACCATGTATATTACAAATTTAATTTTTCACATGTTTGTAAATTTTTTACTAAATAATTTTTACAATTATTGTTACTTTTGCTATATGTAAATATTACACTACGTAAGTTTTTCAAAAATATAAATTACACTCTGTAATTGAGTGCAATTTTTAAGTTGTAATTTATTACATGAGTTATAAATTGAGATTTATTACAAACACCCCACCACCACCACTACGGTACCTAAAAATCCATCGTTACCATCGCAACTATCACTACCATCACCTCAAAATCCACTACCGCCCAAGTAAGTTGAAGAAGTAAAATTCAATACAAAATCATCATCTCGGCGATTAAAGAGACAAGAAAGCTTCTGACGCGATCCCAATTGAGAATCTCGACGAAAAACGCGGAATAACAAAAAAATAACCTAGGAAAGATTTAAATTCAGCCCAAACACAAGAAACAAGAAATCAAGAACAAATAATGGAAAATAAAAGATAGATTGATGATAAAACCTTGACCCAATACTCACGACATAGGAAACGATGCGAAATAAAGAACTAAGATTGGTGAACACCACAAGGGATGTCAATTCCTTGATAAGTTCAGGTTGGAACATCACAAAGACTCAAGAATCTTTGATATGTTCAATTTTTCATGAAGAACCAGAAAAAGGGAAAAATCACCCTTCACGAGAAAATCTCTCAATAATTCAATTCAATCTCTAAGTTATATTTACAATGATAGAAACTTGTTAATATATTGTCAAAACGCGCCTACCCCTAGCCCTAGTTGCTAAAAAACTCAAAAATACAAAAAAAATAATAAAGAAAACAGAAATATAATTTTAAAACGCGAAAATCTGGCTTCAGTGAACTGCTTAATTAGAGGTGGCAAACGGGCCGAGCCGCTCGTCGGCTCGTTGGCTCGGTTAGCGAAAACACGAGCCGAGGGCGGCTCGACTCGTCAAACGGACGAGCTCGTGGGCGAGCTAAACATTGTAGTTGAACCACGAGCGGCTCGTTGGCACGAGCCACGAGCTCGTGCCAACGAGCTCAACGAGCCGAGCGGCTCGCTGGCTCGTGTAAAAAAAAATTTAAACGTCGTTTTTTCACGTTAAAAACTAAAGAAAAACATTATTTTTTTTACTTATTAAGTTATTAATAATTTATTTAATACATAACTTATTACTTATTAATATTATACTTATATTTATACTTATTAGTATTCAAGATTTCAAATATTTTAGCTATCGAAGATTGTCGACTAAATAAATAAACTTAAGACGGAAAGACAAGAGGGTTTTTTTTAAAAAAAAAAACAATAAGAGAGGTTTATTAATTAAAAAAAAAAAATCGAGCTAAACGAGCCGTGCTCGGCTCGGCCCACGAGCTCGCGGCTCGTGGGCCAAGCCGAGCTCGGCCAGGGTTAAACGAGCCGAGCATTGCGAGCCATGGGCCGAGCTGGCTCGGCTCGGCCCATTGCCACCTCTACGCATAATCGCTTGGTTGGAAGTGTTGCGATCCTGTAGTTGAGCTCTATATCTTTTGCCTCGATTTTGATGCAATGGCACGATCACTCCCTTTGTTTCACCACGCAATCGCGTGGTTGGTCCAGCGGCAACAATCTTCATCCCTTCGAAGCAACTTGATTCGGTTTGATTTTCAACTTGAGCCCAACACGAAAGTTGCTCGCTTTTCTTTGTAGATTGTTATGGAATTGCCCTAGCTTATTTTCTCCTTTGATCTCCTACCTCAGATCACATTATTCCCCCTCTCTTGAAAAGGATTCGTCCTCGAATCTCGAATTTGTCCAATCCTCTTGCAGCTCCTGGGTTTGTTGGCTTTTTTACCATACTTACGCTTGCTTTTGCTGGGTTGGTATTTAAGCCGAGACTTTGTTCATTCCTTGAACCTCTTGTACTTTTTTTTCTTCTATTACATTCAATCCCAACTCTAAATTTGGAATTTGACTTGGGTACCTACAAAACAGAATTAGCCAAACTGGGGAGGGGTTTGTTAGACTGGTTATGTGCAAGGCAAGATTCCTTGTAATCAACCTTTGTGCGAAAAAATTCATTTTGGGGGTGGACTCTCTTTTCTTTTTCTTTTTGCAGTCAAGCTCTCCTTTTCTGAGGTCGTGGTCTCAACTCTCTTGTTTTCAACTTTCACATCCTCTCCTTTTTCTGAGGTCTTGCCCTCAACACTCTTATTTTTTTCTCAAACTCACCTTTGATTTTCAATTGATCCTCCCGGGCTTCCTTAGGGGATAAAGGCACAATGGTCATTTTCTTCCCACCATTCACAAAGGAATATTGATTCTTAAACTCATCGTGCACTACCCTCCTATCATGTTGTCATGGCCTCCCCAACAGGGACGGATCTAGGAACAAATTCCAGCTAGAACGGCTTGCCGTGGATCGTGAACCGTTGACTGCGACGGTCAACGATCGAAATACCTTGTTGCTGAAATGCTGGTGGTTAGTAATTAGTTAAGGTTGAAGGCTCAATACGTCAATCATTGCAATTTCAAACCCCCAAAAGGAGAAGAAAATAAAATTTTGAACTTAGAAACTTATTATTTACAAAAATTACAAATTACAAAATATAAAAATTACATTTCAAAAAAATATATATATAAAAATTACAAGTCATATATCAAATCTGATAATTAATTTAGATTTAAGAATTCTAAAACTCACAAATTATCTATCAAATATAAAAAATTATCCGAAAAGCTTTAGCTCAATAGATGTAGATATCAAAAGAACTGCAAATATTAAAAAAAAAAAAAAATAGCTCTATAGGCCCACAACTCAAGACTCAGAGTCAAAAAAGGCTGTACAACGAAACCGCCAAACCGTCAAACCGAAATGAAACCGCAATTTCGAAACCGTTGGTTCGGATCCACGCGGACCCGTCAACGTTTCGATTTTGACCTGAACCGAACCGCTTTCAAATGGTTTGGTTTAGGTTTCATTTTTCAAAAACCCGTTTCAAACCGCCAAAAAATTACAATTAAAATTTAATTTTTAAATTTGAAAAATACAAAATTTTTTACTGCTTTATTTTCAATTTTACACTTTTATTTTCAATTTATATGAAGGGGTACCTTGCTTTTCATTACTTGTTAAGAAAGGCACTCTGCTGGTGCTAACAAATAAGTTCTACTGAGACTTTCTTACTTTATCTATTTTTTATCCTATGATTTTTTTATTTTTTTTGGGAGTATGCATAAACTTGCTCATTATTATTTTTTTTTGGTTATAATATTTGTTTTCTGTTAATTTAGCAAGTCACGGCTTGAGTTTTATGGCTATCTAAGCAAAATTAGTTGTACTTGAGATCTTTTATCATCAGATGTAATTCATCAAACTCTAAATTCCTAAAGCATCATTCTTTCATCGTGTAGTTCAGTAGTTCTGCTTGGAATATAGTATGTTTGAGTTTAAGTTGTTTTGTTGTGAAATAATAGGAAAATCTAACTTGAGAATGGATTGTGTTATCTATTAGATTTTTTTTTTAAATTATTGTGATAATTTGTTTGTGATTGTGCCTTTGTATCTATTTTAGAAGTTGTTTACTTATATGTTTTAATATTGTTCGTCTTATAACATCTATTCGTAATATCGTTAGGTTATTTACAATTAATTTTGATGTCTTAATTCAAAATTTTATTTCAATAGTTATTTTAACTCAAGCTACATATATTAGTTTAGTTTCGTTTGCAAACCGCGGTTTAAAATCGCACCAAACCGCAAAAAATGGTTTGGTTTAGGAAATAAAATGGTTTGGTTTGGGTTGGAAAAACTTCAAACCGCTTTAAACGGTTTGGTTTGAAAAATTATCAAAAACCGCCCAAACCAAACCGTTTACACCCCTAAGTCAGACTGCTTCTTTTTCTTCCTCTAATCAGCTGTCCTCTTGCTTCTTCCTCAAATCAGCTAAAACTCTTTCTTCTTCAAGCATTTCTTCTTCCTTGAATCAATCAACAGCCTTTCTTCTCCCAGGTAGCTTCTTCACTCAGAGAACTAACATTACAATTCTTCTATATTCGGCAATGGTATCTTAGTTTCCAATTTTTTTTTTAAAAAAAAATAGCAACTCAGAAAACAGATCGGCCGGTGGATCGAGCTAGCACGGCCGCGCTAGCTCGACACTGGCTAGATCCGTCCCTACTCCCCAACAAAATATGGCCACATGCATAAGCACTACATCACAAACGACTTCATTCCTATACCCACCAATCGAAAAACCCACCAAAACCTACTTGTTCACCTTAATTTCACCCAACTCAGTTAGCCATTGTAACTTATAAGGCCTAGGGTGTTTCATCAAGCTCAAGCCCAATTTTTCAACCAATATTGTACTAACCACATTAGTATAACTCCACCTGTCAATCACCAAACCACAAAAATTTTCACCCACTAAGCATCTAGTGTGAAATAGATTATCCATTTGCTCACCGATTTCATCCATCCTAACTCTAGTACTAAGGACACGCCGATTAACAAGTGAGCCTTTAATAGCATAATTCAACCCTTCCTCATCACTACTACTAGCCCCAGCATCCTGCAACCTAGGCATCCCCTTAAACTCATCCTCCGAACTAATGTTACCATTATCGTAAAAACATTACCCTCTTATTTGGACACTGGGATGCTATATGACCATAACCTAAGTACTTAAAGCACTTAATATTTCTATCCCTAGTAGGTTGAGAATCAAAAATATTTTTACTTTTTGTTGTAGGTTCCTCTTTTCCTTTTGGAATATGGTCATCATTGTGTTCCTGCTTCGATTGTGATGTAGGATAAGAACCCGGTGAGTATCTTGCTGCCCCCTTTTGCCTTAGTTGCATTTTCACCTTCATTACCATATGCACCATGTCCTCTAATTCCACCTCACGTTTTTACCACAAGAGTCATCTTTTATCTACAGCTTACACCTCCATCTTGCATGGTAAATGAAGGACACCTCATGCTTGGCAATCATTACTCCTTAGTGGTGAAGGAAGGTCCCAATCCAATACAACCGTGAGTTCTCTTCAATTCAACACCTTTTCCACTTTATAAATACCAGATATTTTGAAATCAGAAACTCATAACTGAAAAGAAATCAGATCGAACGCTGTTGAGTTATCTTCCAATCTTCCCAAATAAAAACCTAGGTATTGGATTCTTGCCAAGTTATGATTCAAATCCGTTTAAACCATTCTTTTGATCTCCCAAATTGTTTTCTCAAAGGTAGTTATCAAAATATGTTGATTAGAGATCAAAAAAATCAAAGAAATCAAGTTCCAATTTCTGAAACTACCCTTGGTGTCGATACCTGGAGATTTGGTGTCGACACCAAATAAAGAATGATGAACATGGTGTCGACACTTATGTAGACACCCATGTAGACACCCCCTTTATTTTTATTTCTGATCATGATATGAAGCTATTTGATGAAATTCCAAGTTGATAGATAGTAATCATCATCAAAACAGTGAGTATTTGATACACACTTTACATGTTACATTATGTGCAAGTTGATATTTGATGAAATGCTTTCGATGCATAATGATGATGATATTGAATATGATATGTGATGATATTGAATATGATATTGTTCAAGAAAAGAAGCATTTTCAAGTAATTATTATAGATTTGAAACCCCTCGGTAATCAATCTGATGTTGTGATATCGATGTTGATGATGTCGGGAGCACCTCGCGACTCCGAAGGTTGTGAGGAACAACATAGTGATCTAATATCCATGTTGGAGTCGAACAGAGTGAAAGAAGACAGGGATGTAGAAGTCCTAAAGGATATGGAATCCTGAGTAACATGTTTATAATTTTGGCCTTTATCGATATCTGTGTGGTGTAAATTATTAAGCGCTTTGGGGTAGAGGAGATAATCTATAATCGGGTCATGAAATCATAAATCTTTGAAAATACTTGCATGTGTATCGAATTACTCATTGAATTATCAATTCATGTTTTTCATGTTTTCAATTTGTAGATGCTACGTTACGACAGCTTTAAAGTAATCTCTCAGGAATGGATTGAGTCACCTGATGGGCAATATTATATGTATGTAACTGAAATCCATACGTGGCAGGCATACCTCAAATTTCCTTCTTTAACTCTTTTTCGGTGTTCCCACTTTTATGTTGACTTTCATGATATCGAAACTATGGAGTATATATACTCCGACGATTTTCCCGACGAGGAAATCGAATGATGCAGTTGGTGTTTAGTTGTTTTGTTAAAATAAGGAATAGAAGTTTTGAGTTGTCTTTGTAATCTCTTCCTTAAACTCGGATGTACTGTGTTTTAACTTATCTATATAGTACGTTTTATGTTCTTTTTGATTGTCATTCCAATGTAAACATGAGGAATGGTTTATTACGTGTCGACACCAAAACCCTAGATCTCAGCACCAAAACTATTTTACTCCAAAAATAGTGTTGGTGTCGACACCCATCTGTATTGGTGTCGACACCAACCTGTAAGGCAGCCTCAATCATTTTCGTGTCGACATGTATGTCGACACCTGAGGTTCTAATAGTCAAAGTTTTAATTTTATCTAAAATTTTTATTAAATGATAGGTTTTGGGGTCGTCACAACGATGGTATTTTCATTTTAATTTTCCCAATGTCATCATCCACAACATCCCTACCTCCACGATGATCCCTATCATACCTCATCTCATACATATCTCATCTATCCCTCATTCGCATACTTGCCACTGAAGATATACTATCACTTTCACTACCCATGCCCTCATCATCCATACCAACCTCAAGCATATTACCTCTCCTAACCTGAGAACCATTATGAGATTGATCCCTGTGTTGCTAGAAAAACACTTTTAAATTTTCTGCAGGATTTTTATGGATCAAAAGCTGAAAAAGTTTACTGGCACGAAGACCACAAGAATCAAGAAAAACAAGAAAAGGCAAGAATCTAAAACAATAACTTAGGAAAGATCTAAATTCTGCCCAAATACAAGAAACAAGAAATCAAGAACAAATAATGGAAAAGAAAAGATAGATTGACGTTAAAACCTTAACCCAATATTCACGACGCAGGAAACGATTCGGAATAAAGAACCAAGATTGGTGAACGCCACAAGGGATGTCAATTCCTTGATAAATTTAGGTTGGAACGCCACAAAGACTCAAGAATCTTTGATAAGTCAATTGTTCATGAAGAACAAGAAAAAGGGAAAAATCACCCTCCACGAGAAAATCTCTGAATAATTCAATTCAATCTCTAAGTTCTGTTTACAATGATAGGAAATTGTTAACATATTGTCAAAACACACCTAACCCTACCCCTAGTAGCTAAAGAACTCAAAAATACGATAAAATAATAAAGAAAACAGAAATAAAATTTAAAAACGCGAAAATCTAGCTCCAGGTGAACCGCGCGATCGCTTGGTTGGAAGTGTCGCGATCGCGTGGTTGAGCTCTATATCTTCTACCTCGATTTTGATGCGATGGCGTAATCGCTCTCTTTGTTTCACCACGCGATCGTTTGGTTGGTCCAGCGGCATCAATCTTCGTCCCTTCGAAGCAACTTGATTCGGTTTGATTTTCGGCTCGAGTCCAACACGAAAGTTGCTCACTTTTCTTTGTAGATTGTTATGGAATCGCCCGTAACTTGTTTTCTCATTTGATCTCATACCTCGGATCACATCAGCTTTCAATTAATGCTGCATTAAGCAAACCGTATAAATTCTTCAGGTGGCATCTTTTGTGAAACAATAATTAGCTTACCAAAGTGCCAAACCAAACCAAAATGAACTATAATGATCAACTTATAAACCATTCACGTAGTAACAGATTTGGTTAAATTCTCACATTCGAAAGGCAACAAGTATAATTGTGAAAAGTCAGCAAGACATTTAGGGTGTATTTGATTGCGATAGTGAAAAATGGATGGAATAAAATATTTTTTAAGGGATTGATTTGTCTGAAAATTATTTTGGTGAAAAATGTTAATTGGAAGTATTTGATTTGTTTAATTTTCTAGGTGGAAAAAGTGAAAAAATTTCCTAGTTTATTGTTTGATTGACATTATTTTTCATGACAAATTAAGTAAAACTTAGCTATTTTAATCAAAATCATAATTTTTTTAAACTTTTTTAACATATTTGTACTCGATAATAAAAATAAAAATAAAATTAAAAAATAAAATAATTAACAACAACATGATCAAATGTAACGAAAAAGTTACTTTACAAATCAAGAAAATATTCTCTCTCAAAATCAATTTCTACCAAATGTGGTGCGTGGATCAATTCAAAGAAAAAGTTTTCTACTCCAATTTGGCTTGTCAAACAACAGAATATTGGAAAAAATGTAAAATATTTGGATTTTCCATGGCAAATTTATGGTAATCAAACATACCATTTAGGGCGTGTTTGATTCAAAAGGTGGAAAAAAATTATTTTCCATGTAAGTGAGGAAATGTTATCTTAGCAAAATGGTGAGATAATTTTTTTCAAGCAAATGGCCTAACTTATGTTTCAAGCGGTTGTATCAAGAAATTATTTTTAAAGCCAAATTTTCCAATCAAATACTAAAATTGGAAATGAATTGACTTGAAATGACATTTTCTAAGAAAATACAAAGCAATGACTTTCCACCTATGCAATTCAAGCAAGATCTACAGTAGAAGAGCGGGAAGGATTGGAGAAGTTGGGGAGAGGAACGAGGAAAGAAATTCATTGTATCTTCTTTTCTGCTTCCCATTAGAGAGAGAAAAATAGTTTTAATTATTAACACCTGAATTTTTATAAATGTAATAAACTAGAGAGAAAAATAGAGAACAAATAAAGAGGTCAATAAACTTGTGTATTCTATTATAAATCAGAGCCTCATATATATAAGGGAGAATATGGATATATAAAGTATTAATGTATAAGGCTACAGGGGTACAATTGTCATTCACCAATACAAGATAATATTTACAACACTCCCCATTGAATGACATATTACAAAATCCAATGAGAAAAAATATCAAACGAAGGAAAAAGAGTACAATTATTCTTGGAGTATTAAGATGATTGCTGTCTCGTTAAAACCTCGTCAAGAAAACCGAATGGGTCAAAACCTTGGCTAAGGAAAAAGAGTAAAGATACTCCCCCTAGTGTTGATCAATGTAAATCATCAAGTCGATGCATTCCAATCTTATGAACTGATTTCTTAAATATAGATGTTGACAGTGCCTTTGTGGATAAATCAGCTATATTATCACTTGAGTGAATTTGTTGAAAATTTTGGAGTATTTTGATGCTGCCTCGTTAAAACATTGTCAGAAAAACCTGAATGAAGGAAAAAGAGTACAGCTACTCCTCCTGATTCAATCTGTATTGAACCATCCATATAGTAACTCCCCCTGATTCAATCTCTTTAGGAGTCTCGTATATGATAGTATACCAATAGGAATTGATAACAGCTACCTCATTAAAAATATTGATAGTAAAACCCTGTGAGACAAATACTCGACTAAAGAAAAAAGAGTGTAGCTCCGCCTCATGGAACATTACAAATATATTGATATTGCATATAATTATTTCAACTATTAATTGGTGCAATATCGAATATGTTCACTAAGCATATATAAAGGCACATATTTCATATTATTTGTTCTTAGAATATAATTCCATTATTTCTTTGAACTTGAAGAACTATAAAATATTTCTAATCATTTGAAATATTTATAATCAAGCCATGTTCTATAATCAATATTTATCAATGCATTTAATGCAGTTCTTAAATCTGGAAGCGACTTATTCACTTCAATGAACAATATACTTATTCACTTCAGGTGAATAATTAACCATGAATTTGAATTTTGAAAATCAATTGCCATGATTTTTAAATATTATTCACAATAATGGTACATCTCAACTTCAACACTTTGTCATATAGAGTCATATGTACTATTCTTCACATAATCTAATTTTATTCTACCAATCAAATTCCATTACAAATTGAATCTTTTCAAGGCATATTGAATATTCAGATCACAAAGTATATGTATACTTTGATCAAACAAGTTTCTTAAACACTTGAACTATATATTTCAGATATATTTAATCCTTCAAGGATAATACTGTATGCTTCAGGCATCGTATATGTTTCACATTGCAATTGTCAAATTGTTACCACCAAATTTAAGTCGTGAAACTTTAGATAAGTAACGATTCCTATATTTCAAATAAATTTTCTCTAATCATTTCACCGCAATCCCAAAGTACCGAGGTATTGATTACCATTTTTAATCTCACTCATTGGTACTTCAAAGAATACTCCTAACGTACCGAGTTGATGATCATACATTTTGATATCACTCATTGGTACATCAAAGAGTGCAAGCTAGTAATTAGAGTCAATCATTTTTCAGTATTTACATTTCTAATAATTATATAGTTATTGGCACCTATTATGCATTTGACAAGCAAATAAAATATTGCATCTGTGCCAGATCTTTGAAACATTCGTTGCGCAACAAGTCGTGTATTACGACTATATTTATACGTATTTTACTAGCTTTACACTTTTAAGTGTTTGGACTTCAAGTCCCAAAATTTTAGGTTTTGTAATAAGTTTAATTTAGCCTAAATGCATACTTTTGCCAACTATTTTTATGTCGATTTTCTTCGACATATTTTCTTTTATTATCCTCGCTATCATTCAAATTATGATGCGGCTAGCTTCGCAATTTACTTTTACATAAGTGCTTTATAAAGTGTGTCGACAAAATTATCATTTCAATTCGATTTCTTTCTCCAAAAGACATAATTATAGAGATCTCAATTTTCAATATTTCAAGTACTTGAACCTCTTCTGGAGATTTACAATTAATTATGTCAATAAATACTCTCTCACAAGTATATGCCTCCTCAATATGACCATCATAATCATTTGCTCTATTTTTATTTATTTAGGGATCTTTATTAGAATCAGATATCGCTATGCTTCTGGCGTGTCATACATCAATATAAGATAGAGTATATGTAGTTAGTATATGAGATTTTATTAATCTCTTATACATCTTGTAATTATGTTATCTTTTGAACTTTTCGTTCGTATTTTTAATCGAACTTCTAGTTCGTATTATCAATCGCGAGGATATATATAACATAATATGGTGCATTTGTTTGATTTTAAATTACTAATCTTCCCCATAATGTTGAAAAAATTGTCCAATAAAATTGACAATCATTTTTTGGCTTGTAAAATATCACACATTTGGGATAAATGTTCAAACAACACATTTTTCTCAGTATTCTTTATTTTTCATTTTACTTCATTGTGCTGGATCAATTGCACTATTAACAAATTAGATGGAAAAATTAGGTTCTAACCATAAGCCAATTATAACAGGGAGAACTATGATATTGGCATGATGCGTAATAGAATTCCCTAAACAAAAATGGATGTATTTTGTTCTCAATTAAATTAATTGGAAGCGTTTAATGTTAAACAATTTATCGACATCTCAACTAACACTTATTAAAATTTTGAAATTTGATAAAGCGCGTAATTGCTACTTAATTTGTGATATTTCCTCTTACTCCATTGATTTTAAATGCTTAATTGTGGATATTAATCATATTTTATGTTTTGTGGATTAGTTGGAAAATTGAGATCAAATTGGACTCAATATCACAAATTGAAAAGAAGAAGCTGAAATATCAAAAGGTGCACAATCAGATAAGGACTTTGCATAAAGCGTGGGCACGCCTTACTGTTTCATGAAGACTTAATTTATATGAGCGATTTTTGGATGGGGAAAATATTACTGTTGGACCCACAATTATTTTCTAAAGGGATATGAATATTTAGAAAGATTATTTTTGTAATTAATAGATTTTTATTATTTTAGGGAATAATTAGATTTTGATAAAAGGAAGGAAACTAGATCATTCCTTATCTCTAGGAATCTTTCCATACAAGGGTTCTCTATAATTTTTTCTTGTTGAGGGTCTTAGGTTTTCCATCATTCTCTTTTCTCTTAGTTTTATTTTTCCTTCTCAATTTTTTATGGATAGCTAAATTTTTATTCCAGTTCAAGGATAATTGAAGTTTTGGTTCTACAAAAATTGTGTGATCTAATTAGTTTTATTGTTCTTTTATCTCTTTTCTATTTATATATCTGTTGTTTGTATTGAAATTGTTGTCTTGATTTATTAATTCAAAGTGCAGGTTGTTTTAATTGTCAAAACGATACTTGGTCAATTAAGAATCTAAATCCGTAATTGTTTAGGTGACTGATTTTTTACTCATGTTATGAAGATATATATCTTAACTTAAATGAATCACACATGTGAATTTGTTGGTTAGAATTGGTCGTCTCTCTAGAGATTAATGCTATTGGTAAATTAAATCCTAAGATCGTATCTAGAGTTATTTATTGATTAGGGAAATAATCAATGAGCTTCTCTTGATTATCGAGATAGTAAGGAGAGATAAGTTTTTAGATCGTATCAATGAACATAACTAATTTAGAAAATGAATAAAGGATTTTATTTTTGCATCCATGATCAATTCTATGAATCAATACTGAGATTATACCTTGGCTGGATATTTATTTAATTTGATATTTTCATCTATTTAATTCTGCGATTGTTTATTTAGGAATTGATTTTCCATTCAAAATTCAAAACCCCCCCATTTTAATTTACTATTTTAATTTCTGAAGAATTAAGTCTAACCAATCTTTGTGAATTCGACATTACTCACCACTATCACATTTATTTTACAAGAGCAAGAAAATATTATTATTTGTTAGATTCTACACCCACCAAAAGATTCATGTTCACTAGCATTATCAAGACACATTCTTGATTATATAATCTGAAAATTATGCTCATAATTTAAAATTTAAGCAATAATTACGCAAACTTCAGGTTGCGAACATCATGCAATCATCTAGTATATGTATCAAATTTATTAGATACAAATAATATTTAGATGATCAACGTTGAGGATGATGGGGGCCCATTTATCACCCCAGTTATTTTCAGAAATATAGGGAATTTAATCCCTATTTTAGCCAGTTGCAGTTAAGAAATTTCATAAAAGAGAACAAACATCATATATGATTGAATTGAAGAATCTTCTGGTTCTTCACTGATTATCCATTTTAATTTCGCATCATTATTGATCTAGTGATGGTCCAACTGGTCATGCCAAATAATAAAATCAAATTGAACTTCTGGTTCAATATAAGATATAATTCAATGATTAAACATTATATAATCATATATCATTCAAGTAGTCAAACTAATCAATGTCCTTATGACATTAGTTATATGTTTTCCTTCAGGGATAAATATGAACTCAAATGAGTTATTCTTCGAAATATATGCTACTTAGAAAAATAAGTTTTTATTACTCATTCAAAATCAATATGTCAATATTCTTCCGGAATATTGGAATTTTAATATCATACTCTTCAAAAGCGAATAATATTATTTTATAACCGTCGTGCTTCTTCGGGAGCAACAACATATTGCTTCTTCAAGAGTAAAAATGAAATATTCTTTTGGAATATTTTATTAAATAACCCAAATGAGATATTTCTAATACTGTAATATTCTACTGGAATATCGATTTAGATCAATATTCTTCTGGAATATCGATTTAGATTGTTTCTTTTTCTAGAATAGGGATACAATATTATCCTGGAATATTGTTCTATATTATTGAATGTAAAGCATACATTCAAACAAATGTTTATTGTAAGTTGGTATAATCAAAACGATATGATAAGATCGAATCACTATATCACTTTCTATGAAAATTCAAAGTTAATAGAATACTAACATTTACTTTGAGCAGAACTATATTATTCGTGAATAAGTAACACAATAAATTGTAATATTTATCTTAAAATAAAGTTGTTATTCTTCAGGAATAACAACAAAATATTGTCCTAGAATATCAAATTAATAACATATCTTATAATATTGGGCTCTTCGAGAGCAAATTATATTCCCTTATAACATTTCATATGAGATAAAATTATGATTCTTCAAGAATCATCACAACAATATATTATTCTACATCATAATAATCTTTTGAATTATTAATAAAGTCAAAAATTCGAATTTCTTTGAGAAAAGAATGCAATATTTATCACATGAGTAATAAAATAATATTCTTCTACAATATTGAAACGTAGTAATAAAGCAATATTCTTCTGAAATATTGATTTGAAGCTCATTCAATTATAATAATAATTAATATCTATTATGCTAGTTAGGAGCAAAAAAAATGAATTATTCTTCTGGAATAATTATATTTTTAAAATTGCGATTCTTCAAGAATAATAAGTCAATATTCTTCTATAAGCAAATAAAATTCTTCTAGAATATTGATGTTAAAGATTCATTCTACCTTTCGAACTAACAAATTTGTGCTCAACACAAGTGACGATAAAATATTTTTCTAGAGTTTTTATCTAACGTGGATTGTGTTTATTCGAGAACACCAATACCATATTCGTTTAAAACATATTTTAAATATTGAGTCAATATTCTTCTGGAATATTGAAATTGTAATATACTGCTCTTCACGAGAAAGTAATATTATATATACATGATATTACTTGGGTTACAAAACAAAGATAAAATCTAAAGATTACAAGAATATTGGATTAACATAAAAAAGAGATATAATACAAATAAACCTTGAATGTGGTTATCCAATTTTTGTTGATTTTGATTCCAAGATTTTAGGCTGGATCTTGTGCGTCATAAATGGTAAAGACAAACATAATTGATATATGCAAAAAGAGACAATGACAAATTTTCTGTACCTTTTAGAATGGAAATTAATGTATTGGAACAAGATACATCTTCTTCCGCTAACGAACTTATTTCGATTTTTCAAAAATAATAAATCAACATTCTTTTGAAATATTTAAAATTATAATTTATGCTCTTCGGGAGCAAATAATATTCTTCTACAATATTAATTATAATGTTATGTTACTACAGAAGTAACAACAAATTATTTATAATAGACAACTATATGGTTAATATTCTTCTGAAAAATTAGTTATCCGTTGTGCTATTTCAGGAGTAACAACATAATAAATTATCGATTTAAATCAATAATAACAATAATACTTGTAATTGACAAATCTATAATTAATATTCTTTTGAAATATTAATATATATACTGTTGTACTACTTCAGGAGCAACAACACAATAACATCAATAAATTTGTAATGGACAAATTTATGATTAATATTTTTCTGGAATATTAATATACAATTGTGCTACTTCTAGATCATGTTGTATTTTTTTTTTTATTATTTCGTCAATAATAGGTCAATATTCTTCTGAAATATTGACAATTATAAATTATACAATTGTCATTCACCAATACAAGATAATATTTACAATAATAAATAATTTTTAGTCACCTATATTTGCATAATTACATTTTAAATATTGATGGCAACGAGCTTAATCCCATACCCGTCCCCCCGTCTTGCGAATTTCAGGGTTGGTCGAGGCGGATCAACTATGTCGCCCCGTTTAAGTTTTCTTCTATTTTTTAATTAATTATTTATTTATTATTATTATTATTATTATTTTTTGCCTTTTTTTTCCTTTATATATTATTTTAAATAATCATGCGGGGCTGCCAAAACCAGCCCTGACCCACTCGAGTCGCTAAACCCCACCTCGTTGACCTGGGGAACAAGTTTTTTCATTCCATTCGGATTAAGTTAGGGGCTGAACGAATTTTTTTGCCATCTTTAATTTTAAAACCATGATTTTAAGTAATTTTTCCTAAATTTTCAATTTTTCCTTTAACTAAAAGTGATAAGTGCTCACTTTTTATCACTTTTTTCTTTTAATTAAAAAATAACACGTGTTACTTTTTTGTGCTCGATGTCACTTTTTATTAGTACTAGGTAGACGTCGTGCGTTGAACGACTCCAAACATCTTGTGTGATGTGATGTCGATTGAATTATACTGGAATTATATTTTTGTGTAAAATGGAGATTTTTTATGAAAGAAATGTGTTGATTAACTAATTCTTGCAAATGAGATTTCCAATAATGCAATAAAGTACAATTCTTTGAAGATCAAATGTGGCTTTAAGCATTACTTCATAAAAAATCAACTCTACAAAATGGCCTCTCTTTATTACAAAACCAATTTTATTCAGCCAAAGGACGTTAGAAATATCACTTGACAAACTAAATGTTGAAAGCAATCAACATAACAGTTCTCTGTTTTTTCCTGTAATAAGCTTTGGAGTTGATATTTACTTAAGAAATGGAAAGAAGATGCTTAGTGTTAAAATTACCATTGAAAGATCCAAACTAAATATATCATAATTATGTCATCAGCAGCTCCATGACCCCTCCTTTACATGAGTTATCAACGCATAAGCTTAGAAATGCATAAAAAGCAGCAATTTTTGTTACAATCTGAAAGGAAAATGCACAAAATCATAGTCTAGAATACCATATTGGCAAAATCACAACTGATTTTGAACTAAATTTGACAGAAGTGAATGGCAAGTCTGGGTTCCTGTTGGTAAAAATATTATCGCAAGTGTACGATATCGCTAACAAGTATTAAAAGTGGACTTTTGAGTCCGAGTTGTCGATCCCACGAGAACTATTTAATTCGCTATAAATTTACTTCGAATATAGAATTCCTAGACGAAAACCAAAACTAACTAAGAAAATAAATTGTAAAATAATAAAAACAAAAACGACAAATAATTGGAAATCAATGAAATAAACAAATCAATTAAAATAAACAATAACAAGTTAAACTAAAAACAATTAAAGAAAGCAAGAAACAAACGTGGTGGATTTTGAACAATTGAATGAATATCGGGACTAACGATTTCGAAATAACGTTCTAGCTTAATTTCTCATCTCAAGTTGTTTTCTAAAATTGTATTTGGTCGAATTCACGCACATATCTAATTTACCTCTCTCGAGTTCAAATTAGACCTATTTAACTAAGTCAACCATGTATCTCTACAGCGGGTCAGAGTTCTCCTTAGTTAAATGCATGAAATTTCCTAGGAATTCATAAGTGACCACATGCAACCACAAATTCATATCTCTATCTTTTTGTTGAAATTGCCAGATTTTATTACGTGATCTAATTGTTAACTCACCTCTCGGATTATGAAAACAACCATGAAATCATGAATTGGTGATCAAGCAATTCAAGCATTAAACTCAATAATAAAATCAATACATGAAATAAATGCACAAACTTGAGAATTAAAATCAAACAAGAAACATTAAATCTATATCGTTAATCCCGATTATAAAAATTTAGCTATGCATGTTTGTGAAAGAAAAATCAATAAATAATGCGAACAAAACCCGAATTTTATAGAGTTGAAGAATTAGCATCGCCTTGATCTTAAACCATCAAAATCTGCCGAGTATAATTTCGACCACGCAGCCAAGTAATTCCGCTCAAGTCAATTCAATTCCCCTGGCAACTAAATGTTGAATTCTCACTTTAGTCCACAGTCGCAATGCTCTTTCCAAAGCCTCCCAAATCTTGTTTATTGTGTATATAATATTCACAAGAAAGCTCCCACTTATTCTCCACAATGTATTCTCTTGACTATATTAATTCCTTCCAAAAGTTGTGCATATATCTCTCAGCCGCCTCTCTCCTATTTTTCCAATTAAACTCTCGGCTCCGTGTCTATTTTTTTTCTCCCCTCCGGCTGACCTGCGGCTCCCTCTTTTTTCACCATCTATATGTTTATATATATATATATATATATATATATATATATATATATATATATATATTCATATACACACTATTGAGCCCTAAAACAAAAGCCCAATTATTTCTTACTTTAATTTTTATGTTTTAGGGTCACAATTCTTCCAATAGAATAAGTTGGTCCTTGAGTTAATTGCACATTCGGTCTTCAACTTTTGGGAGTGTACACTTTAGTCATTTTTCTTCGTTTTACCTCAATATTCGTCCAATTGTCATGAATTTCCTTCAATTCGTTCATCTTCTCGACTCTTGGGATAAAACCTGAAATAATGACAAATAAACACAAACTAAGTAGAATTTATTCGAGAAAAACAAAATAATATCCTAATTTCAACAGATAAATAAGTGTATAAAATATACTTATCAGTTCCTCAAATCCCCCCAAACTAGAATATTTGTTCGTCCTCGAACAAAAACAAAACTAGACTATAAAAATAAAAATAAAAATGCAAACATAACTTTTTTTTTTTTTTTTTTTTTTGTTAATTTATTTACCATGCACTTCAATAATCCAAAATGACGATTCACTTTAGAAAAGAAAAATAAACAACAAAAATTAATTTCATTCATCCAATGCTCAACTTCATCGTGTGTGTGTGTGTGAATAGCCAAAAATCGAATGCAAACTCATGTAAAAATATACTTGACACTGTGTGACTAGTCATGCAGAAATAAGCCCGAATCCCATGTGGTCAACAATGATTTTCTTTTTATTTTCCTTACGCTCTCATGGATGATCACAACCTTAATGCTTTTCTCTCATATCCCGAGGTCTTTCCTATTGATGTGGTTTCTAAACATGTATAAATTGCATTTTTCCACACAAGGCAGTTAGGATTTGACAAGTATGCACGACAGACTAAGAATAATTCATTTCCAATCTCACACTCCAGTATTAGGAATTTTAATCAACAAAGCTTATACCATTTATATATCATTTTTTTTTTGTATGGACGACTTTTTCTTTTAATGTCCTTGTCTTTTACCATCTTTGTGCAGAACTTTTCATACTGGCTTTCTATATGACCCATGTAGCGAGCTTTAGGTCGGCAGCTCCCAACTCAGTTGAGCTTAGGGTACCAGGTTCAGAGAACCCCTCAGACTTAATTACCCGAGTCATAAAGGCTTAAACAGAAAAGTTAAAGATGTTTTAGTGTCTTATGTGTAAGTCCACTCTCCATACTTGCTTTCTAGTTGACCCCTGTAGCGAGCTTTAGGTCGATGACTCCCAAGCCAGACGACTTTAGGGCACCAGGTTTGAAAGACCCCTCGGACTTACTTACTCGAGTCAAAAAGGCATTTGAAGAGCAGAATAAGACCTTCAGCATTTTTCTGTTTTTATGCTGGACATGGTTTATACCCGTTGATTAAAACCCCTTACACTAAAGATGTGTCATTAAAAACTTCAGACCCTCAATCTGTCAATGCCTACTTGTACTTGACCTCTCTATCCTCAAACTACTTCTTGAGCAGTTTGGTTCTACATTTCAGGTCAGGATCTAATTTCTTAAGGTTTGAGATTTTTCAGTCAATTCTATGTTCAATGTGCACAAGTTTACCCCACAAATATCAAGCATCTCCCTACACAAGTTATTATTCGAAAGTGGCTATGTGCTCAAGTTTGATTAATGTCTTACATGGATGAATGTCAAGAAAAATTTTAGTTTACATGTTGCCCAAATTTTCTAACTAAAGCACAAAAGTCAATTCAAATCATGTCATAAGTAATAAATAAATCAACAAAAAATTTCAAAATTTTCACCTTTTTTTTTTTTTTTTTTTTTGAATATTTAGAGAATTTTTGATGTTTTTGTTGTTTTTGTTTATTATGAATCAAAATACTAAAAACTTAAGGCAAACTATCTAAAAGCTAAGAATGCTAAAAACCAAAATAAATAAATAACAAATTAAAATAGTCCCCGGCAACGGCGCCAAAAACTTGTTGGTAAAAATATTATCGCAAGTGTACGATATCGCTAACAAGTAGTAAAAGTGGACTTTTGAGTCCGAGTTGTCGATCCCACGAGAACTATTTAATTCGCTATAAATTTACTTCGAATATAGAATTCCTAGACGAAAACCAAAACTAACTAAGAAAATAAATTGTAAAATAATAAAAACAAAAACGACAAATAATTGGAAATCAATGAAATAAACAAATCAATTAAAATAAACAATAACAAGTTAAACTAAAAACAATTAAAGAAAGCAAGAAACAAACGTGGTGGATTTTGAACAATTGAATGAATATCGGGACTAACGATTTCGAAATAACGTTCTAGCTTAATTTCTCATCTCAAGTTGTTTTCTAAAATTGTATTTGGTCGAATTCACGCACATATCTAATTTACCTCTCTCGAGTTCAAATTAGACCTATTTAACTAAGTCAACCATGTATCTCTACAGCGGGTCAGAGTTCTCCTTAGTTAAATGCATGAAATTTCCTAGGAATTCATAAGTGACCACATGCAACCACAAATTCATATCTCTATCTTTTTGTTGAAATTGCCGGATTTTATTACGTGATCTAATTGTTAACTCACCTCTCGGATTATGAAAACAACCATGAAATCATGAATTGGTGATCAAGCAATTCAAGCATTAAACTCAATAATAAAATCAATACATGAAATAAATGCACAAACTTGAGAATTAAAATCAAACAAGAAACATTAAATCTATATCGTTAATCCCGATTATAAAAATTTAGCTATGCATGTTTGTGAAAGAAAAATCAATAAATAATGCGAACAAAACCCGAATTTTATAGAGTTGAAGAATTAGCATCGCCTTGATCTTAAACCACCAAAATCTGCCGAGTATAATTTCGACCACGCAGCCAAGTAATTCCGCTCAAGTCAATTCAATTCCCCTGGCAACTAAATGTTGAATTCTCACTTTAGTCCACAGCCGCAATGCTCTTTCCAAAGCCTCCCAAATCTTGTTTATTGTGTATATAATATTCACAAGAAAGCTCCCACTTATTCTCCACAATGTATTCTAGAGATGGCAAAAAAATCCGACCCGACCCGAACCCGACGGGTACCCGCCCCTAATGGGTGGAAAAAAACCCGCCCCGCGGGTTGGCGGGGCGGGTTCGGGTTAAGCTTTAGCGACCCGAGCGGGTCGCGGGGCGGGTACGGGTTTTGACCGCCCCGACCCGAACCCGCCCCGATTATATTATTTTAAATAATATATTAAAGAAAAACAATAAAAAAATGTAGAAAAAATAAAAAATAAATAAATAAAATAGAAAAAAAATTAAACGGGTCGGTAAACGGGGCGGCAGAGCCGACCCGCCCCGCCCCGCCCCGAACCCGAACCCGTCCCGACCCGAAACTCGCGGGTCACGGGGCGGGTTTGGGTTTAATAAAATCTGACGGGGCGGGGCGCGGGTCGGGGAGACCCGACCCGAACCCGACCCGTTGCCATCACTAATGTATTCTCTTGACTATATTAATTCCTTCCAAAAGTTGTGCATATATCTCTCAGCCGCCTCTCTCCTATTTTTCCAATTAAACTCTCGGCTCCGTGTCTATTTTTTTTCTCCCCTCCGGCTGACCTGCGGCTCCCTCTTTTTTCACCATCTATATGTTTATATATATATATATATATATATATTCATATACACACTATTGAGCCCTAAAACAAAAGCCCAATTATTTCTTACTTTAATTTTTATGTTTTAGGGTCACAATTCTTCCAATAGAATAAGTTGGTCCTTGAGTTAATTGCACATTCGGTCTTCAACTTTTGGGAGTGTACACTTTAGTCATTTTTCTTCGTTTTACCTCAATATTCGTCCAATTGTCATGAATTTCCTTCAATTCGTTCATCTTCTCGACTCTTGGGATAAAACCTGAAATAATGACAAATAAACACAAACTAAGTAGAATTTATTCGAGAAAAACAAAATAATATCCTAATTTCAACAGATAAATAAGTGTATAAAATATACTTATCAGTTCCTTAAATCCCACTAAACCATAGATTCATCCTCATGACTATGACTTTAAAGAAAAAATTAAGAAAATTGAAGAAATGATGCTATGCATGTTCATATATACCCATTTCGTGTGTAGTTCTTTTCAAGAAGCAATATCTTAAGCATATTTTTCCCTCTAGTCTTTGAAACTTGTTGAAACTATATTAGAAACCAAAACTTGACAAAATAGCCATGACAACACAAACATCCAAATGTATCGAGGAAGAGCTAAAATATCCTGGTAGTCATTTATGTGCATGCAAATCAGAAGGTAGAAAAACTCGAACTGCGTTGCAATCTTTTCGTGAAAACAATTAAATATTTTTCGTAAATATTGAGAATTCAACACGTTTTAATCTTCAGTAGTCTAAACAGGGGAAAAAATAGAATCAAACACGGATTGGAAGCTTTTAAAAGCTCATTACTATATATAAACACATTTATGTATGAACTCACAACCAATATATCACAAAAAGATCAAGCGTTCAATATTACATGTTTTCCAAAATTACATAAATATGAAAAGGCATTTCAACAGAATATAGTTGCATAGTGAAGCTCTCCTAATTCTCTTAAGAAATAAATGATCATTAACATACCAGCAATACATGTTGATAGATCCAAAACAATTTCAGTTTGGATCAGATGCAATATTTCTTCAAATTTGTCTTCACCTAATAAACAAAATTCAATCAAACGGTAAACATTAATTAGACCTGTCATGAAAGCTAAATCTAAATTAACATGTTTGGCAATATTACATCTCTCCGTTATTTCCCCTTCGAACTATGAATAGGGGTTTAAGTAGTTAGTTTGCCTCGACGACCTCCAACTATATAAACAATCTAAGAAGAAACCATAAGACAAATAAAAAGAATATTCTCGTAAACCTTTTATCAGTTTCAAAAAGGTGCGAGCCTAACATAGCACAAGAGACAATGAAATCAGAACTATTTAGCTGGTGGTTTCTGATCCGTGGTGTACGACCAGTTAAAACGTGTCAATTCATATTTGTGTTAAATAAGTATATACACCAATTGTTTAATAGAAAATACAACAAAGCCCTTGTATGATAAACATAGTTTTTGAAAAAAAGTCGGGTTTTGGAAATATAATGGTTAAAAAATGGTTTGAAAAGTAAAAAATTGTGAGTTTGACTTTTTTGGATGATTGAGATTGATTACTGTAGAAAAAAGTAATAAGTATTTTTTATGAGATTGTAGTGGAATCAAACAGGGGCAAAGATGGACAATAGTTTAAAGTAAAAAGTTGAGAGTTGAAGGAAATGCTTGAAAAATTTGACTCCTCATTTCCTTTTCTAAATCAATTTGCATTCAAGAGTTATAAAAAATAGCACATCAAAATGGTGTTTCACATTGGTTAATTATTGTATTTTGAAACCAGAAAGCAGATGCAAGCAACAAAGTAGCACTGAAAGCACTTTTTGAAACCAGAAAGCAGATGCAAGCAACAAAGTAGCACTGAAAGCACCAAAGTCATGGAAGAATGCCTAAAAATAAATAGTTAACAAAATATAACTGAAAGGGTTCTCACTGTCCCAAACAAGTAACAAAAAGAAACCTATTTCAATAAAATTTGGAAAATCAAATCACGGGCCATGGAGCTCCAATTTCATGCGTGCAAGCAAAATAGAATTATAGATGAATCAATTTTCATCTTCATGTATTTATTGTAATTCTTATTTACAGGTCAAATGTCAAACGAACTTTAAGTTTAGATTTCCATGTTAATGGATGAAATTATCCAAAAAGGTCAGAAAAGCAGGAAAAAAAAGATTTATGCTGAAGGTATCTCAAGCCACGCAAATCTCAGAATCCTTCAAGACAAAATTGGTATCAGAAGCACAATGTCAACTCTATAAATCAACCATAATGTTACTACATATTAGTTAAAGCCAGCTCTAATTGAAATTCTATAGTGATAGTCTGACTAAATCCCAATGTATACAAATGTCCAAAACACAACATATCCTCAAATACTGATTTCCTTTCTTCAACAATGTTTTTCTGTCAATAATGTTCCTTTGCCATTGACAGCACAAACCAGCAAATGCATAGAATAAAGATATAAGTATTGGTTTCTTGCTAATTTAGTAGCTTAAGAGGTTTGCATTCTTGGGATTGAATAAAGAGAGATGAATGAAAAATTAATTCAAACTCAAGCTAAACATCATTTGCCTTAATTCTTCACATCATAGATGAATGACAAAAATAAAAAACACAAGCATAAGGTGGCGTTCTGTTTGTATTTTATTTTGTATTTTCATTTTCGAAAATGTTTTGTGTTTCCTGTTTTCATTTTTGTTTTCAAATTTGCTGAAAACGAGTTTGGTTTGTCATTTCTAAAAGCTGTTTTTGAAAATGAAAAACTGGAAAACACGTTCTATTTGAAATTTTGCAGAATACTACTTAAACTATTTTTAATTAATTTGCTTGCAGAATATTAATGACTCAAATTCAAATTTCCTTTCACAATACACTGAAAACATGGTTACATGCAACACACTAATGTGAGCATTAAGAGTCTATATTAACACAGTTTGGTCATGTTTGAGATTGAGAAAGCTCTAGTTCTATTAAAATCCAGAAAATACAAGTTTTTTTCAAAACCACCAGAGTCCATTTATCAGTGCATTTTTTGAAATATAACAACAAGAATTCTCACTTAATTTTTTTTTTGTAATGTTGATATTGAATTCAATAAAAATTTATTTAAGCTTAATTCCAAGTCAGGATAATTCTCCAAAAAAAAAAATTATTTATTTAGACTTAGTTCCATGCTAGGATAGTTCTAAAAAAATAATAAATAAATAAAAATTTTATATTAAGCTTAGTTTCAAGTTAAGATAATTCTTAAAAAAAAAAAATTCCCAAAACGCGTTTTCCGCGTTTTGGACATTTTTTGTCGAAATACATACAAAACGCCCAAAACGTTTTGCATTTTGTGTACAATTTTTTTTTTTTGTTTTCCAAAATGTGTTTTCGAAAATGGTAAAGAGAACGCGTTTTTAACGTTTTCGAAAATAAAAATAAAAATAGAAACGACCTCAAAACAAAGAGAACAGGACCTAAGGTTTTTCTATATATTTTAGGGATACTAAATACATTGGAATTTAATACGTAACTTTGGGAAAAGTTTGTTTTTCCACGTTGTAAGATGAAAGAAGTTGAAATCAAAGAGCTCATTGATTTCCTATGTGAACAATCAATCATAAGTTATCTATGAAAGAAGTTGAAATCAAAGAGCTCATTGATTTCCTATGTGAACAATCAATCATAAATTATCTGTCAACCTTAACGTCCTCCCCCCCCCCCCCCCCCCCCCAAAAAAACCAAAAAAATAAATCAATCAATTTTGCTAAAACTATTTATATAAATTAAACTGCCCCAGTCAATTCTCATACTGAAAACCTGAGTTAACAACGAAACTTATAATCCTCGAAATTGATTAATCACTACAAAGCACGGTATTACACGTGCATCCTTCTTCCCAGAATCAATTCCACAAGCAATTACAGCAATTCACAACCATAAACTAATCACAACTTTATGTTGGGTATTTGACCCAAATTAATCAAGTGCCTAGTGAAACATAATGAGTGCCTAGTTGAAACAAAGGATGGTGGAGCTAATTATGGTATTTGAATGATAATTAGTCTTGACTAATTATGATGTCTTTGAATGATAATTAGTCTTGACTAATAATTAGTCTTGACTAATTATGATGTCTTTGAATGATAATTAGTTTTGACTAATTACGATGTCTTGGAATGATGATTAGTTTTGACTAATCATGATGTTTTGGTGTTAAGAGAATTTCATGTAGAATCCTCTCTATAAATAGAGAAGGAATTAGAGGAAGAAAGACACCATCACAAACATATGAGAGAGTGCTAATTAGTGTCACATTGTGATCAAAGAGAGAAAATTGTGAGCCTAGCATATTGTGAAGTTTCTTGTAACTCTTTGTAGTGTAAGTCAAAGGGTAGAAATTATATGCGGTAAAGCTCGTTTGTAGTATTTTCTCTGTGGTCTGTGGGATTGGGTTGGTGAGTGAAAGTCTATATATTTGTAACAATTTAATATATAGTGAAAAGCTTTGGCGAGGGTCCGTGGACGTAGGCATTTTGCTGAACCACGTAAATTTCTGTGTTCGTATTTATTTTCTTGTTTGCTTATTTTATTTTGAACATCGAAAGATCCTGTGGGAAAAGTAAAGTGGGAATCGACGTGTCGTAAATTCCCAACACTTTAAGCACAGACTCACTTCAATTTCGTCAAGCCATCATCATTCATTCCACCCAAAACCCACCTTTTCAATCTATATATATATATATATATATATATATATATATATAAACATAAAAATCGTTTCCAGCATTTCAAGTCACATACAAACAGAACTATCGATTAACTCAACCCAACCAAATAGAAACTTCTATTAATACAAAACTATATAAACGGGTTAACACAAAATTACATAAACATGAGAAGAAAAAAGAACATATCCTAATCATAATTATAGCTTCAGTTCTCTTAACTTCAAATAAAATTAGATATACACATGAAAAAAGGGAACAAATTGCGTTACCCAAAGTATATTTCAAGTGAAAAATTAAAAAAGAAAATAAAAAATTACTGACATAAACCATAAAATTGAAGAACAAAACCTTCTTCAGCTTGAAGACCTTCTAGTTTTCAATAAAGTGTGGAAACCCATCAAGAAAACCCTTTGAAAATTCTATTCCAAGCAAAATATAGAAAGTAAATACGAAATATACCTCGATCGAAAGCATTTGACGTCGCTTTAATTGAAATCTCAGCAACTGACATCCGTGTATCATGTGATTGATTCTATTGGTGTGGATGAAGTCTTGGTTGTTGAGATGGAAGGTTCAAGAGATGGAGAGAGAACACGGGGATTAAGCTTATTTGACAAACCCATCACAAGCTTGTACTATAAAAAACGGAGAAGTGTGGAGCCGGTAGGTTAGTCGAAGATGGAGGAGATAGGTGTCGGCGAGAGCTGGAAGGGAGTGCTTGTCCGCTTTACAAATTGGGGAAAATGAGGCAAAGAAATTTCATCCATAATCCTCACTTCCTTTCTCCTGGATTTGTTCTCCCTAGATGTCTCAGTTCCCTGTGCACCAATAGGGGCTGTCGGCCCTTTGGCCGACAGTCCCTATTTTTAAATTTTTTTTTTTTTTTTTGCTTTGTATTTTTTTGTTTTTTTTTCATATTGTAATATACATCTTTTCAGTTTATTTGTCATGTCAAATTTTTATCTTTGTTTTTTTCTTACATGAATTGTCAAATCAAATTTTTAAATTTTTTTTTGTAATATTTTTGGTAGAATTGTCATGTCAAATTTTTTTTTTTTATTTTTTCCTTACATGAATTGTCTCATTAATCTCTTTTTTGATGTATTTTTGTATAAAATCTTTTCAAATTTTTTTGTATACACTTTTTCAGTTGATTTGTCATGTCAAATTTTTATTTTTGTTTTTTCCTTACATGAATTGTCAAACCAATCTCGTTTTTTGATGTATTTTTATATATACTACATTTAACTTTTTTTGTGTAATATTTTTTTAGTAGAGTTGTCATGTCAAATTTTTTTATTATTTTTTCCTTACATGAATTGTCTCATCAATCTCGTTTTTTGATGTATTTTTGTATAAAATCTTTTCAATTTTTTTTGTATACACTTTTTCAGTTGATTTGTCATGTCAAATTTTTATCTTTGTTTTTTCCTTACATGAATTGTCAAACCAATCTCTTTTTTTGATGTATTTTTATATATACTACATTTAACTTTTGTTGTGTAATATTTTTTAGTAGAATTGTTATGTCAAATTTTTTTATTATTTTTTCCTTACATAAATTGTCTCATCAATCTCGTTTTTTGATATATTTTTGTATAAAATATTTTCAAATTTTTTTTGTACACTCTTTTTCAGTTGAATTGTCATGTCAATTCTTTTCTTTATTTTTCTTTTCTTGACTTGTCAATTCAATTTCGCATTTTGATATATTTTTCTTTACATGACTAATCATTTCATTCTCCAAATTTGATGTGGTTTTTTTCTATAAATTCTCATCTTTTTTAGCCATTATTATATCAACCAAATCATTTCACTCTCTTGCAACATTTCTCCAGCAGATTTCTTTCTTTCATTAAAAGTTCATTTCAATTTTTTTCTTTTAGCAACATCTTTGTTTCGGAATGGAAGGGGGCGATAATGTATTTGTACCACAAGTGAATGTTGGTGCGATTCCGCGAATTGGGCAAGAGTTTGAAACACTAGACGATGTGTACAACTTTTATAATGAGTATGCAAAATTAGCTGGGTTCAGTACACGTATTGGTAGTAGCTGAAAGAATCCACAAATGAATGAAGTTGTCTGGAAGTCATATGTTTGTTTCAAGCAAGGCCAGAAAGATGAAACATACCAAATGAAATTTTAAAATTTGGTGGCTCGTTCAGGAGAAAGGCTGCGCGGAGACTCTCGTTGTGGATGCACCGCCAAGTTAACTGTTTTGAAGAAGGAAACTCAAAATTCTTGGTACGTAAGTCATTTCTCCGAGGCGCATAATCACTCACTTTCCACACCAAGCAAGGTTCACCTACTACATTCGCACCGCGAAGTTTCGACCACGAAGAAAGCACTTGTGGAATAGTTTTCACAAGCAAATATTCCTACTTGCCAACAAATCAGGCTCATGGAGATAGATGCTGGTGGTCCATCTTCGACTGGTTTCACTGAGCTAGCTTTTAGGAACCATCAAAGGACCTTCGAAGGGAACACATTGGGCATGATGCAGAAACACTAATAGAATACTTCGAGCTGGAGAAAAGAAAGGACCCTAGCTTTTACTACGCATACGAGACGGACGAGGATGGAGTTTTTGCTAGGTGTTTTTGGGCAGATTCTGATTCTAGGAGCTCATATGTCTACTTCGGAGATGCTGTCGTGTTTGACACGACTTACAATACCAACAAGTACTCCATGGTGTTCGCACCATTTATTGGTGTCAACCCCCATCATCAAACTATTGTATTTGGATGTGGCCTACTAAGTGATGAGAAGACGGATTCTTTCATTTGGTTGTTCTCGAAGTTTCTGGAAGCCATGCCAACACAACAACGTCCTGGTGTCATTATCACTGATCAAGATGTTGCTATTTCGAGAGCAGTCAGTCAGGTATTCCCCGAAATTCTACATAGATTTTGTTTGTGGCACATTTTGAATAAGTTTTCAGAGAAGATAGGTGTTGTACTTTATAAGGAAATGTACCATTATTTGGTAAACATCATATTGGAGTCTGAGAATTCGTACGAGTTTGAACATCGCTGGTCTGAAGTGATGCTCACCACTCCACTAGGGGATAACGAGTGGTTGTGCCATATGTATGCAATAAGAGCCCGTTGGATACCAGCATACGTGAAGCACATCTTTTCTGCGGGGATGTCTACCAGTCAGCGATCAGAAAGCAACCATGCATTCTTCAAAAGATACGTGGACAAAAAAAATACATTGATGGATTTCATCACAAGGTTTTCCAATGCCTTGGCTCACCAACGACATGGCGAATTGGTTGCAAATCACACGGACCTAAACGAGCAGCCTCGGATGACAACTTCGTTTGCAATGGAAGTCCAGATGGCCAGCATATATACAAAGACAATTTTCCTACGCTTTCAGAAAGAGCTTGCACAGAGTACTCACTATCTTTGTTCGAAGAGTTCAAATTACGAGGGTCTCAAAACGTATTCCGTTAGGCGTTTTGAGAGTGGAAAAATATTTGATCGAGAATGTGAAGTTTCCTACTTCACAATGACTAATATTACATCATGCAGTTGTAAGACATTTGAGTTCGAAGGATATCCGTGTCGGCATATGCTTTCATTTATGATCAAGAAACAGGTTATGCTGTTACCAGACCATTATATTCTACGTCGATGGACCCAGACTGCAAAAGCAATTCCCATTTTTGAACCAATTGTCGATCCATCTACTGGGAATTCTTTAATTTCACGCCACGGTATGTTATCGCGCACTGTATCAGAGTTGGTTGACGAGGGAGCATTGACCGATGCTCGAACCACATTTCTAATGGATGGGTTTCAGAACTTGAAATTGCATGTTAGGGATGTCGACGATGGCGGTGATATACGGAGGAGTACAATGAAGAACAAGGGTAAAGAAAGTACTCAACATGTGATCGATCCTACTCCGGTTAGGACGAAAAGGTGCGGAAAGCGACTGAAGTCGTCGAAGGAGGTAGCCATGTCCCAATCACGGAGAAATTGTCGTGGATGTGGTCGCAATGGACATGATAGAAGAACTTTTCCAACTTTACAACCAAGGTGAGTTAATAGACAATATCATGTTTAATCTTTATTTTTCTCCTCCATAATATATTTCATCTTTTTTATTCATGACATTAGGACGCAACTGGTGGACGAGCCATGTGAACCACAAGACTCATGGAATGATAATCAAGATAATATGTACACCAACATTGCTAGCAATGACTATGGGGAGTTCCAATACTATGGGAGTTCCAAGGGTTTGATAACAATTACTATCATTAAGTCGCATTTTCGTTGTATTTTTTTCAAATTGTATCTTTCTTAACTAAGATCGTTTATGTTAAATCTATTTTAATTTATGTTCGTTTTGTTTTTATTCAAATTAATCGTCAATTAATTGTGTACAAAATAATACAAAAAACTTTTGAAAGAAAGGAAAAAAAATCGAAGTAAAACAAAAAAAAGAAAAAATAATAATAATAATGGAAAGGGCTGTCGTTGACCGCCCTTTCACGTTGGAAAAAAAAAATTAAAACATGAAAGGGCTGTTGTTGACAGCCCTTTCATGTTATATATATAAAAAAAATTAAAACACAAAAAATGGGGCTGTACAGCCCCTATTCCAAAGTGGGGCCCTGTTCTTCAAAGCGCAGGATAACCCTGCGCTCCAAGCGCAGGGGAAAATATTTGCCATAATCATTTCTCTTTCTCTGTACTGAAAGGACAGCGTTTTGATTACCCAAGAATGACATACAAAATGACGCAAATAAACAGTGTTTTCTCTAAAGCTCTTTTAATATGGTAGAGAAAACAAAAAGTGTAAAGTTGTCCATTGAAAAATGTTTCAATTTTTAGGGTTAGTAGAGCAATTCCTCCTTTAAACTCACGTCCCACTTTCTAGTCACTCTTTTTTCTTAAATGCTATCAACACTCTTGATTTTTATTCTACCCCCATGTCGTCCGTTCACAAAAAAGAAAATTGGAGCTGGAGCAACATGAATCACTCTTTCTAACTTTGTGGCTTGGGTTAACACATTGTCAAAGGTTGTTGTAGTTGGAGGCGATGAGGAGTCCCGATCGATGGTGAGAGACAATTGACAAGAAAGAAAAAAAAAGGGAATGCTGAGGAGAAGTATGAGCGGAGGTGGAGGAGCATATCTGTGAAGGGTACTTGACAATTTCGGAGTCTTAGTAAGCGAACTCGAAAGGCGTTGAACATAGGGTATCTTCAAAGATAATGGCCTGAGGGGAAATCGACCATTTTGACCTTGCTGTCGATTTTCATCATCGATATATAAAGATCTGAAGGGTGCTATTATTCACAGAAGATGACGAAGAATTTGAAGGTCACTTCGTATATGGGTGAATTTTTTCTAGAAAATATGTGTTTTTTGGTTAGGGAAGAAAGGGGCAATGGGATAGGTTTGAAATCGGAAGAGATGCATCGCTTTATGTTCAACCATACCCATCAAATTCACAACAACTCAATGGTAAGCCATTGTTCGGTAAACCCAAAAAATCGGTTTATAAACAAGCTTACATACTACACAATTTTCAAAATCACTTTTGAACCACAAATATTTTCTTTTTCAGTTTTCAACAACTACTTTTTACTTCAAAATCATAAATAAACTAGTTTGGAAACTAAACAGTGTTACGAAACGGAATTATGTGTTTGTGAGAGAGGAAGAGAGTGGAGTGCAGCTGTAGTTTGTGGTTTATTTTGTTTACATTGTATTTTTACGGTGATTAGATGTCTTAATTAGTTTTAAGTGTATTATTGTAATTAGTTCTATTTGTAGAGTATTTTGTGTAATTTTCTCTAAAACACATGGGCTTATAGTTGGACTTCATTACATATACGAAATGGAAAGTGAAAATTAAAGCATCTCCAACAAGTTCTTTAAACTTAAAACACTCTTTATTTTAGAGAGTCAATACTTAAAATGACACTTCAATACACTCTCTAATTTAACATTTTGATTTAGAAAGTGGATTTGACTCTCCAATTTTAGAGAGACAAATTAACTCTATTATTTAATGCAATAAAAAAGTTTCCATTCTCAATGTTCCTACATCAACTTTCTTTATTACATATTTGATATCATCGGTCATTCACTTTTTAAAAATAAATATCAACTAAAGATAAAGAAAAACAATAAATATTTTTATAAAAAAAGTAAAATAAAAAGCCTAAAATAAAGAGTTTGTCGGAGTTTATAAAACAATTTGTTCTTTAATAAGGATGCGTTTTATTATGTAAAATATACTCTTTAAATATAGAGAGTCTATTGGATATATTCTTAGGCAATGCACGATACAAGCTAAAATAATTTGAAATTACGTTAGTGATAAAAATATTTAAATAAATAGAAATCTTTTCTTATTCTTTTTTTTTTTTTTCAAATGGCATCACCTTTTCATTTAAAAGTGACATTTCTATTATCAAAAAGTCGCAAACGACCTCAATTTTAATTCCAAAAAGTGAAAATGTATTATAAATCTAATTATTTTTAAAAGGGACGAATTGATTTGAATACTTTTGTAAATACCATAATTGATTTAAATGTTATCTTTTTTTTTTTTAAGTTTATTTGTCTAAATATCTCTACAAAGGAATAAGATCATTGGAGGTCATTCATATTGAGAAAATTACACCCCTACCATACATTTTAAGTTTCCAATTAAAAAATAGGATTTTTAACTTTTTAATTCAAAATTCAAGTGATAATTCAATTTTAAATATTAGTAATAATATTACTAAATTAAAATATCTCACCAAATCACCACCACCCCTACCCTATTTATCTCCAAAAATTGTAATTAAGGTTCACCACTCATTTCATATTCCACGATTCTTTACAGCGCAACAACGCACCACTGGTTAGATTTCGACAAGAGCGGCGACAACGCACGTAGCGACACTTAGCTTGCGATTGCCGTACACAGTGGCCCTAATGCCGCAAAGAAAGGTTAAGAAAGGTTATTTTTTGGTTTATTTCTCATCTGCCTTTTTTTTTCATCATGTTTGGTTGGCGTTGATTGTTTTTTTTTTTTTAGGGAAAGCATCGACTTGCACTGAAGGAGGGAATCCGTTTCCACCAAGTTTATGCGTAGACTAATCTCCCTTGCAAACTCAAGTCCCTCTCTTATAGCAATAAGTTCGACCGTGAGTTGGGAGAAATTACCACGTAAACGTTTAGCGAGGGAGCCCATATTCTCGCCGTGGTGGTTTCGAATAAATGCCCCAACATAGATCATTCCATCTTGCGTTACACTACAAGAATCCGGCCCAACAGAGACGACAAAAGTCGTCTCTATTGGTTATTAGAGACGACAAAGTTGTCGCAATGAGTCGTCTCTGTAGGTCCGTGACTGAAGATAATTAGAGACGACTCTGTCGTCTCTGTTTCATTTGGGGCAATTGAGACAACCTTTAGAGACGACAATGTCGTCTCTATTTGTGAAAATATTTAATTAATTTTCTATTTATTTATTTTGACCTGATTCAATCCCTTTTTAACTCGACCTAAATCTCGATCCAAATCGTCGACCCACGAATTTTCTTTAATTCATATGATAATTGTGCATGACAAGGATTTGAACTCGGAACCTAAGTGTTGTGTGGTGATGTCCCAACCACTAAGGCAATTGAATTCCTGTGTTAAATTTTGTTTTAAATAATATATATTAGTTAACATTAATAATATTTTCTTAACAAATTAACTTTAATATTAATTATATAAATGTAAATAATTAAAAAGGTCAACAAAAAAATAGCAAAATTTTAAAAAATAAGAATATTTTTTTTAAAAAAAAACAGAATAGAAACGACTATGTCGTCTCTATTGGTCGATCAATAGAGACGACATTAAACAATAGAGATGACATAATGTCGTCTCTATTAATTAGCAACCAATAGAGACGACTCCATAATGTCGTCTCTATTTGTCAGTCAATAGAGACGACATTACAATGTCGTTTCTATTGGTTGACAACTAATAGAGACAACTTAAAAAGTCGTCTCTATTGGTCAACCAATAGAGACGACTTTTTTGTCGTCTCTATTGATTGACCAATAGAGACGACTTTTCGTGTCGTCTCTAATTTTTCGTCTTTTCGCTCCTTTTTCTTGTAGTGTTAGAGTTAAGAAGGAGAGTATCACAAGGTGGAGGTTGCCAATGTCTTCTGTTGCTTACGCTTACCTTTACACATGTGTTTGGTGAACACGAGATCGGCAAGGCTTGCTGAGCAGCCTGAGATTCGGTCAAATTCTCCAATTTTTGAATTTTTCGTTCAATCGACTGCATTCCTTGGCCAAGTAGGGTTCTCTTCCTATTTTCCCAGGCCTTCCATGTGACCATACATAGCATTTCGAAATCCTTGCCCTTTAAGTGATCATGTGCCAACAAGATAAACTCAGAGAAGTTTGATCCCTTGAGGCACAAACAAGACTTCCCAGATGTTCCACAGTGCATATGCATGCTCACATTTAACAAAGGCGTGGAGTGTTATTTCATGGTCTGACTTACAGAGAGCACAACGAGTGCTAATAGGGACATGGTGACACTATAGATTTACATAGGTAGGAATGATGTCGTTCAAAACCCGATACATGAAGACCCTCCCTTTGGGTGGGATGTTCAGGTTCCATCGATAATTTCACCATTTAGTCTTATTATTGGAGCTACTTCCCACTTCCGGAGCTGGGTATGCGGTGGAGAATGCCAGCCAATAACTCAATTTGACACTGTATTCCCCATGTTGAGTATACTGCCATATCAAACAGTCAGGTGCCTGATTTTTCCTAAGAGGAATACTAAGGATTGCATATTTATCCATCGAATTGAAAAGCTATTTAGGTAACAAGTGATTCCATTGTCTAGATAACATTAGTTCGGAGACCCGTTGAACCTGTGGAGACATAGTCTTAAAGGAACTTGGTTCAGGAATCCATGGTTCATGAAATGTCGAGATTGAAGAACCATTGCCAACTCTCCAAATAATTCCTCGTAAAAGCAATTCATGACCCCACAGAAAGTTAGTCCATAAGAATAAGTCATTCCTACATACTTGGTCAAAGAAGATCTCCCCATGATAATAATTTTTGCATTTAAGTACTCGACTAGCCAGAGAATTAGGATTCTGTATTATGTGCCAAACTTGTTTGGCTAACAGAGCTTGGTTGAAGCACTCAAAATCTCGAAATATCATACCCCCATCTACCTTTGCTTTAAAAGCTGAAGACCACTTGTGTCAATGTACACTCCTTTTGGGAGTCAAGCCTCTCCACCAAAAGGTCGTAGACATCCTCTGGATTTCCTCCACACAAGATGAAGGAAGTTTAAATATCCCCATGACGTTGGTAGGTATGGCTTGTATCACTGCCTTTAGTAGGACTTCCAGCCCGTTAGATGAGATCTACTTATATTTCCATACTTGTATCTTCTCCCATACTCTGTCTTTCAGAAATTGAATAATTTCTCTTTCCTTTCGCCCAATCATAGATGGTAGACCTAGATATTTCTCATGTGATTTGGCAGCCTCCAATTGAAATAATTCCATAATACTTTTCCTATGGGTTTGTGGGACGTTTGGGCTAAAGGTGAGACCCGATTTTGATAAATTTATTTGTTGCCCTTGAGGCTAATTCATACATGCATAGCAAATGCAGAATGTGTTGACTATCCTGAATAGTTGCCCGACAGAAAAGTAGGGAATAATCGGCAAAAATAAGTGACTGATACTTAGGCCATACCTTGAGCTTGCAACACCTTTGAGCTTACTCCGTAAATTAGCTCTAGCAATCAAGCTGGATAGGCCTTCTACGCAGAGAAGAAAGAGATAAGGAAATAAGGGGCATCCCTGTTTCAGTCCCCCGCCCGATCGAACAAATCCTCTTGCCTCGCTGTTAATTGAGCTACTGATTCTCCCCCATTCAAAACCGCCCAAATACCTTTATTACATTCTTACCCACAATCTCCCAAGCCTTCTGATAAATTGTGACTCATTTTTTTATTTTTTTATTTTTTTTGGAGAAATATCCTTGCTTATGATTTTATTAATATTTCAAAACAACCATTACAAATTCAGGGAGAGGGAAGCTTACCTCCAGGTGGAGGTTTTATCCATTTGACAAGTTCAAATTTATGATACTCCCTCCTCTTCTTTAAATTCAGGAATCCTGTCCTCTTCTTTAAATTCAGGAATCCTGTAGTGCTGATATTTCATAACAGTCTATTAATCTTCAATAGGACCATTTTTGCATTCATGCTCACACCTTGATGTGTAGCTAGATTCCTTTCCAGCCACAAGTAACAGAAAGCAATGAGGGGAATAACAGCCTGAATATTCTTGTTATCCACCAAGGCCTGTGCAAATTTCCAGTGCTGAAATAGTAAGATAGGTCTGCTAAATCGATTATCAGGCACTCCAAATCTTTGGCAATTTTCCCATTCAACAGTAAATGTTATATGGTTTGTTCGCTCAAGCAACATTGACATTTAGATGGCATTTGTAGGCCTATCTTCTGTTTCAAGATTTCGTATTTGTGCCAAACCTTCCAGTTAAAGATGGATATCTTGAGGGGATAGCCTGTTGCCATATGAGTTTATAGGATAACTGAATATTCTTCTCGATTCTAAACGATTCCAAACACGATTGAATTGTGAAAGCACCTGAGGAAGTATGGTCCCATAAGATTAAATCCGGTCTATCCCTATGATATATTTGTTCAATCTCGGCTATCTTGTAATCTGGCACACTAATTTTAAGCTTCTGAATATTCCACCCATCAATGGACATGAAATCTCTCACGTAGCTATTATCACCAGTAGCCTCAAGATTATCCACACTAGATTCAATGAGCATGTTAATAAAATCTTCAGTAGATCTTCTATTAAGAGAATTACCCCCTTCTTTTTCATCTCTATAGAGTTAAAATCCCCTCCTATATGCCAAAGGATATTAACTTAACCCGAAAAAGAGCTAGATGATTCCAAATTACTCGCTTGAGGGCAGAACACTTTGCATACACTGCTGAATTGTCCTTTTGAAATTTAAGTTGCGATGAATATTCTGTAACTTCGACCTTTGTGTAATTTGATAAATTAGTTTTCAATTTTTATCATAGAAGTTAATCTCTTATTTCGAATGTAGTATGGTCGGTATTTGGCATAGCTTAAAAATTTCCATTGGGTTTGAATTGCAAGTCACATGGAAGTCTCAACATCATTTATGAGTTTTAAATGTGATTTTTGAAGTAAAAGTATATTTTATTAAATGAATGGATATAAATTAGGATTATTGGGCACATTGACTTCACGGGCAGCCGAGACTCCTCCACTTGCAAATCAAGATAACGGTAAATACTAAAGACGCCAGGTAAGTAAACTTCCCCTATTTTTATCAAAGTTGAATGTAAATGTGAAATTAATGTGTAAACGACTGTCTTGCAACTTACTTGCTTTGATGAATTTCGTTTACTTTATGAAAGTATATGTTATTAAGAAGAATGTTCAAGCATGCACGTAATCATCTCATTGCATCACCAAGCATGGATTGACATCAAATTGGGAAGTCAAATGTTTTTAAATAAAAGAAATGTGTCAAGGTGCAAGTTTGTTCAAAAGTTATGTATCCCAAGTTTTTAAGAAAGAATAGGTGTACTTCTAATTCATGAAAGATGCGAGTGGGAAATGGGGTGCGGGGGACCGGCGTACCCGAATTAAGTCGCTTTGCGACGGAATGTTCAACCATTTTACGGTAAACTTTAAACTGCTTTGTGGTGAAAAAGTGAATGTTAAACCGCTTTGCGATGGAAATGTGAATGTTAATCTGGTTCCAAATAAGAATTGCCCACTGTTATCTGATTGACTAAAAGATACACCAAGTGAGCTCACGATGGAAATGAAGTGAAAGTTTTGAAATTTTAAGCGAAAGTTTGAAAGTTCTGAAAGGTAAAGTAAATGGGGATACATATATTGAATTTTTAAAGCATTTCATGTCATAAGCATGCATTACATGCATAAAGTTTACTTATTGAACTTTAGCTCACCCCAATCCCTCCCCAATGTTTCAGGTGATGAAAGCTAGATGAGACGAGGAGAGCACTCGATGACAGACTCAGGCTATACCTACCTTCAATCTTTGAAAATAAAGTTAAATTAGAATTTATTTAAGTTTCTCATTTATTATTCCTTAATTCATTTATTAGTGTTAATTGTTTGGTTGAAATTAACTTTGAATAAGTATGGATGTAGTATTGAGGTTATATTACCTCTTATTTCATTTGTTAAAGTTTATTTACTTGAAATTATATTGTTGAGGAGTTTGAGACTTATTGAAATAGTTTTGATGAAGTTGGGGATTGAATGAGTTGAGCTGTGTACTTTAAAATGGATTTGATGTCCTTCTATAGATTGGCCATGTCCAATTTATATAGGAGACTTTGTCGAAATTTTCGTAAAATTTTATAATAGAAAATGAAAAGGTTGAGGTTTTAAATAATTTCTTTTCCGCATTTAAGTAAAGAAAAGTTAATACGTTTAGGTTTAAGATTTTGAACTTGGGCGAGCAGAATACCTCAGGAAAGCCCGGCCAGAACCACACGTGCAAGTTTCCTTGCATGTGGCTCATCCGTGATAACTTCTTCGGATTTGCGTGAACTAGCGGATCGATCAGCAGTGTATGCAAAGTGTTCTGCCCTCAAGCGAGTAATTTGGAATCAGTATCATTTCTCCAAACAACCCAAATTTTGCCATTATTATTAGAATAGCATTTATCAAACTTTAATTTCTCACAATATTCTTGAATCTGGTCTTTCTCAACAATAGGTTTTGACACAATGAGCAGAGAAATATGAAGAATCTGAACGAGACTTTATTTAGGACACAGATTTTATCGTATTGAATGATTTTTCGGGTTTAAGGAATTCAGTTGGAGCACAGAGTATGATCTCAATGGAAACTAGACAAGATTAAATAATGTCGTGCTTGTGTTTGATAAAACCTATAAAGCATCATCTTCTGTCCATCACTCCATCGGATGAAGAAGCTGGCAAAAATTAACTCTGCATCTGCCTTACGAGTTTCCGGTGCAGCTGTTAACTGAGTTTCGTACTTACTCCCTTTTGCTTTAGGGCATGAAAATTGAGATATAATTCGATTTATTTAGTACAAAAGAACAAAATTTCTAAACTGAGGAGAGATGAGAAGCAAAAATAAAAGTAATGCAATAAATTACATTTTCTACACTCATGTTAAAATACAATTTAAAAATTACATTCATGTAACACCGTGTAATGAACAATTCCACAATGTATTTTACAATCTTTAAAAAATTTCATAGTATAATAATTGCATATATTAGTTGTAGTCACAACAATTGTAAAAATTACAATTTATAAAATCATGTAATAAATTACAATTTATACACTCATGTAATAAATTATAATTTAAAAAATTATAATTTGCTTGATTTTGTAATATACTCGATTTTGATAATTATTTTTGATACTTTTTTAATACATTACAATTGATCTGATTACAAATATTTCAAATCTAAATGTTTGTAAAAATGAACTTAATCCTTGATTTTGTAAAATACCCTAATTGCAATTTTGGAAGGACTTATTTGACAGGAAACCAAAAGTTTGAGGACCAAACTGAAAATAATTAGAAGACGGAGGACCGAGTTGCAAATAATTTTAGCAAGACCTGCCATGGTTAGTAGCTCGGCCACGAGGCTCAAACCACACGTCGTCGCGAACCACCGGTGCATTTCCGCTGAACCTTTGGATGCGGCTCAGAATTGAACCGCGAGGTCGGCGCAATAACGCTGCGCAGTCACGTTGCATTATTTATAAAAAAAAAAAAAAATATTGGGCTTACCCGAGTCGACCTGGACATCGACGCGATTCGGACCAATAACTTAAACTCGCGAGTTTTGACCCTTTTTGGGTGCTTTTGGTGTGCTATAAATACCAAAAAAAAAAAAAAAAAACCTCATTTTGCTAGAGTTGGAGGGGAGCTCTTGCGGTCTTGCCTCTTTTGATATTTTTCTCTTATTTTCTTTTCATTTTCTTGTTAGTTTCTCTTGTAATTTTATATTTTGGTGATGAATGTTGATTGGAGAGAAAGAGAAATACTTACAACATTGTGAATATTGATGTTTTGAAGCTTAAATCATTGTTAAAGAGAAGTTTCTATTATTTAATCTTCATATTTCTTTATATATTTTAATCCATTGTTAAAATGATGTATTTAAATCTTAAGTTTTATTGTTATTTCATTATGCGTTAATTTATATTATGTTGGGATGATTGAGGAAACTTGACCTAGTTTAGTTGGAATTAATGCTTGCATTGAGAAGTTAAGTTATTTATTATCTTGTGCATTTATTATTGTATTTATTATCTTGAGTTTATTTTAGCCAAATTAATGTTTGGATTTTGTGGAATGTGCAATTATTGAGAAATTGCTATATATTTTTTTTATCAATACAATACATGCTATAGGTTCTTGTTAAGGATAGAGATATACCTTAAACCCTAGATGATCCATTGAGTTATTTTCATAAAGGTTTAACGCAATTGGTGTGTTTTTAATCGATATAGAGATACAGTATGTTAATCCCACTAATTAGGTTTAATTTCACTCGAGAGAGGTAATTAACTAACGTTGGAAAATCAGATCTAAAATGATTAGTAAATGACATTTCAATTTGTGTATTGAGAATTCAATTAGGTGAAGGTCAAGTTGAATCAAGAATCCCAACACTCTTTTATCATCAAGTTATCACCATTTCCTCCTTATTTATTTATTATTGTTTATACACTTATTTATATGTCAAAATTAGAATATATTATTTTCGTTATTGAATAAATACTATTTAATTTGTGTTTATTTATTTATATTTCAGAAAATATCCCAAAAGATGAAAAATGAGGCAATTGATGGGAAAAACGCTCAATTGGATGCTAATCGGAGCTAAACTGAGTAGATAAGAGTTTTGACGTCAACCGAGAAGCATGCTTGCTGCCAAAGAAAGCATATTAGAAGTTGGAGGACTCAATTGAATGAGTTGAGAGTTGAAACGAGCAAATTGAGAAGATTCAAAAGTTTAAGGACTCAATCGCAACAATTAGAAGTTGAGGGTTGAAGGTGCAATTAAAAGTCAGGGACTACCTTAAACAGTAGGGAAAAGATGGAAATTGCATCGCAGGGTACACCACGCGATCGTCAGACGTAGAACCGCGTGAAGCCTCGAAATAATTACACGAGAGTTTTGACCATAACCACGTGACCGCACCAATGTATTCCGCCCAATCGCGCAGCTTTCCACTGGGTCGCGACTTGGACTTTTTCCTCGATTTTTATCTGCCTCTCTCTTCTTTTGTCCTAGGGTTCTCTAATACCTATAAATACAACATGAGATCCACGAATTCTAGACCTTTGCCTCTCCGAAGAATGAGCTAAAATTGAGAATTCAACATCAAATTCTTGAGGAATGAAGCATCGTAAAGGGACGTGAATTGAAGATAATTGAAGAATCAAAACTTGGTATAAGTGTTTCTTTCTTTATATTATTTTCAATGAACGTTTATTATTGTTGTTTTGTTCTTTAATTATGATGTGTAACTAAACTTCATGTTGGGATAAACGATGTAGCGTAGTCATATTATTTTAATTCAAAGTTCCAAAGTTATAATGTTTTGTTGCATGTATTGATTAAATATTGTTCTTAATGCTTGAATTGCTTAATCACCAATTCATGATATATTGAGTTATTTCCATAATTCGAAAGGTGAGTTAATAATTTAGAACGTGATAATAAATCCAGTAAAAGAACAAGAGATAGAGATATACTTTTTTTATTACTATGGTCGTGTGTGAATTCTTGTGTGTTATGCATTTAGATAAGGAATACTGGAACCCTGGTAGATATACATGGTTGACTTATTTAGGTAGAATTGATTTAAACTCGAGAGAGGAATTTTAATATACATTAGTGAATTCGACCGAATACACATTTAGGAAATAAAACTGGAATTGGAGTTAATATAATTAGTTAGGTGAAATCGGGATTCCCGACTATGTTACAATCGTTTTTAAAATAAACGCAATCTCTCAATTTTTATTTCTTTAGTAAATTCTCTTGTTTTAGTTTAAAATTCTCAAATTTTTTCGTTTGTTCTAATAATGTTTAGAACTAACATATTTCGATACTTAGTATCAGTCTCTGTGGGACGATAATTTGGACTCCTAGGTCCACTTTATTACTTCTTACGATTCGTACACTTACGTTGTATCTCCCATCGCGAGATATTAGTGAACAACTATATTGTGGATTTAGTTTAAGTACTAAAACATTTCCAAGATCAAACTCTATTGTGTGTGTTTACTGTGAAATTGATTAAATTAAAATGTAATTAAGGTAAATAATCCTTGTGAAATTGATAAATCGGACTTCAAGATTCTTCTCAAGTTCCCGTCTCCTTACATTTTGAAACAGCCTCAAGATTACACATTTCTGCCTTGAATCCATAGCCCATCATACCAATCAAAATAGTGGCTAGCATTTTGAAGTTCCGTAATTGATACTTTCTAAAAATTGCCTTCCTGGATTGTCGTCGGTCCACGAAGTCTTCAAAATGGCAGCTTGCTGCTATGACAAATTTTACCGTCGCTTCGTCGGTTGTTTTCAAAGAAAGAGTGCATACATGCGATTAAAAATCTAAGGCCGTGGAAAATGAATTGTGGGTTTTTTCCTGCACGAGGCTACGAATTTGGAGTTGTTCATCACTAAGGTAGGTAGAGGTGTCAAGACGGATGGGCCGACCAGACACATGAAAATCGGCCCGAATCGACCCTAGACCGCGGACCAACCCGTGAACCGTGTGGACGATTCACGGGTCAAGAAATTGTGAACCGTGGGTTTCAAGGGTCAAACCTTCGCGGGCCGCGGTTAACCCGCTGACCCGTGAAAAAAAAAAAATCTTTTTTTTCTCCTTAATAGCTAAGAAACGTAATGTTCTTTGATAATAGTAATTAGAAATACATTTAATATTTAATTATTTTTTGTTTATGTTTTATTTAAATTTGCGAATTTAGAAATAATTCATGTAACATAAAATATAAATTAAATTCTATTTAAATATTTTATGGTATAAATATGAATTTACCATTTTAATCATTTTTGTATTTAGAAATTTTACAAAAAAAATTGTTATAAATTTGAAAAAATTTATGTTTTTATTCATATGGGTTAAATTAGAATGAATTGCGACCCGTATTGTCTCGACCCATGAGCCAGTGGGCGAGCCTGGATTGTAATTCGAAATTTGTAGGTTGACCCGGAACTCGCAGCGGACGAACTTTTTTTTTTCAAACTGGCCATTATCGAGCTTTTACGTTGGTAGGCCGACCCAGACCGGACCATCCGAATTGACACCTCTAAGGGTACGAGGAGTGAGAAATGGGGGAAATTCTAATTTGTGATTGTAATGGCACGATTTGGTTAAGTTTTGTTTCAAGTTGTTTACTTTTTTTCTTTGTTTTTTAACTAAAAAAACGTGTTTTAGAAACACACTTATCCAACTGTGTAGCAACTTATTACTTGGCGGCCGCGTGTCGAAAAAATTGCCACAATGGATAGTTAGTCAATGAACTCATCAGTTTTGTTAGTTTAATTAACAAATTTCGTTGAAGTGATGGATGAGATGGCATTCCACAAAGTTCACTGATCAACAAAATGATTTTCAAAGTTCAATGACACAATGAAAATCTTTCGAAAAGTTTAATGCCATTTTGAATTATTAACCCAATGCAAATAAAAAGTAAGCAACGACGCTCAGGAGAATTTGTTGACAACATAGATGCAGCACAATTGTTTTAGATCAATATATTTCATTTATAAGGTCTTAAACTCTTGGATGAAAGTAAATATGTAATAAGTATTTGAATAAACTTGAGTAATGTTGCAACCCAAAAAAAAAAATAAAAAAAATAAAAACTGGCGGCAAGTGTAGAAAATCGAGATTGACCTTTAAAATATGTTGCTGGATGAAAATATTTGCAGGGGACCATAAACACTAAAGTGAAAACTCCGAAAAAGGTAAAGTTATTTGTACAAATGAAATGATAAAAAGAATGTGACAATTTTGTAGTAGTTGATTTTATAGATAATATAATGTACAAAAAATATATTCCTACCACCAAATGTATATCTGTTAAAATTTCGATCAACCATCCTGTACATGTAACCTGATTCCTTCAAAAATCGACTATGTTCTCAGAATCTGTAACCATCATTTTTTGCCTAACCCCCTGCACTCCTATTATTACAAATGATAATGACAATTGACACACTTCATGGAATTTCTTTCGGACTTATTAATAATTAATATATATTCATTGATCGTTATGTGGCGGCGCTGTCATAATTTCGTGTTTAACTAAATATTTCGAGAAGGATTAATGGATTATAAATAGTAAAAATACAGATATGAAAGAACTTAATATACCTAAAAGGACATGCATGTTGTTTTAGTTTGAACTGTAATTTCCCGATAGATTCATGAACCAGCTTCTTCTTATCTTCTTATTATAATTATTACTTAAGGCCACTAATCAATTTATAATTCAACAATAAGGCCATTAATCATTTTATAATCAAAGTGCAATGCTTGTAAACATGGGCGAATCCAGGAAGTCGATCCAGCACGAACGAATTTGATTGAGCACGAGCGGATACTACAAGGTAAGTGAAAAAAAAAAAATTTAATACCAAAATTACAAGATAAAATGAAAAAATTGACGGATCCAACACGAGCGACCGAACGCCCTCGTACTAAGCTGGATCCGCCCCTGCTTGTAAATAAGACTTAAGCGAGATTCTAGACTTGTTATCCCGACTTGACTGTGCTATCACTAAAATTATGATACTTTACAAAAAATTTGGACTCCCAAGGAAGACTATTTGCATATTTATAAAATACAGTATGTACTTATAAAATAAGATTACTTATATTTTATTAATCAAAGTTAAAATAAGTTACTTGTTGTAAAAGTGTTTTATTTATTATTTATAAAAAAGGTTTCTTATATTATATAAGTATATTTGAAAACAAATTGACAATATTGTGGGTAAAATTCATCTCAACCAATCACGCTCGAACGCTCGGCGGCAGCTTGACAATATTGTCAGAGGTTGGCCCATTACATCTTTTCGTTATTGGGTACAAAAAACCATGTATACTGTATTTAATACTATTTCATAGAAATACTGAAAGATAATTTTGCTTTGTTAACGATCATATTTTTATTATACTTTAATAAAATTAGAAAAATATGTGATTAAAATTAATAATTGTATTTAATTATTTTAAAATAAGGGTGTGTTTGATACATCCCTATTTTCCAAGAAAATATCAAATCATGGAAAATATTTTTCAGCTTTTGTATTTGTTGGGTGTTTGGTTGGAAAAATTTGCCTTGAAAAATATTTTCTTAGGTACAACCATTTAAAGCACAACTAACTCATTTGCCTTGAAAATATTTTCTTACCTATTTGTTGAGAAAATATTTTCCAGCTAAGCTGGAAAATCATTTTGCGTCACGTTTGATCATTTTTATTATTGTTAATTGACTTATTTTTTTTCAAAAATTAACATTATTATTATCAAGTACAAATGAGTGAAAAATTTAAAAAAAAAATTTTTTTATTAAAATAATTAAATTTTGATTATTTGCCATGAAAAATAATATCAATCAAACAACAAAATTAGGAAAATCTCCTACTTTTTCACCTGGAAAATTAATCAAATCAAACACTTCCAATTATCATTTTCCAGGAAAATAATTTCCAGCCAAATCAATTCCTAGAAAATATTTTCCTACCATCTATTTTTCATCTTTTCTATCAAACGCACCCTAATATTATTGGTGTAAAAAAAAGAAGAAGAATGAATCACGCTCAAAAAGTATTTTATCGATCTCCCAATTGAATGGACTATAGATGCAATGATTTACTTAACGAATAAGGTATTTTAAATCGAATAAGGTATTTTGTAGGGTTGGGCTTTTACCAGTTCGGTTCGGTTATTAAAGGAATCGAAACTGAACCGAAACTTTCCTTCAAAGACAAGAACCGAACGGTTTCGATTTCGATTCGATTTTCGATTATTTTTCGATTCTTGTTCTGTTCCAATTAAAAAAATTAAATTTGATGCAAATACAAAAAAAAATCCAATTGTTTGCAAAAATTAAAGGTAAATACAACCAAATAAAGCCTCCAATTAAAATTAAAATCCAAATTCATGTATTACCACGAATGTGAATCTCAGAATCTGGATAGTTAAAATCTTTTTTTCCACTCTAAAACCATTATTATTTGAAAAGGAAATCACGTCGAGGAAGTAAGAACATTTGAATCTCATTAAAAGTAAATTCCACAAAATAATAATACTATAATAGTGTATGAAATGACTTAAAAGTAAATTACTAAATTTCATAATAATAGTGTATCAAACAAACAACATTTCATACACTGTCTAAGTGTCTATATATTAAAGTGTGGTTCTACTTGGATAATATTGTGAGTCACTAATTTCTAATTAAAATACTACCAATCTAAACAATATTTCTCAAATGAAAAAATTGTGAGTAAATTTATACTCATCTGACCCACTGTCTACCCATTAAAGTTTGAACATAAATATATTTTGTTGTATAATTCAATGAAAAATTCAAAAAAAATAAAAAAATTATCCGTTTTGATTTCGGTTTTCGGTTTAAAAAAAATCGGTTTCAGTTTCGGTTTCGAATTTTTTTTCAAAAACCGAAATATTTCAGTTTTTTCTGTTCGATTTACTCGATTTCGATTTTTTTGTCCACCCCTAGTATTTTGTATAAATTTTGAATGACCAACTATTATAATGAATGAACATAATAGAAATGATCTTACTAATTTATGCATCCTGCATTCTACAACTTGGATGATAGAACTTCACCCTTGTAATTCGATTGTTACGACTATGAGTTGAATGTCTAATTATCCAAACAGGGATGATAATATCTTGTACTGAACACTTTAAACTAGATTAATTAAGTTGATTAAAATAAGTAAATTGAAATGTCTTGAAAATACAAATATTCTAGTGCGTCATCTAGGGATCATGTCAATGGATCGAATTTTAATCCGAACCCAATCCGAATTCGATAAAATTAACAGGAGATGGATTTAAGGTTTCAATCTGATAACCCGATAGAGATCTGAATCCAATAATCCGTTAACTAAATAGAGCAGATGTGAATATAAGTCAATTCAATCCGATAACAATCTGATCCGAATTTTTTATAATAATATAATATATTTTATATATTACTATATAATTTTATTTCATTTTAAAACTTGTTATAAATTAAAATTATAATATGATATTTTTAAATATTATAATATTCATTTTAAAACTTGTAATATATTAATATTGTTATAATTTTTTTTAAAAATATTATGGTTTTATTTTTTATGAATGATATGAAATTATAATTAATTATATGAGTGAATTTTTACTCATTAAGAGCTTGTTTGGTAGTGGTAAAATTTTTACCACAATTTTTCAAACTCAATCTCAACCATCCATTCTTAGTCAAGCCCATCATTTTTTACTTTTTAAGCATTTTTAAGCCACACATTCCTCAAAAAAACAAAAACAAAAAACTACAAAAATCAAAACTTTTCACATTACCAAACAGGCTCTAATATGTAAAAATTTTAAAAAATTATACTAAAAATAATTTCGAATCGAATATCTGATAAGGTAGCAAATCGGATATTTAACTATCAAGAATTCATCGGATTGGATAGGATCGAATCTACAAATTATTCTTATCTGATCAGATCAGATTAAGACAGATCCGATCCATATCCGATCTGTTTATATTCCTAGCTTCATCCATCAACCCAACCCCACCACAACAATTCCTACCTCTTTCTTGGTCCTTTCCTAAACATGATCAACGCCCATTGGAAAATTAGACATGAATTTATAGTTTGGCACGTGATTAATAAAACTCCACTTGTATGTATTGTCTCTTTCAAATTAATTTGCAAGAGGACATTTTCTATGTTCAATATTCCAATTTTAGTTTCCACTCTTTTGTCCGCGGAATCATTTAAAATTCATAGGATTATCGAATTGGATCGGATCGAATCTACGAATTATTCTTATCAGATCAGATCAGATCCATATTCGATCTGTTTACACCCCTAGCTTCATTCATCAACACAACCCCAACCCACCACAACAATTCCTACCTCTTTCTTGGTCCTTTCCTAAATATGATCAATGCCCATTGGAAAATTAGACATGAATTTATAGTTTGGCACGTGCTTAATAAAACTCCGCTTCTATGTATTGTCTCTTTCAAATTAAATTGCAAGAGGACACCTTCCATGTTCAAGACTCCAATTTTAGTTTCCACTCTTTTGTGTGCGGAATCATTTAAAGGATCTTAATCGTCGAATGATGTTAATTTTTTTTTTTTAATTCATTAGACAACTAAACTTAGACTCCGCCATCACCTATATTGATGCAAAGCATGGCTTATGCTAGTTAGCATTTTTTTTCAATAAATAATGCGGTGATCTACATGCGAAATATTTTAAGTGGACAAAAACAAAAATTATATAAATATATTTGATACATTGTGATGCTGTAAAAATTCCTAACCTTGACGTGACAATATTTGGAGTTACTTGATCACTGAAAGAGATGAATGGATCCAACTTCAATGACCGGCAAAAAATGCGAGGAGGATTCTCCCCGTCGCCCCTCCGGTGTGAGAATTAGTATTTTGGAGAGAAGTAGAGAAAAATATATAATAAAAATATATGTAAAGAATTATGAATGAATAATATGTGATCAAAGGAGCTGCATTTATAGGGCTGAAAAGTTCATAACCTTCTTTAATTAAAGAATTAGTCCTTTTGTTATAACCTTACCTTTTAGGTAGAATTCTAAACTTATAGGGATTCAATTCCCCTTTTTTAGAATGTTTCCTTATGGAATACGTGTTTTCTTGAGGCCCAAGAATATGGCCCATTAATGAGGTCCATTGACTAAAGAGATCTTGAGGCCTACTTGCATGGGCAATAGGCCGAGAAGACCCGACCTGATCCACCAGTGACAACTCGAAGTAGAATATGGTCGGGGTATAACCCGACCTTATTCTTAAGATGTGACGGGGCACAAGGTTCAACTTTTAAGCCCGTAATACCTTGAGATAGAAGACGGGTTTGTACAAACCAAACCACAGGGTATTGGAAGAAGCTCGGGCAACTGGACCGACCTATGGGACTATGAGGGAGGTGATCTGGGGAGATCGGGTTACATATAACATAAGCTATTCCCAGGGAAGGTCTGAGCTTAAAGGTGGTGAACGAAATTTTCCTTAATTTAGGAAGTAGGAAAATAATACTGATCATTGGCCCCCGTGCGTCAGAGATCCAGACAAGATTTCTGGACGCATGACAACTGTCACACGTACTTTGCCAACTAATAGGATTTAATGCTTTGTCATAATAGATTCATTTTAGATGAATGACACATTGCCAGAGGTAATCTGTGGATTTTGAAACTTTTTCCGCCAATTTGCCTATATATATGTGGTCCCCATAATCTCATTCCTTTTACTTGAGAATTTTGAGAGATCAGAGAGCTCCTCGGACAATTTGCACGATCCCTTCCTCGACAAAACTTCTTAGCATCTAGGTACGCTCGACCTTACCCAGCCACTCTTATTTTTATTATTTATTTCTAGAGTCATGGTGAGGCAAGTCACAGTGGGTGACCTAAGGGAGGTAGAGAACTTAGACGAACCCCTAGAGGTCGAGCCTCCGCCTAGTCCTCGAGGATGTGAGTTTGACAGTTGGGAAGAAGTTGATGATAATCCTCGGGTTGCTAGGGAGCCGAGACATGCCGACCTTGAACTTCCTACTTATTATAATAAAATGAAAGAACATATAGTCAGGGTTGATATGAGGAGGTATAAGCTGGAAGAGAGGTATACAGCTAGGGTCCCGAATAGAGAAGAGTACTCTTACCATTGCCGGGAAGGGGAAGTGGTGGTGTACCACGAGGCCTTAATGGCCGGGCTTAGATTTCCTCTTCACCACTTCTTTGTTGACTTCTTACTGACCGCGAGCATATTGCAGGGTCAACTCGCTCACAATGGGTGGAGGATCCTTGTATATTTTTATGTTTTGTGTAGGAGTCTAGGAATAGAACCAACAGTCAACCTTTGCAAATGCCTTTTAGAACTTAAGTTTTTGCCCTGGTGTAATAGTTTTGTGTATCTGTGCGGGAAGGGTGGGTTTGAGGTTCCCTGGGTCCCCTCCTCCATCAAATATTGGAAGGAAAGTTTTTTCTTCATTAAACCAAGAGATGGAGAGAATCTCTTCTGTCTGACCTTCAGAAGGCCAGATGTTGATAATTTTAATAGGGTAGGTAACTTAAGTGAGGAGGCAATAACTGAGTTCATGGAAAATGCGGTGAGGGTATGCCACTTTGGGTTATTGGATGAAGAGGCCAATGATCTTGTAAATGATGACATTCTTGGCCAGGCCGGTCTTGACCTCCAGCCCAATAGGGTTCGGCCTCCTCAATTACGTAAATAAAAGAAACTTTCTTAACGTATTCCTTTCTTTTCCTAGCACCCGCTTTTTCTTGTGATCTAACTACTCCGAACTTGTTGGGTTTTAGGAATGGCATTTGATTCCGAAGCACTGAAAGAGGCGGCAATGGCCAAGGCCCAGGGTGATCGGGCCAAGCGAGTTGTAGACGGGGTCACCCGAAGGCGGCCTCAAAAAGTATCTAAGACTGTACCCTCAGGGCCGGGCCAAACTTCTCAAGACAACGAAGATGTTCCCCGCTCAAGTGCGGATAGGAAACAGAGAGGACGGGCTCCCCCGCCTTCTGACTCTGAGGTCGAGCCAGAGAACCCAACTCTGACTGACTGTAGGAGGAAAATGCAGGACTCTCTATACCCGGACTAGGTGAAAAAATACCAGTACAAGGTAGGCCTGGAGCAAGGGCTTGAACATATTATGAGCACAGTATTGCAGGTAAGGACCGTGTGAACTCGTACTTTTTGGATTCCTTTTATTGCGAGAATTTTTATAACTTTTTGTCTTGATCTTCAAATACTTAGCATTACTCGGGGGTCTCTCTCAATAGTATAGAGCGGGGTGAGACTGCAAGCCAGTTAGTTCACTCTGTCCAGTACGAGGCAACCCGAGCTAACGCTGCTAAGGAAGCACTCGCGAAGACTCGAGCGGAACTTGAATCCATGATTCAAGAGCATGAGCTAGCCTGGGAAGAAAATGCTCGCTTGGCCGAGGAATTAAATAAGGCTCGGGAGAGGGAACTCCAAGCTCAGGCCTCAGGAGTGGAGGCTTTCAAGGGCTCAAGAGAGTATAAGCTCGCCCTTTACAATTATGCGCTTGAGTCATATACTCAAGCCATCAAGCAAGGGCAAGCTTGGTGTCTTCTGAATTCCCCCGAGCTTGACACTAGTCCCATGGCGGAGTTCCCTTTAGGCGTTGAAGATCTTGACCTTACTCGGTTTGAGGAGGAAGAAGAAAACTGTGAAGCGGTCAGGGACGCCAAGAATGGGAGTGAGCCCGAGCCAGAGATCTGACTTCTTTATAATTTTTGAAAACTTGTAATATGCCCGGGGTATGCCCCGAGGAGTACTTGTAATTTTTGTTTTTGTTAATGAATTTACGATTTTCTGCCAAGTACGCACCTTTTTTTGCTCATGTCTTATTCGTAAATAGTTTGTGAAGACCGGGATATTAGGCCGACCTCTATATGCTTTTCAAAGAAGGGCCTTGACTTTAAAGGAATAGAAGGTCAAGGTGGGAATTTAGGCCGATCTTGTTGATCTTTTCGTATCAAAAAGGGGGGCAAATCCTTGACTTGTAATTATGTAAAATATTTTGTAAGATCGAGTAAGACCGACCTTGTTTTTAATTTATACAAAGAAGAGGTCAAACTCTTGACTTTGTGGCTTCGTGAGAAATAATTTGTAAGGTCGACCTTTTATTTAATTTACACAAGTAAGAGGTCAGACTCTTGACTTTATGAATTTGTGAGAAATAATTTGTAACGTCTTACTATGAGACATTGTAAATTATTCATGAAAGAATAATTTGTAACGCCTTACAATGAGACATTGTAAATTATTTGTTAGAAAATAATTTGTAACGCCTTGCCATGAGACATTGTAAATTATTTTGTTGGAAGATAATTTGTAACGTCTTGCCATGAGACACTGTAAATTATTCGTGGAAGGATAATTTGTAACGCTTTACCATGAGACATTGTAAATTATTTTGTTGGAAGATAACCTGTAAAGTCATTTGGATAACCTTGTAAGTTATTCCAATATTTTGTCCTCTGGTGTTCATTTTTCGGAAGAAATACTTTTATTAAAGGAGACTGAACTATGGGTCTCGTTAAAACCTTATCCAGAAAAACCTTTTTGGGAAAAAATCTGAATAGGGAAAAAGAGTACCCGTCCATGACTCTGAAAGAAAGTACGATGGGCGTGCATGCCCGACCTTACTGAAAAAATTGTTGATGGAATTGCAAGTCTGAACATAATTAAGAGAAAAAATGGGTTCGCAGACCCAAACTTTTCTATGACTAGGTAACCTTGTTGCTACTGGAAAGGTGTCTACTTGTAGTAAGGTTTTAGATTCTCCACATTCCATGGTCAAGGAAGGGGCTTTGAATCCATTGTTAGGAAGCTGTACTAGCCCTTTCCCACTTTTTGAATGATTTCGTATGGTCCTTCTCAAATAGGTCCAAGTTTCCCAGGTTGATGATTGCCGGTTTCACTTCGACGTGGGACAAGATCTCCCATTCCGAATTCTCTCTTTTTAACTCAGATATTAAACTTCTTTGACATGGCCTGTTGATAAGCAGTTATTCTTAGTACGGAATTCTCCCTGACTTCTTCCAGAAGATCCAGACTTTCTCTCTGCCCCTCAATCTAGTCGGGTGATTCTGTAGTTATTGTGAGGAAGCTGGGAATCGTCACTTCTACAAGAACAGCAGCTTCCATCCCAAAGTCTAGCATGAATGGAGTTTTCCCTGTTGCAGTTTTGACCGATGTTTAGTTAATCCAAAGAATTTTCGGAAGAAGATCGGGCCAATCACCCTTGGCGCTATCAAGACGAGTCATCAAGTCTTGTAAGATGAGCCTGTTTATAACTTCAGCTAATCCATTACTTTGCATGTGCGAAACGGAAGTTAACATGTGTTCTATTCCCAGATTCTTGCAGAATTATCTGAAGGCTTGGCACTCGAACTGACACCCATTATCAGTGATTAAATTCTTAGGAAGACCAAAACGACAGATGATTGACTTCCAAACAAATGCTTCCAACTTTTGTTCTGTGATTACGGCAAGAGGTTCTGCTGTTACCCATTTTGAGAAGTATTCTACAGCCACTGCTAGGAACTTGACCTGGCCACGAGCTATGGGGAATGACCCAAGTATGTCAATTTCCCACTGTGCAAAGGGATATGGGCACGTAATTGAAGATAGTTCTTCTGCTGGTTGATGCAATCGGGCTGCAAACCTTTGACACTTATCACAAGTTTTCACGTAGCTGAGTGTGTCCTTCCTCATGGTTGGCCAATAGTACCCGTATCTTATTAACTTCATCACTAGCGCTCTAGCTCCCTGGTGTCCTCCACAAATTCCTTCATGAACTTCGGCCATAACAAGGGATGCTTCATTCGAAGTTAGACATCGGAGGTAAGGAAGTGTAAAACTTCGACGGAACAAGGTATTCTGCAATATGGTATACCTCGGGGCTCTTTCTTTGACTCTTCTTGCCTCTTCCTTATTATCCAGCAACTTTCCCGACTTTAAATATTCAATGATTGGATCCATCCAACCGGGCTCAAGTTCTGAAATATCCATGACATCGGGTTGCTGTGTGATACTGGGCACATGAAGAGTTCACACGAAAATAGTTCTCTCCAAGTGGTCCAGATTGGAAAAGGTTAGTCTTGACAGGGCATCTGCTTTATGATTAGCGGACCTTAGTATTTTATGTACGCAGCAAGATTTAAACTTTCTTTGCAAGTCCAGAATCATCATAAAGTAAGATGACATTTATTTCATCTTTTGCTCCAAAAGTGTCATTCACTTGCTCTACCACCAATTGTGAATCACTTAAGACCTTGACATGCTCGACCCCTAGATGTTGAGCTGCCTGAAGTCCAGCGATAACAGCTTCATATTCTGTGTCATTATTAGTGGCTGTGAAGTCGAACCTAATTGCACATTGAATCTCCATTATGCCATCATCCTTTTTAGTATGATTTATGCGCCCGTGCCTGCAGCATTCGATGTTCTATCAACTTGCAAAGTCCATGTGTCCTCTTCCCTGTTATGACCTGTTGGCCCTCGAGGTCTTGGAGCGAGTTCGGGGACGAAGTCTGCCAAAACCTGTGCTTTTATGGAAGGTCTAGGCCTGAATTCGATGTCATATTCTCCAAGCTCGATTGACCATTTGAGTAAACGACCAGATACATCTAGCTTCTGTAATAGCTGTTTCAAAGGCTGGTTCGTGAGGACTCTTATAGCATGGGCTTGGAAGTAAGGTATTAACTTTCTGGCTACTATGACTAAGGAAAGCTCAAGTTGTTCTGCTAGTGTATATCGAGTTTTTACGTCCAACATCATCTTGCTAACATAGTATATCGGCTTTTGGATCTTCCCTTCCTCTTTAACCAAAACAGGGCTTACTGCATGATCTAAAACTGCTAGATATAGAAACAGATTGTCTCCCGGATTTGATTTTACCAATATCGGAGGAGTTCCCAAATATTCCTTCAGCTTTCTGAAAGAGACATTGCATTCTTCATCCCATCTGAACTCCTTGTTTCCTCTGAGAGTCTTGAAGAAGGGAATGCCCTTGACATGAAACGGCCCAATGCCGCCACTCTTCTTGTAAGTTTATGTATTTCCCTGATGGTCTTGGGAGGTTCCATTGATGTAAGGGCCACAATTTTATCCGGGTTAACTTCAATGCCCCGCTGAGTGATCATAAATCCTAAAACTTTGCCCGAACGTACCCCAAAAGCACACTTGGTAGGATTTAGCTTCATCCGATTTTGTCGGAGTGTAGAGAAGATGTCTTCCATGTCAGCTATGTGGTCTTTCTTTCTCTGGCATGGGGTCAATCCCGGGCATATCTTCTGCGCTCCATGCAAATATGTCGATGTTTCTTCTCAAGCATTGTTAAAGTTCATCCTTCATTGATTTTAGGAGTTCCTTCCCAATCGTGAAATATTTTCCTTCTGAAATTTGAACTTCATCCAATTCTTCTACTGGTGACATGCATTCTTCCGCAGGAAGCTCAATGGACATCAGATCTGTTTTACCCTTTCCAATGCAGCTGATGTAACAAGTCCTGGTCATTGCTCGATTACCCTACACTTTTGCTATGCCCTCGGAAGTTGGGAACTTGATCGCTAAGTGATATTTTGACACTATTGCCTTCAAGCTGTTCAAGAATGGTCTTCCCAAGATAGCATTGTAAGCCATAAGGGTATTTACGACCTGAAACGAGGTCATTCTAGTCACCAGCTTTTCCTCTGATCCAAGAGAAGCAGGAAGGTCAATTAAACCTTCTGTTGTCACAGTTCCTCCACCAAAGCCAGTTAACGGGGTAATGACCTGACGAAGCCGATCCTTGGGAAGCTGCATCTTGTTGAAAGCTGTTAATTTTATGATATTGACATTTCCTATTTTTCACGAATGTGTAATTTAATAAAACTTGATTTAATTACTAAATACACGTATTTAGTAATTTATTAAGTTCGATTAAATTATGCAATTTTTGAGAAATACATTTTAAAGAAATTATCATCTCGAAAATATCTTGAAATCGTGATCTTGTTATTTTGGTAAAATTCTTTATAATATAATGTGATTGTCAAGGTATCCAAAATATGGTAAGCATCTTCTTGATATGGTCAATAATATTTCATTCTTATCTTTGCATATGGTAAGATGTGTTGGACGAAAATCTATGTAGGGAAAATTCTTGATAGGGCCGAAAATATGAAGTCCAAGTTTATGTTAATCACGTGATTGATTAACTTATGGTAATATTTTACATGGTTTATCTATATCTTGGTTATGGTAAGATTTAGTTAAAAATATTTATCTTACCTTTACTAATTATCTCTAACCCGTTTTGCAGGTTTTAGAGATCTTGTGCAATAAGGAAACTTGGGAACCAAGTAAACCTAATTGCACTATAAAGGGAAGAAAAACGGGACGTTTTTCTTGTGACGTGAAAATGCAACAAATCTGTGTGGTGCTTACAATATTACACGTCCACTAAAAGAAGTCTTGAAGCTATATTTTTGTATTGTGCCAATAATTAAAGCTTCATTCGTGTGGTGACTTCAACACTCCGGGAGGAGGATTCAATCACTGAGAGAAGGAAAGTATTTCAGCGTGAAGATCAAACATGAGGTTTGGATCGTGTTCGAACGGGAGTTCGAGGTTGTTGAAAAGGTGTTGCAGATTCAAAGAAAACTACTGAAGAGTGGTGGGACGCCAGCTCACATTACATACCACAGAAGGATCAGGGAGTGATCTATTTCTTGGATGTTTGATAAAATCTATGCGTAGATTTATCCTGTAGTTTAGATTGATTTGTATAAACTCTTTCCTTATATAGTGATTGGTTTTTGTTCGCAGGATGCGAACCGTAGGTTTTCCCTGTTAGGGTTTTTCCCACGTTAAGCTCAAATTATTGTGTTCTTGTCCATTTATAATTCCGCACAATTTATTCTGATTGTTTACGTTTTACTTTTCAGACGAATCTGCCTAAGCAAAATTCATCTGGTACTGTGCTAAACAGAACTTAACAATTTACTGTTAACTGGTTACTGTCCAGAAAAATCTGCGACAGTCTGTTTATAAAATTTAGACAACCTCAAATTTTCAAAAGCTTCCAAAGAATGGACATTGGCTGCGCTCCCATTGTCAACAACCACCCTTATTACATCAAAATTTGAAATTGTGGCACCAATGACAACGGTATCGTCATGTGGATATGAAATTCCTTCCATATCAGAATTACTGAAACTGATGTTGGTCGAATTTTCATGGTCACGACTTGCCAACCATTCTTCTTGACAATCCAGTGCCCGGGGATAAACTTTTCTTGTGTTGTTCTAATCACCTCCAGAAGCTAGACCCCCGACAATAAAATTTATGGTGCCAGCGGACCTATTCTTCTCCTCTCCTTTTCCCTGATCTTTGTCTTCCTTTTTGACGTAACGTCCCAGGATTCCCCTTTTGATGAGGGCTTCTAACTCCCGTTTTAGTGTTTTGCACTCATCCTAGTATGAGCTGGGCTTTTGTGGAAGTCGCAATATTTATGGCGATTTCTTTAATCGATCTTCCCCTTGTACTGGATCGAGAAGAATTCCTTCCATCTTCTTGCATGTATCTCTTATTCCCCTGTTTGACGGGTTTCGAAGACTGTACGGTTGTTCCATGAACGTGGTCCTGTGCCCTAACCGACAAAAGTGTTTCTTCCACATTTATGTATTTTTTTTTTCTCTTCTGAGAAGTTCGGTCACGTTCGTAGGCGGATTCTTAGACAAGGACATTCTGAATTCCTGACCTTGGATGGCTAATGTCAGGCCTGAAGTTGCCGACGAAATGTGAAGATCGGGAATCTGAAGCCTCTCAGTGTTGAAACGAGTCATGAACTCTTGTAGTGTCTCATTGGGTCCCTGTCTCAATTGCATGAGGGAAGCGACTATTTTCTTGATCCTTTTGCTGCTTGAAAAGAAAGTCGTGAATTTCTCAGTAAGATCAGCAAAGGAAGAGATTGATTCGGATGGTATTGTAGAAACTAATCTCAGCCAGAGTTTGTTAAGGTTTGCGAGAAGGCATTGTACAATATTTGATCAGGGGCATTCTGCATGTCCATGACATCAGTGTAGATATTCAGGTGGTTGTTAGGATCTGTAGTTCCATCGTATTCCTTTATCCAAAGATATTTGAATCTTTCTGGTAAGGGAAACGACGTTATTTCGGGGGGTTAAAGGAGTTCTTCTCGTAAAGAGGTCCATCCTTGTGTGTTTTTCCTTATCCCATCTGCAATTCCTTCCTCAATAATTCTTGAAATTTCCCGCTGTGTCACGTTGGCAGATCCCTCAGTCATTGGATGGGCACCCCTGATTCTCGGGGAATTGTCTTCTACAGGATTAATTGGCCTGTGATCTTCCCTATGAATCGTTCCTGGAGTGTTCAAGTCGCGGAGTGCCTGACGATTATTCTGTTGCTGAAGAGCCTGGTGGAGTTCACAAAGCTGCTGTTAGAGTTTGTTGAAATCTTCTCGACTAGCCGGTTCATTATCTGGCGTGACTTCTGGATCTTGTTCTTCCCCAACATCTTCAAGAGGTGGAGGGTTCACCCCTTCAGCCGAGGTATTGGCCGGAAGGGGTTGACTAGTGGATGCAGATGGACGAGCTTGACGTCTATTAACCATGGCTAATCGTATCTCTTCCTACAGACGGCGCCAATTGATGCTGTAAAAATTCCTAACCTTGACGTGGAAAGATCTGGAGTTTCTTGATCACTGGAAGAGATGAATGGATCCGACTTCAATGACTTGCAAAAAAGGCGAGGAGGATTCTCCCCGTCACCCCTCCGGTGTGAGAATTAGTATTCTAGAGAGAAGTAGAGAAAAATATATAACTGGAATATATGTAAATAATTATGAATGAATAATGTAGCGACTCAGAATTTTTACGCAATTAATAATTATTTTAATATTTAGAAAATTGTGTCGCTACTATTTCACCCATTGTTTTGAAGTTAACGCCGCGACGGATTCGTCTAGCCAAGTCAAGAAATATCGAATTTGTTCGATTTTAAATTAAAATCCGAATTTCTAAAATTATATTATTTTAAGTATTATTGTCAAAAGCATTTTAAATTCCATTTTCTTATTTAAATTATTTTAAGTCCATAATATGCAATTCAATTTTTATCTCAAAATTATTTATTTCTCAAATGTATTTTTCAGTCCAAAATATATCTGTTTTAAATACATTTTTTTAATCGAAGTTAGTGCAATAATTATCATAACCAAAATTCCCATACTTTACACCATTAACCTAATTTGCAACCCACGTTTTTCTTCCTTTCCATTCATTTATCTAATCACAAAGCCAAACCCACTCAATGAATGATTCCCCTCCCCAAATTATGATGTTCCCCATTCATCAATTCTTTTTCTTTTTTTTTTCCATCATGTTTTTCAATTTAAGCAATCATCCTCAGCACTGCTCCATCGCACCATCAACCAATTTGTAAAACCACAGTATTCATCATCATCACCAAACTGCTGTCTCAATCGAACCTCCATTTCAGTTTTCTTTTCACCATCATTTTCAAATCAGCATCATCATCACCGGACACCACCAATTCACAGCAAATTCACTACCAATTCACTGCTCAATTCAAGAAATCATCTCCATGACTCCCAATCGAACAAACCAAACACTGCCTCAACCAATTTTGATCAAGCAGACACTATCACTGCTGAATCACCCTCACCTCATTGCAACCAATACAGTCATAAACCAATCGCCTGAACCGCCCCAACTACCTCAAGTTCACCGCAACCTCCACCATCGGATTTCTCAAATTTTCCACCACCGCCTCTGTTCACCTCACAAATCGCAACCCAAGTACTTCGCAGCCCAAATCGCCACTTCCAGCCGCGATTTAATCATCGGATTCACACCTATACTCACACCAAACGTTCACACAACTAAGACCCCTCCTTGACAGCCTCTTACAACCACCCTGCGCCGGCGAAATCCCAGCTTTGGCGCCGGTAGTACTTCCGTCACTTCCTCCCCGTCGCTGCAGATGAGTGAAGAGGGTTGAGAGAGTAATGTCGAGAGAGAGAGAGTGTGTTGTGAGGAAAGAGAGAGAGAAAATAGATCTGAGAATATAATTTAAACTTTCAGAAATTCGCATTTTGGCCCTTGAGTTTTAAAGTTATTTCAAATCAGTCCCCAAGTTTTAAAAAGGTTTTATTTCAGTCCTTTCAGCTTTTAAAACTTATCCATTTCAGCCTCAAAGCTTTAAAATGATTTACTTCAGCCCTTTAACTTTAAACTCTTTTATTTCAGTACCTGCTGATTTATTTTTAAGCCCAAGTTTTAAAAGTATTCATTTTAATCCCTGAACTTTCAAAGTATTCATTTTAGTCCCTCAACTTTCAAAACATCAATTTTAGTCCTCAAATTATAATTTATCATTTTGAACTATATATTCGATAGACTAAAGTGACTTATTGGCTAAGACGAAGCGTACGGAGAATTTAAAGAAATTGAAGTCATTCCCGCTCAACTTTGCACTCGTCGGATTTGAGGTAGACTCGCACTTATTAATTGATTTAAATTATGATTTCATATAAATGTCATGTGACTTGTGAAAGTCAATTTTCAAGAAAATTAAGTATGTTTTATGAAAGGTAAATATACCTTATGTTTTTATGAAAAGTAAGTATACCCTATGTTTTTACGATAATGTTTTATATGTTTTGGATCATTGCTATGCACATAAGAATTCTTACCACCTAAGTTCGGTAAAATTCTTGTGTCTCCATAAGTTTATAAGGATTTACCACCTAAGTTCGGTAAAATTCCTGTCTTTCCATATGTTTATGAGGATTTACCACCTAAGTTCGGTAAAATTCCTGTCGCATATGTTTATGAGGATTTCGATCCTATCTTATGTTATGATGGAAATGATCCCTATGAATTTCATGAATTATGTTTTGGTATACTTACTGTTATTATGATCTTACTGTGATTTTACTGTTATTATGATTTTACTGCATAAGAATTCTTGCCACCTAAGTTCGGTAAAGTTCTTGTATGTTTATGAGGATTTAAATCCTATCTTATGTTATGCTTTCAAAAGAAATTATGCTTGGCATAATTAAAATGTTTTTATAAGTATATGGTTTTCAAAGAGATGTTTTCAAAGAGATGTTTTCAAAGAGTTGTTTTCAAAGAGCTGTTTTCAAAGAGATGTTTTCAAAGAGCTGTTTTCAAAGAGCTATTTTCAAAGAGCTGTTTTCAAAGAGCTGTTTTCAAAGAACTATTTTCAAAGAGATGTTTTCAAAGAGCCTATTATTTTCACAATATGTCTCGTGCTGTAATGCACAATATGAGTTTTATCAAGAGCAGTTTTATAAAGAAGCTCTATCAATGCCCGTTTTATAAAGAGCCGGGATTTGTGTGTTTAATCATCTTATAAATTAAATTAATTTGCGATGAGTCTACTGAGTATTTCCCCCATGAAATACTCACCCTACTTTTTAACAGTTTTGCAGATTTCGGAGACGGTGGCGAGCGATGAATGATGGTGGCAATAATCGTTAAACGGTTGAAAGTTTGACGTTAATGATTTCCGTATTTTTTTCCAAACAATCGAATAATTTAGAGAAGTTCATTTATTTGAGAAATTATGACATTGTCAATTTCTTTACAAAATTAATGGTTCGATTTACTATTTCAAATGGTTTCATAAATGTTTTCAATTTTATCGGCCATTACAGTTTATTTAATGTTGCCAAAAATGAATTTCAACTATTTCTTCCGCAAAAATATTATTCGAAAAATTTAGACAGAAAATGACGTAGTGAATCGGGTATACGGAACTCGGGGCGCTACAAATAATATGTGATCAAATGAGTTGTACTTATAGGGATGAGAATCCCATAACCTTCTTTAATTAAAGAATGAGTCATTTTGTTATAATAGGAAGAGTTCTAAACTTACAGGGATTCAATTCCCTTTTTTAGAATGTTTCCTTATGGAATACGTGTTGTCTTGAGGCCTAAGAATGTGGCCCATTAATGAGGCCCATTGAAGAAAGAGATCTTGAGGCCTACTTGCATGGGCCATAAGCCGGGAAGACCCGACCTGATCCACCAGTGACAACTTGAAGTAGGAATATGGTCGGGGTATAACCCGACCTTATTCTCAAGATGTAACCGTGCACAAGGTTCAACTTTTAAGCCCGTAATACCTTGAGATAGAAGACGGGTCGGTACAAACCAGACCACAGGGTATTAGAAGAAGCTCGAGCAACTGGACCGACCCATGAGACTATGAGGGAGGAGATCCGGGGAGATTGGGTTACATATAACATAAGCTATTCCCAGGGAAGGTTTAAGCTTAAAGGTGGTGAACGTAATTTCCCTTAATTTAGGAAGTAGGAAAATAATACCGATCACATTATATTAACTGCAATTGAGGAGAATAATCTACATCTACACTATCTTAAAAGTATGGATATTGGAGAATATTTCACATCACGGTTTTATCCTTACATGTTTTGCTCTAAAACAACTATACCCTCTTTTACTGCCCATTTACTAAGCTAAACAAAACAAGGACTCATATTAATATGATCCCATGAATGCAGAATAATAACACCAAAGTTTCAAATGCAATTACTAAACTATGCATGTTACATTACATGATCAAAAGATTTCTAGGTTATTTACAACCGAAAGCTTTAGGCGTCGACTAACAACCGACGATCAAGACTTTATGCGCTTGCACCATATACATCGCCTCTACAATCGACGCGTATTGTGTTTTACAACCGACACGAATGAGTCTGTCTGTACTAGTGAATTTTTCCTCAAATCTATGGGAAAGAATATATAGGGCTATTATTTTCCTCAACGTATTAATATCTTCCACGATAAAAATGAAACAAGTTCGAAGGAGATTTTAGATGAACTATCCATTCAAATTCAAAATACTGATATTGAAGTAGTATCAAATCTGAATCCAAAACAAGAACATGCTTTACATGTTATACTCTAAAGAATGAACAATGAAAATGGGGGGGGGGGTGTTTTGATGTGAACGCCCTTGGTATTTGACCAAAATTTCCACAACTATTTGAATCAACCCAAGAAAGCTAAAATTGATAATAATAAACCTTGACCCAAATTTAATCTAACCAAAATTCAAAGGGTAAAATAATTCTAGCCCAATGGATAGAAATAAAACAAATTCTAAGATGATGGAAATCAACAAAAATATAAGAATAATATACTCAAAATGTAGTTGAATAATTTTCAATAATTACAAGAGAGAAAGAAAAGGGTTTTATCTAACCCAAGGTGTGTTCTTTACACAAGCCAAATGAACATTCCCGTTACACTAGGGCTTGAGAGTGTTTTCTATTTATAGTACAAAATAATTGAAGAAATAAGAAAACCCGAAAATAAAATAAAATATCGTGAAGTCTGGTTCCAATACAACTGAGCGGCCATGAGGTTGTTCCTCTACGCGACCGTGTAGGCTTCCGACTGTCTCCCATTTTCTCCCTCTTGCAATACACATGACTTCGACATTGAGATTGTCTTCCATTTGGGCTCGACTTCATAATTGTGAATGGGTCCTATCATCAATTCTTGAATCTCCTTGGCCTTGTATCTCATCATGGAACCCACTGGTATGCGCATCGAGGTTTGACTTTCTTGGATCTGATCATATTTTTTGTCGATGGATTTGGTGGTACAAGAAAAATCTTCCTATATCATTCTTTACTTGTAAGGGTTCGATCTCATGAGATGATAACACTTGTAATCGTAAGTTCAGGTATAGCGGCATAAATAATACCAAGAGAGAACTGCCCATTCAAAAATTATTATTCCACACCAAACTTGTGAATCAACAATGTGTAATATACCAAAGCAAAGTGCTGTAGAGGAATTTATTCAATAATCAAAGATTATAATATGAGATGAAGTCCCAATGGCAAACAAAAATACAATAGAAACTATTGATATAAATTTCAGAGATATATTAGAAAATTCAAAACTTTTTGGTGGAAAGGTTTCTGCGATTGGAGTAGATTTCCTTTAGGTACTCTTTGTAGTCCTACGAGCAATAAGACAATTAACTAGATTTTGGTTGGACTATATCTTTGGGAGAAAATGGAAAAGCTCCAACTAAATCAAAATATACATCCTCATAATGATAATCAATTTGCTCAATACTTGATCCAAATTGGTGATGGAATAGAAGCTTACATAGAGGATGACTTCATTAACTTACCAAAGGAGATAGTTATAGCATGTGATAATGTCAAAACTTTGAAGTTACAATTAATAAATGCAGTATTACCAGGTTTAACAGACATTGCAACTTCTCCTAATTATAAGACAACGTGGAATTCCTCCAACAAAACATGGGTATGTCGACTACCTCAACGACAAAATAATCGGGCTACTTCCGGAGACAATGAAGAATTTGTGAGCTTTGATCAAGCAATAAATGATACAAATCAATTTTATCAAGAAGAATTCCTCAATACATTGTTACCGAATGGCGTTCTACCGCATAAGTTGATCTTGAAAAGAAATTGTCACATAATGCTCCTACGGAATTTAGGCTCGTCCAACTGTCTTCATAATGGAACAAGAATGATTTGTCGTAATTTCAAGAAACATATTATCCATTCAAAAATAACCGTTGGGCAACATGTTGAAAAACAAGTTTTCCTTCCTCGCATCCGTTAAGTCCAGCAAATGATGAAGGATATCCATCCAAATGCAAGAGGAAATAACCTCTATGCTTTGCAATGGCAATTAACAAGGCTCAAGGTTGACAGTACTTAGCTAATGTTGGAATATATCTTCTTAAACATATATTCTATCATGGACAACTATATGTTACACTTTGACATGAAATTTCAATGTAAATAACAATGGTCTTTGTAAAAGCAGGAAACAAAAATAACAAAAATTGTGGAACGTTAACAAAATGTATTATGTACATAGAAGTTTTATTGTAATTGTAATGTTACATTTTAGTTTACTGAAACATTACAAATATTGTTTAAAAGCTATTTATTACTACAAAACTTGCACAAATTTTTCATCATTTACATAAAATGTGCAATGTACAAAAAAATGTTATTGTAGTCAAAACATTACATTTCGATTTAATTCAATATTTTCACATTATATACCTAATCTACCCAATAAAAAAATTGAAATTATTCATATATAACACTTCAACAATTTTAATGTTTCCTTTTTATAATATTTATTACCTCAACAACTTAAAAAAAATGGTATTAGTTCTATAAAGATAATATGAGTCACATTCATCCGATACGTGTAAGATACAACGCATGTGCTTTCTACCAGTGAGAAATAGGCATATCATTGGTCTCTCTCCTTTTGTTCAATAGTTCGGGAATCAATGAGACTTTTAGGTTGTCCCCTTGCGGGGGGTTAAAGCAAATAAAACAATAATATAGTAGTAGGTTCCTTGTTAATAATAAGTTGTTGACTAAACTTGGGAAAAAATAAAAAATAAAAGAAAAAAGAAAATTCAACGATAAATGAATAATAAACACAAAACATGTCCAAATATGATTTGTAAACCAAAGCTTTCCAATGATGTCTGTCTCAATTCACAAGACACCAGTAGAGAAAAACAAACAGTGTGTTTGATATGTTGGGTGAGAAAGGAAAAAGAAAAGGTTTTTCATGAAAAATATTTTTCCATCAAATTCATGAAAAGTATCTGAGAAAATGGGTCTTCTTGGAAATTTCCTAGGAATTTATTTTTTTCCATATTTTTCTTTTAAAAATATATTTTTGGGTCCTCATTTTTTTAACTAAAATATGCCAAGAAAAGTGACTGCCTGAGAATGGGGTTTCTTGGATATTTCTTAGAAAACAATGGATTTCGAATATACCACATGAAGATGAAATGTTGAAGAGTATATTTAGTACGTGAATTATTAGAAGAGTTCGTAGAATATTTAATGTATAAATTGAACTATAGTGTCACTAAAAGTTGAAATGAAGTCACTTATAGACTTCTTTTCTAGCAACTAAGCTTTATATATATACAATTAGCCTCAGTTTGGTAAACGGTTTATAAATCGATTTATAGATCACGCAAATTTTCAAATTACTGTTTAATTATATACATTTTCTCTTCACTATTTAGCCACACATCTTATCTTAAAATCATAAATAAATCATTTTATAAATAACTACAATGTTACTAACGGAGGCTAATCTACTACATTTAACATGTTAATATATTGGGGTGAAACATCTATTCCTTACAAGTAGTATTAGAGTCAACACAACACTTAGAACATGTTTGGTAAATGTTTATAATTTGTTTAAATTATAATTAAATAGATGAGTGGGTTGTACTATGTTGAATGTGGATTAAAAATTACTTAGCCTTTAAAATAGTTTATGAATATCAGCCAAATATAGTATTAGACATGTGAACGTACAATAAGAAACTCCAATACAACCCAACGAAGATGATGAACCCTAAGATAAATTCCAATGGGCGGAAAAATATACAGTTGAGATAGAAACTCTGTATTACTGTTCAGATTTTGGGGTTTATCTTAAAAGGTCAATCTTGTTAAGAGTAATAGTCCAAATTCTTATAAATGGTCTATGTGGTCCATTTTAAAAGTCAACCTTATTAGGAGGAGTAATCCAAACTCTTATAAATTGGTCTATGTTTTTATCCTTATTTGATGTGGAATTTTATTCATTACATGTCTACTTAAGGTGGTGGCTCGTTTGAGCAGATTAATCTTGAAATCTGTATGCTCATTTTATTTGAGTCTTATTAATTGAATCGAATTACTTGTTGGAACTTAGTGGACTCTGATATCATGTTAAGATTTGTGGGTCTATTTTAAAAAGTCAATCTTTTTAAGAAGAGTAACTCAAATCTTTATAAATTGATCCAATAATTTGAAATTTAGCCAGTTTGGTTTGGTTAAAAATCAGAATTTAATAGATTTTGATAAAGTTATAAAATGTATAATTGAAAAGTTGATAAAAACCTTTGATCCCATGTAATGTATAGTTAAAATGAATTAAATAATAATAATAATAATAATAATAATAATAATAATAATAATAAAATTACAAGAAATTGGGGCAAAGGATATTTTTAGGGTCCGTTCAGCTATCAAATTAAAATGGCAATGATTGCTTAAATTAATTTACACGATTTTTCAAATCATTTTAAACCACACACATTTTCTTTTTTCAATTTTTAACCACACATTTTATCTAAAAAATTAAAATAAATCAATAGTATAATTCCAATTCTCTTGGAACTTTGATGGACACAGCCTTAACTTTCTCATCATATAGAATAATGTTATGTATCTCAAGATTGAGATAAATTTCAACGCAATTGACACTCTCTTATTGAAAATTGAAGATATGACTTGTGTATGTGCTCATGAGCACCTCCTCATTCTCCAATGAATATTTGCCAATTAAGTTAAAATTGATTTCAACCTTGAAATACCATTACTCCATCATATAACCCAAAAGAGTGACCCTCTAAAAATGGACTTTCTTGGAACTTGCCATGGAAACTTTTGGTTGTCTAGATGCCAAATGGTGCACTCGCTCTTAAATGAGAAGTCACTATCTTTTTATTAGTATCCGTTCGTATGGGAGGTTATTCAAAACTTCAATTGAAATCTCTTAGTTTTGGTGACTTTTGAATTATTATTTTTTTCTTTTAAGGGGATCTGTATTTGGACCGGGGATCTGTATTTGGACCTTTCGGTCCATAAAATTCAAGTTTGAATAAGTTTGAATTGACAGGCCTTCGATTTAGGATAATGTTAATCAAGAAATATTTCTGACATTTTTTTTTATTCGGGGAAACTAATGTTAATTATATGTTGCGTGTGTAAATGAATAAATTAATGAAAGCTACTTAAATTTTGCAGCATTTAGGATTATTTAATGAGTTTGTTCACATTAATCCTAAATGTGGGGTGGGTTGCTTGCAATTTTAATTATATTCTATCACCTAGCTACGAATAAATTTTTGTTTTAATTTATTTGACCAAAATGATAAATGGTAAAATAAGTCTAACTTTTAGGTTCAATATTGAATTTGAGAATCATTCAGGTAATTAGAGTATCTAATAATTTTGTGTTATAACTCGAGAATAGTTAAACTCACTATAGTTTTTTAGGTGTCACCTTTAAAATCTTGACCTAAAAAATAAGTGAGGTCTTAAAATCTAGTTGATGGACTATTTGATTGCACTATATTTTTCATGAAAAACATGTTTTTCATCCTATTTTCAAACTTTTGCATCGTTTGATCGTCTTAATTTTTCATGGAATTCGTTTTCTAACTTTTCTTAGTTTTCAAAAATTTCTTGTTTTAGTGAAATTGATTTTCCCACCACTTTGGAGGGAATTGATTTTCCACCTTAAATGAAAAATCATTTTGGCCTCAGTTGGTCATTTTTGTTGTTATTAATTAACTCATTTTTTTTAAAAAAATTTAATATTACTATTATCAAAAACAAATATATGGAAAAAAAATTAAAAAAAAAAAACTGATTAAAATAACAAAATTTTACTTTAGTTTTTAGGTGTCACCTTTAAAATTTTGACCAAAAAAATAAGTGAGGTTTTAAAATCTAGTTGATGGACCGTTTGATTGCACTATATTTTTCATGAAAAACATGTTTTCCATCCTATTTTTAAATTTTTGTACCGTTTGATTATCTTAGGCTGCGTTCTCTTTGTGTTTCAGTTTCCTGTTTTCATTTTCGAAAATATTTTCTGTTTTCCATTTTCTTTGACTTTTTTCGAAATTGCTGAAAACGCGTTTGGTTTGTTATTTCTGAAAACTGTTTTCGAAAATGAAAAGCTGGAAAACGCGTTCTGTTTAAAATTTTGAAGAAAATTATTTCATATTGTTTGTGAATATAAATGAAATAAAGATATCATATTTTGAGTTACACAACAAAAATAAATGAAATAACCCCTATCACACAATTTGGTTATACCAAAAAAGTTCAAAAATTCATGTTTCCCTTCTAAAGTAATCGTTCTACATTTGAGTAGTAATTTTCCCTTCTAAAGTAATCGTTTCATTTAATACTTTATATAGATACATCTTTCTAGTAAGCACTCATAACGTTTAAAATTTAAGTTTCAATAAAATTTGCAAAAATCAATTTACGTTAATTAATGATGCCCTTACAAAATAAGTGTCTACAATACAAAATAAAAAAGAAATGTTTAATAATTAAGCACATGATACATCATCAGAAAGATGGTTGAATTTGGAGTTCTACGCAAAAAACAGAGTGCAATTCGGAGTTGTACATCAAAAGTTATACATGTTTGAAGACAATGACCTATGAAGCAAATACGAAAAGGACTAAATTGAAAGAAAAGTAAAATTTTTCGTAGAATTCGTTTTCTAACTTTTCTTGATTTTCAAAATTTTTGTTATTTTAGTGGAATTCATTTTCCTACCACTTTGGTGGGAATTGATTTTCCACCTTAAGTGGAATTCATTTTGGCCTCGGTTGATCATTTTTGTTGTTATTAATTAACTCATTTTTTTTTCTAGATATTAACATTATTATTATCAAGAACAAATATATGGAAAATTTAAAAAAAAAAAAAAAATCTGATTAAAATAAAAAAATTTTACTTTATTTTTCATGAAAAATAATGATAATTAAACAGCGAAATTTGAAAATATCTCAACTTTTTTCACCTAAAAAATTAAACCAAATAAATATACTAACTTCCAATTCCTGAGAAAATAAAGTTTTCAGGAATTCAATTATTTGAAATTCGTTTTTTTCTATCCAAATTTCAATGTCGCAATAAAAAAAAAAAAAAGGCTAATAGATATGGACTCATTGTACAACAGCCGAATCATTGATTTGAATGAAGTAGACTTGTAGTATTGTAGTAAGGAAAGTGTGTTGAATGAAGGTAAAATATACGAATAAATAAATAAAATTTACTATTTATAAGGCCTTAAACAAGAGGAAGAAGAGATAAATGAGGAAAGAAGAGATTTTAATAAATTGTCACACACATCTTTCTTTATTGATATGGGATTTTATATACGGATTACTTTTGCAAAATTTAAGGAATGACAAAGCAAAACACCTATACTAATTCCTGAGGAGATGGAGTGTGATTGTTAAATAAAATACAAAATCAGAGTGATAAAATTATCTACAACAACAAATAGATAATAACATCGATGAAATTACACCCCCAACCGGTATTTTAAGATTGAAAATAAAAAATCAGGTTTAATGTTTACTTATACACAAATCAGTTGATAATTAAAAAAATTAATATTAATAATAATATTAAATTAAATTAACCACTCCACCTCTACCCCCCCCCCCCAACCGACAATGTATCCACCCCCACCCCAAATTAAATTCATCCACCCACATCCAAAGAAATCCCCAAAAACTGCCATACTCGCCGATATCATTTGCAGCATCGACGAAACCCTTGTCAACATTAAATGAAGAAGTGCTCACCGTAGCCACCGGCCCACTGACTTGATTTTCATTATTCGAGCTCAACAAAGACGTGCTTTGGTCGCTCTTCATCCTCTGATTTTTTTAATGTCGATGCTCGTCTAGCCTTTGGTCTCTTTAATGCCGATTAATTGCCTCTTCTCCACTTCTTTTTGGTGTGTAGTAGTGACCGGAGGCGGTGGTGTGTGATGGTATTGGAGGTTGAGATCTTTCTGTTACCTAACAGTCTGTGCTTGGTTTGATGTTTTTTCACATTTGGTGTTGAGTTTATGGTTTTTTGTGAGTTGTTTGTGGTGGTGATTATGTGGTGGTGGTGGTGAAGAGATGGGTGTTGTGATGTCCCATGGTGAGTCTCAGAGATGAGGCAAGTCACGGGTCACAAAAAGTGGGTAGTGGTTCGGTGTGATGCATTAGCATTTTGCATCCCAGCTGGTGGTGGAGTGGTGTTGAGGTTGGTTGTGAGGTGCTGCCATTCTGGTCACATTTGTGGGTTAGGTCACATTTGTGGATTAGGTATTTTGTTCAGGCCACAAGTGTATTGTTCATGTCACATTTAATGTATTTTGTCATAGTGTGTTGTTCAGGTCACATTAAGTGTGTTATGTCCTAGGTCACACTTTAAAAGTCCAAGTCACAAGTGTGGTGATCAGGTTACATTTAGCGCATTACACAGGTCACATGCATGCGGTTCAGTTCACATTCTGTACGTACATCATTCACATATTACTCTCTCTCATCATCTTTTAAATTTAAATTTTGTTGAATTAGAGAGTCTTATTTAAATTGGAAAAATGTCTAACTGATTGCTTGATTGTAGGATGATTATTAAATACTAAAATCTACTTCGATCCCCCCCCAACACATACACACTCGTATATATATCACTGTTTTTCTCAATATCGCAACATGTGTGGTTGTGAAGTGACGGGTATTACTATGGTGTTGGTGGTGATTTTGTAGAGATCATGGTGATGGTCGACAGAGAGAGGTGGCGAGTCGAATATGGTGGTGGTGCATCGGAGGTCGTGGTGGCGGTTTGTCAGAGGAGGAGGTGGTGGTGGTGTGGTGTGGTTTCGATAGATTTGGTAGCAACAAAAATGATGGATTAGGATCTGGGGTAAGGGTTGGGTTGGGTTGGGTTGGGTGGGCTGGGGTGGGGAGGGTTAATATATATATGTTAGTCACTTGATTTTTGAACTTTTTGAACTTGTAAATACCTTATATATATATTTTTCTCAATAACATATTGATACTTCATTATGCCCCCTCAAGACGAATCCCGATTAGAGAAGCCAATCTTGGTTTTGAGCATAAGAAATGGAGTCTGGGATAAGGGTTTCGATGGTGCATCATCAAGTGTGCAGATAATATATATGTGGATTAAGAAGAAGTGAGATATGTTGACAGTTGAGTCTTGTCGATTTCATGGGTCAAAGAATACTAGATGAATAATGGTATTTATCTAAGGTAGAGATGGATCACTAGTTAGTTGGCACTTTCTGACCCATTGGAAAGTGAGGTGGTGCCTTGTGTATTTGCACATGACCATTTTCTCATTCTTCAATGAATATGTACTAAATAGACATTGTTCACAAGAATAAATTGAGATACATTTACATTACGTTTTGTAATCTAATTATTACAATTTATAAATTAATTTATAAATAATACAATTTTTCAAATTACTTTTTAACAATACATTTTACTTAAAAAAAATTAATTTATAAATTTCTGCAATATTAATAACAGAGCATTATTTACGTGTCTCGAAGAAATGCATTAAAAGAAGATTGGAGTGTTTAATTTAACACTTTAGCGAAGTATAAACATTTTTTTGCAATTTTCTTTTGCCGTGAAATCCAAAAGAAGTGACTTTTAATGGTGATATCCATGATGGGTTACCAAACTTTATCTTCAAAAGTCAAAATTCTGCCTATGGAGCTGTTTTTGGATTTGACATAATATTAACAGGACTAAACGAACATATAGAAATAACTAGGAAGCTCATGGATTCTACCGAAGTACCAAAAAAAATATAAGTGTGAGGTCGACTATTCCCTCACTTAACGATAATTTGAAAAAAAATGTTTTTTTAACAACAATGGAATATACGAAATTCCTCCGTTGTCCGACGTGCTTGACACACCCTCATTGAAAGTGGGCCGAAGGCGGGCAACAGAATGGTTTAATGAAATATAATCTCAAGCCTCCGTTTGGTAACACTGTTTCATTTATAAACTTGTTTATTTATGATTTTGAGGTAAAAAATAATGGTTGATAATTAGAGAGAGAAAATGTTTGTGGTTAAAAAATGATTTGAGAAATTGTGTTGTTTATAAACATGTTTATAAACAAAAAAAAATTAGTTACCAAACGGAGGCCTGATCAAACTTTTTTACGTATTTAATTTAAATATCTAACTAAGCCTCTGTTTAGCAAAATTTCTTTATAAAAATTCGTTTTGATAAATCAAATAATCCGATTTATAAATTAGCTTATAAACTACCGAATTTCTCAAAAAACTTTTTAACCACACATTTTACTTTAAAATCATAAATCAATAAATCAATTTATAAACCCCAATTTTTTATCAAACAGAAACTAATTTTGTTTCAAATAGCCACGTTGCAATATTTTATTGTGTAATTTTTCAAAAAATCAACAATTTCGATTGATAAAAAATTATTCGTTATTTATATTTTTCAAAAAAATGAACAAACGAAATATTAGCATATCACTATTCATAAAAAAAAAACAAATATTTCAATAGATGTCCATGAAACTTGAACTTTAATAAGCATATTTGGTTATTTTGGATTTAAGATCGTATCAAAAGTGATTTTCTAAAAGAAAAAAAAAAAAAAAAAAAAAAAAAAAAAAAACACTGCTTTGGTTAAGAAAAACTGAAAAAGAGATGCCAAACATGCTATAAATAGATACTATCAAAATAAGCTTCTGTTTGGCAAATTGTTTAAAAATATGTTTTTAAAAAACGTAATTTTTTAAAGCACTTTTTAATTACACACATATTTTCTCTTTTCACTTTTTAACCATATATTTTACCTCGAAACATAAATAAATATGCTTTAGGGTGTGTTCGACAATGATTTAATTTGTAATGATTATTTTAATTTAATTTACACAATTTTTCATACCACTTTTTAATCATTCACATTTTCTCTCTTCAATTTTTAACCACACATCTTACCTCGAAAACACAAATAAATCAATAAATAATTTAAATTCTTTAATTTGACAATAAACATTCCATTTATTTTACAAAGAAAAGATTCATAACACACCCTTAAGCATAAAACTTTTAACAAACAAAGATATTTGGATTCTTCCTCAGAGAAGTTTCCATTCACCTGATGAAAGCCATTCAAGGCATTTGGACAGGTTGACAAAATCTTATCAGTTTATGATGTAATCAAATTGTTTGTTAAATTTTTTGTCTTTTAAAACATGGTTTTTATATTTTCTAAATAAAATATGTAGTAAAAAATGGAGAAAAATTATATGTAGTTAAAAAATAATTTTAGAAATTAAAAATTAAAAAAAAAATTTTTTTTTTAACGTATTTACCAAACATATGCGATATCACCTTGCCGCCTGGCTTCATTTGATGCACGTGTAGTATTGTCCAAATGCTGCAATCACGATAATTACTAATTAGTCCCAGAATATAATAAAATAATCCCAAAAAATGCCCCCTTGGCCATTCTCTTCTCTTTTTCCACAAGATTAAGCCTCCACATTCATTATAAATTATAAACAAATTCATAAATAACACAACTTCTTAAATTACTTTTTTATCAGATATATTTTTTATTTCCACTTATAAATCACATATTTTATCTTATCAATATAAATAAACTAATTTATAATTATTATAATGTTATCGAAGAGAGTATAAGATTATCATTTGCATTTTCCTTTTTTTTTTTTTTTAAAGGATCCTTCCCTCAACCCCGCAACCCACCCACCCCCTAGTCATGGGTATATAAAGGGCACTTTCACACAATGGACTCAAAATATTCCCTCCTACTTCAAATGGATTCCTCTGTTTTTCACTCCATGAATTCTGAATTTTTTCCCTCTGATTTATCCTTTGGATCACCAGAATCGATTCCATGGTGGGATATAAACTTCTTGGAGAAAAATTCGCTTCCTTTCAATGAAAATGATTCTGAAGAAATGCTTCTGTATGGTGTTCTATCCCAAGCTGTAAAAGAAGAAAATTCAGAATCAAATTCATCTGATCATCAAACAAAAGAAGATGAAGTAAATTCAGTAGCAGACGAAAAAATCGCCAAGGAAAAGTCTTACAGAGGTGTAAGAAAAAGGCCATGGGGGAAATTTGCAGCAGAAATAAGGGATTCTACCAGGAATGGAATAAGGGTTTGGTTAGGAACATTTGATACTGCAGAAGCTGCTGCTTTAGCTTATGATCAAGCGGCCTTTTCAATGCGCGGCCACGCGGCAGTTATGAATTTTCCGGTGGAAAGGGTGAGGGAATCATTATGTGAAATGAAGTGTATTACTGAGGCAGATTGTTCACCTGTTATTGCATTGAAAAGGAAACATTCCATGAGGAAGAGAAATGGGAACAAGAAGAGCAGAGGAAGGGAAATTAAGGAGGAAAATGTGGTGGTGTTTGAGGATTTGGGCGCTGATTATTTGGAACAACTTTTGAGTACAAGTGAAAATGCCAATATTTGAGTGTACTAATTAGGATTTAGGAACCTTATCAATGTACCAAGAACAAAAGGAAAGGCCACTTTTTAGCTTTCTCTTTCCCTTTTTTTTTTTTTTTTTTTATTGCGTTGTTTTCTAGTATTTTTGTGAAGGAGTTTGCTTATTATTATTATTATTTTTCTTTTTATCCTCTTTTCTCTTCTCATTCTTTGAGATGGTTGAGTGTAATTGTAAAGTAATAGTTAAGGATAGTAGTTCGGTAAACGATAAAATTTCTAGTATTTTGTCGTGCCTCAACTTGCATGCTATGATATAAAACTATACATGCATAATACTTAAAAACTTCAATAAACAAGATTTCGATGACAATTGAATTACGGTTTCATTTGATGGACACTCCGAGTAACATCTAAAAAGTTAAAGAATAAAGAATCAATTAATTTATATTTATTTTATTCTCATAGAGATTGGCTCTTATTTGCAGCAAAAAAATAATTATTGCACGAGGATTTTCTTTGTTTGGTAATGCTCTTTGGTTTATAAAAAGTAGTTGTTGAAAATTGAAAAAAGAAAATATGCGTAATTAAAAACTAGTTGAGAAATTGTGTAATTTATAAATTAGTTATTTTGTTTGCCAAAATGGAAGGTATTAATGTAAAAGGGGTATTTGGTTTAACAAATTTAATGACATATCTTATTCATTAAACAAATTACTTTTCATTTAATCCCACTTGCTGTACATGTAATAATACCTATATAAGCCCATCAGGACATATTTTTCAGTGGCAAAGGGGAGGACTGATAACACGTTCGATGCGACTTGGTGCAGGGTTCGAATTCTGAAAATAAATTTGGCCTTATGGCAAGCGTGAATTACCATCACTTGTGACTTTGTGAGGACCTTCAGTGTCTTCCACCCTGACTTCTGGGAGACACATCCTGCGATTTACCACTCGAACCAATGATCCAGGATATGGTTGTTCGGACTCTCAAGGTGTGGGTTACACATTTTTTCTTTTTTCTTTTTAATAATAGCTATATAATCACAAAGATTTGCTCTATGGCCTATGAATGGGTCCCATTATTTGTTGAATGATAAGAAAACTTTATACGTGTGATACCTATACAAAGACAAAGATGTTCTATAGCCTATACAAGAGGGCAAAATTTTAATAAATAATTAGCTAAAAAACCTATATTGCATCCATTATTAAATCAATAAGCAATATAGTAAATACACTTGCCATGGGTCGAATCATCAAGTTGTCGAGCGTAATGATAAAGTTAAATATGACACATTAAGAGCCTGTTTGGTAATGAAAAAAAAATTGAGTTTTGTAGTTTTTTTTTAATTTTTTGATAGATGTGTGGTTTAAAATTGTTTGAAAAGTCAACAATGGTGGGCTTGAGTAAGAATGGAAGGTTGAGATTGAGTTTGAAAATTTGTGATAAAAAATCACCTTCACCAAATAAGCTCTAAAAATATTAATTTAACATTGGTAAAATAAATTTCATATTAATTGTTTAAAAATATTCTTTAAATTATGATACGTGTATTTTATAGACTTATTTACATGCTACAAATTTGAATATTTTGTTATCGTTTTAGAACAAATGTTATTGATTTCATTGTTATTTGTTATTATTTTAAAAATTATCTCAAAGTCGAGAAAATGAAATATTTGAAGTGAATAAAGGTCAACTGGAGTTAAAATGTACAGAGTGAAAGTTGATAGAGCCAATTGAGAGTCAAAGCGGAGCTAAAGTGAAGGAAAAAGGACTTGAAGGATAAAAAGGAGATAATTAAAGAAAATCAGAAGTTCAGTGACTCAATTGAAGTAATAGGATGATGAAGGACTTGCAATGCAATTAAAGAAGAGAGACCAATTTGCAAGGAAACAAATGATGAAAATTGTATAAAAACAGAAAACCATGCGTTCGCGCCTTAGACAAGCCCGTGATTGCGAAGTCACCAATCAAATCAGCTGAAGCATTTTCATGAAACGTACACTCACGACCTCTTGAACCAAGCAGTCATGTGGCTCGATTGGGCCCGCGGTTGGGCATTAATCACGATTTTTTGTCAGATTTTCTCCTAATTAACCTAAACTTCATCCTTCCCTATATGTAGACCAGACATTGCATGAATATGGGGTTCCTTATTCTCTATATTCATTGCTAATACAATATCTAATTCTTGAGAGAACCAATGGAAATATGATTTAATTCTTGTTCGAAAGAGAGTTTTAAACAAAATAGGAATATTGATATTTGAAATCCCATTAATTATTATAAAACGTTTATATCAAAGTATGAATGATGGAAAGTAAAGTGGATTCTCAATTCTAACATATTTTTCTCATTAAATTTATTGCTTTAAATTTATTTATTTTTATTTGTTAGTGTAGTTTAATTTAATTTAAATTCTAAACCAAATTGATATTTTTCTTGTTCCTGTTAAGATAATTAATTTAAAATACAATTTACTCAATCGTTGTGGGTAAGATACTAGGATTCAAAATTCACTATAATACTTATGCAATCTATATAATTGTGGTATGAAATTGCGCAACAAATTATATACAAATCGACGGTTGAGTAAAAATTAGATATATTTTGGTATTTTATTAGCTTTTCTACAGTAAAATTCGTTTATAAATTTTGTTTATAAAAAGATGCGTGACATCTCATTGAACAATTTTTTTTTGAAAAATCAACAATTACGGCTAGTCAAAGATTTTCACCCACCATTTTTTACTTTTCAAAAAATAAACCAAAAAAATGTTGACACGTTATTATTTACAAACAACTATTTATAAACTATTTACCAAATAGGGGCTATGTTAACGTAAATTTCAGCTTTCCATAAAACTTGAAATTAGAACTTTTTGAAAAAGTTTGCCCCTGTTTGATGTTGTTTTAAAAAAAATTATTAAAAATAAATAGTGACATTTAGAAGAACTAGTTGTCTAAATGTGTTTTGTACGTTAATTGTCCATATAAATTAATTTTTAAAAATTACGCTTGACAAAAATTTCGAGTTTTTCTCAAGAAAATTAGCAAAAATGCAAGACAATAGAATTAACAAAATCGAATAATTCTTAAAATTTAAACAAAATTTCTGAGACTATATTTTACTCTCTTAATCAAAATCTCTAGACTCACTTTTTGATGAAAGCATATATGAGCTTCAAGTTGAGAACAACGTCGTTAATATTTGGGAATAAATTATAGGTTTTACTTATATAATATTTGAAATATTATAAAAAGAAAAAAAAAAGTCAATGAATTTTTAATACCAAGTATTTTTACTTTATAACAAAGTTTGAGATATGTGAGAATTTAAAAATGCATAAATTTAATAATTTCGGTGAGATCTCATCTTCAATCTCTTCAATTTTGTTATTTGTTGTGAAGTTAATTTCAATTTCAACATGCACATTTGGAAATGTATAATTCCTATTGGTCTAAGTTTTTCATTATAAAGTCGATCTATTTTCCCTTTCTGTAGCATGGGAGTGAAATTTTCAATTATGACCCAAAATAATTTAGCAAGAGTCTGTACCTTTTAAGTATTAAAAAGACAAAATATTTGTTTAATATAAAAAAATTATTAAAATAAAGATGAACAAATATAATGAGAAATATCACATATTCATTAATAAATATTCAAAATAAGTTTTTAAGCTTCCATATGTAAATATATGTTTCAATGAAATATGTACATATATTATAAGTTTTTATACTTCAATCTTCGTAATATACGATTAGATTTCATAGAAATATATGATTTATACTTTAATTTGTGGACAAATCCATTCGATTAATTAAAAATTCAAATTTGAGAGAAATGATGTCTTAAAAAAGTTTAGCAAAATATGAGGTTAGACTTTTAACTTCTTTTGAAGTTATAATGGGCTATTTAGTTTATGGTATATGTTGCATTGACTTCATTTTAGTGTAAAAACATACATGGTTATTAAGGATTCTAGGAATTATAAATGTGTTAATGAAAATTAGTAATTGGGAGTTATCTATGTAAATGTATAAGATTGAAGGTTATAATACATGTGATTTTGGTTATAGAATGAGGGTAGTAGATATTCATATTGAATTAATGACATTGTTGATAAATGAAAAAATAATAGAATATTAAAAATATAATTCAAAAAATATATTATTCATATTTCTAACAACTTTCTTAATAATAAAAATATATTAATATTTAATTAAGAAGGAAATTTTCAGTTTCATGAAAAAATTTATAACCGGACATTTTTCACTATTTCTTTTATGATAATGTATTAATATAATTGTATTTATGTTTATCGATAACAAATAATAATTTGAAATAAATTAACGAAAAATAAAAAAATATAAATTGAAAGTTTTAGGCGGCGTTCTGTTTGTATTTCATTTTCTATTTTTATTTTTGAAAATATTTTCTATTTTTTGTTTTCATTTCCTGTTTTTAAATATATTGAAAATCCATTCTGCTTCCATTTCTGAAAACTGTTTCTAAAAATGAAAAATTAGAAAACATGTTCTGTTTGAAATTTTGTGGAATGCTACTTTGACTAATTGTAATTAATTTGCTTGTGGGTTAAAAAAATTGTCTTTTGAAAATTTAATTTCTATTATAAGAAATTAGCTTATCTAATTATTATTGGACTGATTTAATAATGACTAGAAAATATTATAAAAATAGATAAAGTCATTAATGATCAGGTCCCAAAAATATTATAAGAAATTAGCTTATCTAATTATTATTGACACATTCATGTTCAAATCACAATTAAACATGAGTCAATGTATACAAAATAATCACACAAATAGTTTGACTTAATGTTTACAATGTAAGGGATTCTATGTTTTTTGTAATTTTTTTTTGTAAAAAAAAAACTCTTGTTTCTAATGTTGGGGGTTTTATGTTTTTTGTAATATTTTTTGCTGACAGAATGTTGTTTTGCAAAAAAAAAACTCACGTTTGTTGCCAACAGAATAACAACAAGACTTCCCACTAAATGTTTTTGTAATGTTGATCTTTAATTTAATAAAAACTTTATTTTAAACTTAATTTCAAGTTAAGATAATTCTAAAAAAATAAAATAAAAACCCCAAAATGGATTTTTCGCGTTCTAAAACTTTTATGTTGAAATACACTTAAAACGCCCAAAATTAGGTTTTGGACGTTTTCCGTTTTGTGTATAATTTTTTTTTCTTCAAAAATACGTTTTCGAAAATGGTAAAGAAAAGGCGTTTTTAATATTTTCGAAAATAAAAACAGAAAAAAGTCTCAAAACAGTAAAGAGAATAGAGTCTTAGACTTTATTTGAAAGACTTTTAATAAGAAAGTAAAGAGTTTATATTATTAGTATTTTGAAAATAAATACATTGTTGATAAAATGAAAAAAAAATATTATTAATAATTAAAATAATTATTCATTAATTAACATTAAGGATAAATATGAAATTATAAAAAAAAGTAGCAATGATAGAAACGTCCAAAAAGTTTCTCCTTTTAAGCAACTTTAGAAGTGGTATAGATGTGTGATTAAAAAGTAATGAATATTTTATTGGTTTATTTGTGATATTATTTTATTGATAAATGTGTGGTTAAAAAAAATAAGGTATAACATCAGAAATATAAGATATTAAAAAAATGAAATGAAAAAAAAAATTAAAAATGTAAAAACTTAACTGTTCGAACTCTGACGCGATCCAATGGTAACAGATCTGTTGAAAAAGAAGTCGACCCTTTTTTTTTTTTTTTGCTTTAATCTATGTGATGAGAGTGTGTGGTGAGAGGATGTATAGGATGTTTTTGTTGTGAACTCGGGTTGTTCTACTCACAAAAATTGATTTCTTGTGATAGATCATCATGTTACAGGATTTTCTGTTCTATGTATTCAACTTGGAACAAATAATTTTGTGCACACAAAAAGAAAGAGATATTACCCTTGTAGCGTGTTTTACAATAATCTCTTTTCGCTGCTTCTTGATTTCACCTCAAACCCTCAAGCTTTCCTCGGTGTTCTCCAATGGCAGATGTGCAGGTGCGTGGTCACTTTTCTCAAGACCTATGTTAAACTAGGTTTAGGGTTTCTTTGTAAAGAGGAAACACACACTACACACTTTAGTGTGTGTTTCGCCACTTTGCCAAATTAGGTTAAGAAAAATAGTCTTGGGAGACTATTTGTAACCTCTTTACACTCCAAAATTCTACCAGGCCTAGTACCATAACCCAAGCCCATTTCTACACAGCCCAATACAGGTAATAAGCATGTATAAACCCATTATAGTGAAGCCACCGAGGGAACCTGATCGGACCCAATTAAACTAAACTCCAATAAATTAATTATGACCCGATCAACTCTTGATCAGTCAAAATTAATTTATTAATCACGTTCTATTCCATTAAAAGAACGAGATTGCACTCTTAGTAAAATTGAAATTATTGAAACAATTAATCAATAATTATATCATCTGACTTATCGTTCTTACATGTTACCCCCGTCGATCAACTCGAATATTCTGAGCAAGTTAAAATGACCAAAATGCCCTTCTCCGAATATTCATAAATTCTCAACTCTCATCTTCTATCTGACAGTTCTATGTGATCCCATCACATCATAGAATTCAACAGTCACTGTCGAATTACTGAGCTCAGATTCAACTATCCACTAGAAGAACCAGTGAGATTATGATCATACCTAAAAGGTGACGGATTCCATAATACGAATATATGTTCCTCGTTAGTTCACTTTAATTCCCAAAGTACCGAGATATTGATCAGCAATTTGATCTCACTCATTGATACCTCAAAGAACTTCAAGTTAGTAATCGAAGTCCATTATCCGATTAGGATTAAGGTCCCACGTACAATAGTCAAGTGAAATTAAACTTGTATGGTCAATGTCACAAATTAATTTCACGTGGTCCCGTCCAATACGTTCCAAACGTACTCTCAATTTTATTACCAAAGTCAAATATATGCTTTAATAAAATCGAGACGATCTTATCAAAATAAATTGTCCATATTTATTTACTGATCGTGAACGTTAATTTTAGATCGAATTACAAATTGAATTTTTTTGTATTTAACAACTTAAACACTCAATCTGTAATATTAAATCGACTCATGGACAAACGCAACTTTATATTAATGCAATCAATAAACATTTTATTTTGAATGTCGTGAATCATACTCTATGGGCATATATAATTCCAACAATCTCCCACTTGCCCTTAGAGTATACATGAAACATCGAATAATCTATTTTGTCAACACCTTCATTACACTAATGATTATGTTCTCAACCAAGATAGTAACTCCTTTCGATGTAAGTCACGGTTGTATAATAAACAATCCAAGATTGTGTTATACCCAACCAATTAACCACATTATCTCCCAGTTATATTCCAATTTTGACGACTCTCGAGAGTCCTAATCAAATCAGATCTTAATTAGTTTTAATCCATCAGATCACTAACTGAATAGATAAGCAAATATTTACTCGTTTTCCGAAAACGTTTCAGTATATGCTTTACCTCTATTCAATGATCTGATCCTGGATCAAACTAATAATCACCAACAATATCCCCAGCATAAGATATGACCTATCTAGTGCAAAGTAAGGCTTCCTATAGCCGGAGCATAAGGAACATTCTCTATCTTACCATGAGTCTTAGGGGAATACTCATAAGATAGCACAAAGAATATTATTCCTTTCAAGGCTTCAATATTGCAAATGTAGATAGTATCTTATTATTACATGAAACTTGAGACTACTCTATTTCATTTTTCTCCCACTCCGAAAAGTACGGATGTCTAGAAAAAATAGACAGTCATGTATAAGTCCTTCAAGTCTAATTGCTGGTGCCAATTACTATTTAATGAAAATACTCTCACACATAAGTAGAGTGTCATTCAAATAAATAGTCGTGAAAACTGTCTCATCTTTCTTTATACATGAGTATACTTAAGATATATCAAGATTTTGATCAAGAACATGTATCACAATCGTTCGATCAAATTCTATGTTCCATATCTTGAACAAATACCCAAATCTAAAGTTGGAAACTTGTAAGTCATGAACTTTACTTTCATGGTCTTTAGTATGAACTCATCAGGTTAAACTTTGTAAATGATTTCCTCAAGATGCATTCAAGAAACAACTTCTTGACATCCATCTGTCGTACCTCATTTTCACAATGAAGGACAATGGATAAAAGATCCAGGTAAGCCTTTGCATGGTTATTGGCGAGAAGGTTTCACAAACCCACAACCATAAGCCTTGCACTAAAGGTATCAACCTTTCCATCTACCATTATTTTATCATCTTAAAAATCATCACACCCTATAGGTTTGACCCCATTGGTTGTGTCTACAAATATCTAAACTTGTTGGATTACTAGGAATCTAATTTCGAGTTCACATTCACTTTCCATGATTTCAAGTCTATAACTTCTACCACTTCCCTAAATGAGGAGTTCTTCTCTTATTTCAGTAGAGACTGTCTAAAAAGACTCTCCGTAGAATAAGAGTCAAGAAGGTGGTCTTACAACCCTCCCACTCCAATTAGTCGCTGGAAGTGTATTTCCATTTTGTCCAAACAGAGTCCCTTCCTCTCCTCCCACTACTTGGTATATTCCTAATTGGGATCAACCTCTTCACTGCCTCTTTATGAACATAAAGAAGAGACAGAACAGTGAGAACAACTTCGACTACAACCTTTGGTTTTTCCCTGTCCATTGGGATCACCAGGCAAGTATAGTGGTTAAACCACTTGCCCATTCTCCCACTAGGATCAGTAACCATCGGTTTCGTAGGAAGTTCCAAATCATCAAGATTAATTCTATGCGGAAATCTGGAATCAAGTTGTTTGAACCACGTTCTAACATCTCATCCAATAGAATTTTACTTGTTGATTTGTATTCTTCTATATGCCTTATCCTCTAAGAAAGCTACATTTGTACTCAACAAATACTTTCTTGACCAGAGGATTATAGAAGAAATAATTTCTAGTTTCGTTGCATGCCTTATAATCAAACCTTCATTGTTGCCTACATCTCGTCAATCCTTGCTTTCAGCTAGTGTGCCAAAATTCCTCAAATCTGAATGTGGTGTAGACTGGGCTTGCACCCATTCCAAAACTCTAGGGGTATTTCAGGAAACGAATCAATGGTACTAGGCTATGAAGGAACCTGACTATCTCCGGTATACATTCCCAAATGAAACTAGTAACGAGGATAACTCATCATTGATTTGGTATTACCTTGTTCTCTTTTTCCGATAAATGGTTCCTAAACTCATATGAGAGATACACAAACCACGATGAAATCGAAGTATCTCGATTCTCTTAATTACTTCTCAACTTCTGTCCAAAATTCTAGAAATTCTTCAACATTTCAGATCAATGAGATATTAAGTATAGAATCGAGATCTGGAGTCATCATCAATAAAAGTGATGAATTACTCGTACTCTCTCGTATCTTGAGCACCAAAGAATCCACACATATCGAAGTGTATTAATCCCCAAACTCTTAAGTCCATTTAATGTATAAGGACTGTTGGTTATCTAATCCTCTAAACAAGATTCAGAAAACAATATAGATTCCACCTCAGATCCTTTTGAGGTACATCCCTTACTAGTATTGGAATCGAGTTTTGAATAAGTGTAACCAAGCCTAAGATCTTAATCATTTTACCCTCTAAATAAAATTCAAAAGCCCACATAGATTCCACCTCCAAAATACTTAGAGGCTATCTTTACTAGTCTTTCAATCTTATTTAGATAAATATGATTATCTTAAGATCTTATCAAAGAGTTCATTAATACAAGGAATCATCTATCCCTTATCATTTGTAGTAATATTACACTTAGAACCATTTACAAGGCTTTGAGATTGTTAACCATTTGTCTCGCAATAATAAGAGCATTATTTAACTTAATTCCAACTAATAACTGGAGATTAAGTGCTAAATAATTCCGCTCAAATAATAAAGAGACAAAATAACAATCAAATTGTTTCGCAAACATAAAGCCTAACGGCTCTTTCCATATTACCGTACCCGTGCTTATCCTTATAGTATACTCTATCTCATTGTGTCATTTGGTCACTTAGGACCATATTGCAACAACTTGCAATAGTGATTAGTTACTCTAGAATCTATAATCAATATAGACTCAATTACTAACCATAACACAATGAATAGAGTCTTACTCCATTATAGAGTTTCTAGGAAATGCTACTTCCTCAGTAATTCTATCTTTGCTCAAAAGCAAAAAGGTTAGAGGGCCTACTATACTATCCGTTGCTTTAAAATAATCTCTTCTCTATGAATAGCTTACATTGAACCTTTCAGGGACACGTTCATCCTGGTGAATTTAGTCCACACTGAACCGCAAGAGATCATCTTAAAAGATTTCTCAAGCATTATGTCACATGAATCAATGTTTGCAAGTGGAACCTCTACCACGTTAAAGTGACCAATCATGTTTTACCAAATAGTCTCTTGTAAAAACGTGATCGGTTCATAAGTAGAGATATATTATAGCTTAATAGCATATTTTGTATAACTCCATAATTAAAATTTTCAAATTATCATAAATACCCTTCCATCGTGAAAATAAAATTGGTTATCCTATTCTGATGTTTTTATTGCAAAATACTTGATATGATAATCAAAACTATGCAATAAACCATCTCATCAAAATAAAATCATTTTCATTGGAAGATTTATGATTATTATTGAATAAGGATCTTCTAGCACGAACAAATGTTATAAGTGAAAAGAATTATAATGAGACATGTTACAGTTTTCACAAATTAGTTGTTGATGTCTAAACATATAACTAGTTGTGGAAATACGACATTCAAATAAAATAAATGTATTAAACACGAGTTGCATAAATGATGAATACTTTCATATATGATGCATGAAGAAAAATTATGCACAAGTAGATCCAAAACTACTATAATATGACGACAACCTAAAAACCCCAAAATCTTAAACACATTTCTCTATAGGAGAAATAAATGTGATTTATGGCTAGGCTGGGACCCTCCCACTAAATTAAATATATCTAGCATCTCATGCAATATTTAATTTATAGTCGTTAAAATTTGGCCATCATTGACATCGTTTGGATATTCTATAGGAAGTCCCCACGATATCATTGATTTAAGTGTCTAACCCCTATATTGATAATATTTCAAGTACCAAATTAATTACGTTACCTATAGGGTAATCATGATTAATTCACACTTAAAATATCATCACCTAATGGGCCCAATCTAGTAACCAAAACAGTGCAGCCCTCCTATAGGGAGACTAATTAGATTAGTACGAGGCATACACAAATTTTTACTAATGGGCTAATAGGGGAGGCCGTGAGTTCAAAAAATGCACCCTCGCTCACTTAATATTTTGAACTCTTGGATTTTACTTAATAATTACCCAATCAATTTTAACTCTTAAAATCAATTTAATTATTAATAAACATATTTATTTTCTAATCTAACATTTAGAAAATAAAATAAAATATAAAACAATGCATGACAGTATAGTACCTAGAGCGTTGTTTATGCGATCTACATGACATGTTATTTAATGACATTCATTCACAAATTATTAAAGCAATAAATAAATGCGATAATAAAATAAATAAGAACATAATTTATGGCCAAACCTAGACACAAAAATTACAAATTAATTAAAGAGTCTATTGAGCCACAAGCCGGCCCAATTCTTCAATTCCCATTTGTAACTGTCCAGTCCAAATCTGTAAAGCTTCAGTCTTAAGCCCAAATGTCAAATTCCAATATGCAGTAATTCAATTAAATATTCCAACCCATTGTAAAATCCAGCCCGTATTGCAATGGCCCAACTAAACAATTTAGCCCACATTACAAATTAATCAAAATAGATTAATTTTACAATTCTGGGCCATATTTAATTTTACCAAAATCTGATCCAACTGATATAAAACCGGTACAAGTGCCCAATCTTTAATTCTGGCCCAAAAACAAAATCTGGCCTCATTGATGAACTGCATTGATCAAGCCCAAAAGAAAAAAGGTCATCTCCTCCTTTCTCTTGCATTTTCTGTGAACTAACCAAGACAAGTTTCAGCCGCCAACTTCTCCCTTTCCTGTCGTCGGGAAGTCTCATCGCCGGAGAACGCCAGGGATTGCTTCACCACAACACCAGTCTCCGTGTTCCACCGCCATCGCCGCCTTCAAGGTGGTATGAACCACCTATTGCAGCAGCGGCACCACCGTGGTGCTGCCCATCGACTGCAACACTGCACAGGCAGCGGCACGGCCGCCGCGATCTAGGTGAGGTCACGACACCAGAGGCACCACGATGAAACACCCATCGCAACGATCACCCGTGTGCAGCGGCACCAGTAGGTGCTACTCCTGCCGCGATCGAGGCGGGATCGCAGTGCCAGAAGTGCGGCCATCGACCGCCGATCGCAGCAGCAGCACCCACGAGTGCCGTCGAGTCCCTTCATGCTGTTTATGCCAGATTTCTGAAAATTGCAAGTTAAGCCCTTCATGTGTTGAAGATGGTGAAGTCAAGTCCCTTGTCCAAAATTGCAACAGAGGTCATCCGAATTTTGCAACAACAGTCCCTGATTCAGATACTGCAGAGTTGGTCCCTCAATCTGAAATTGCATTACCTGGTCCTCCGAATTTTGCAAAAGAAGTCCTTCATTGAAACTGCATAATTGATCCCTCAATCTGAAACTGCAGATCTAGTCCTCGAATTTTATAATTACAACAGAAATTACACAAACCGTAATTCTATTGCAAAAATCAAAATCAAAGGGGAAAACATGGAGACGTAATCCACCCCCTTTGTTACAAGACTCGATAAAACAAATACATGATTTACAACAAATAATCTAAGGCCATAAATCAGTTCAATAAAATATCATTCAACCAATAACAAATCAAACAACATAAACCCTAATACCGCTCATCTAACACATGCATTACAAAATTATTTAATCCTAAATACATGAAACAGTATCAAAAACCTGACGCTCTGATACCAATTGTTGGGAACTCGGGTTGCTCTACTCACAAAAATTGATTTCTTGTGATAGATCATCCTGTTACAGAATTTTCTGTTCTATGTATTCAACTTGGAACAAATAATTTTGTGCACACAAAAAGAAAGAGATATTACCCTTGTAGCGTGCTTTACAATAATCTCTTTTCGCTGCTTCTTAATTTCATCAAAGCTTCAAACCCTCAAGCTTTCCTCGGTGTTCTCCAATGGCAGCTGTGCAGGTGCATGGTCACCTTTCTCAAGATCTATGTTAAACTAGGTTTAGGGTTTCTTTGTAAAGAGGAAACACACACTACACACTTTAGTGTGTGTTTCGCCACTTTGCCAAATTAGGTTAAGAAAAATAGTCTTGGAAGACTATTTGTAACCTCTTTACACTCCAAAACCCTACTAGGCCTAGTACCATAACCCAGACCCATTTCTGCACAGCCCAATACAGGTAATAAGCCTGTATAAACCCATTATAGTGAAGCCACCGAGGGAACCTGATCGGACCCAATTAAACTAAGCTCCAATAAATTAATTATGACCCGATCAACTCTTGATCAGTCAAAATTAATTTATTAATCACGTTCTATTCCACTAAAAGAACGAGGTTGTACTCTTAGTAAAATTGAAATTACCGAACCAATTAATCAATAATTATATCCTCTGACTTATCGTTCTTACATGTTACCCCCGTCGATCAACTCGAATATTCTGAGCAAGTTAAAATGACCAAAATGCCCTTCTCCGAATATTCATAAATTCTCAACTCTCATCTTCTATCTGACAGTTCTATGTGATCCCATCACATCATAGAATTCAACAGTCACTGTCGAATTACTGAGCTCAGATTCAACTGTCCATTAGAAGAACCAGTGAGATTATGATCATACCTAAAAGCTGACGGATTCCATAATACGAATATATGTTCCTCGTTAGTTCACTTTAATTCCTAAAGTACCGAGATATTGATCAGCAATTTGATCTCACCCATTGATACCTCAAAGAACTTCAAGTAAGTAATCGAAGTCCATTATCCGATTAGGATTAAGGTCTCACGTACAATAGTCAAGTGAAATTAAACTTGTATGGTCAATGTCACAAGTTAATTTCACGTGGTCCCGTCCAATACGTTCCAAACGTACTCTCAATTTTATTACCAAAGTCAAAGATAGGCTTTAATAAAACCGAGACGATCTTATCAAAATAAATTGTTCATATTTATTTACTGATCATGAACGTTAATTTTAGATCGAATTACAAATTGAATTTTTTTGTATTTAACAACTTAAACACTCAATCTGTAATATTAAATCGACTCATGGACAAACGCAACTTTATATTAATGCAATCAATAAACATTTTGTTTTGAATATCGTGAATTATACTTTATGGATATATATAATTCCAACCGTTTTGAAGTGCTATAAGGAAACAGAGAGGAAGAGAGATTGTTGTCGGTGTGCAACGAAGTAGAGAGGAAGAGAGATTGTCATCAGTGTGAGATAAAACAATTGAGAGGAGTCAATAATTTTTTTTTTTTTTTGGCTGAGGATGAAGAGTGCTCTACACCATTGGAATAAAGTTAATGGCTACGTGTAATGTATTGATCATTGTTGGTAATTTTTTTTTTAGTTTGATTATTTCATTGTCTTGGTATGTCATGTCAAAGATTTAGACATTGCGTGTCAATCAAATTGCATTCCTAAATCTTGCATGTAATAAATGATGAAATCGTTACACCGTGTCTACTTTTTAAACACATATTTTAACTCAAAAATACATAAAATTCAGAGTGTTAAAACTATTGTGTAAAAACATATTTGTTATGTTTTTGAGATAAGTTAAGTGGTTGAAAAATTGAGAGAGAAAATATGTATAGATAAAAAATAGTTTGAGAATTATGTTTAAAAATATATTTTTTTTGGATTTGCCGCCTCCGTTTGCCAAAGATGTTTTTAAACATGTTTTTTCCTACACAATTCTCAGATCATTTTTTAACCATACACATTTTTTCTCACCATTTTTCAACTACACATTTTACCTAGAAAACATTAAAAAAAAACATGTTTTTAAACAAAAAAAAAAATTAAACAAACAAAGGCTAAATAATAAATCAATTTCTTTTATAAATTTTACCCTTATTTGATGTAGCTTGTAATCTTTATTGTATTTTCTATCGGATTCGTTTGTACACTACTACGTGCTACATCTCATTCGACATTTTTTTAAACAAATAAAATCGAAAATTCCCGTTTGAAGCAATTCTCCGTCCACTTATCTTGACATTTCATAATAGACTAATGAAATATTGATATTTCGCTATTTATAAACAATATTTATAGATGAATAATGGAATAAATGTTTAACAAGAAATGTATGGTTATAAAGATTTACGAAAAAGTAATAATATATTAGAACAAGCTGTGGTTACAAATTACATTGCATATGGTTAAAAAGTGATTTAAAAGAAGGTGAAAAAATAAATTTCTTTAATTATATTTGACTATATTTCAGTTTGAAATGACTCATAAATTGTCCATTTCTCGATTTCATCCAAATTAGCAATATTATTTTATTGTTTTTGTCTTCATTGACATGAGATTGTAATGTTTGGATGTCAAATTTATTATCAATGTGAAATAAATTATTGAGAGTATATTTGGTAGAGATATTTAGTCATTGTTTGATCAACATTATTTTTAAACTCATTATTATAAAGTAATGAATTTTAGCTACACATTTTACCAATAAAACTTTGTATCCAACTAATGGCAATAAATCGTAGGCTCAAAATTTTGTTCCCATAATTAACTAATATAGTTCTCTAAATAATATATTTATTATATTTTCCATATTTATTACAGTAATTAAAAAAAATAAGGACTTATCGTTACATGTTTGTTGTTTCCAGATGTATTTGCCTTCAATATCTTCGTGAGATCTAATAAAACATATTAATGTTGAAAAGCATGTATAACAATTTTTATTATTTATGCAGAATATTATGATATTGGAGATCCTTTTTTGCAAGGAAGAGCCATACTCGCTCCAACTCTTGATGTGGTAGAGATGGTTAACGAATACATGGTCTCATGTAATCAGGCTGAATCGAGAATCTATTTAAGTTTAGATGTGACGTTCAAATCAGATTCTAATGTTGATTTACTTCAAGATCTTCACACACCAGAATTTTTGAATGGGATAAGATGCTCAGAGGTTCCTAATAATGAATTGAAGTTGAAGGTTGGGATACCAGTTATATTGTTAAGAAATATTGACCATTCAGCTAGTCTTTGCAATGGTGCCAGACTAATAATCACGAGGCTCGGAAGTCACGTCAGTGAGGCAAAGGTTCTTTTCAGGGTGCAATGCAAGTCATAAAATTTTCATTCCTATAATGACTTTAACTCCATCTGATACAAGATTAATATTTAAGTTTCAAATGAAACAATATCCGTTGATTGTATCATACGCAATGACTATAAACAAGAGTCAAGGGCAATCACTATCAAATGTTGGTCTTTACTTAAAAAATCCAGAATTCAGTCACGGACAATTATATGTTGCAGTGTCGAGGGTTACAAATCGTAGTGGATTGTAAATCATGATTTGTAACAAAGAAGGTGAATAGATCAATACTACGACAAACGTCGTTTATAAGGAAGTATTTCAAAATTTGGATAAGTGGTTTATGTTTGGATTAGTGATTTATGTATTTTGTAATCCTTTAACGACATTTATAGATGACTTCCTTCTTCTTCTTCTTCTTCTTTTTCATCTTATTTGTTTTTTCAATTATTACCCTTTTTCTATTATCACATTTTTATTTTATTTTAACAATTTCATCTTTTATAAGCAATCATTGTATAATCAAATTCTACATGTCCCATGCATCACACGGGTGCGAATACTAGTGTAATAAAGAAAGACAATGTAGGAACATTGAAAATTTTTGAATGCATTAAATAATAAAGAGTGTGTTTGGATCTCCAAATTACATATTTGATATCATTGGTCATTCGTTTTTAAAAATAAATAAATATTAATTAAAAATAAAAATGGTACTAAATATTTTCATGAAAAAATAAAATAAATAACAAAAAAATTGGAGAGTCAAACTCACTCTCTAAATTAAAATGTTAAAGTAGAGAGTTTATTGGAGTGAAATTTTAAGGGTTGACTCTCCAAAATAAAGAACATCTCAAGTTTAGAGAGCCTATTGAAGATATTCTAAGACATGCATTTAGTTGTTATTTGTTTATATTTTATTTAAATTTGCAAATTTAGAAGAATTTCATGTAACATAAAATATAAATTTAAATTCAATGTAAACATTTTATGATATAAATATGAATTTATCAATATTTTTAAACTCGGCCCGGTTATCGACCCGGCCGAGGGATTGGGTCAAGGGTTAGAGGGTCAATTCGGGGTCGACCCGTTCATTAAAATAATAATAAAATATTTAAATAAATCATAAATAAAAAAAATAACTAAAATTGGGATCAACCCGGTCCAGGTCGACCGGGTTTAACGGGTCAACCCGGGTCTTTGACCAAAACGGGTTTTGGGGGTCACCCGACCCGGGTTTTGGACCGGGTGGCCGGGTTCCGGGTCGAGCAGGGTTTGACAACATTGGAATTTATCATTTTATTCATTTCGTATTTAAAAATTTAACAAAAAAATTATTGTAAATATGAAAAAATCTATGTTTTTATTTATACAAGTCAAATCCGCATTGGCTCGACCCGGGTGGGTCAACGAGCGAGCCTAAGATGTAGTTCAAAATATGTGGGTCAACTCGGAACCTATAGCAGGAGGGCTTTTTCACGCGGGCCATTATCGAGCACATATGTTGACAGGCCGACCTGGCCTGGACCACCCGAATTGACACAGTTCGGTCAAAATTACAAATTTAGTCAAAATTCTCATCCACCCCACATGCACCGCAAAGTCACAATTGGTCACACGAAGTCAAAATTCGATCACACGTACAAACTTAACCCACCCACCCCACCACGCTAAGTCACAATTACAAATTTATTGCAAATTTCACCCCGCTCCTACCCTACTCCAATCGCAAAATCATAGTTGGTCTCGTAAAGTCAAATTTCATTCACAATTACAAATTTATCCCCATCATAACCCAACCCACAAAATCACAATTGGTCACACAAAATTACAGTTAGTTAACAATTACAAATGTATTAATCTAAGTGCACAATTCATTTGACAATGTAGATAATAATTTGATGATGTAGAAGTGTTATTGTTATTGATTTAAAAGATGACGTGATGGGTGAAAAGAGTGGATTGCACCATGTAGGCAAATTGTGACCTTTGTTGTGACCCTAATTGTGATTGTAGCAAAACTGATTACAAATTTAGTGACAAATTTCATCTCATCCTCACCCCATCCCATGCCACCCCACCCCACCCCACCAGAAAAGTCAAAGTTGGTCAAACAAAGTCACCGTTTTGTCACAATTACAAATTTAGTCGTAAATTTCACCCCAACCCTACCCCATACAAGCTAAACCCCACCAACAAAGTCACAGTTTAGTCGCACAGTCATAGTTAACACAACTATAGGTCACATCACATCTTCGTCTAATGGTCACACAAAGTGACAATTGTCACAATCTCTAATATGATTGGTCACATACTACTTATTTATTAGTTACAACTTACTCATTTTCTTGATCACAGTTAGTCAATATTTTTATCACAAATACATAATAATTGGTCACAATCTGTACTAATCGCAAGTCACACAAAGTCAAATTTAGTTAGACATTTTGGTCACAATTACCTATAAATTGTCACAATCACTATTCAAGTTATTCATCTCATCACATCACATCACATCCCATCCCAACCCACCCCAACCTTAACCCGCCTAAACCGGCCGTTTGGCTTGCTCCATTTCTTGACACTTTGTTGATCAGCTCTGACCAAACATCTGAACCCCAACCAGCCACCGACTGGACGCCATCGTTGACGAAAACCAAAAAGCTCCTCTTAGCAACACGGTGCATTATCACCATCACCACCACGGCCTCCACCTCACCTCACCAAACCACCACCCATCGCATTTCTCGAGCAGCACCACCACACCGGGAAGAAAGCTGGGGAGAACTAAAAAAACTCACCACCCATCACCACCACCTGCACCCCACCCACATTCGCCGCACTAGTACTGTCACCTACACCCAATGCACCACGCTCCACCGCACAGACACCACGCCATGAAAATCGCACCACCTAGATCAAAATACCCATCACCACTTCCTGCACCCCACCCTCGCAGCTGATTCGAACGTACCTGCAGCGAGACTGTAGTTGAGCCAGTGGCTAAACTATTGCTGTCGGAGACCGTCACTGCTGCCCCTGAGGGCATCTGCAGCCCAGCGCCAAAATGGCGTGAAAACTCCATTTTGGCGCTGGGGACTGCTCCAGCCGGGCACCATTTTGCTCGACAAAATGGTGCCCTGCTACAGTGCAACTCCAATGCCGGACCTTCCGGCAAACATTTTTTTATTTTTTTCCTTTTTTTTTTTTTTTGTTTCCCACAATTTTGGTTTAGTTGTTTTTTGTCCAAATTTCATTTATTTATCGAAATAATTTAATGTAATGAAATTGTTTTTTTTTTAAATAGAAAATAAGGAAAATAATAAATAGTGTACAATTGGTGTAAGATTTAGTGTTGTTAGGTTGGAGTAGAGAAGATGAAATAGTGTAACTATAATTCAAATTTAGTGTAAAAGTGAAAGTTCGATGTAAAATTTAGTGTATGTGGATTGGAGATGGCCTGAAAGGCGACGATCTCGTCGTTGGCCAGAGAGAGAGAGAGTTCATCGATTTAAGATATTGGAGAGAGAGGGCATTGGTGATGGTGAGAGATATTGCAAGAGTGGTTTATTTTTAAGAATAAAAAACATTTAATGAATAAATGTTAATTGGGTATTTAGCACCAAATTTTTAAACAAGAAAACTTCACCATCTTATTTTTCAAATTGTAACTTAAAATTTAGGACTCCATGTAATTTTCCCATGAATTACACCCCCAGTAAATAATTTATATGGATATATATCTTATCCCTCAAGACTATTCAGATAAATGGCATCATTTTTCAAAAAATGAAAACATCATCATAATTATATCATCATGTAACTGAACGGAGAGATTGCGGCCCTTGAATATGCTCCAATGAATTGATGTGAGGATACAACAAGAAAAAAACCAATGAAATTGGCTATACCATCACGCGCCATCACAGGAAAACAAGAGATTTTTCATTTCTATTCAAATCAATTTCTAGTCCAATGTGTAATTATGTGGATTACCAAAAAGATCATAACGAATCCAGGCTCTAGAAACATATGAGATGAATGAGCTGATGAAGATAATGAAACAGTGAATTTTTTACACTGTGATTCATTTCTAGGTTTGAATATTTAATTACAGTTTTCGCAACAAAGCAATTGTTTACCAATCAAAGCCCTTCAATTACCTTGTAACTTATCTAATACTTATATGTTTACGCTAAGCCTAATTAGGATAGAGATAATGGATTTGATCCAACCCAAGTCCGACCCAACTAATTGGGCTTGGACACTATTCCAACAATCTCCTACTTGTACAAGATTCAATTCCAAATGTTTAATTCTTGGTTTTGTGTGTGACCCATCAGGTTCCATTCACCACGACAACGTCGTGTTGTTATTATTCCAATCTAATTGGAATAAGATGAATTGAAATCCCTATTTCTAATTATCTCGATTCACCAAAATTGATTAATTCATGTCACAGTCCAAGATTGATGTCTAGCAATGTATCAAGGCAATCCATGTGAAGGGAAATGTCATGTGGTTATGACAAAACCAATTTATGTGCGGTTACCATGGAAATATAATCTCTTCAGCAATATAACCCAATTGGTTAAGAGATATGAACTGCGTCAATCTCATTTCAATCAATTATGTTATTCACATCTTCTCTTAGTTGATATTGTTATGACTAAAAACACATTTTCAACTCATAATTTCACCCCAACTGAGGAATTTACATCAACTTAAGTCGGAAAATACAGGTTATAATCTCCTACTACCCAGGAGTGACAAATCCTCATGTTGAATATACACAACCTTCATATGACTCTCACTGTACCCATACAAAGTCATCTTGATGATTCCCTCTCAAGAATCAACATCAACGCTTGCTAAAGTATAGCAATCCTGATATAAGATTCTATAACGTTCGCATGACCAAATCCACAACCGCGCATTAGAGATTTACCATTGATGCTTGGATAGTTATCCATGTGGTATCTCTAGGCGGGTCATCCAATGCTTTGTTCATCTAACAATGCATCCACGTGTTCATTTGAATGTTCATCTACATTCTAACTTGTGAGATAAACTACTTTCTTCATAAGAAAACATTGCAACATATGCTATTCTAACTGCTACAACAATATCCGTATCTTGTTGTTACATTGATTAGGGATAATTTTAGAATAAGTTATTAATGATTTGTATCTCACAGTCACAACACCTTGTGACTTACAAATTAATTAAACTTACTCTACGAACTCTATTATTAAAATGATGATTTAAACTCAATGTAATAATAGATCTGTCTTTACTGAGACAATGATAATATATGTGTTATACTATCTCAACGATTAAATTTAGAGGATAACATTGATATTCTCCCACTAGATCCAATAACTCATGTATCCTATACATAATGAGTTTATATAATAATCATATTCTTGTTGGAATAGTGGTTTTACAGATGGATCTTTTATAAAACATGAAAGTAAAAATTGAAGCAGATAATTCTTGCTTAAAGGTATTTATAAAACATACATGTCAATTCCCACAGAGCAAAACGGAAAAAAAATAAAATACGTTACATGAAGCAAGTTTAATTTCCAACAAGAAATCGAATTCATTATTTAACATACATTGGAGAGTGGAGAAGAGATATAATAAGACACTGAAACAACCACAACTAAAAATACAATTTGAATTCACTTTGCTTGCAGTTCATCATTTATGTAAATAAAAAAACTCTCAAATAGAATAATACATGAAACTTAGGTATAAAAATAAATGAATAGTCGACTGGTAGAGTGCGTGGGAAGAGGAGAGAGAGAGCAGTCCAACTCTAAATGACATTATTTTATTAGGAGAAAGTTGTAACTTGGATAATCTAGTACATTGCTTATCCCTAGAAAATATATCGTAGTTCTAAAGATTACAAGCACATATAGCATGAGAATTGAGAACTAATTTTAAGAGTACAGAAATTTCACCATATTTGATACTTCACCATATTTGATACGAATTAGATATTTCTTATAAAACTATCCCCTGGATACAATAGCAAAGTTTCAAAATAAATGTATAACACAACTAAGCATCTTATAATAATTTTAATTAGATTTTTGTATAGAGCAACTAAAAATGAATTACAAGTAGCAAGGTAAATGAGTAAAACAGTTGCTCTGCTTGTTAAAAGGGTTTTTTTTTTCTTTTCAAAACATGTTGTTTTATGTTTTCCAGATAAAATGTGTGGTTGAAAGGTGGAGACAGAAAATGTGTATGATTAAAATGTAATTTGAGAAATTGTGTTGTAAAAAATATGTTTGCCAAACAGATGCTAAAGTATCTAATGATATATCAATCCATACAAAAACATTACACAGTAAAAAACATTAGGACTACAAATTGCACATGAAGCAAAGAAAAGAAGGAACGGGCTAAAAAAATTACCTACACACTTCGGCATGTACTTAGATTAGACCCAGGAGACAAGTTTCCATTTGGGGTTGGCTCAAACTGCAAAATGAGAATTTCAAAAACTAAAGATATAATGAAAATAACGAAAAGGAACTTTTATCGCCGTGCCAACCATCAACCTTGAAATTTACAAGTGATGACAAAAACTAAGACTAAAATTCACTAATTAAAATATTTAAAATAAAATAAAAATTTGTTTATTTATAGAAATTAACCTAAATTCCATCACTCTGCTCAAAATAAAAACTACGCAATAGCCTAATCTTGGGAGCCTCATTAGAGAGCATTTGAAGCTCTGTTTTCCCATCAATTGACATTGGTTGTGTTTGATATCCTATTATTTTCCATGAAAAATCAACTTTCCACCTAGATTTTCAACCATAATTGTTTGATACACTATATTTTTCCTAGAATTCTTTTCCATGGTACAACACATTAATGCACGTTTGAGCCCATTTTCCATGAAAAATTGGTTCTAGTGCCTTGTTGATTTTTGTTTTCCATGCAACTTGAAAATTGTTGAAATTCTTTTCCATGGAAAAGAATTGTTATCAAACACAAAAGTGACTGAAGTTTTCCTTGCAGAAAGAGAAAAACCTCTTTATCAGTCGAGTAGATGGGACATAAATTCCATGCATTGCTAGAAGTAGGAAATGACCATGTGAATATGTTTCTTAGGTTTTGGTTACTGTTTCGGTAATTTTTCTGACCTTGACGTGGCAAGATCAAATGCTAATATTTTGTTGGAGATGATGATCCACGCTTCCAAGAAACCTGCAAAAAAGGCAACGAGGGATGCCCTCGTCACCCATCCGGTGTGAGAATTAGTATTATGGAGAGAATCAGAAAATATATAACTGGAATATATGTAAAGAATTATGAATGAATAATATGCGATCAAAAGAGACGTATTTATAGGGCTGAAAAGCCCATAGCCTATTTTAACTAAAGAAGGAGTCCTTTTGGTATAAACTTACCTTTTAAGAGGAGTTTTAATCTTATAAGAATTGTACTTCCTCTTTTTTAGGACGTTTCCTTATAGGATACGTCTTGTTATGGAGGCCCAAGAAGGAGGTTCATGAATGAAGCCCATTAATGAAGAAGGTTCGAAGTCCTATCCGTGCTGGGCTTCTAAGCGTGATGTGACCGGGACAGGCCGACCACATATCTTATCATCAATGAGATTTTTGATAAGGTCGGGAGTGACCGACCTATGTACTGATAGGATAAGCCCGGGAAAATATGTTGAATTGTACATGAACGAATTTCGTAACCTAATAAGGTCGGGCATCAATCCCGATCTATGCATGGCCGGGGCACTCTTGCCCGGCCATGTGCTTATTTGGTTGTTGGACCTGGATGTGATTGACCCATTGATCAAGGTAATCCCGACCTATTATAAATCGAACCCCTAAATTGTTGTAAGACGTCGTGAATCTGTATCGATCAGGCAAGATAGAAGGCCGGCCCAAAGTATGACCTTAGGCCTCACGTATAAAGGTGAAAAGTAATATTTTAATAATGGAATGACCAAAAATATACCGATCATCAGCCCCCGTGTGTCAGAGGTCGAGCTCCGGCCTCTAGACGTATGTCATATCAAGTTTAATTATTGCTATAGTAAGGTTAAGGTAGTGCTATGAAACATGGATCTTACTTCTAGCAAAAGACTTTCACTTACCAAATCTTGAGAACAACTGAGAGTGTTCTTACATTCGTCCCATTTCATGAGTTTCACTAATTCACACATAGAGGTCTTGTCCTTTATGAACCGGACAGTGGTTGAAGACCCTGTATTTATGGAGGAAGTAGCGCATTCCAGGTAGAATTAGGTTATTCGGATGGTTTGGAGACGTTGGAGTCTTGGACTCTTGATGGCAGTATTTGGATAAGGTTATATAATCTCCAGTTGTCATATCGAAGTAGGATTTTTCAGCTGCCCATGCAAGACAGAATTTGGACTAATTGTAAGCCCTCGTGCATCCCTTATCAACCTCGGGGAGAGATGGATATGAAATAATGAGACATCGTGGTTTTGGTAGGATGTGATGCGATGGTTATGTTGTGGGGAAATAACAAGAGCGTATGTTAGGTAAGTGATGAGTTCCCGGTCGGGGAATCTCGTCGAACACGCGGAATAACGATATTTAAAACCCTAGGATAGATCTAGATCAGATCGACACAAGACAAACAACGAAAAATAAGGATAGAACGACGGTAAAGCCTTGACCCGACAATCACGACGCAATTTATGGCGATGCGGATTGAAGAACCAAGATTGGTGAACGCCACAAGGACTTGTCAATTTCCTTGATAAGTATCGAATTTGGAAACGCCACAAATATTCTTGCGAATATTTGATAAGTTTACTGGAAGAACGCCGCAAAGATCGGATCTTTGATAAGTTTGAAACAAAGGGAATAAACTCAACCTCTCAATTTTGGAGAATCCTCTCACAAATTTTATTAATCAAACTCAACTTGTCTGTTTACAATGAATTGAAAAAGCGTATAAATAAGCAAAATAACCTAGCATCTAATTTACTCAAAATAGAATTCTAATTAGACTAAAATTCTAAAATAGGAAAATAACCAAAAACTAAAAAGGAAATAAAATAATTGAAAATTCCGGAAAATCTGGCGCAGCTTATTTACGGCCCTGACGAAACCTCTTACGGCCGTAAAGGCCTTTCTGATTAAAATTGTGATATTAGTTACGGCCGTGACACATTGTTTACGGCCGTGAAATTCCTCCGGTTTGAATGTTACGGCCGTAAGACTGGACATTACGGCCGTAAGACCTGTTCTGCCTGAAATTTGGCCTTTTCCCTTGTTAGTTGATTACGGTCGTGACAATAGATTTTACGGCCGTGATTATATGATTTACGGCCGTGAAGGATTTCCATTACGGCCGTAAGGCCTTTTCTGCATAAACAATTTCGTGTACTCGATTCGGCTCGATCCGTCCCTCTTCTCGGCTCGTCCCCAACATGGAACTTGCGCCGTTTTGCACGTAGATCACTATCATATTGTTGATGGCTCGACTTCGCCCTTCAATGCCTGGTCCGGATCACATCAGTAAGGATTGAGTCCGAACTTATGTTTAAGGAATAAAAAGCTGAACTCATGTTAAGTAATGAGCTCGAGCTTATGTCATGCAAGAATAAGCCGAGGTTATGTTAAGGAATGAGCTTTGGTTTATGTTGGAAAGAAATAAGCACGAGTTTATGTCAAGTAATGAGCTCGAGCTTTTGTTAAGCAAGAATAAGCCGAGCTTATATCAAGGAATAAGCTTGGACTTATGTTAAGTAATGAGCTCGAGCATATGTTAGCAAGAATTAAGCATGAGTTTATGTTATGTAATAAACCCGAGCATTATGCAGAATGTAAATAAGCCCGAGCATGTAAAGTAATAAACCTGAGCTTATGTAGATCCGGGGACTTCATTATGTGATTTGATTACTTGACTGCTTGAGAATGACCATGTGTACTTGCATGAGCAAGTATCTAATTGTTTGCTCGTGATTTAAGGCTTTGAGCGCTTGCGCGTGGGCAAGAAACAACTTAGCTAGGTAGTGTCACCAATAACTTGTGAAGGTCGTGTTATGTGACCGACCCTGTAAATTATTTTTAATAAAGAAATGGTCAAGCCCTTCACTTTGTGATTTTTGGGAATTTATTTTTAAGGTCGGGTATTGTGGCCGACCTTGTAAATTTCCGCACAGAGAATGGGCCAAGTCCTTGATTTTGTGTAATTTACAAGAATGGTTGATATGTTGGGTATTTTGAATATGGCAGTGAACCCGTGATTTAAACTAGAAACCCTTTATAATTTTGAAGTATAGTTATACAGGTCGATCATGGCCAACCTTATGGACTTTAGCGTAAAGGAGGGATCAAGCCCTGCCCTTTCGTGAGTTTATTAAATATAATTTGTAACGTCGATCAAGACCGACCTTGTAAATAATTTACACAAAGAAGTGATCAAGCTGTTGAATTTGTGAATTCATGGAAAACAATTTGTAAGGTCGATCAAGGCCGATCTTGTATAGGATTTACACAAAGAAATGGTCAGGTCCTCAACTTCGTGTTTTTGAGGAAATAGTTTATAAATTCGTGTCATGTGACCCACCTTGTAAATTATTTGACTTTATGTAGTTTTAAGGGAATGGTTAGACAGGTCGGGCATTTAAGCCGACCTTGTAAACCCTTTGCACAAAGAAGGGTCAAACCCTTGACTTTGCGTAATTTAAGGAAATAGGTCGGGCAGGTAGGTCGACCTTATAGACTTTTCGTACAAAAAAGGGATCAAACCCTTGACTTTGTGTAAAAAAGAGATAGTTTGATAGGTCGGGCATATGGGCTGACCTTATAAACTCTTCATAGGGAAGCAATCTGTGAGGCCGGGCATGATGGTTGATCCCGTACATTATTCGTGCTGAAATAATTCGTCAGGTCGGACATTTTGGTCGACCTTATAATTTATTTATGAGGAAATAATTTGTAACGCCTTGCCATATGAGACATTGTAAATTATTTGTAGGGAAATAATTTGTAACGCCTTGCCATATGAGACATTGTAAATTATTTGTAGGGAAATAATTTGTAACGCCTTGTCATATGAGACATTGTAAATTATTTGTAATGAAATAATTTGTAACGCCTTGCCATATGAGACATTGTAAATTATTTGTAAGGAAATAATTTGTAACGCCTTACCATATGAGACATTGTAAATTATTTGCAAGGAAATAATTTGTAACGCCTTACCATATGAGACATTGTAAATTATTTGCAAGGAAATAATTTGTAACGCCTTGCCATATGAGACATTGAAAATTATTTGCGAGGAAATAATTTGTAACGCCTTACCATATGAGACATTGTAAATTATTTGCGAGGAAATAATTTGTAACGCCTTGCCATATGAGACATTGTAAATTATTTGCGAGGAAATAATTTGTAACGCCTTGCCATATGAGACATTGTAAATTATTTGCGAGGAAATAATTTGTAACGCCTTACCATATGAGACATTGTAAATTATTTGACCTTGTGTTTTTGGGAGATAATTTGTAAAGTCATGCTTTGTGGTCGACGTTGTAAATCATTCCCAATGTGGTATGGTAGGTTTTCTTTAATTATCACAGTTGTTTTCGTTCGATGACTGGAGGGCATAGAAGCTAAGCTCAGATTGACAAGGGATTATGACTTGCATTGATAATAGAGCTTATTGATATGTTTAAGCAAGGAGTAAGCCGAGATTATATTAATTAATAATCTTTAATTCACGTCGAGAAACAATAAGTTGAGCTTATGTTAAGAAGTAATAAGCTTGAGCTTATGTTAAGAAGTAATAAGCCAAGCTTATGTTAAGTAATGAGCTCGAGTTTATGTTTAGGCAAAGAATAAGTCGAGCTTATGTTGAGTAATAAGCCTAAGCTTGTTTTAGCGGGAGTTATAGGCCGAGCTCATGTTAGCACATAAGACCGAGCTTGTGTTAGGAAATAATAGGTCGAGCTCATGTTTAAATAATGAGCTCAAGTTAATGTTAAGGAATGATAAGCTGAGCTCGTGCTAATTAATGAGCTCGAGCTTATGTTAGGAAAGGACTAAGTCGAGCTTATGTTAAGTAATAAGCCGAGGCTTATTTTAGCGGGAATTTAATTGATCCAAAGCAAACATTTTTTCAATTAATATGATTAGCTATTGAAGAAAGCGGTTGGAGCGTTTTAATCAATGTAGATTGTACCCAGGAAGGTCATGCTAAAATATATTAAGTGTTTCTATTGGTGATCACATAGAAATATGATGTTTTATATAATTGGTCACTGTGTGAGTCACTTTATATGTCGCTACTTAACTCAGCCAATTTTCAAGTTATACAAACTTTAAATCACAAAAAATAGCATGAATCATCACGGGAATGAATCAAATAACTTCAAACTTAGCAAGCAATTGAATTCAACTAGTGTGTTATTAATCTGATCATATGTGTAAATAACGTGACCAAAATTACAATTGGATTTCATTAAATTAGCACATTAACAGATTATGAGGCTTTCAAAGATCAATAATTAATTGATTGTAATCATTTAGGCACATTGCTCATAGATCATAATGGTTTTGTCATAATTATACCAAGAACATTCCATTTTGAGTCTCGGTCGCAACTCTCGACTTGTAATAAGAAATAAATATCTTATGATCGAAAAGCATATTTCTTGAATCACATATCACAAGCTATTGCAGATCTAATAAATTAACCTTGACTTACCGATTAGATTAGCAATTTGAGCAAAGATAAGTAATCCTATTTAGAGTTGATTAGCTCATTATTTAGTAATAGCAACAGATAATATGGAATTGTTAATTTTTTGAGCTCTAACATATGATCAACATTATGCAATGATTGTTGAATTAAAGAGTGTTAGAGTACACCTCGTTTTTGCAATTCCTCGGGTAGATCCATAAATGACCCAGAAGTTGAGGAAATCTTTACTCATCGTTAAGCAGTAGTTGCTTCGAAGGCTTTGATCAAAAGGCTCAACAATTACAATTGGAGGCCATATTGCACCATAATTGATAGGAGATCCTGTTGAGGTGCTTTATCCAAATCTCGCATAAGGAACATAAACTGAAGTTAAATTGAGGTTAATACAACTTTATCAATAAAATGTCCAGTAACTAATGATATGGCTTTAAAAGCTTTCCATTCTTTGACGGAAGCACATGAATGAAAATATCTCAATATCTCCCTTGTTTACTAATGTCAGCAAGGAAGTAATAAAAGAGTGACTAGAGGTTCAGCCAGGTAAGTCTCAAGTGCAAAATTTTACAAAATGAGATGAACAAGTCGAGTGAATGACACAAAAATGGTACTTAGTAGAAATGCAGCATGTGGCACAAAGTCTTTGTATTCGGAGTCATCTTGCACCCATCCTAGCTAAATTATAGATCGGAATTATGATAGTGAAATGTATGCTAATGCCAATGATATTGACTCGAATGGAAATAAAAGAAAACAAATTTCGGTGCTTGATGGGTTCCTATCTATGGAAGGTGTGAATTAAAATTAAAGAAAACAAGGCTGATGACCTATTTTCTAAAGTTACTAAGTCAAAGCCATCAAGCAAAATAATCGAATTGGGCTTTTTTTATATATTACTCATCCACCCTTTTTGTTCATATATACAGCGCCCAGGATATATCATGAAAATTAAATCAGATGGTAATGTATAACATTTGCACATCATTATTCTAAATTTTTTAAATTCAATTTAACTTGTCAATAATAACTTCGGTAATCAGCCTATATTTTCTTTATATTTGAAATTTTTTAATTGAGAACATTGTAGTGACTGACAGGAGATGAAGTGAGTCACAAGCGAGAAACTTTGCAAATGTAATGAGCAACAGCAGTTGATAGAAGAGAATTGCAGCTATGTAAATAAGAATAGGAAGGAAGACGGAATAGGTAAAATGGTTACTTCCTTTTCTGCTCGTTTCGACTACTCTCGATTGTACCTTGGCAATAGATTTGTGATTCAATTTTTTCCACTTTAACAGTCTTTGCAACTGGTGCTGTCAACTGGCCACGGAATGAGAAGGGACTTGTCTCAAATATTTGCAGAAATCCTGCTGATAGGAACACAGTGGTTTCCTGTATGCCTTTAGTCACAACAATAGTGTAGAAGGCCAAGGCCTTCGTAAGTTTTAAATGTGTATAAGCTGGGAATGGGGTGTGCTACAGCTGCCTGCAGTGTTTAAATAATTATTTGGTACCATGGATCTAAAATTAGGTACAAAAGAGGTGTCCTAACATGAAGGACTTTCGAATTGCAGCCTATCCAATTCAAGAAAATATATAAGGAAATTGACTTGACAAGCAATTTAGCAATTAGCCGCATATAATAACTTTGATTTCCACTACCCCTTTTTAATTGTTGGCAACAATTTTGACTAATTTAGTTGCTTGTCAAAATATATTTGATGCAATGGTATCACGCAGAATTTGCTTAATTTTTCTTTCACCAAATTTCTACCAAATTGCACAAGAATTGACAAGTAGGGTAAGAGTACACCTTATTTCAGTAGTCGTAGGAGAGGTGGGACCCGAGCTACTTGCACCCTGGACACAAGCCAATGTCTGGTGTGATTGATATGCCCAGGACGACCCCAAGCACGATCATTATTTATATATTCAAATAGGTTATCTTCCTGATGTGACTCGCCCCAATGGAAGAGACAACGTACTTTGACTTTGTCAATTTTATCTGCTAGAGTTTTGGCCGATTTAATTAGAGGCTTAAAACTTAATCACCATGCGTCCACCGTAAGGGCATGCCCAGTTGCCATTAGCAACGTGTGCCATGCAAGGTTCACAAATCAGATGAGTGAACTGGCCTTTAGTTTTTCCAATTTTCAGCATATAGAGTTTTTCAAGTATAACTCACAAGGTGCCAAAATCAGTTAGCATATACTTAGGTCTTCCAGTTCCAAACACACAAAGCACTACTGTGGTGTGAACAGAAATTTCTGCTTTTGCAAGCGCACATATAAATAACCGACCTCAATGTTTGGCTAACACATTAATCTGGCCCAAGAATTTTTGTGGTTCAATAAACCCACCAGCCATTCTTCTTTGGAACGTTCAACCAAATTCATGGGGACGGAGTCATGCGCATCCCGACAGAGTTGAGAATTTGCATTGGCTTTGACGCTGGTGCTAAAACTTACTTCGAGTTCAAAGCTTCAATTGAACATAGGGGTTGTTGGATTAATTTAACAGTGACAGTTGGATGTTTACGCCATGATGATGGGGTTCATAATTCATAAAGTCATTGGAAATTTCCTCGTTTCCAATTCAAATAACCAACGAAATCGAAGGAATGAGGTGTTCTTCAAAATTTTGAGCCACAGCCTTGACGGTGGTCGTCAGGGTGAGCTCTGCTAGCCATTTTGACGGCGGTCATCGAAAGTTATGACAAGGTGAATCCCCGCCGAGGTCTTGACCACGTTGGTCTGGTTGAATCTCTTTTTTTTTTTTTGCGGCGGTTGTGAGATGAGTCCTTGTTGCTACGTTCATCAAGGATTTACAGATTTATGGCAGCTGGTATTAAGTCATCTTCTTTGGCAGTATGACTTTGGGGAAAAAATAGCATCTCACGGTTTTCTCCTGTTCACTGGGCAATTTGGAGAGGACGGATGGAAGACTTTAATTTTTTGAGATTTTATTTATTTTGAAATCGATCTTTGGACAACATGGTTTTTAGATCGAATTCCCACAGACGGCGCCAATTGTTTCGATAATTTTTCTGACCTCGACGTGGCAAGATCAAATGCTAATATTTTGTTGGAGATGATGATCCACGCTTCCAAGAAACCTGCAAAAAAGGCAACGAGGGATGCCCTCGTCGCTCCTTCGGTGTGAGAATTAGTATTCTGGAGAGAATCAGAAAATATATAACTGGAATATATGTAAAGAATTATGAATGAATAATATGCGATCAAAAGAGACGTATTTATAGGGCTGAAAAGCCCATAGCCTGTTTTAACTAAAGAATGAGTCCTTTTGGTATAAACTTACCTTTTAAGAGGAGTTTTAATCTTATAAGAATTGTACTTCCTCTTTTTTAGGACGTTCCCTTATAGGATATGTCTTGTTATGGAGGCCAAAGAAGGAGGTCCATGAATGAAGCCCATTAATGAAGAATGTTCGAAGTCCTATCTGTGCTGGGCTTCTAAGCGTGATGTGACCGGGACAGGCCGACCATATATCTTATCATCAATGAGATTTTTGATAAGGTCAGGAGTGACCGACCTATGTAGTGATAGGATAAGCCCGGGCAAATATGTTGAATTGTACATGAACGAATTTCGTAACCTAATAAGGTCGGGCATCAATCCCGATCTATGCATGGCCGGGGCATTCTTGCCCGACCATGTGCTTATTTGATTGTTGGTCCTGGATGTGATTGACCCATTGATCAAGGTAATCCCGACCTATTATAAATCGAACCCCTAAATTATTGTAAGACGTCATGAATCTGTATCGATCAGGCAAGATAGAAGGCCGGCCCAAAGCATGACCTTAGGTCTCACGTATAAAGGTAAAAAATAATATTTTAATAATGAAATGACAAAAAATATACCGATCAGTCACTAATGAGGTTAAGAAACATTATAAACACAAGTGCATTAGAGAATGTTTTCCTTACATGAAAAATAAAGCAAGCATAACAGTAGATAGTAAATTCGACCATATCCTCTTCCATTTGCATAAAAGCCTTGCCATCCTGCAAAGATACCAACACGTTTCAAATAATAAGGAAAAGAAATGTAGATAAGAAACTTGAAGCACCAGGACATCACCCCAATCCACCATATTTTTTCGGTAAAGAATGTAAGATTACAAAAGAAAAAACTAATATATTTGAACATATTCCCACATTTTTTTTGCTCTTTTCGACGGCTACTATAATCAGTTTAACTTGATTATTTGGATTTTTTAGGTAAAATATGTGATTAAAAATTGGAGAGAGAAAAAATGTACCGTTAAAAAGTGATTTGAGAAATTTTTCAGTTTAAATACCCATTTATAATGAAGGAACTATAATATAAGATCATCCAAACTACTTTTTATCCACACATATTTTTCTTCTCCAATTTTTATTCACGCATTTTACCTAGAAAACCTAAATCAGTTTAAATTGATTATAGTAGCTGCCAAACAAAGCCTCAACTGCTTCAAATAAATCAAACTAAAATTTTGAATAACGTGGATCGTTCCTCCTTTGATTTATTTGAGGGGTTATGTGAATAAAATTGCACTCTCACATGAATTGGAAATGAGTAATTTTTGAATGGGGGAGCGCACCTCAATATAGTTTTTATTTTTTATTATCTATATATCTATATATTAATAAAAGTACAAGAGATTCTGAGAATCTTTTCTTCAATTTTTAATTTTGGATCAGATTCTGTAGGGTGAACAGAATATCTTGGATAAGTATACTTCAAAATCAAACAGTTATTTTTTTGTGCCATTCATCATTTCCTTTTTTTTTTGTATGTCAGTATTTCAGTTTTTTGCCATGGGAAAAAAAAAGGTAGTGTCAATTCAATAACGATTATTTTTTTTTCCTATTCATCATATCTTTTTTTTTTTTTGTATGTCAGTATTTCACTTCTTTAAAAAACAATATATTTTGCTAAATGATTTTTACAATAGGATAAAAAGGTCAGACCAGGTTTCATCTGTATTTCCCACATTAAATAACTTTTGTACAAAATATACATTTCCATACCAATGTAAAACAAACAAAAAAAAAAATGGACAAAATCGTTATGTATTTCAAATTAAAGTGCATAATAATTGGTTTCCATCTGATCTAAAACCCATTACAAATCCAATCTATCTATCTATATATATATATATATATATATATTATTATTATATATTAATAACAACTGAGATTCTGGCCAATTGATTTTGACCAAAATCTCAATTGACAACAGATTCCAAAAATCAAGATTCCATTTTTTTAATTAAAAAAAAAATCCCACCATAAATTCAAAATGATTTCGTGGGTATTGTGTTCCCATTTTTTAAAGTTACAGATTTCAAGGGATATTTACCGAGCTGCAGTTTATTAACTGCTCCATAAAATAAGTGAACCAATCGTTCACTTCAAATGTTGGGAACTGCAGAAGCTAAAACAATCCATTTTAATTTATTTCTATTTATTGAAAAAATCAAATTCCAATTTCTTTTTATGTAACACTTTTCCCGCCAGCAATTCAAATTGATTTAGTGGACAATTTATTGGCTCCCATTGTTGGCAGTTACAGATTTCACATGAGAATAACTGAGTAGCAGTTTATTAACTTCTCCACAACATTAGAGGCTAGAGCACATATCGCCCACTTCAAAAGCTAGGAACTCAGAAGGAAAAATAATGCATTCAAATTTGTTTCTCCAACTTCTGAACTTTACTTGCGATTCTGAGTATTTTAGTCTAATTTATTTCACAAATCATCTCTTACTAGCTGTCAAGCCCAATCACATTTCGCATAATGCAGACATCTTTGATGAAAGGTCTCGAAAAAAAAGAACCAACTGGATAATCAATGTTCGTGTTGCCAGGAAATATTTGGTTCCATTTAATACTGAACAAAAAACCACACTGCTTGGAGGTGATTTTGGTGGACAGTAAGGTAAGAAATCTCCATTTTTAACATCATTTAACCTTTATTATTCATTAGTATTGACCATTTACCCTAATTTTACTTAGGGTGACAGAATACAGGCGAGTGTAATATCGCCCCATGTATCAAAGTTTGCTCAAAAGATTCATGAGAAAATGATGTACTACATAACAAACTTTACCGTCAAAGATAACATTGGCAGATACCGGACTACTACTAATGCATATCGTATTCATTTTATGCCTATTACAGAGGTAGGTAGTGTTGGGGACAAGAATTTTCGTTGATCAGTTTACAGTTTCAAGACCATACCACATATTAAGGAAATTGAAAACATTGAAGATGCTGCACTTTTTGAGTTTTTGGTGAGTACAGCATGTTGGGTATTTGACCCAAATTAATCAAGTGTCTAGTGAAACATAATGAGTGCCTAGCTAAAACAAAGGATGGTGGAGCTAATTATGATGTCTATGAAATGATAATTAGTATAGGCTAATTATGACATTGTGTGGTCCAATAAAGCATGTCATAATTATCCTTGACTAATTATGATGGTTTTGGTGTTAAGAGTTTTCACGGTGAATTCTTCTCTATAAATTGAGGAGAAATCAAGGAAGAAACTACCACCACAAACAGGTTGGTCTAATTTGTGATACACTGTGATCAAAGAGAGAAAATTGTGAGCCTAGCATATTGTGAAGTTTCTTGTAACTCTTTGTAGTGTAAATTAAAGGGTAGAAATTATATGTGGTAAAGCTCGTTTGTTGTATTTTCTCTGTGGTCTGTGGGATTGAGTTGGTGAGTGAAAGTCTATATATTTGTAACAATTTAATATATAGTGAAAAGCTTTGACGAGGGTCCGTGGACGTAGGCAAGTTGTCGAACCACGTAAATTTCTGTGTTCGTATTTATTTTCTTGTTTGCTTATTTTACTTTGAACATCGAAAGATCTTGTGGGAAAATTAAAGTGAGAATCGACGTGTCGAAAATTCCCAACAATACTCCAGAATGTAACAATTCAATCACGTTAATTATGTTGAAAACATTGAAGATGCTGCACTTTTTCTATATTGTTTGTTCGTACCAAAAAATATTAAATGTAATGCCTGTGCTATTTGAATCCTAGAGTTTAATTTCTTTTTATAACATATTTAAATCATTTTTAGGTTTTTCATTAGCAATCTACTTTTAGTTAAAAGACTGAGGTCTAATGTTTATATTAACCTATGTTAGACTTTTAAAAGTTGTTTCTAACAAGGGGATGATGATATACCTGATGGTGTTTTGAACGAATTCAGGTCAATGTGCAGATGAATCTCATCATCCTGAACAAGAAAATATAGATAGTCATGTTAACCAGAATATTTTGATAAGAAATGATGTACAAAATCAAACACAAATTCCTTTCAATGACTTGACAAATGGTAAATTCATAATTCCAGAATCTAAACATTAAATTTTGTATTAATATTTGAAAAAAAAAATTAGATGTTTATTTATTGTGAAAAAATACAGTTTGCAGCAATTTGGTTGACATTCCAGTTCAATATGAATGAGTGGAACATATAAATTTAATTCCGAATTCAACTGGAAGAAGGCAACACAATAATGTCAGGAAAAAGGAACCATGCATCGTGTATAGCTTCAATCGGGTTGAAGATTTAAATGAAATATCAACATGTTTCAAAGGTATTTCATAATCTATAACATTTAATGTATAAGCCCAAATCCAATAGTACTTTCTTCCTTAACCTATTTACGTTATCTACCACTACATTAGATAAAATTGATAATTTTAATATTCTGTTCACTAAGTAAACTCAATTAATAATAGGAATGCATGTTTATCATTATGGATTAATTTTGCAACTTTATTTTTCAAGCTACCAATACTTATATAGCAAGTAATATATAACATGAATAAATAGGTATGCATTAATCATTCTGGAGGAAAATCAATGATCTAATGTTGTATATAACAAAAAATAACATAACACAAATAGGATTGCATGGATTTATCATTCTGTACTTAAATGGAATAGAACTAAACATTAATAGGATTGCAGGGAATATAATGCTGGGAAATCTAGGAAAATAAACTACAAAATAAAATCGGAGAAAAAACATTTACTTACCGGAACTGTATCGGAATTGAAGCTATTTCCGTATTTTGAGACAAGTTCATTTCTGGCAGGCACATATCTCAATGTAGCTCAACAGCCATTCCAATGGATTACAAGTAATAGATCTGGAGGTTTTCATTTCAAGATATGTCCTAAGGTCTACATAATATTACAGTTAAATGACTAACACAATTATAGCTTACACTGTCAGATCTAGCCTAAGATGTTTAATTACATAACCATCAAATAGACAATCTAAAATAGATTATTTTGAAAGTAAAATAAACTTATATTTTCATATCTTGGTTTTCCAAGATAATCATCAAACAAATATGTTAAAAAAAAAAAAAAAATTGTAGTCTCACTCTCACACCTTCGAAGGTGTGAGGATATTGATGGAATGAGTTAAGTCTGCAATAATAATAATAACAACAACAAGACATTTGATTTGGTTAATTAAAATAAAAAAATGTTGTAATAAAGGGGCATAACTTCATATCTTAATAAGACTAAAAAATAATAGCATAAGATTTTTTAAGATCATAACTAATAAATTACAAAGTTGCATAAATAATGGTATAACAGACTTATTGCAAGGTCCTAAGTGATTAATTATTGTTTTGAGTCCGAGAATAAATTTAAAACTTGGAATGAATTTATGAAAATTTTAGCGTATAAAAAGAAGAAGAACATTCGTTTTAACACCCGTGCAAATGGTTATCAAATTTGTGCAACTATATGATTTTAATGTGTACTAGTCCATCCACCCGTGCGATGCACGGATTTAGTTGGTCTCTAATAATTTGGTTTTGTACACAGATTTGAAGGGGAGTTATTTTTTTCTGCATAGTAGACGTGAATTATCAATACCATCAAACATGAAGACTTTAACTTTTCACAAACTCAAAATGGTTATTTGCCTAGCTTTTTATTTTGCACTGAATAAAAAAAAATAAAAAATGGAAAGAACCACATGCATTAAGACAAAAACAGGTTTTCAATTGAGCTTATATTTTATAGTGCTGCATGTTTTTTATTTGTCTAACTTTTTATTTTTGTACTGAATAAAAAGACAAAAAAAGACATATTGACATATCTTAATGCAAAAACAGAATTTCTGTAACGCATATGAAAAGAACTGCATATATTGTTTAGACAAAAAAACAGAAAAGTGATTACAAACCTTCATGTCAATTAAAACCATCTCCAAGTTGTAAATGTCTGCATTGTCTCCAAAACTTGGGTTCTTCCATAGTCGTACAACGTGAACCTTAAATGCCCACTGTGTTTTGGTTGGGTCGATGTCTGAAAGCATGTTAATCACGGGTGCCATCTCGCTATCACAAACAAAATAAAAAAGGATGAGCAAAAATTGTGCAAATATGAGGGAATAAAAAATGGAACAACAGATTTGTTTACCTTCATATTTAAGAAAAATGGAACAACAGATTTGTTTACCTTCGCTGCGTTTCTTCAAATATGAGGGAATAAAAAATGCTTCCTGCAGTTTTTCAATTTTGAAGAGAATAAATTGTAAAATGAAGGTTGCTTTCTTATATAGTCATTAGCATAGATAACGTGCTTGAGGAAGTAAAATATCTGATCTGTCAATCAGTTTTTGTCACAAATATAATATTTGAAAAAAGATTTTTCAAAAAAGCTGTGTAAATTTAAATTGTATATAATGGCGTGCACAGACTGGCGCATTCTCTTGGGAGTAAAATATCTGATCTGTCAATCAGTTTTTGTCACAAATATAATATTTGAAAAAAGCTTTTTCAAAAAAGCTTTGTAAATTAAAATTGTATAATGGCGAGCATAGACTGGCTCAGACTCTTGGGAGGGGTGAATTGGTCAGAAATATGATATATTTGAATATAAATTTAAATATGAATTGGAAGGAGCACCCACACGCACTTGTTTCTCTTTCCCATTTCCCATTCTTACCACTTTTGAATTAAAATATTATTTGTGTCAAATCATGCAATTCCTGAATAGTCAATATTGGGACCCACTTTGTACCAATAATCCAAAATATTCATCTGCTGCAGGCGTAGGAACCAAGAATTGACACTACTTTTGGTGTTTTTTTTTTACCAACAGTGGCTAAATCTTATAAATATAAATAAAATAAAATAAAATCTGCTCCATTTAATTCAAAATTCAAAAGACTGAGCACTCTCTTCTAGGTGGTACAGCGAGTTGCTTCTATTGGAAGTCTCAAAATGCTGTTGAAATAAATTTTTTTATTTCACCCCTAAAAATACCCCTAAAAAATCAATTCCCTAAAAGTAAAGATCAAAATTAAAATAAAAAATTCCTTTTGATAAGAATTTGAACTACCATGAAGTAAGATTTTTTTTTCCTCCCAGCTCTACCCTTCGGTTAGGCGGGCTGGTGGATTAATAATATAGGTAATTTCAAGTGGCAAATGAGGGCAAAATCGAGATTGAAGGGCTCGACATCCACTGACCGATGCACAGCATTGACAAAGGCACTGACACTTGCAGGATTTTAATATATTAAAATACTGTAGCAGAATGAGGAAAGAGAAAAAAAATTGTATTTTAATGCGCATCAAACATGGCAGATTCTTTTTGGAGGAGAGATTTGCTAGGCGGGAGATTTTGGGGGAGAAAAGTTGGGCTACTAAGCTTCTTTATAATAAAATAATAAAATAAATTAATTTTTAATGGGGAGTGGTGGAGTGGTCATGAGTTGCGTATCTTGAAAGATTTGTACAGATATTCATTTTGAATTTTTCTCTTTGAATTGACTTTTTTTCCTGAAGTGACTTTTTTTCCTTTTTATTTGTACAGAGATTTGCTAGGGGGGAGATTTTGGGGGGGAAAAGTTTGGCCCAACTATCCTTCTTTATAATAATAACTAGTTCATCCACCCGTGCGATGCACGGATTAATTTCACTTCATCAAAATTTTGAATGAAAATCATAAATAGGTTATTTTTCCCCAAGTAAATCGCAAATGCATGAATAGGTAGTATAATAATAACACGATAGATGTAATGTTTAGAGAAAATAGTGTTACATCATTGACTAATTCAAATTTTGAAATACTTCTTTGAAAACAACATTTGCAGTTGAATTGGATGATACTCCATCTTGATCACAAGTAATTATCTTTAATCCCGAACGATTTGTAACTCTAGAAACTGCCACGTATAGTTGACCATGACTGAAGACGGGCTTCTTCAGGTACAGACCTACATGCGATAGTGATTGGCCTTGACTTTTGTTAATAGTCATAGCATACGATACAATTAATGGATATTGCCTTCTTTGGAACTTAAAAGGTAGTCTTTGATCCGATGGAGTTAAAGTCATTCGTGGGATGAACACTTTGTGTCCTATATTACTTCCTGTGATGACCTTTGCTTCCAAAACATGATTACCGAGTTTTGTTATGACCAGTCTTGTCCCATTGCACAATCCTGCAGAATGATCAATATTTCTTAACAACATCACAGGAGTTCCAACCTTCAATTTAAGCTCATGATTAGGTACACCCGAACATCGTATGCTGTTCAAGAACTCTGGTGTGTGTAGATCATCTAGTAAATCAATATTTGAATCTGATTTAGAAGCTGCATCAGAGCTTAGATACGTATTTCCATCTGTTTCATTGAGAGAGACCATATGTTCATTGACCGTTTCAACAACATCCAGTGTTGGGGCTAAAATGGCTCTTTCCTGCAAATATGATGAGTCATTGACTTTTTCAGAGGAATTTGGATACGTACTATGTACTATTGATGCAACTAAATCTCCTGTATCTTTTATCAGTAAGTCATCAGGTATTTCAATCAAAGTATGACCATCGTTTTTCCCACCAATTGTACCATCTCCAATATTTGAAATCCACTCTGAAAATGACTTGAACTCTTCAAGATCAACATCTGAGTTTGGCCTTTGTAGCCTCATGTTCTTTGTCAATTTCAAAACTTTACAATGTTGCCATAAATATGATGAGTTAATTGTTGCAAGCACGATATCTTGCCTGCTGCCCTTTGGAATTACAGGTAATATCTGCCTGAAATCTCCTCCAAAAACAACTGTTTTACCTCCGAATGGTTGTGTGAAGCTGAGTGGATTGCTAAATCTCAGAATATCCCTCATAGTCCTGTCTAACGCTTCAAAACAATACCTATTCATCATGGGGGCTTCATCCCAAATGATAAGATCAGTTTTGACAATTAGCTCCGCTAAAGGACTGCCCTGTTTAATGTTGCACGTTGAATCTTCAGTGGGAATTAAAGGAATAGAAAATCTGGAATGAGCAGTTCTACCACCCGGTATAAGAAGTGAAGCTATACCACTTGATGCAACAGTTAGTACAATCTGTCCCCTTGATCGTATTGCTGCAGATAGAGTTTTCCATATAAATGTCTTTCCTGTACCTCCTGGCCCATAAAGAAAGAACACCCCACCATCACCCTTATCAACTGCATCGATAATTGTTTCATAGACATTTCGTTGCTCATCTGTTAGATTCGATACAAATCTGTTGTGTTCTTCTGCCAAGAGGTCTCTATCATAACGTAATTCATCGCGAATAAGTCTGTTTTGCCTAAACGAAAGATCAATGACCACTGGGAACGACATGGTTGGGAAATCACGTAAACTTTTCCCAGTACTCCGGAGTATTTTTTCAATCTCTGCTAGAGTATAATCCTTTATTTCATCGTCAGTGAGTTCCAATTCTGTATGTTTAAACATATAAAGCATTATAATTGCAAATATAATAATTTATTATTATTATATTTATTATTATTATTATTAAGATGATGATTGTGATGATGATGTCATCATCATCACCACCAGTACCACAGTAATTATATTAATAGTATCATTATTACTATTTATTATCATATTATTCAATATTATTATTTTAAAACGGAATTAAAGGAGGATAGTAATACCTGTATGTTGTAAAATATTGCGTTGCCTATAGAGAATATCATCTGATAAGTACCGCCAGCACTCTTCCCATACAAATTCAGGCCTTGAAAGAGAATTAGAATATAACAAAGTCGCAAATAGAATTCTCAAACAATGGGCAGATCCCCAGTGGCTTGCTTCAACTATTCCATCCACGTATTCTTTGTCATCATCTAACAAACCAAGGGCGTAGCAAGCATCTCTAAAAGAATTATATTGAACATCATTTATGCATCTAGTCTCTTCATAACTTCTTGGTCCTTTCACTATATTAAGCAAAATTCTCAAATAATACCGTTCACCGGAACCAGGGGGCACATAAAATACACGTCCAATTGAAAATCCGCGCTTCCGCGGATGCCATTCCCTCAAAGATTGCTTCCATACAAATTGAGTTGGGAACTCTGCATACGTTAAAGACCTTGCCTCAGGATATTTACGATTAGCTTCCATCCAAGCTGAAAACATCGATGAATTCACCGTAGGTCTACTCAAGACATCATCTATTGCATCGGAATCTGAGAATATTATGTTTTGCTCATTAGGAAGGTGAAAAGGCAGTCTCTCAACTGGAGGATCTCTGAAATGAATATCAAATCCAAATATTCTCCAAGCAGCCTCACATGGTGAAATGTACCTGCAATCATAGTACATATTTATTTCATCAACTTGATGTTTATCATTATCTTCAGCATTGCCATAAAATGTTGCAGTAACGCGATCATGTCCTTTGTTCACATATTTGAAGAGATACTTTATCGACTTGGACTGGTTGCACCATTCAACATTTATATGAGCACCATATTTTAGAAGCAAGAATCGGTTGTGTGGCACTACATATCTATTATCCAACTCAATCCCATTTCTACTGATTGTTCTACCGTTATCCCTCCTACGGTAAATTGGATAACCATCTTCATCAACAACTGTGCAATCTGTGTAACGCTTTGGAAAATGCTTAGAGCATTTTCCGTGCAACATACATGGAGAATTTTTTCTCAAACTTCCGCATGGACCATGCATCATCAAATTTTTCACTGCATCATAGTAGTCAAGATCCATAGTCTTATCAGGAATTTCCGCCGAAATGATCTTATCAATATCTTCACCTGATGGATATTTGTCTTCTTGGAATAGGAAAAGCAATATGTGTGCATGAGGCAAACCACGTTTTTGGAACTCGATTGTATATATAACTGTAAGTAATTGTGAAAAATTTCCCATATTAAATCATATAAAGAATTAAATTGTTAAGAGCTAAATTATTTTATTTAATAGACATGTTAAAGAAAAATGCACAAATAAAATTACCTGCTTTGACTCTTCCAAAGACCTTGTTTACTCTAAGATCTCTTATCAAATTTTCCAACTTGACCTTGAATATTCTACAAAGTATGTCTGGTCGATCCTCTGGTTTCAAAGCTCTATGTTCAACAAAACGCACAATCTCTGGCCACTTAGGATTGCATGTAAATGTAATGAAAAGGTCAGGATAACCTGCCCACTTACAAATTGACATTGCGTCTTGATAATTTTGGACCATATATCGTGCACCACCAGTAAAAGAAGAGGGCAAAATCACACGTTTCCCTTGAGAAGAAGGGCTTGTTTCTCCTCTTAATATTGCTTCAGTCAATCCTCTATACATATCAGATCTCAAATCCTTTTGATGAGCTCGTATATAGGATAAACGCGAAGATTCAACCATGGTGTATGCATCAACTAAGAATTGCTGGAACAACCTTCTTGCCAATAAAATATTCGAAGACTCATATTCCCTTTCTTGCAATCTGTAAGAAAAGAACTCTCTCATTGTAATCTTCTTTCTTCGATTTGAAGGATTGGTATTCGAGTATCTTAGTGGGACGTCCTCTCGATATCCATCCTCGCCATACGGGAAAAGCAATGGATACTGAAGACCAAGATATGAAGCATTCAACTCATTTATTCGCTTCAGTTGCCCATTTTTAGTCTCAACTATTATATCCCTGTCGGCTGGAGATGTTTCAAAATCCCCAACTATTAATGCTGCAACTTCTGAGACGGATGGCAAATTATACCTTCTACCATCTTGTTCTCTCCTTCCAATGAGTCTCAGCCTTAGATCCGACGAAACATTATTGCGAATTGTGTCCCTCACCATTCGAAATGATTTCACCAACACATTGTGATCGTCAAGCATCAACTTCAAATCAGAAACAATCTCGGCATGAAGCTTGTTGATGTCAACATTATTGCTGAGGTACCAAAAATACAACACATTAATTTTAAGTATAAAACACTAATAAATTTGTTAATCGAAGAAAAAAACACATATAAGACTTACCAGACAGCTTGAATTCTATTCGACACTTCATTATCCGTGTCGTAAATATAGAGCTGGGCAAACTTCGGTGGGCAACCTTCGGGAGGCAATAAACTTCCTATCATGTGATAATTTTGACCATGCATCCGAAACACAGGAGGTCCCTTTCCTTTATTTATACTTGAATCGATCTTTCCACCCATGGATGTAAAAGAAAACATTGTATTGTATAGTCGAATGTTGTCAAGGAAATGTTTGCTTTTTCGACTTGAACCATTTAGTAAATTATTCAGGACCTGCGGAGGATTACGCATTTTCGGTAGCTCTACTTTTCCATGCATACAACACAAAGAGAACTTTGGCTTTGATGTATTATAATGTTTTCCAATTCTTTCCTCATACCAAAATGAAGCACCACAATATTCACAACTATATATTGGATCTCCAATATCCCAAAAATCTGCAAAAGTCTATATATGTAAGTGTAATGAATGGAGCCAAAATTTGATTACATATTGTAATAATTTCATAAGTTTAAATTTTTTGAAGCAACTATGTTAAGAAATCGAAGTTGAAAGTTATTTTATATTCACTTAAGGGTATAAGTAATTAATCGTATGTTGACGGTGTTGAAAATTGAAGACGTGATTTATTTAATATAACTAATTTATTACAATTAATAGTTTTGTAAAAGATTATAATTTTCTCAATGAACTATATTACACTACACTGTGTGACAATAAGTAAATTATCCAATTATTTATTTATTTCAATTTGACTAAAAATTACTTGCATTTATGATAAAATTGATCCGTGGATACATTTAGGTATTACCAAGTTTTATAATTTTACATATCAATTGTAGTAATTATAATAAAAATATTAGAAATTCAAATTTCACTATAAATAAACTTTATTGCAGTTAAAAGTATTAATGTTTGAGGGTACTAAATATTAGAACAATTGACATTATAGTCTGAGGAGGGATTTGACAAAATGTGTTATAACAGACATACTCAAAATGTTAAAAATTACCTGTAATAACAAATCAATTTAGGTTTTGTTTGTTAAAAGTTATATTGTTTAAATTAGTATCTTTTTTGACCTTTTGTAGATAAAATTTATGGTTGAAAATTGAGAGAGAAGATTTGTTAAAATATTTTTATTTTAAAATATGTTTTTTTTTTATATTTTAGAGGTAAAATGTATGTAAAATGAAGAGAGAAAATGTTTGTGGTTAAAAAGTGATTTGAGAATTTGTGTTGTTTAAAAACATATTTTTTAATACTTTGCCAAAATGAGGCTAAAATTTTATTTCGAGAACTGTGTAGCCTCCGTTCAGATATGTCAAATCAGATTTTTTTGGTTTTTTTTGTTATTTTTTAAGTAGATGAATGTTTAAAAATTGAAGAGAGAAAATATGTAGTGTTAAATATTTATTTGGGGAATTGTGTAGTTTAAAAAGTTGTTTATAAATTACAATTATTACATTATCGAAGTAAAAAATATGTTTACCAAAAAAAAAGTAGATACACGTGTCAACTATCCTACCTTGTTTTCGAGATTGGCCTTATCTTTTGGGTTAAAAACAGTCTGAATATTTCACATTTCTCTCAACCTTTCTAGACTCTTCGACCATATACAGAGACGCTCCTCCGTCTCCTCTGAAGACGGAGGTGTATTTCGCGTAAACATTTCTAGACTCTTCGACCATATACAGAGACGCTCCTCCGTCTCCTCTGAAGACGGAGGTGTATTTCGCGTAAACAGCAGGATTCCATCACAATCGGCCGACGATAAAAGGATTTGAACCTTCAAACTACGAAATCTAAACCTCCAAATCCTGATTCACGTCGCTAATCTGTTGGTTTCTCGAAAATCAACTACCGGTGCCCCACTTTTCGACGATCCGTGACTCAAAAAGGGCCGATATCAAAGAAACCACTGAGGTTTGTTTTGCTTAGGCTTTCTATATTATTTTCAGAAATTTATTCCATCTGAACCAGAAAAAATAAGCATTACCTTATTTCGTATGTACTAATACATGTTTTTTTTATGTTCCCTTGCTAGATCTCGACGATCCGTGACTCAAAAAGGGCCGATATCAAAGAAACCACTGAGGTTTGTTTTGCTTAGGCTTTCTATATTATTTTCAGAAATTTATTCCATCTGAACCAGAAAAAATAAGCATTACCTTATTTGGTGTGTACTAATACATGTTTTTTTTATGTTCCCTTGCTAGATCTACAATTCCTTGCGAGATCTGGTTCTTATTCGACCTGTACAGAGACGGTGAAAAAAATTTCGTGTTCCTTCTTCATTACTCCGTACAGAAGTTGAGCAAATATTTTCTATATGCTTGGGATTTTTTAAATTTTGTTTATTGCGTGTCCCTTGTTCATCACACCGTACAGATGTTAAGCTATTATTGTGTATATATATATATATATACTTTTTTTTTTTTTACATTTTTGTTTAAAGAATTATGTCCATTCTTGTCTTAATATGATAGTAGCCATACACTTTAAATATATTGATATATTTCGTTCATTTCTCATTGCAAGCCATGACAAACTTGCAAAGAATCGTTGGAAACTGTTGTTGGTACAACACCGAGAATGTCAACACATAGAGGTGAGGGCACTGTATACAATTTTTAAAAACTGCCATAAGATTTTTAATTATAGTTCTGAGTTATACAAAATCTAACAAAGTTTTTCTGTTTTCTATGCCGAGATCTGAATTACCATGCTTGGGATGAAGCTACAAACAAAGAGAAACATAGAACGCATGTTTTTTTACTTGTCCTCATGGCCATTAAATTGGTTACATCTCCAGGTATATCATCTTTATCTAGTACATAATTATTTCCACATTATAATACGTTTATTTTAATCTGTTTTTTGTTTTCTGGAATGGAAAAACTTATCTGCTTCAAAACATATTTTAATTCACATTCCTTAAGTGATATAAGCATTATTTCAGTTAGAATATATAGGTTCTTAAAATCATTAAAAAATACCTCTATTCGACTGAATATCAGATTCCTCTTCCTCATTCTCATCTGCAAGAAAACCAAAATCTATGATACCATACTCATGAAAATCATAAGTCTTTGACAACATTTAATAAAGTCTTTGACAACTACCTATATCCCGTGCTTCCTGAGATATGATATCCTCTCCTACATTGAGAACAAAAGATTATAAATTTAAAGAATCTCTTTCATGTATGATAAAATTAAATTAAGTGTAATATTTAAAGTTTAATATTTTTCAACTCAAGAAACTTACCCTCGCTGAAATTTAAATCATTCTGTGGAAGAGCCGAATGTTCTAGCTGCTCTAAGATGGTTGTTTTTGATGTCAATTGAGACTCTACTTGAGTAAGACCATTACGTATAATGTGTTTTCCAGAAGACAATGCACGCAATCTTCCACAAGTCTTTCTTGGTTCTATACATTTACATGAGTCCCAAAATATAGTGACATAAGTTTGTGAGGTGAAAACATTATTACCATGAAGAAATTGGATGAATTGTTTTAAATTAATTAAAATTAACATTACACTCATATAAATATGTAAGCATACCACTTGTAACATTGCAAAATGACTCTGTTGATAGTATTGGAGAATCAAACTGGGATGCTCTCTTTTCTGCACGTCAATAATAAACAGTTTGAACTGTTTGAAGAAAGTTAACAGCCACATGATATTTACATTTTTATAATTCTTTTAATGAAACAGGCCTACATTTCCAAACTACATTTCAATTGCCACTTCACAAGCCAAAAAAAATTATTTCGACATTCTTACCACTGTTCTTGTGAACCACAAGGTTTTCATCTATGGAGGAAATATATTCTGTGTTTGTATTTCCCTGGAAAACACCATTAAGTATTATTTGCCTTCCAGATCCCAAAACCTGCAATGCTCTATTTGCATTCCCGGTCCTGTTGTGATGTCGTCTCGTAGGGGAAACTGATAGAGTTTATAATTTTCAATATTAAAAAAAAATGCTAACCTATAATCCTTTTAAAAAATTAAAATGAAAATGAAAAAAAAAAATTCTTTAATAATGATAGTTACTTACAGTTTATAATATTGCTTAATGGTGTTCTTGAATAGTTAGTTGTGTTTGCATCACTATCTTGGTCATTTTGGATCTCAGCCGTATAATCTGAAACATTAAAAAAAAAAAACCCAAACAAATTCTAAATATTTTGAATGACAGAGTATGTAGAAGCTGTAATCTGAAACATTAAAAAAAAAACCCAAACAAATTCTAAATATTCTGAATGACAGAGTATGTAGAAGCTGATGCATGTTATGTTACGGTCAAAATCTGTAATAATCACTTTTACATTTACTACCTTTTTTCACTCATCCACAAACTGCTGCAAAATTTACAGAAGTACAATTGTAAACATAGTTGTTTAATCACTTGAAACATTTATGGAGTCTTTAAATCTCAGAATGAACAACATTTACTTCTTTATAAAACAACTCATGTAGAACATTTATTTCTTCTTCAAATCATATTTTGAAATCTCAGAATGACAAACATTTACTTCTTTATAAAACAACTCATGTAGAACATTTATTTCTTCTTCAAATCATGTAAAACACTTGTGTAGTCTTCAAATCATAGGGTGGCAGGAAATTTATTCAGCACTTCTAAGACATAAGTTAGGTCAAATAATAAATGAAAATAAAAGTATCTGTCTAACCTCCACTATGACACTGATGTACTCTTTGGCGTTTCACAGAAGTTGTATTCATCTGACTGAGTTCCCTCTTCCAGCTTCTTTAAAAATCTTCATTCATTGCTTTCTCAAAACATTTGCCTCCAAATGAGATAACAATGCTTATATCTGATTCTGATACATATATATGTGTAATGAAGGTTGTCTAATCATCAGTGCTGGAAGAGATCATTTAAAATCCAATTTACACGGTTAACTGCCTATAGATAATGGTTTGCTGACATATTATCTTATTTTACACTGCCAAATTACGGCAATTAAGACTGTCAGGTTTGACTGTCAGGTTTGTAGTTCTATTGCCTGCATTGAGACATGGGAGCCGCCTGCAAGTTGTAATAAAGTGAGCTGTGAGATCATTAAATGGTGATCTGATTGATATTCATGTAATATAATAATATAATAATATATAATAATATAATATAATAATATATTAAATAATATAATAAAAATTATATTATAATATATAATATAATATAATAAATATTAAATAATATTATAATAATATTTTTATATTATTATAAAATAAAATAAAAATATATATAATAAAAATGAGAAAAATATAATCGTAAATATTAAATTATAATTATAATAATCAAAATAATAATAATTATATTTATTATAAAAAATAAAATTTTAATATAAATATTAATATTAAATATTAATATACTAATTATAATAGTAATAATAATTATAATATTATGTCAATACAACATAATAAATCATATTAAATATAAAAATAATATTAAATTACAATAAAATATTTGCAGTATTATATATAATATAATGTAATATAATATAATTTATATTAAATAAAAAAATTATTTAAGATATAATATATTAATATATATAATATAATATTATTTATATTAAATATAATATTTTTTAATTTAACATAGAATATTTTCATATAATATAATATAAATAATATAATATTATTATTATTTTTCTTCATTTCAGTCTGTACATGCATCTAATGTATACTATTTGCTGTGCATTGAGGATTTTGTTAAGCAAGAATGAACAACATAGATGCCTAGCAATGCGGATGGTTCAGCGTCGCAAAAGGTAATATAATATTACTTCTAATGTATACTATTTTTCCTCATTTCAGCTTGAACATGCTTCTAATGTATACTATTTGCTGTGATGTGTATGATTAATTTTAAAATCGATTTTTAAAATGTTTATAGTTCGATTGATTTTTAATTTATAATGTTTCATGTGCAATGAGGATTCGTCGTCAGAAACAAAACAATGTCGCTGCCAATTGGTTAGATGATAAGAAATCTCACAAGGTAAATTACTTTCACAAACATAGATTATGAATTTTTCTTATCAGAAGTTGCACAATCACTCATTCTTTTTTAACTCCAAACATCTTCCATCATGCATGAAATATCATAAAAGGCCAATTCGAATTCGTAGAAAGAAAATGAAAACTCCAAATTCTTGATCATTTCAATGAAAATCATAGATGACACATCCAAATCAGCATCTACCACAAAAACAAAATACAACTGATTGTTAAGATAATTAATGTCCCAAAACATAGGTAGCATATTCAGTTCAATCCATCACCAGCACATTGCTACACAAAATTAGAATTTCCATTCAAGATTTCTCCTGTTTAATTACCCTCCTATACTTGTTCGTGGACATTTGTGTGGATGTGTTAACGTCCAACATTCGCTTAGGATTGGTACTGGTTTCGAGGTCGTCTAAGGAAATTGGCTTTTGATGTGACTTGATCGGCGTGCTAACCTCATTTTCAGAAGTACAATCCTATTCCAAAAACATGAATGGGATCAGTACTTGTTTAGAAGATTAGCTTCAAACTAATAAAGCCTATCGACATAGAGTTATACAAACATAAAATTACCCTTAAATCATCAGTGGCAATCTTGTCATTCTTCAAAAATAAATCAGAACCCTAATATAACAATAATAAATCAGAACCCTATAATATAACAATTATATTGATCGATAAAATTTTTTTAAAATGTTGTCTCACAGAGAATAATGATTTATGCAATTTAACCAAATATAAACAATGAAATTAATCTAACCAACCTGGCTTTCGACGTTTGGAATAGTAACGTACTTGGATATCAAAGCATCATCAAATGTTAACCTCATCACAGTGAATATATCGTTGCGTTGTTGGATGTTTTCATGCCTAATTTGAACTTTAAAAAGTATCTTTTTGTCAACCAATGCTTCGATTTCGTTTGGGTATGACAAATCTTCCGAACTCTGTTAGTGGTTCAAATCTCTAATGTCATATAATCATATATAGACGTCATTATGAAAGCCATAAAAATAATACGACTTACCTGAACCATATATTCATTTAGATTAGTAGCCGTCTGTCCAAGCAATTGTATGCACTCCCGATCCCACATCAGGAAAGATGCACTACCGGTCCCATCAATTACCCTTAATTGAATCTTATACCTTAATCAAACGAAATAAAAATGTTTGTGAAACTCATTTTATTCCACACAATTAAATTTAGGTAACACGAATATATCTCATATCATACCTAAGAATTCCATCAGCGCTGTTACTATCGCATTTCTCACAATGGAACCTGGTCCCCACAGGAATAACCTTTTTTGGACACTTCTTACATGATAGGTAACACCAATTTCGATCACTCTCAACAGCCACAATAGTAGCATAAACCCAACAATTACCAGCCTATTATAATATAATCCAAACAATAATTTTTCACAAAGTTACATAATCTCTACCATAAATGATTCTATTATACGTCACATAGTTTACTGAAAAAAATTAATAAAAATTACCTCAGTTGAATCCAACAGTTGTTCAATACTCTTCACCTCGCAACCACCACTCGATAAGTCATCTGACACATCATAAATAGAACTCGAAGAAATCTGACTTATCCGTTGAGTTAGACTTTCATTTCCTATCAACAGCCTTAAATAGATTTTCAACGCTATATTAATGCAAAGATAAAGAAAACAAACCATTATTGCATATTCATGCAATAGGATGACATACTTATCTCGAAATGCTTGAACTTCCTCGAGCTGGGCGTTCACGCATAATTTTGTCACATGGTATGTGTTACATATCGTGACCTCACCTGACATGATAGTATACATCAATAATATTAAGAATCATTGAAAACAAACTTTAGTTCCAGTTATGACATTGTTAAAGAGTAGACCTCTGAACTTTTTAGCTCGACACATCTGCAGTATTAAAATGGCCGGTCCTTCATTGTCGATATCGAGAATGTTGCTAACCTCATCAGCGTGCTCACCCCAAATGGTGCAGGACAACCGATTATTCCTACGCACAAGGATAGGTAAAAGTTAAAGGTCGATTAAATAAATAATATTTTCATATTGATGGACATACTCAGTATCTTGTAGCACAATATCAATCATCCTGGTAGTTCTCCCAGTTATTTCCTTTGACTTTACTGCATCCTTCCCAACTACTTCTCCAATTACATCTAAAATAATAATACATTTTTGATATTAATGAACATAAGAAATCAAACACAAATCTACATTCATTTAAATTTCCAAACAATACGACATTACATATTAAAAGTAAGCATTACCAATCAACTTGTTCTCATCTGTGTCAGAACACGACAACAAATCTCGAAACATAATAAAATCATAAATCTGGTATGGAAAGCTACTATCTTCAACTTCCTTGACACACGTCTTCATCATGAAATTGAGCTTGTATTTGTGATCCGAAGCTTTGTATTTCGAATTGTTGTATCCAATCACGAAGTCACGCATCAAATATAAGATGCCCTCGCGCAGTTTAGGTTTGAATGTCTTGATCAAGTTACGTTTCACCGACGCATGAATTCTAGTTCCCTAGATACATTACACATCAAATCATAATAAACATAGATTATATTCTATGAGAAATCCCCAAGCTAAAATAGTTTTATTAACTCTTTTTTGAAAAAACAATACAGTATTAACAATTTAATAATTCTGTCCAATGTGTATTTCTAATTACTGATGTATTAAAATATGATTATATTTTTGTTTAAAATGTACTGTGATTTTGTCCATTAATGCTTAGTTTATTGCTTAGTTCTAATAATTATTTTTTCCTTGAAGAAAATTTCGAAACTGGAATGAAAAATGGAAAAAGCTGTGATGGCTGGCTGCAGTCCGTTCAATGCAGATATTCGGAGAACAAAGCCCGCTACATATTGAAGTGGTCCCCAAATTGCAGAGGCTAACCGTTAAGAAGGTTCAAGTCTTTCTCGCCTATTTTATTCTGTTCATTTTATCCTTTTGATAGATAATTGGTTTTGAACTGATTTTGTGTAATTTAACATGCTACCATTTATATCTTTATTTGTGGGCTTGAGTTGGGTTTTTACACATCAAATCATAATAAACACAGATTATATTCTATGAGAAATTCCCAAGCTAAATTAGTTTTATTAACTCTTTTTTGAAAAAACAATACAGTATTAACAATTTAATAATTCTGTCCAATGTGTATTTCTAATTACTGATGTATTAAAATCTGATTATATTTCTGTTTAAAATGTACTGTGATTCTGTTAAAAATGTACTGTGATTCTGTCCATTAATGCTTAGTTTATTGCTTAGTTTTAATAATTATTTCTTCCTTGAAGAAAATTTCGAAACTGGAATGAAAAATGGAAAAAGCTGTGATGGCTGGCTGTAGTCCGTTCAATGCAGATATTCGGAGAACAAAGCCCGCTACATATTGAAGAGGTCCCCAAATTGCAGAGGCTAACCGTTAAGAAGGTTCAAGTCTTTCTCGCCTATTTTATTCTGTTCATCTTATCCTTTTGATAGATAATTGGTTTTGAACTGATTTTGTGTAATTTAACATGCTACCATTTATATCTTTATTTGTGGGCTTGAGTTGGGTTTTTTAGCTTGGAAAATTGATAATTATTTCTTCCTTTGATTTTTGTATTTCTAATTACTAATGTATTAAAATCTGATTATATTTCTGTTAAAAATGTACTGTGATTCTGTTAAAAATGTACTGTGATTCTGTCCATTAATGCTTAGTTCTAATAATTATTTCTTCCTTTGATTTTTGATTCTTATGGTGAATATAACTACAGTTCTAATATGAGAACCCTTTTGTTATTTCTGGGTTTTTTAGCTTGGAAAATTGATAATTATTTCTTCCTTTGATTTTTGATTCATTGAGTGAATAACTACAGTTCTAATATGAGAACCCTTTTGTTATTACTGGGTTTTTAGCTTGGAATATTGATTTGTTGTTATTTGGAAATTTCATTGCTGAATTCGTAGCAGGTAGCTGTGTAGCGACCAAGAATTTTTACGCGATTAATAATTATTTTAATAGAAAATCGTGTCGCTACTATTTCACCCATTTTTATTAAGTTAACGCCACGACGTATTCGTATAGCCAAGTCAAGAAATAATCGAGATCGTTCGATTTTAAATTAAATTCCGAATTTCTAAAAATATCTCCATTCTCTTGATTTAAAGTATATTAAGTCTAAGTACTTAATTCAATGTTATCCCAATATTTATTTATACAAAAATTACTTTTATTATTTAAATTAAGAAAATATATGCAAGCATGAGAGGTTCCATTATATATAATAATTATGAGAATCTTAATTTAATAAATATGGAAAAGTATATAAATGGTTGATAGATTCCAATATATGTAATCATGAAGAGCATAATATTTGTATAAATATGGAAAAGTATATGAATGAATTATATACTCCATTATATATAATCATGAAGAGCATAATATTTGTATAAATATGGAAAAGTATATGAATGATTGATAAGACTCCATTATATGTAATCATGAAGAGCATATTATTTGTATAAATATGGAAAAGTATATGAATGAGTTATATACTCCATTATATATAATCATGAAGAGCATAATATTTGTATAAATATGGAAAAGTATATGAATGATTGATAAGACTCCATTATATGTAATCATGAAGAGCATAATATTTGTATAAATATGGAAAAGTATATGAATGATTTATATACTCCATTATATATAATCATGAAGAGCATATTATTTGTATAAATATGGAAAAGTATATGAATGGTGCTTTACTTTAAGAAAAGGATGTGTTAAAATTAATAGAATTGAATGATTATGTTTACAATATGCCAACTTTATACATCTATTTAAACCCATCTCTTTTACACACAACTCTACACATATACACTTATTTCCAATCTCTTGACAAAATCCACAAGTAAGAGAAATTCAAGGTGGTCAAGAAAGTTTTGGTCCATTTACTACTACACTTCATTTTAATCTTTTAAAAGGTAAGTATATCTTATATTTTTATGAAAAGTAAGTATGTTTTTATGAAAGGTAAATACACCTTATGTTTTTATGAAAAGTAAGTATGTTTTTATGACAAGTAAGTATATCTTATGTTTTTATGAAAAGTAAGTATGTTTTTATGAAAGGTAAATACACCTTATGTTTTTATGAAAAGTAAGTATGTTTTTATGACAAGTAAGTATATCTTATGTTTTTATGAAAAGTAAGTATGTTTTTATGAAAGGTAAATACACCTTATGTTTTTATGAAAAGTAAGTATGTTTTTATGACAAGTAAGTATACACCTTATGTTTTTATGAAAAGTAAGTATGTTTTTATGAAAGGTAAATACACCTTATGTTTTTATGAAAAGTAAGTATGTTTTTATGACAAGTAAGTATATCTTATGTTTTTATGAAAAGTAAGTATGTTTTTATGAAAGGTAAATACACCTTATGTTTTTATGAAAAGTAAGTATGTTTTTATGACAAGTAAGTATATCTTATGTTTTTATGAAAAGTAAGTATGTTTTTATGAAAGGTAAATACACCTTATGTTTTTATGAAAAGTAAGTATGTTTTTATGACAAGTAAGTATATCTTATGTTTTTATGAAAAGTAAGTATGTTTTTATGAAAAGTAAATACACCTTATGTTTTTATGAAAAGTAAGTATGTTTTTATGACAAGTAAGTATACCTTATGTTTTTATGAAAAGTAAGTATGTTTTTATGACAAGTAAGTATATCTTATGTTTTTATGAAAATGTTTGGATCATTGCTATGAAATCAATCTCACAAGATTGTTATGGGTTCCATATGATATGTTTATGATTATGCTAAGGGGACCGGAGTTTAGTAGCGCTACACATAAGAATTCTTGCCATTTAAGTTCGGTAAAATTCTTGTGTCTCCCTATGTTTATGAATATTTCAATCATATCCTATGTTATGATGAAAATGATCCATATGCTTTCAAAAGAAAATTTATGCTTGGTATACTTACTGGGATTTTATAAATCTCACTCCACGATATTTACCATTTTCAGATAATTGAAGGTTCGAGGCGGTCAACATGGAAGTGGCAAAAGTGGTTAAGATTGATGAGATAATTATGTTGAACTTTATGTAAGAAAATTATGTTCTATTTTTATTCACAAATAAAATTATGGGATTCTAATTATTCTTTTGAATAATTTTACATTACTATTTAAGTCTCGATAATATGATATGAGTCACTTTTTGTGGCACTCGAATGGTCGAGAATTCGGGTCGTCACAGTTGGTATCAGAGCAAAGAGTTTTAAAAACGATTCTGTAGATTTTTGAAATTTTATTTCTTTAAAAAAAAAATTTGAACAGTAAAACGACGTGCTATTCATGATGAACAGTGAACGAAATCACTATTCATTATAAAAAAAAAAAGTTGAATTTTCACATGTCAAGTATGGTTATGATTTTGAAAAGCATGATGAAATTTGATGTGCGAATTTCAAGGACAAAATTCATTTTAAGTAAGGGAGTTTGTAATGTCCTGAAAATTTTATGGAATATAATTAGTTAGTGATATGATGTTTATATTGATGTCTTTGATAAATTTCTAGAAGTTCGGGGACTAAAGGAAAAATAAGATTTGACGATAAATTTTATTTGGGTTAAGTTATTAATTATTGATGGGGAGATAATTACTATATCGATATTGGATTTATTTTGAAGACTGTGATTAATTAGGAATTATGATTCAAGAAAATGTTGATTTGGATACAACCACATTAAATTATTGTTGATTAAAGGAAAATAAGATTATATGAAATATTTTAACTCATCACTCTACTATGTCACTCTCCACGTATTGACTCCTCGAACCAGGTATGTTATATGCTTTGCAAGTCATTTACGATTTTATTAAGACATGTTAAGTATGAAATCTTCATATGTTATGAATCTTTATGTGTTACACATAATATACATGTCAAGTATGATATAAATTGATAGAAGACTCAATTTTTTTATTCTTTTCAATGTAGAATCATGAGACATAGAGGATATTTATATGAATTTTGGTGCATATTAAGCTTAGTAAGATTGACTCAATTAGAAATTAAGTTGGGTTGTAACTTTTGCCCAAAATATATGGAATAATATATTAAACAAACAAAATTGATAATGAATTCGTACAATAATTTATCCCTTTATCACTACCTTTGTGTAAAAACAAGGGAAAAACTGTGGATGGTTATTAGTACTTCCTCTTCAAGTTTCAATTTTCGGTTCAATAATTTATCCCTTTATCACTACCTTTGCTTAAAAGCAAGGAAAAACTGTGGATGATTATTGGTACCACTCTTCAAGTTTCAATTCTGAAAAAAAAAAAGAAAAAAAAAAATTCAGAAAGAAAAGAAAGAAAGAGAACGGGTGTTGAGTATAATGGGAATAATATGACTTAAGAATGATTTTCAAAATAATTGTTGTCCTCGAGTTTAGAAATGATAAACCTTAAATGGACTTTGCATAATTGATTTTAGACATGGCATTAAGTATGAGAAGTCAACAGAAATGATTAGAAATATGTTCAGATTATCTATCTTTTAGATTTAATGAGAAATAGCGAGCCAATTTTATGAATTTTTATGAGATGTTAAGATTATAAGTGATATGATTTTTAACGAGACTTTTATGAGAAGCATTATGAAGTTAGAGATTTAAAGATTTGGTTATTGGGAATTAAGTAATGGATATTATGTTGAGTAAGTGAATTATGCCTCTATATTGAAGAGAAATTTATTATGAACTTTGGCCTTGTGATTAAATTTTGGGAATATGATTTATGACTTATAAATATAAGTATGAGTAATCTTTTGAGCCAATTAAGGTATTGAAGGAAGTGATATTGTGATATTGACGACTATGATTTGAAATTTCTATGTTGAGGAATTATGAATTGATTTTCTGGAATATTTTTTTATGATATTGAAGTTTGATGAAATTGTGGTCAATTTTTAGATCGTTGTGATCAAATGTGGAATTATTTATTATTGTGAGTTATGAAGTATGCTTACGGTTTGAATAAGTCCAAATTTCAAAGGAAACTCTGCTTAGAATTTTATCGTTTGGAATTAAGAGCATAGTATGGTATGCAATCACTAAGAGAATTGAGGTTAGACATGCAAATTCATTTACATCACAAACGAGATTTAGTAGATGATAACAGAGATATTTATTATTTTCTCGTAAGGAGAACACACAAGAGTCACATTGGAAAGAAATACATGAAACACGCAAAATCAAAAGAAAGCAACATGGGAAATTCCTCAAATTGAGAGATGTGTTTCCGGAGTAGCCGTATCCTACCACCTCTGACCTTTTGAGGAAATAAAGAAACCTTCAAAGAGGTGTGTTTCGAGAGTAAGAATACTCCGTAATCTACCACCTGGAACCTTTGAGGTACACACAAGATTTAAACATTAAGGAAATCCTAGGAAATTAGAGGGGTGTCTCGAGAGTAAGAATACTCCGTACTCTACCCCCACCTATTCTAAGATTCATAAAGTTAAGTTTACATTAACCGGACTCCATTTTCGCTTGATTCCCCTTCCTTGCGACCAATCTATCTTAACCCCTGCTGGATCTTGTATTGAGATATATGACTGCAGCTTATCCAGTAGTTCATCAATAGTAGGAGCAGAAATAAGGAGCCTTCTGGAAAATGGAGAGATGAATCCCTGTTCCACAGCATAATCAAGAAAGGTTAACAAGCCATCAAAGAAATTGTTAACATTCAGAAGCCCAATAGGCTTAGTATGGAGATCTAGTTGAGCCCACGAGGTAATGTTAAAGATTTCTTCTAAGGTACCAAAACCTCCGGGCAGGGCTATAAAGGCATCAGAACCATATAGCATACAAGTTATGCGTTCATGGATGGATAATGTTTGAACTTCATGCCCTCGTGTTTTGCCTGCAACATCTACCAAAGGGACAGGTATGACACCGATTACTTTTGATTTCTCTGCAAGAGCAGATTGGGAAACACAACCCATTAGACCACTGCTACCACCCCCATACACAAGAGTGATACCTTTTTCCCCCAGTTTCTTTCCAAGATCTACGGCCGCTTCTAGATAACTGAAGCCTTTCCCCACTTTTGATCCACAAAATACACAAATAGTTTTGATCTGTCGAAGTTTTGGTGCTTCCATCTTTGATAGTATAGAAGAGAAAACTTACGAAGAAGATGTGATTTTGGGATGCCTGAACTATGAAATATGTTTGGCTATTTAAAGCCGAAAAAATTTACTGTTTTTGATTGATTATGAAAAAGTAAAGATTTACTTTTGTCAAAATCGGCCAACTTTTGACTGTTTTACCAAAGATATCACCTTTCGGTGATTTATTTCCAGCTTTATCAAAACTCGAGAAAGGAAAATATATTTTATTTCCAAAACGCGTGAAAGAAAACAGCAAAATATTTTAAATGTGTATCAAGAGATTTACCTTATATCATTGTTGAACTGCCAGAAGCCTCATTTTGTAAAACAGACTGGCAAACAGGATCTTTTGCTATTATATTTTGGAGACTATAACGATTTTTGTCCTCGTTAAACTGAGCGTATAAGGAGAGAAGTTCACGTTGCACATAACCACTTGGGTGCGTCTCAAGAGTCAGTCGAATATCATCCAAAGACTCCTTACTCAGTCCACCCTTTATGAATTTGATTTTATCATCCCGATTAGTAGAAGAATATCCTACTGTTTTGCAACGAGTATCACAGTTCCAACGAGCACATTTGTAGCAACCATTCAGCCTTTTTGCTCTTCGTTTCTTTGCGAAGGTGCTTTTGCCTAAACCAGGCATGTGCTTTGGAAATGTCATAGGTAATTCACCAGATAGTCGAACCTTTGCTTCGATCAACCAGCGAACATCTTCTGAAACACCATGAGCCATCAGCAACCTCAATCTTTCGAGTCTTATTCGATAAATTTTCCTCAGATCATTCATTGGAAGACTGGAATAATACTTGCGAATGTTTGTAAGAATGATATCCATGTTTTTGATGGATCTAACCTCTTCCCAGCATGAACTATTTAAAAGCATTAAGGATCGGAGGGAATCCGCGTGATATTGATTCCAGCAAGAAAGCGCGGAATAGAATAATGGAAAAGAGGGAACAAGAGTTTATACGCCGTTTACTTTCTTGATAAAAGGAAGATTTGATGATGACGGGATTTGAGATATGGAATATTTTCTTGGATTTTGGGTACTGATATTTTGATATAATAATCAAGGTATAGAAATAATACGGGGATACGTGAAAGTGAAATAAGGACTGTATTGAATCAGGATTAATAAGTTTGTGCAAGTGAAAGGAATACCTTACGGGAAATGTTATGATATTTGAGTTAAGAATTTTAATTATTTGGGAGATATTTGTTTATTGAATTTTGCAGAAATTTTGGGTTACAAATATTGGAAAGATAAACTGATGATTATGTTGATATGTGAATAACATGTTTGGGTATATTACATAGAGAATATTCAGGTAATCGTTTTAATTATTTTGGGATATTTGGTGATAAGAAGAAATGACAAATTATTATGGTATGATATGTTAGTAAAGATTTATTGAAATTTTAGAGATATTAATACGAATATTTGAGGTCACATGATACGATGATAAATGACAAGTTACATGAATACTACAAGATATGATGAAATATCACATACGATTGGGAATTTTCATTTTGATTCAGAAGAATTTATGAGTAGACATATGTCTATTATTGATAGAAAAGTCCATGTCTTAAGAAAACAAATTGATGCATTTAGTCAAAGTCCAGTGGGTTAAATATGGTTGGGTTAAATATGGTAGCGATGATGCTACATAAGAAGAAGAAGAAGAGATTCTGATTAAGTGTTCAGAAATCATAAGATCAAGTAAGATTAATTTCGAGGACGAAATTATTTTAAGGGGGTAAGTTTGTAGCGACCAAGAATTTTTACGCGATTAATAATTATTTTAATAGAAAATCGTGTCGCTACTATTTCACCCATTTTTATTAAGTTAACGCCACGACGTATTCGTATAGCCAAGTCAAGAAATAATCGAGATCGTTCGATTTTAAATTAAATTCCGAATTTCTAAAAATATCTCCATTCTCTTGATTTAAAGTATATTAAGTCTAAGTACTTAATTCAATGTTATCCCAATATTTATTTATACAAAAATTACTTTTATTATTTAAATTAAGAAAATATATGCAAGCATGAGAGGTTCCATTATATATAATAATTATGAGAATCTTAATTTAATAAATATGGAAAAGTATATAAATGGTTGATAGATTCCATTATATGTAATCATGAAGAGCATAATATTTGTATAAATATGGAAAAGTATATGAATGAATTATATACTCCATTATATATAATCATGAAGAGCATAATATTTGTATAAATATGGAAAAGTATATGAATGATTGATAAGACTCCATTATATGTAATCATGAAGAGCATAATATTTGTATAAATATGGAAAAGTATATGAATGAATTATATACTCCATTATATATAATCATGAAGAGCATAATATTTGTATAAATATGGAAAAATATATGAATGATTGATAAGACTCCATTATATGTAATCATGAAGAGCATAATATTTGTATAAATATGGAAAAGTATATGAATGATTTATATACTCCATTATATATAATCATGAAGAGCATATTATTTGTATAAATATGGAAAAGTATATGAATGGTGCTTTACTTTAAGAAAAGGATGTGTTAAAATTAATAGAATTGAATGATTATGTTTACAATATGCCAACTTTATACATCTATTTAAACCCATCTCTTTTACACACAACTCTACACATATACACTTATTTCCAATCTCTTGACAAAATCCACAAGTAAGAGAAATTCAAGGTGGTCAAGAAAGTTTTGGTCCATTTACTACTACACTTCATTTTAATCTTTTAAAAGGTAAGTATATCTTATATTTTTATGAAAAGTAAGTATGTTTTTATGAAAGGTAAATACACCTTATGTTTTTATGAAAAGTAAGTATGTTTTTATGACAAGTAAGTATACACCTTATGTTTTTATGAAAAGTAAGTATGTTTTTATGAAAGGTAAATACACCTTATGTTTTTATGAAAAGTAAGTATGTTTTTATGACAAGTAAGTATATCTTATGTTTTTATGAAAAGTAAGTATGTTTTTATGAAAGGTAAATACACCTTATGTTTTTATGAAAAGTAAGTATGTTTTTATGACAAGTAAGTATATCTTATGTTTTTATGAAAAGTAAGTATGTTTTTATGAAAGGTAAATACACCTTATGTTTTTATGAAAAGTAAGTATGTTTTTATGACAAGTAAGTATATCTTATGTTTTTATGAAAAGTAAGTATGTTTTTATGAAAAGTAAATACACCTTATGTTTTTATGAAAAGTAAGTATGTTTTTATGACAAGTAAGTATACCTTATGTTTTTATGAAAAGTAAGTATGTTTTTATGACAAGTAAGTATATCTTATGTTTTTATGAAAATGTTTGGATCATTGCTATGAAATCAATCTCACAAGATTGTTATGGGTTCCATATGATATGTTTATGATTATGCTAAGGGGACCGGAGTTTAGTAGCGCTACACATAAGAATTCTTGCCATTTAAGTTCGGTAAAATTCTTGTGTCTCCCTATGTTTATGAATATTTCAATCATATCCTATGTTATGATGAAAATGATCCATATGCTTTCAAAAGAAAATTTATGCTTGGTATACTTACTGGGATTTTATAAATCTCACTCCACGATATTTACCATTTTCAGATAATTGAAGGTTCGAGGCGGTCAACATGGAAGTGGCAAAAGTGGTTAAGATTGATGAGATAATTATGTTGAACTTTATGTAAGAAAATTATGTTCTATTTTTATTCACAAATAAAATTATGGGATTCTAATTATTCTTTTGAATAAATTTACATTACTATTTAAGTCTCGATAATATGATATGAGTCACTTTTTGTGGCACTCGAATGGTCGAGAATTCGGGTCGTCACAAGCTGGTTTTCTACAAATGATAGATCTTCAATATTATTTTCAATACATCATATTTTGAATAACTACAGTTATAATATGAGAACATTTTTGTTATTACAGGACTTACATTTCGGTCAATGAGGACCATTTCCAAGCTGTAAATGTCGTCGGACTTTCCAAACGCAGGATTATCCCAAAGTCGAACCACGCGGAGCCGGAATGCCCACTCTGTTTTCGTAGGAACAATGTCTGCCAAGAGATCCAGGATGGGAGCCATAAATGCTGCAATTTTTTGATAAAAAAAACTGTATGAATATCGTGAACAGAAACAAAAAAGACTGATTGCAAATAGGAACATCAAGTGTAACAATAAGAACAGAATGTATAAAACTAAAAAAACTGTATGAATATCGTGAACAGAAACAAAAAAGACTGATTGCAAATAGGAACATCAAGTGTAACAATAAGAACAGAATATATAAAACTAAGCAAATACCTTCAGTTTTTTAGCTCTGATGCGTGTAAAGAAGGCACCAATTGAAGGTTGCTATCTTAAATAGACTGATTGCTTGTGGTGGTAACCCAAAAAAAAAAATCTGGTTGAAGTTATTATGGTCAGCCTCTATCTTCACGCCCACTATCTTTTGAAAAAAGACTGGTCAGCCTCTGCATTATTCAATATTTAAATTGGGTAAGATCCTATCTGTGGAAAATGCAAGACTTGTCATTTCATAGCTTTAAAAAGTGATGTCTCATCTCATTTATTTAATGCAAAGAGTTAGATTTTTGAACATTTTTGAACATTCAAAAGTAAAATGAGGGAGGGAATTCTCGGTTGTGGGGGGGGAAAAATGCTATCTTTGGAGGGAATCACTTGGAGGGAAAAGTTGAGCTACTAAGCTTCTTTATAATAATAATAAGATAAGATATTTTATATTTTATTTCATTACATTTCAATTGTTTATTATTATTTTATATTTTATTTCATTACATTTCAATTGTTTTCTCTTCCCGAAACATGGACTAACTTTTGGAGATACTTGTTTATTATTATTTTATATTTTATTTCATTACATTTCAATTGTTAATTATTATTTTATATTTTATTTCATTACATTTCAATTGTTTTCTCTTCCCGGAACATGGACTAACTTTTGGAGATACTTGTTTATTATTATTTTATATTTTATTTCATTTGAATTCAATTGTTTATTATTATTTTTTATTTTATTTCATTACATTTCAATTGTTTTCTCTTCCCGAAACATGGACTAACTTTTGGAGATACTTGTTTATTATTATTTTATATTTTATTTCATTACATTTCAATTGTTTATTATTATTTTATATTTTATTTCATTACATTTCAATTGTTTTCTCTTCCCGAAACATGGACTAACTTTTGGAGATACTTGTTTATTATTATTTTATATTTTATTTTATTACATTTCAATTGTTTATTATTATTTTATATTTTATTTCATTACATTTCAATTGTTTTCTCTTCCCGAAATATGGACTAACTTTTGGAGATACTTGTTTATTATTATTTTATATTTTGGGGGAAAAGTTGGGCTACTAAGCTCCTTTATAATAATAATAAAGGAGTGGTGGAGTGGCTATGAGTTGCGTATCCTGAAAGATTTGTACAGATATTCCTTTTGAATTTTTTCATCTAAGAAGTGACTTTTTTTTGGGGAAAATGCCAACTTTTCTATTTTTATTTTGACTCATGACTTTTGAAGATTTGTTAGGCGGGAGTTTTTGGGGGAAGAATTGGCCCAACTATCATTCTTTATAATAATAATATTTTATATTTTATTTCATTACATTTCAATTGTTTATTATTATTTTATATTTTATTTCATTACATTTCAATTGTTTTCTCTTCCCGAAACATGGACTAACTTTTGGAGATACTTGTTTATTATTATTTTATATTTTATTTCATTACATTTCAATTGTTTATTATTATTTTATATTTTATTTCATTACATTTCAATTGTTTTCTCTTACCGAAACATGGACTAACTTTTGGAGATACTTGTTTATTATTATTTTATATTTTGGGGGAAAAGTTGGGCTACTAAGCTCCTTTATAATAATAATAAAGGAGTGGTGGAGTGGCTATGAGTTGCGTATCCTGAAAGATTTGTACAGATATTCCTTTTGAATTTTTTCATCTAAGAAGTGACTTTTTTTTGGGGAAAATGCCAACTTTTCTATTTTTATTTTGACTCATGACTTTTGAAGATTTGTTAGGCGGGACTTTTTGGGGGGAAGAATTGGCCCAACTATCCTTCTTTATAATAATAATAAGATAAGATTGTCCAACTGAGCCTTTAAAACATAAACAGGAAAAAAAAAACTTAAGAATACATAGATTTATTACATCATTTAAAATAATTTATGATTAATTTTTCAGATGTAGATTTTTCAAACACATTTCATAAATTTGATTTACAAATCTTTGGTATCGTCATAGGCCCATCGTTCTTCACATAAATACTTCATCAACCTGAAAAAGTATCAAATAAAATGTAAGAAATAAAGGGGAAAAAATCTTTGTTTCCCCGGCCATTATTACACGTGTTTTTGTGTAAATTGAAAAGTTAAAAAAAATACAAAGTGTCTAACATTTCAAAATTTTTACAGTGCATTTTCACTAAAATAAGTAGGAACACGCTACATCTTAAAAAAAAATCGTGAAGAGAGTGAAGAAAGTAAGGTATAATGTCTTATCTTCTCACGAAATTGAATCGTCGTCTCTTGAAATTACAAGATCTATTAACGGACATTGTTATCCTAGCCCGAAAAATGTAGCAACTGTATAGATCTTCAAAACACAGCACATCAGGAACAGTAGTTCATTTGAGCATTCGAAGATCCGAAAAATATCAAATAATGAATTTTTCTTTAAGGAATAAGCAAAAGGAAGATTATTTCAGTATTATTCTATGGCGAGAAAGGAGGAGGAAGATGAGATGTTAGGGTTTTCACCTGCATTTGGGAGTGATGGTGTTTTGAGTGTTTGAGAGTTAAAAGAGGGATTATACTATTTTCACAACTTCACGTGACAATCCACGATGACAAAATTTGCTTCCTAGGGTTTCCGAATTAAAGGCAATTTTTTTTTATTTTTTTTTATATTGAAATCTAATTTTATGTTTATTTATATTTATATTTATTTATTGGTTTATGTCTTTGCAAACTATTATTAATGTAAAAGTTCTCGATACATGAATAGATGTTTATGATTAATGAAAAAATTATTTAGTAAAATTTACCAAGTGTATAAATAATTTTATATTTTTATATTTACCTCTATACATAGTGCCTAATACTATAATTGTTAGTAACCATACATATATTTTAAATCAACGTACCAACTATAATTTTTATATAACAGTAGGTTTTTTTATTGAGTCCCTGTACTATTGTTATTAAATTATATGATTTCATTATGAAGTTACAGTAAACAATTAATTTTAAAATGCATGATTTATAAATTGAGAGTTACAAATCGTGCTGATTTGAAGATATTGATTTGTGACGATGATGAGAACCTAACAAATGTAACGACAAATGTTGTGTACAAAAATGTTTTTCAAAATTTGTAAAACAAAATATGGTTGTTATTATTATTTAGATTGTCATTGCTCTTTTTCTTTTTTTCTTTTATTTTTTTGTACCTAATTTTTTCCAACACTTTTGCATCTTTACATTAATTTTTGAAAATATAATATGTCCGTGCATCGCACGGGTGTGGATCTAGTATTATTAATGATAACTGGGATTTTGAACAATTAATTTTGACCAGAATCTCAGTTGTCGATATATTCTGAATATTGTGAATAAAATTTGAATTCGCGGAAACAGTTTTATTTGGTTGTCTTTTTTCCACCATTTTTTGAGCTTTACAACAGTAGTTGAATGAGTGGAGGATGAATGTAGTGGACAGTTTTCAATCATTTTCAACAGTGTTCCAAATATAACACGATCGTGTAGGGAGTTTTCAAACTACAGTCACACGAAACAGGAACTGATCTTACGCTCTGTCTTCCATTTTTTTTTTAATTGCTTCATCAAAATTTCCTCAAATTTCATTGGTATTCTTCAATTTTTGAACCAAAAACTCTAATTCTTTGTTCGAATTCTCATCACAATCATAATCCATTGCCACTAAAATTTTCGGTGATAGAAAATGGGAATCAAAATTCTCCGATGGATGAATTGTTCTGCTTTCTTCCTCTACACCTGATAATTGAAGCTCCAATTCTTCCACACAATGGAATCACACGCCCAAATGATCCTGTCATGTATCACCCACTTCCCTTTCTAACACACGCGGTTGTAACCCAAAAACATCGTGCACGCATCAGAACTAAGGCTCTAAGGGAGAGGCAGGAATACCATGTGGAAATAGATTTTGAGGTGTGTAATTTTCTATAGATCTTAATAGATTTTGAGGTGTGTAATTATGTTTTTATTTCCTTTTTTTGCAGCTTCATTATAGTTAATGCCTTGGGCTTTCCGGTAAAATTTCTTGCTCCTTCCTGAGTTGTCATGCTGGGTGGCGAGTTATGGACTGATGGGCTAATTTGTGCTTTTGAATTTGTCCGAGACCGTAGGGATACCTATGGTTCACGGTACAGTCTTCACAACCAAATATCGTTACGCCAAGAAAGAAGTTCGTATCTAACAGATGAGGATGATGACGTGACTATTGCAGATGTTGCAGCTCTATATCAGGAAGACAGGAACGCCCCACAGGACCAACTTGGTGGTGTCATGTGGATTTAGAAATGGGTAATTTATGTTTTTATTTTGAAGAGGTGAGGATGGGAGTTAGAAATGGGTGGCAGAGTAGTAGGATTTTGATAGAGGGAATGCATGAGAAGAACAAGCTGGACCTCCCAATCACAATGCAGTATTATTCCGTTCCATTCAATTGTTTACAGCAACAATGGATTGTCATCTGGACAATTTTAAACAAGACAATTCAAGAAAGAGACAATAGTCAGTGACTCAGTATTCAATATTCATAGCCGAACTGAAACAGAAAAACTCCGAGGTGGGAAATCCTAGCTTATGAAATGGTCCTAGTCTAATCTTAACAATATGGGAATGAAGTAATTGACTTTGTACCATCTCAGGGCTCTGATGCTATTAATAGCCTTATTTCAGACTACATAAAATTATTTCGCACACATAACATTTGACAAGTAGGTTCAAAAAAGTTAATTAAGGGACCGTTCGGTAATCAATTAAAATGTCAAATTCATACACTAAAAGACAACAAATTTAATTTACACAATTTTCCAAATCACTTTTTAACCATCCATATTTTCTCTCTCCAATTACACAATTTCTCAAACCAATTTTTAACCTCACATCTTACCTAGAAAACATAAATAAATCAACAAAATAATTTAAATTCCTTACCTTAGCCGCCTAAGAAAGCCCACAAGTACTAGGCAAAAAATATTAATCTGTAATCTTGCACGGCACAGATACTCATTCTATAACAAACTTACGGCTGGTCATTCCTCTTGACACTTTCACCCTCAGTAAAACATCCAGAAGCCCCATAAAGTTCCTGCATTTCGGGAACAGCAAACTATTTCATCAAATACTATTCCCAGAGGCGGAAATGTATCAAAAACATGATAATAATTAACAGGATTTATGTTTAATGCCCAGAATTGCATATATAATTGTAGAATTTTCAAAATGACTTTCTATTATACAAAAAAACAGAGAGTAAAATAAAGACAGGACACTTCTATAATAGATGGAATATACAGAGAGAGAGAGAGATTTGGATTTATTCTTCAGGGTTTCATTCTAGAAAGTTTAGCAACCTGGAGGTTAACAAACAAAAGTCTTTTTAATAACGTAACTCACATCACAAGAGGTTGAAAATCTTCATTTATACTTCATGCAGAGTGGACAAATATCAAATTAGATTATTTTGAATTTTTTATTGCATCTTTAATTACATTTTTGCATTTTCATTATTTTATTGGCATGACTTTGTTTTGCATATCTATGGGCTTTATGCTTATAGAATCTTAAAGGCTTAGACTCCAAGTTAAAAGTTTTGATGTGGATTTATTGAACCCGTTGCTTATATTTGGAAAGCTGTCTCAATATTCTACTAAAGGAGCAAATAATAAACCATTTGTTGTTGGGGCTGTGGATGAATTGTTTGAAGAGGAAACTGCAATGCGTGTGGAGAGGTACCTATATTCTCATTTTCGTTCAAATATTAGGTGGCGTTCTGTTTGTATTTTATTTTGTATTTTTATTTTCGAAAATGTTTTGTGTTTCCTGTTTTCATTTTTGTTTTCAAATTTTCTGAAAACGAGTTTGGTTTGTCATTTCTGAAAACTGTTTTTGAAAATGAAAAGTTGGAAAACACGTTCTGTTTGAAATTTTGCAGAATATTATTTAAATATTTTTAATTAATTTGCTTGCAGAATACTACTGACTCAAACTCAAATTTCCTTTCACAATACACTGAAAACATGGTTACATGCAACACACTAATGTGAGCATTAAGAGTTTATATTAACACAGCTTGATCAGGTTCGGGATTTGAGAAATCTCTAGTTCTATTAAAATCCAGAAAATGCAAGTTCTTTCAAAACCACCAGAATCCATTTATCAGTACATTTTTTAAAATATAACAACAAGAATTCTCACTTAATTTTTTTTTGTAATGTTGATATTGAATTCAATAAAACTTTATTTAAGCTTAATTCCAAGTTAGGATAATTCTCAAAAAAAAAAAAAAAAAAAATCTTTATTTAGGCTTAGTTCCAAGTTAGGATAATTCTAAAAAAAATAATAAAAAAATAAAACTTTATATTAAGCTTAGTTCCAAGTTAAGATAATTTTATAAAAAAAATAAATAATAAAAAAAAATCCCAAAACGAGTTTTCTGCGTTTTGGACATTTTTTGTCGAAATACACACAAAACGCCCAAAACGAGGTTTCGGGCATTTTGCGTTTTGTGTACAATTTTTTTTTTTTTTTTTCCAAAATGCGTTTTCGAAAATGATAAAGAGAACACATTTTTAACGTTTTCAAAAATAAAAATAGAAAACGACTCAAAACAGTAGAGAGAACATGGCCTTAACTTCTCTTCTTTTTTATTAGGTTGAAAAGTATAGAAGTTTGAATTTGTTTGGGTAGTCAACCGAGATAACATTATCTACCAAGATAGTAATGTACTCTTAATTTCCCTATGTTATAGGTTTCTATGATAGAAATCAATCTCTCTTTAAATTTGAATAAACTATTTAGCTCCCATTTGGTGGAGATTAAAAGTTAAAACTAGATTTTTAATAGATTTTTGATAAAAAATGATGAGCTTTGTGGTTGAAAAGTTGTGGCCATAAAATATATAGTTGAGATTGATTGTTGACTTAAATCTAGATTAAAATCTAGATTTTAATCAGTAGCAAACATGGATTTAATATGATATTAGATGATATTGGTGAGTGGCCGTTTATTACAATGCCCTTGTGGGAAGAGCTTAAATGATGGTGGTGAAAGGTTGAAGCTAGAGACATGATTAAATTAACTTGGAATGCTTGGCTATCCAACGTGAAGGTGATTTGGGTTTCCGCTATTTTGGACTCTGCACATATTTTCATCTTATGTATGACCTACATTTTTATTCAATTTTGATTTCATCTTACATTGTGTTAAGGTCGAATATCATGTTACAATGTGAAACGTCTTTGTTAGGCAAGGAAAGTACATTTCATAGTCTAACTGGCCTTCGGACTGTCACCAATAACGTCTTTAGATTTTATTTCACTTTAGTTATTTTGTTTAAAATATTAGCACGCTAAAAAAATTTCTCTATAATTTAAGGTAGGAGAATAATGGAAACTGAAACTATAAAGAAATTTTTCAAAATTTGTAATACTCTTGATAACAGAATTATTATTACTATTGTTACTTTCTATCGATTTTTTCCTATTGTTCCGTGTCAGTACATAATACTTTGTTAATGGAATATGTTCGTGCATCGCACGTGTGTGAAACTAGTTGTATTTAAGTTTTTATTGTGACATGACTATAATAGTAAATATGTTGTGGTGTTCGTAGTGTATATTTGTTAATTGTGATGTAGTTATAATGTGGTGTAGTAGGTAAAAATTGTTGTTGTAATATAATTACCCAATAGATTGTGACCAATTAACTTGATAATTTGTGACAAAAAATGAACCGTAACCAAACAATTTAATAAATTGTGTCTGTGAAATAAACTGTGACTTTTAAAATTTGTGATATGTGACCGAGAAAATTTATGATTTGTGAAAATTGTGACCTAAAAAATTCATAATTTGTTCCCAAGAAATAAGCAATATTTGTGATTTGTGACCAAGTATTAAATTGTGATCGATTAATTTTATATGTAGTGACCGAAAATAAGTTGTGACCTATAAATTTATAATTTGCGATCGAAAAATAAGCCGTGGTCAAATAATTAGATAATATGTGATCGAGAAATAAGTAAAATTTGTGATTTTTTACCAAATATTAAATTGTGACCGATTAATTTGATATGTTTGACCTATAAATTTATAATTTGTGAAAAAAAAAAGCCTTGACTAAATAATTCTATAATATGTGACCGAGAAATAAGTAATATTTATGATTTGTGACCAAGTTTTAAATGGTGATAGATTAATTTTATACGTCGTGATCGAAAAATAAGTTGTGACCCACAAATTTGTAATTTGCAACTGAAAAATAGGCCGTGACCATATAATTCTATAATATGTGATTGATAAATAAGCAATATTTGTGATTTGTGATCAAGTATTAAATTATGACCGATTAATTTTATGCATTGTGATCGAAAAATGGGTTGACGTATAAATTTATAATTCGTGACAAAAAAAATAAGTCGTGATCAAATAATTCTATAATATGTGACCCAAAAAAACGTAACCAAGTAATTTTCTCATAAAAAGTAAATTGTAGATTTTGATTTGTGAATGTGACAATAATTTTTATGTTAATGTGACCTAATTCTATAGTAATGTGACCTTAGTTTATTTAATTAATAAAATATTTCTTATTATTTATTTTAATTAAAAACATTAATTAACACCTGAATTTAGAAGTTTTAAACATTTTTCCTTAACGTTGAAATGTGTATTTTTAACCCCCTTAGTTATTTATTACTCCCTTAAATTTAAAATAATGTTATCCACGACATCAGGTTCGGACATGATGTGAGGCTAGTGAGACAACCGTCATAAGGCCCAAGGTCTTTAGGGGCCCAAAGTTTTTATTTTACTTTTTTTTTTTTTTTTTATCCTTTTCCTTGCAATCCAGATAGGCTCAATACCCAATGATAGTTAAATACTCAACTTTGACTCAATTTCAATTTCAATTTCAATTGGATCCCTATGTCACTACAACAAAAAGAGTCATTTCCGACGACAAATGTCGTCTCTATACAAGCAGAAGTCATCTCTATTAAGTTTCAGAGATGATAAAGTCTTCGTAAGACGTCCTCACAGTAGGTCCGTCCCTGAAAGTCATTTGTGAGGACACAAAATCGTCTCTAAATTATAGAGACGATAATTGTCATCCTTAAAGATTTAAATATATAGAGACAACATTTGTGGTCTCTAAATAGCAAACAATACTGCCGTCTATAAAAGCTCAACTTTTAGAGACGACAAAGTCGTAGATGTCAAAGTTGTCTCTGTATAGGAGCTCTTTAGGGACGACTTTGTCGTCTCTAAAAGTTGAACTTTTTAGAGATGACATATGTCGTCTCTGTATGTTCAGTAGTATCATGTTTGCTGGAAAATTAATTATTGCACAAAATAATAATAAAACATTAAAAATTTTCACGTAATAATGGTTTGAAGTGTGGATCTATCTAGGAAAGATCACTAATAAAGATTACGTGGATGACTAGAACTCGATTACGATTAAGTTATCACCTATGGCGAGTTTACATTGCTGCTGAAGCATATTATTATAAGTTAATCATGATGAATTATTGGAGAATATTTACTCAAATGAAGAATATGGATTCACCAAATGTATAACTATAAAAAGACAATGAGAAAGAAAATGCTAGATAGAAGTTCTATTGATTATAATAATTGAATTAGACATGATTCGAATAGTGTATAGAATGTGATTTAAGAAATAATAGAATTGAGTTTTGTAATTACACAAGTTTCAAATTTGAAAGTAGAAGAATAGAAATAGAAGATAAATACTGATATAATTAAAAGATTAAATTTCGAAAACGAAATTTCTTTAAGGGGGGAAGAATGTAACAACCCAAAATTTTTTCCTAATATTATATTAAATTATTCACATCTAAGGGGACTCACTTGAAAGTTAAATAGAAATTTTAATTTATTTAAAGGGGCCTATTCAACATTAAATAAGAATTTTAAATTTAGTTGACGTAATATCAACGAAAAATAAATAAGAATATTAAATGTTACTTTAAGTAACTTTATCAATTCCATAATTGGAAAGATATGAATTGAAGTATATGGAGTGTACTTCAAAGTAAAATAAGAATTCGTCCTAGCGTTAAAAAAATAATAGACCAAATATTGGACTCTAATAGTATTTATTGTCCTTTTGGGAAATTCAAATGACCTGAAAATTGAGTTTTCATTTATAAGATTTTTTTTCTCCTACTTACATGTGAAGCAAAACCAAAATCATTAAGGTCACTTTCTTAGTGAACCTCGTATTCGATATTTACAAATCTTTCACTTCTCTTTCCTATCAATAAAGTCCTTCTATGATTAAGCTCATTTAAATTATCCAATACGTTGGATAACTATCTACCAATTCATTGATTTATTAATTACATATTCCTATTTGTCATTTTAATCCTGGAAATGATGTGACAATTATGACACTCGATTTTTATATTTTTATTGTTCGAGTATTACTCATTCAATTCTGCGTATTCAACAATTGATTGTTTCTGGTAATTCCTGATGTGATACTTTCCCATTGATAACTGATAAGTCACATTTTCTTCTTCATCATTTTGCCTCATGAAAGAATGTGAGAATTCTAGTCTCAGACCGTGACATCTTGATTTGCTTTTAACCCGAATGCTACTCATTAATAATCGTCTATCCATGACATGATAAACTTGATAGCTTGTGGATCAAGATTTTCCTATTCGTAATTCCTAATCTTCAGAAGAGCAAAACTCCCTAATTTTTTATTATCTTGATCTAATTATGATTTACTCGAGTCGAGTGAAAAGTACTTGGATCTATTCACTTTCTCTAATTTGAATTCATATTATTTAGATCCGAGCTAAAGAATTTTATTTTCCAATGAACTTTCCTCTTGCTCCATTAATGTCATTGTACCTCCTATGTTTCAAAGTATGTCATTAAAAGAGAAATGTACTAAATTGATATCTTTAATGCATTTTCTTCTTTTTCCCTTACATATCCTGAAAGAATATTATTTTTGGCTCCTACATCTAAAAGTTATTTCTTCCTTTCTGGTAATGAAAAATTGAAATCTTGTCCTTATCAGTTATTTCATGCGAGCCTCGATTTTCTCTATCAATCGATTTCTACATACATATATATTCATTTGATAGAATCAGTGTTTGTTCACACTGAGCTCAAATTTTGTTGTAATCATACATTACAGCAAACTCATATTTTGATCTACTATGATCGCAACTTTTGGTAGCTTAGTCATTACCTTATTATTAAAACAACTCGACCAATCTTGATTTTATTGAAACTCGAATCATATTTGTTTCTCTTTTGAAATTCGAAGATCTTGAAATTTCCATCTATATCTATGAAAGAGATGCTATCTTCACCTTATAGATCTAAAATCTTTTAACTCAGTTTATCTTCACCTTATAGATCTAAAATCTTTTAACTCAATTTATCTATTGAGTTTTTCTTTGCATCTATATTCGTATAGATAAATATGATTCTGTATCTATGATTCCTCTTGTTTGAGTCTCAGAAAAATGTTCAATTCACTGAGTTATTAAGTTATTATCGACAATTCTTGAATCCATCTCTTCTTATTGGAAATCCTCAACAAGGGAAATGATATGATTCATATAGCACTCTATTGTGACAATTTGATTCGTATTTTGCTCAAGCTGTATATCCTTTCTGGCCTCAATATCTCTTTTCTACCGACTTGGTTCATGATCATTGTTGTCTCATTTGATGTAATTCCATCAACATGAATAAGCACAATACTCAAATCCATATACATTAATTCTAAGCAAGGACCAGAAGAAAATATGTATTCGATGAAATTGTTTTGAATCTCTTGATATCGTTACAATGGATATCGAAATACCTAATTTTTGATAGCTTTGTTCAGATTTTTAAATTGTCTTAAAATAATGCCAGTATCATTCTTCAATTGAGAAAATCTTGATTATTATAATCATCTAAGTTGATTGCATGAGAAGATTTGAAGTCTGAATTTATAAGATTAGGATACTGTATCTATGGTGAAACCCCTAAGTTGAACATGTGTATTGTGATTTGAAAATACTAAATAGATTGAAGTAAAAGAGATGGATAGAGAAGTTATGCAGTTAAAATATTTGGAGATAATGAGTTGTACAGTTTGGAACGAGAGATCGAATTAATTTTCGTTTACTGATTTGAGATATTAAGTAAATTTTCTTCGTTCTCCTCTCATTCACTACAACTACTTTATGAAGCATAATTGTATTGTTGTAGTTTTAACCCAATAGGAGCCCACCGATTTTACGGGCTCCATTGAAATTAAAAGTTTCTTAGGTAAGAGGGGTACTGTTCGCTCAAAATAGTGTGTAGCGCAAGCGTACGAGTGGCGTACAAGTAATAAAGTGGACTTTTTGAGTGCGAATTGTCGATTCCACGAGGAATGTATACTCTACATTATACAACTTTAATTAATTTAATTTTAACAAAAAAAAAAAAAAAAGAAACACACAATTAAAAGTTGGATTTGGAAAATTCTAAATTAAATAAACTAATTTTAAACCAAATTAAAATAAGGAAAATGAAAGATAAAATAGTTGAGATTCATGATTTTACTTAATTCTTGCTTAAGTAATTTCTCAACACATGCAAATTAATAAATTACTCATTTACAATGTTAGACCCGATTTTTCAAGTTTAGCTAATTACCTCTCTCGAGTGAAATTAACCCTAATCAATAGGTTTAACCTACTATATCTCTATGTCAATTAAAGCCCAATCAATTGCATTAACTCTTTGTGAAAATAGCTCAATAGAACCTAGAGCATTTTTTATTTGGTCTAAAATACACAATATCTCTCGATTATCATACACTTCACAAACATATATTTGATGATCAATCACATGGAATAATCTCAATAACAAACACACATGAAATAAGCTCAAAATTAATAAACAAACATTAAAAATACTTAAACTAAGTTAAGGTACATCAATCATTCCAATATAAAACAACTAGCCCATTGTATAAATATTGCACAAAAGTTAAGGTTTACAAAAATACATTACAAAATATAGAAATCAAAGATTAAAAATACAAGATAATGAAATAAATCACTTCCCTTAATTTTTGCTCCAAAATTCCTTCAACAATGTTTTGGATCTTCACCTCACTTCTTGCTTCTAAGCTTCAATGAAGACTAGCAACTTGGACACAAAACTAAACTTCAAACTAAAATTACAAACTAAAGCAAAAACAAAGAAAAGAAAAGAAAAGAAAGAAAAAGAAAAGGGGAGAAAGATGTTAGGGTTTGAGAGTAAAATTTGGGATTTTTGTGAAGAGAGAAGTGGGGGTATAAATGCCCCCAAAAATTTGACCTAAAATGGTCAAAAAACGCGTCCACAATTGAGACAAACACGCCCTTAACTTAAAATAATAAAAACAGAAAATAAAATTCGACTGAGTCGAAATTTGCCCACGCGATCGCGTGGGAGGCAGATCAATTTGCTGGGCGCTCAGCAAATATATATATATATATATTATTTTATTTTATTTTATTTTATTTTTTGTCTTTTCCTTTTCCATTTTTTTTCTTTTTCTTTTGAATAATTTGCTGGACAATCCCCTCGTCTTCTGGTCTTCTTCAATTTAGTCCTAGAATTTTGAATTTTATTACAAATATGCCCCTAAAATATTTGCATCTCAAGTCCTCCAACTTTTTGATATGTTGCAATTGAGTCTCCAAACTTTTGACTTCTTTCAATTAGGTCCTTGGACATCGAATTTGTTCTTCTTTTAGCTCAATTGCTCTTCAATCTTGTCCATTTTCATTCCAATTGAGGTTGTACCTAATTGTACAAGATAAATACAAATTATAAGTAGAAATTCGCTCAATTTGTCAATTAAATTGTCGATTTAAAAGCAAAATAAGTGTGTAAAGCACACTTATCATGTACTATTTTCAAGTTGTATAAGACAGACTATGATATTCAAATAGAAAAATATTCTAATATGACAGGATGATATTTTAAGGGCGAAAGTTTTTACAAAATTGACGTGTTTCTTACGCTAATTCTAAATATTTGAGTTGAAAGATGATTTTATATGATTCATAAAGATAATTCTATAAGAAAATTTGGCATGAATTAGCATGACATGATTATGAAGACGATCGTTTATCAAGACAAGAAGGATATTTGAATAAAAAATTAAACTTCATGGCCACCATATTTAATTTGAAAGTATAGAAAACGAGGTCAACAAATGTAAAAATGGTTTGAAGTGTGGATCTATCTAGGAAAGATCACTAATAAAGATTACTTGGATGACTAGAACTTGATTACGATTAAGTTATCACCTATGGCGAGTTTACGTTGCTACTGAAGAATATTATTGTAAGTAAATCATGATGAAGTATCGGAGAATTTTTACTCAAATCATGGTCTAAACGCAGGGGTGAAGAATATAGATTCACTAGATGGATAACTATAAATAGACGATGAGAAAGAAAATGCTAGATAGAAGTTCTACTGATTATAATAATTTAATTAGACACAATGCGAATAGTGTATAGAATGTGATTTAAGCAATAATAGAATTGAGTCTTGTGATTACATGAGTTTCAAGTTTGAAAGTGGAAGAATACAAATAGAAGATAAAGACTGATATAATTAAATGATTAAATTTCGAAAACGAAATTTCTTTAAGGGGGGAGAATGTAACTGTAACACCCCAAGTTCAAAATCTTAAAACTAGGCGTGTTAACTCCCATTCATATTTTATGTGGAAATAAATCATTTAAAAATATTAAAAAATATCGTTTTTCTATTACACCAATCTATAGAAATTTCGGCAAAGTATCCTCTTTAATTTGGACTTAACCAACCTATAGAGGGACATCATACCCAACCTAACAATTTAAAGTGCAAATCTCAACCCATTCAAAAATCAATATTCAACATTCAGTCACAATTTAATATCAACTCTCACATCACCACATTATCCTAAAATAATTCCCAAACTCCTCAATACAAAAAATCCAAAACCAACAAACTTTAACAAATAAAATAAGAGATAGTTTAATCGCTAATGCGATGCCATTACTTATTCAAAACTAATCCAATCAAATAATTTTTAAAAATGAACAAATAAGGAACGATTAATGAAAAACTTAACTAAATCCCAAATTTACTTTATTTAAAAAGAATGGCAGCGAGTACTGTCTGAGTCAGTTGCCAAGTGCTCTCCTCGGATCACCTAACTTTCATCACCCGAAATGTTGGGGAGGGATTGAGGTGAGCTAAAGCTCAGTAAGTAAACTTTATGCATGAAATGTATGCTTATGACATGAATGCTTTAAAAATTCCATATATGTATCCCCATTTACTTTACTTTCCAGAACATTCAAACTTTTCAAACTTTCACTTAACATTTCAAAACTTTCACTTCATTTCCATCGTGAGCTCATTTGGTGTATCTTCTAATCAATCAGATAACAGTGGGAAATTCTTATTTGGAACCAGATTAACATTCACATTTCCATCGCAAAGCGGCTCATTCACTTCATTCCACCGCAAAGCGGCTCATTACATTCGGGTACGCCGGTCCCCCGCGCCCCATTTCCCACTCGCATCTTTCATAACATAGAAGTACACCCATTCTTTCTTGAAAAACTTGAGATACATAACTTTTGACAAAAATTGCACTTTGACACATTCCTTTCATTAAAACAATTGACTTCCCCATTTCGATGCCAATGCATGCTTAATGATGCAATGACATGATAACGTGCATGCTTGAATATTTTCTTAAATACACATAATTGCATATGGTAGACCAAAAGTATTAGAATTCCGTAATTAACACGAATGTCAATTAAGCACATAATTCCACATTGAACATTCAACTATGCTGAGAGAAGGGGAAGTTTACTTACCTGACATCCTTAGTATTTACCGTTTTCTTGATTTGCAAGTGGAAGAACCTCAGATGCCCACGATGTCAATGTGCCCAATAATCCTAATTTATATCCATTCATTAAATAAAATTTACTTTCAGTTCCAATTCACATTTAAACTCTTAACCAACTTTAAAACTTCAATGTGACTTTATGGTATGACAAAAACATATAAGAACCCTATTCAAGACAAATGATGAATCTCAATGCACATTAGAAGGTCTTCTCATCTTTTAAAAACCAACTCAAACTAAACTATTTAACTTAACTCAAACTTTACTTGCGATTTTATTTTAGTATATTTTTGTTATTGGGACCAACAGTGGTATCAGAGCCACTAAAACATTTCAAATCGTTTCAAAATCTCTAGATCTGCTTTTAAAACTGATAGTCTTTGATAAAATTCACAGATCTTTAATTTCATAAAATATTCTTTGATAAAAGTAGTAGATCGGACTAGATCTAATGTTAAAACATTTATCTTGTTTTTTGAATTCTTTATAAATGTTTTGGATCTAATTTTTCTTTTAATTTTTTTGACGGATCTGAAGGCCTACTATAATCTTTGCGTAAAAGGCATACTCCATTCACATTCGGTAGTGATTGATCTGACTTGGTAACACATTCTGGTTACCTTCTGGGCTATTCATAAACCGATGTTCTGTAAAACGCATTTTGGGTAACATCTTTTCTTGATCCTATTTATATTCTTTAGGATTAGATCCCTGAAAACCTCTCCTAAATTTACTTGTGTCTAGAATCTGAGGGACTTATGACTTCGATCTAAGAATTTATTTTCTAAAATCCTTATTGTTACCTGATATTCGTTTTAAACTCTCAATTAAACTGAGGTTTAATCTTCTTTATATATATATATATATATATATATATATATATATATATATATATATATATATATATATTCTCTACTGCATTCATTTTTGCTATTACTTTGTTGGAAGTTTCTTATATACTCTGAGATTATTTTTGTATATTCTCTTGTATGCTAATTCACTGTTTTCTTGAATCCTGTATATCTTATTCTTGGGAAATAAGTGTCTATACTGTGATTTTGTTCACATTTGATTGCCTGTTGCAAACATGTTGTGCTCCCTGTTACTACTTTAAACTACACAACTCTTTATATCATGTCTACAAAAGTAGATGTAGAGGTTTGAGATGAAAAAGAGGATTTTGGTCTCTGGAAGAAGAAAATGAAAACCTTACTAATGCAACTAAAATGTGTTAAGGCCATTGATGATAGATGGCTTGCAGACCTACCTGCTGCTAAAAGAACTGAGCAGGATGAATTAGCCTGGAGTACCTTATTTTTACATCTTTCTGATTCTCTTATTAGAAAGGTAGGTGTTTCTGATAATGCTCTGGAACTCTAGGAAATTCTTGAAACACATTACCTTACAAAGACTATGCCTAATAAATGTTTTCTATGGAGACAATTTTTTAATTTTAAATTTGATCCTAGTTTTGAAATAGAAACTAATAAGGACATATTTAATATTATAGCACAAAGACTCATCAACTGTGGGGAGAAGGTCTCATCTGATAAAAAAGTTGTCTGTCTCCTTAATGCCTTAGGTGAGAAACATAAGGATATCAAAAATGCTCTTGAGTATGGCAAAGAAGATATAACCATTGAAATTATTCAAGAATCTCTATTGAATAGAGAACTTGAATTCAAATATGAACATAAAGAGGTTCTTCACGTTGAAAACTTTTCTCTCACTTCTAAGAAACTTATTAAGAATAATCTTAACTACAATCAAAGGTTTAATAAAATCCAAAACTAGAACAGACAGATGTTCAGAAGTAAATGGAACAATCACAGCTACAACTATAATCCCTCTAACAGGGCTAATGATAGGATATTTGACAGAACTAATTTGAAAAATAAATGCTTCTATTGTGGAAACATGGGCATTTTATTAAGGATTGTTTCAAGAAAGTTAGAGACCAAAAGAATGGAAATTATTCTAGAAATGGGAATAACTCTGCTACTGCTTATAAAGAAGCAGGGGCAAATATGGGAGTGGCTTATGTCTCTACTGTTGCAGCTTAAAATCAAGATTGGGTTCTTGATTATGGCTATTATTTTCATATGTCTCTAAAAAAATGGAGGATCGGTGATATTAGGCAACAATGATTGCTAGCAAGTCAAGGGAATTGGTAATGTTGTTTTAAGATTGAGAAATGACAAGACTTTAATTTTAAAACAGACCAGATATTTTCGAAATTTGAGAATAAATTTAATTTCTTTAGGTGTTCTTCATGATGAAAACTATGACATTGAAATTTCAAAGGGTCACACCAATATTAAGATGAATCAAAATATGATTGTCAATACCACTAAGACTAATGGTATATATATTATATCTGCTGAAGTTGCTACACCATCTAAAGCCTCTAATTCGATATATGAAAATGATAGATTAGATTTGTGGCGTAAGAGGTTAGGTCACCTTGGTGAAAATCGGATTAAACTCTTATCTAAAGATGTTGCTTTTGGAAAGGACACTATTCAAAATCTGACTTTCTGTGAACAGTGCATTTTGGAAAAACAAAACAAACTCGCTTTTGGTATAGGTACTCACAAGTCCAAACAGATTTTAGAATATATTCATAGTGACTTATGGGGGCCTGCACCTCTTTTAAGAGCTTCAGGATATAAATATTATCTTCTGATAATAGATGAATTATCTAGAAGTCTTGGATTCTCTTGCTGAAATCTAAATCAAACACTTTTCAAACTTTTAAGGACTGGAAGAATTTAGTTGAGAATCAAACTAGTAAGAAAATAAAGACTTTGAGAACAGATAATGAACTTGAATTTTGCAATGTTGAGTTTGATAGGTATTGCTGCAGTGAAGGTATTATGAGGTACAGAACTGTGACTTATACCCCTCAGCAGAATGGTATTGTTGAGAGGATGAACAGAACTGTCCTTGAAAGAACCAAATGCATGTTAATTACATCTGGTTTGCCCAAATTTCCTGGGGTGAAGCTCTCAAGATAGCTTGCCACTTAATTAATAAATGTCTTTCCAGTGCCATTGGATATAGGATTCCTAATCAGGTGTGGTCTAAAAATGTTCCTAACTATTCCTACAGAAGGACTTTTGGTTGTGCTGCATTTGCATATCAGACTGAGTCTAAACTTGATCCCAGATCTATAAAATGTGTCTTCCTTGGATATGGTGAGGGTATTAAGGGATACAAACTCTAGATAGAAGGCATAGGAGGTTATAGGATCATAATCAGTAGATCTATCATTTTTAATGAAGAATCCTTTCCTTACCTTGGTGATAATACTACAGAGAAACTTGAAAAGAATGACTTTATTGCTACTGAAATAAAGTTTAATGAAACTGAAAGTGATGAAGTTGTTCAGATTGAGGTGGAGACAACTCAACCTAGACCTGATCTTGAGACTGAGAATGATGATCAGAACCCTCCTTATAATCTGCAGGACTATCAATTGACTAGAGATAGGGAGGGGAGACAAATTAAACTTCCTTTAAGATATCAACAGGCAGATTTTGCAATTGCACATTTTGAAAATGAATCTTTTGATCTAGATCCTGAAACCTATGATGAAGCCATAACTTACACACACACTCTGCAAGATGGTCTGCAACTGTGCAGGATGAAATGAGTTCCTTAAATAAGAACCAGACTTTGACACTTGTTAAGAAACCTGCTGACTGTAAACTAATAGAGTGTAAATGGATTTACAAAATAAAAGAGGGTGATGGGAAACCTGAGAATAGAAGATACAAAGCTAGGCTTGTAGCAAGATGTTTCACACAAAGGGAAGCGATAGATTATAATGACACATTTTCTCCTGTTGTGAAATACACTTCTATTAGAATTTTACTTGCTGTTGTTGCTCAATTTGATTTAGATTTAGAACAACTTGATGTCAAAACTTCTTTTCTATATGGTTTATGAAACTATATACAGTCATAACCTGAAGGTTTTATAAATGAGAATAAGAAAGAATATGTATGCCTGCTAAATAAATCTTTGTATGGTCTGAAACAGGCACCCAGAAAGTGGTATAAAAGATTTGATTCTTTTATACAAGGTTTATGTTTTAAGAAATCTGAATATGATTCTTGTTTTATTTTAAAACTGATAAATTTGAAGTTTTCTTTCTACTCCTATATGTTGATGAGATGCTTCTAGCTAGTCACACATCTGTCACTTTGAATAATATTAAAATGAAATTGAAGTTTGAATTTGAAATGAAAGATTTGGTTCCAGCAAAGAAAATTTTAGGTTTGGAGATCAAGAAAGACAGAATGGAAAATTGATTTTAACTTAAGAATCTTATATTTGTAAAGTTGTTAAGAAGTTTTCTCTACATGATGCTAAACCTGTTAGTCTTCCCTTGTCTGGTTATGTAAAATTATCTGTTGAAGAATCACCTAAAAATGATAATGAAGTGAAAAGAATGCAAAATGTGCCTCACTGTAATGTTTTGGGTTCTGTGATGTATATTATGGTCTGTACCAGACCTGATATTACTTATATTGCGAGTGTACTTAGTAGATTAATTATGAGTAATCTAGGGGAACTCCATTGGGAAGCCATGAAAAACCTGCTTAAATATCTGAAGGGTACTAAACACTTAGGTCTAATGTTTAAATTAGATAATGAAAATTTGAGATTGTCTAAATTTTATAAACAAACTGTCACAGATGAGTCTGGACAATAACCAGTTAACAGTAAATCGTTAAGTTTTGTTTAGCGCAGTACCAGAAGAATCTTGCTCAGGCAGATTTTTATGGATAGTAAAACGTAAACAACAAGAATAAATTGTGCGGAATTGTAAATGGACAAGAACACAATAATTTGAGCTTAACGTGGGAAATACTCTAACAGGGAAAACTCACGGTTCGCATCCTGCGAACAAAAACCAATCACTATATAAGGAAAGAGTTTATACAGATCAATCTAAACTACATGATAAATCTACGCATAGACTTTATCAAACATCCAAGAAATAGATCACTCCCTGATCCTTCTATGGCATGTAATGTGAGCTGGCGTCCCACCACTCTTCAGTAGTCTTCTTTGACTCTGCAACACTTTTCAGCAACACGAACTCACGTTCGATTCTTGATCCAAACCTCCCGCTTTATCTTCACGCTGAATTTCTTTCCTTCCCTAAGTGATTGAATCCTCCTCCCGGAGTATTGAAGTCACAACACAATTGAAGTTTTAATTATTTTTGCACCACAAGAAAATAAAGCTTCAAGACTTCTAAAGTGGACGTGTATATTGATAAGCTCCACACGAACTTTATATCTTTTCACGTCACTTCAGAAAACATCCCGTTTTCCTCCTATTTAAAGTGCAATTAGGTTTACTTCACTCCTAAGTTTCCTTATTGTACAAGATCTCTAATACCTGCAAAATACAGTAGAGACAATTAGAAAATGTAAGATAATTATCCTCAAATAAATCTTACCATAAACAAGGATAATGATAAATCTTAAAAGATCTTACCATAAAATAGGATATCAAATTTTATCATTAAATTTCCGGCCTTATCAAGGATTTTCACAACATAGATTTTCGTCCAACAAATCTTTCCATGTGTAGATAAGCTCGACCCTTATCAGGGTGATGATCTTATTGTATGCAAAGATAAGATTGAAATATTCTTGACCATATCAAGAAGATACTTACCATATCTTGGATAAGCTTGAGTGTCAAGAATAATCACAATATATTATCAAGAATTTTACCAAAATAACAAGATCAAGATTTCGAAATCAATATCAATATTTTCGAGATTATGATCAAATCAATATCAATATTTCTTGATCATTATCTTTCCAACAATAAAATGTTTTTCTCGAAAATAAGAAATATTTTTCTTCAATAAATATTTGCATAATTTAATTAAACTTAATAAGTTACTAAATACATGTATTTAGTAATTAAATCAAGTTTTCTTAAATTACACATTCTTGAAAAATAGGGAATGCCAATAATATAAAATTAACAGATAAAATGGTGTGTCCTTGAGGGGTTTTGTAGACTCTGACTTTTCTGGAAACTGTGATAATAGAAAGTCCACAATAGCATACTTCTATGTGATAAATTTTAATTTCATTCGCTAGAAGTCTCAACTTCAGAAACTTGTTGCACTGTCTTCCACTGAAGTAGAATACATTGCTGCTACTGAGGCAGTAAACAAAGGTCTTTGGCTAAAAGGTATTTTATCTGAGTTAGAATTTATAGAAAAACAGGTGGAGCTCTGTACAAATTATCAAAGTGCCATATTTTTAAGCAAAAATCCCATTTTTCATCACAGAACAAACCATATAGATGTTAAGTTTCATTTTATTAGAAATTTGGTTGAAAATGGTGATATTAAACTAGTTAAGATTCCTACCAAAATTAATCCTGTTGATACAGGTACAAAAGTTATTCCTTTGTCAAAATTTAAGGACTCTTTGAGATTAATTAATCTCGAATTGTTCTAACTTTGTGTTTTTAAACTTGTAGGTACTCTAAGCAAATGAAACAAAAGTGTTCGAATCCACTTCTTCCAATTCCAACAAGGTGGAGATTGTTAATAGTTTGGGCCATATATCTTGGTGCTGAAATTGGAAGTAAATATGCCCAATATAAACTGGCCTTAGCCGGCCCAACACTCGGCCTGTTTAGAAGAATCATCTCAAAGCTGAAGAAGCATGCTTGATTAAACACGTTCCTACTCTGATTAATCTGGACAGCTGATCTGATCTGCTCTGGATCATTGGATCAACTAAGGGTTTGGCTTTGGCATTAATCTAGTTATTGTGACTTTTGGGTCAGTCCGGATCCATGTGCTCTCTATGGCTCTTCATCTCTCATTCATCTTCTTTTCTTATTTTGTTTAGATTTTTTGAGAGTTTGTTATTTATTTATTTTATTTTTTTTGTGAAACATTTGGAGAACTACTAAATAATAGTGGTTACTCTGATCTTGTGTAGTTTCAGTGGAAACAAGTAGTTTAGGGCCAGATTTGTGAACTGTTGGTGTTCATCCGATTTTGTAATTTTGAGCCTCTAATAGTGGTGCATTCTAGTAGATTCGAGCAATATCATTTTGTGGATGCTCAATTGGGGACGTAGGTGTTTACATCGAACATCCGGGGCTAAGGCCGAAAAATTCTTGTGTCTAGTATATTTTTGTTACTGGGACCAACATTACTTTTAACAATTTTATGGTTAATTTGCATGTTATTTAGTACATTTTTCTTGTGTGAATTTGAATTTTATCATTGTTTTCGGTCTTTTCCTATTAAAAAAAATATCAGTGGCCCTGCTCCCAAATCCTCGTAAATCTCGAGGCCCATTTTTTTTAGAATACAATATTCGTATCAAGCCTCGAAAAACACATATCCAGCTCAACATGACATCAACACATATTTAAATTCCACATCACACTTCCGCACATTCCTCAAAATTGGTCTCAAGGTCCATTTTTTTTTAGAATACAATATTCGTATCAAGCCTTGCAAAATACATATCCAGCTCAACATGACATCAACTATTTTCTAGTAGGGTCCATGGATACAATAAAAACTCTTTAGTGCATGTAGACAGATTTTATAATTAATAGGAATAACTGAGATTCATTTTTCGCCAAGGTTTTCACCATCATCAAGCAAGTCATTCACCATACCAAAAGTCATGTGTAACACACATTTCCTGATGTTTAATCAAGAATTGAACGTGCATAAGGCACTAATGCAGCGAATGCACATGCACAGTCCATCTCATCTGCCAACCAACATCGGTTCCTAAGGACAACAAATCTAATGTCAAATCTCAGAATATTTGTTTGATGTTGATTATATACAGTTTATTTAAAAAAATAATTTTTTGTATAGTAATTTTTAGGAGAATGTATGGTTAAAAAGTAGTGATATTTTATGGGTTTATGTGAATATTATTTTATTTGTAAATGTGGAATTGAAAAGAAGAAAGAAAATGTGTTTTATTTATAATGGGGGTCAAACAAGGGCTATGTGAAGAATAATGTTACTTTTCCATCTTCAATGCCACCTTGGGTGATCGGAAATAATGTGGATAAATGTGAGTTGTTGATTTTGAAATTGATGTGATGGGAACAATTTTTTGCCATTTGTGTGGTGTGAAACTTTTCGTAGCATGATTGATTAAGTCAAATGATAAGTGTATTTTATACACTTATTTGTACGTCTAAATTAGAATAAATTATTATCGTTTTAGAATATATACTATTTAATTTTTGTTTATTTGTTCACTTTGTAGAAAATATCTCAAAAGATGAAGAATGAAGTAATTGATGAGAAAAATGCATAATTGGATGTTAATTGGAGCTAAAATGACCAATTGATAAGTTTGTGACGTCAACCGGAAAGATGCAATGTGGCGAAGTAAACAAATCAGAGGTTGAAGGACCCAGTTGAAGGAATTGAGAGTTGAAACGAGCGAATTGAGAAGATTCCAAAGTATGGGGACTATATTGTTGCAATTGGAAGTTGAAGGACTGAAAAGCAAATTAAACATGGGGTACTAACTTGCAAATATCCAATGATTGATTTGGATAATAAGAAGATATTTTGAGGATTTTTAGGAGTTAATTGGATGCAAGTATAAGTCAAAAAGGAATGGAATATGATAAGAATATTACCATAAAATTGATTCCAATCCTAGAAGATTCTTGACAGAATTCTAGTCGGACTTTGAGACCAAATTTTGGGGCAGTAAACGTTCGAATTAGGAAAATTCTATTTCAATAAGAATTTTAGCCCTTTAAGTTATATTTCTAATAAAATTTGAATCATCGTAATCGGATAAGGAAAGAGAAAGATATGATTGAAATACTGAACGCTATGCAGATACCAAAAAAGACTCGCGCGCGGATTTGATGAATTTCTTTCCTTCTTCAACTTGATCTCTTCACCAACTATAAATACAACCTCTTTGCACGAAAATCAGACATTTTCCTCTCCATAGAACGAGCCACAATCGAGAAATCAACATCAAATCCTTGGGGAATCAAGCATCGCAAAGGGACGTGAATTGAAAACAGTTGAAGAATTGATAATTGGTGCAATCTTTCCATTCTTTATATTGTTTTTCAATGAACGTTTATTTTTACTGTTTTTGTTATTTATTGATGATGTGTAAGTAATTTTAAAGTTGGGATGAACGATGTAGCCTAGTCATATTATTTTAATTCCAAATTCAGTTGTTTTAATGTTTTGTTGCATGTATTGATTTATTATTGTTCTTAATGCTTGAATTGCTTGATCACCAATTCATGATTTATTGAGTTATTTCCATAATCCGAGAGGTGAGTTAATAATTTAGAACGTGGTAATAAATCCGGTAATTGAACGAGAGATAGAAATATACTCTTGTAATTATTGCGGTCGTGTGTGAATTCTTGCGTGTTATACATCTAGATAAGGAATATTCGGACCCTCTGTAGAGATACATGGTTGACTTATTTAGGTAGAATTGATTTAAACTCGAGAGAGGAATTTCAATTTAAATTAGTGAATTCGACCGAATGCATAATTAGGAAATAAAACTTGAATTGGAGTTAATATAATTGGCTAAGTGAAATCGGGATTCTCAACTACTTTACAATCGTATTTAAACACAAAAGCAATTTCGCAATTTTATTTCTTTAGTTTAATTCTTTAGTTGTAGTTAACAATCTCAAAAAAATTCGTCCGTTCAAATAGAGTTAGGAACTAACATATTTCGGTACTTAATAGCAGTCCTCATGGGACGATAATCCGGACTCTTAGGTCCACTTTATTACTTCTCACTACCCGTGCACTTGCGGGGATATCTCGCATCGCGAGATATCAGGTGAACATCAAACTATTGACAGCTTAAATACTTTACAATAATAGAGTATCAAAGATATCGGAACGATCTACACTTATACCCAAGTTAATACTCTCTTTTGCACTTGGGTGAGATATCATCATCATGAGCAATCTAAATTCTACACTTACCCGAATTTCTTTAATTTTTCTTGTACAAAAGATTTGGTCCATCAAAGCTATATAAAATAGCCTTTTTCACATTATTCAAGGCTCAATCATAGCTGATAGCCTTACATTTGCCAATTTTTAGAACCATTTGATTGCATTACATTACACAATACTAAAAGCACATAAATCCTTCGCATAAGTGGCGGACGCAAACATTTCATACTAGTGAGGCATAGAGAAGAACATAAATTTATTGTGACGAATTTTTCGTGGGTTCGGGGGCAGTACCCCCCAAATTTCCTTTTTTTAAGGGAAAGATTATTTTTAAGGGAAAGATTAAAAATCAAGAAAAATTCAAATTCATACAAAATAAATGTACTAAATATTCAACAAACATCAATTCATAAATCATACTGCAAATAAAAAAAAAATTGGTTCGGAATTGCAATTATAAGCATATATTCAACAAACCGACTCACTAACTACTGCAAATACGCAAATATTTAACAAAGTCATCATATTATATACTTCATAAATTCTAAATAATTCAAAATTCAGCATCCATAATCATCAGTTCATAAATCATAATTCATTAGCTGAATCAGTATTTTAGTTGATTTATAAAATCATAAATATTCAATAAAGTCACCAAGAAAGGAATTAAGAAATAGGAATCTAACATTTTACAAACTAGTGCACTATTTTCATAAGTCTTTTCAACTAGTTAAAAAAATCAAAATTTTAGGGGGTCACAAGCCCACTAGGACCCATTGTGGGTCCGCCAGTGATTAACATGTTTTTTACATAATTTATAAATAAAATTATTTTAAAGCCAATTTTAATAATATTATTCAAAATCACGTTTCAAATACACATTTTACCAAAGGAATAATTATATTTCAATTATAAACCAATTTGTGGTTGCCGAACAAGGCGTGGCCCGGCTTGTTGTTAATGAACTTCCAATGCAACTCCCAGTTGTTGAAACAATGCTAGTGGAAGTGCTTCGCAGCAGGGGCGGAGCCAATTCAGGCCAAGGGTAGGCTCGTGACCGCACTGACTTTATCTCCTCGCACCCTTTGAAGATGAATTTCTGCCTACACTGAAATTTGAAATGAAAAGGAAGAAAGAAGAATGAGGGTTTTTCTCCTGATCTTCATCTTTTGGTTAATTAGGGTTCTCTTCAACTTTTGGTTACTGAGGGTGAGTTTTCTCTTCTTTAGCTAGTAAGAGCCTCCAGTTTTTTATGAGAAGAAGAAATGATAGGTGAATTTATGTGAGTTTGAGTGTGTGTGATTGTGAGAGAAAAGAGGGAGTATGGTGCGAGTTGAAAAAGGCCAGGGAGGTGTTTTGCAAAAATTGTATGTCTGTGGTGTTGATTTTGAAGGGGTTTTTTTGAAAGGATCTTGATTGACTTTTTCATTTAATTAAACAATGCCCAGAAGTTACAAATAAAACTTATATGTAAGTCGTCTAATGTTCATGAAATAAAGAACTGAAATACTTATCTTTTGAGAAGTTGATTTTTTTTTTTTTTAATTTGTTATTTGTGATTTAGAATTTTTTACTTGTAATTTGTGAAAGTAAATTCTCTTTAATTTTACTTTTTCTCAGAAATTTTTTTTTGGGGCAACCCTCATCTTCCCATCCCAATTATTTTTCACTCCACTGAAGGGAATTCCTAACTCTGCCCTACTTCGCAGCAACTTGCTTTTCATTCTAGAATTTTGTTTCTTTATCTTTTTGTCAACAAGTCAATCAAGATTTCAAACGATATTAGTTTACTTTTCATGTGTGCTAATTGGGATCATGTTTGTCTTAACCTCCATCTACTAAACTATTTATAAACAAATTTATAAATAATATATTTTTTCAAACTACTTTTTAACCGCACACATTTCTCTAAATCAATTTTCAACCATATGTTTTACCCCATGAACATAACATTCTTTATTTATAAAAATAAAAAACTTTTATCAATCATAAGCTTGGTTTTTTCGATCTTAATTTGTAATATATGAATAATATTGGTCCTAAATTTTTGCTTGAAAATGGAGAATTATGTTCAAACTTTGAACTAGATGATATTAAAGCCAAATATATACAATATCGTCTAAATTATGAGTACAACATGGTACTTTTCATTCTGTATTTCCTCATTCGTTTCTTGCATTGGATATTTTGAATGTATGGTCTTAAGTGTAGTTTTAATTCATATAAAATCCTTAATGCACAATGAGAAAATATTGATTAATTGATAAAATGTTTTATTTGCAGGAACAAGATTCCTTTTTGCGTAAACTACGTTGAATTTTGTTTTGCTCGGAATATGGATATTGCACAATAATTGAACCAGCCATTAATTAATAGGGATATGCTTGTTGTACCCCCCGCCGTACCGCGGGGGGTACCGCCCCCTCACAATAGGGGGCGGTGGGGTCCCTTTTTTGGGGGCCCCACGCCCTCTCTTGTGAGGGGGCGGTACCCCCCGCGGTACGGCGGGGGTACAACAAGTATTTTTCTAATTAATATCATTAGAACGGGATTTCAATCTAAATGCAGATTTATTTAAATATTTAACATTAAAAATAAAAAATTATTTAGGTTTATGATACTCTAGTTTTGATGGAGTCCAAAAATATAGTGCTGTCGTCACCATTTATGGTAACTCTAATACCCTCTAGAACCCTTTAAATTTACAATAATGCTAAACAAACAAAATGTATGACACACTTGATGACACACTACTTACATATAGGGGGACTCACTTTGTACAAACCCCCTCCATGTGAAGGGTGAAGGGTGTGTCATTCAATGTGTAATCTATTTTGTATGTGTAGCAAAGTCGTTAAATTTGATACTTAATTTTAGATAAATGCATTTTAAAAAGCAAATGACACACTGGATGACACACTATAGGGGGACTCACTGTGTGCAAACCCCCTCCATGTGAAGGGTGTGTCATTCAGTGTGTAATCTATTTTGTATGTGTAGCAAAGTCGTTAAATTTAATACTTAATTTTAGATAAATGCATTTTAAAAAGCAAATGAGATGTACAGATTGAGATTCGATATAAATGGAAATTCGATTATTGACTCATCAAAACTCGTGATTAAACAAATTATCCATCAATACGAGAATTGAATGTTTTTGAGCAAAAACCACGTATCACCTACGTGATAATTTAATTTAATGATTATTAAATAAAAAGTTTTGGACGTGTCAAAACATGTTCTGATTATAAACAAAATTAATGCATTATGACCTTGTCAATAGTAGCAGTTCAAGTAAATTTTAAATTATAAATTCTGTTTTAAAACATTATTTCGATCGACTTGGTCTCGAAGAAATAATACGTGGAGAAGAGTCGGAATCCACAGCCTTGGTACCCAAGAAAATCCCATAAATAAATATTTCTCTAACCCTAATGTCATTGCATCATCTACTTCCAAAATAATCCCATTTTCTCCACCCCCTAGTCGTCCGGCCAAATTCCTTCACCCCGCCACCACCAGGACGGTGTTGCAGCCAAGTCTCCTTCGTTTATTTAGGACCCGAGTCAAGAATTTAATCGGTCTATTCAAACAATGGATCACCTCATGGAAAAATTCCCGAATTTCCACCTTACCCCATATCCCTACCCCATGGCCCCTGTGGGCTTCACAGAAAATATGTCAGCCACTTTTTTGTCTTCGGGCAACCCTTGTCTTGACTTCTTTTTCCATGTAGTCCCAGACACACCCCCGGAAGAACTCCATGAACTTTTGAAACTATCTTGGGACCATGATTCTTTAACAACCTTAAAATTGGTGGGTAATTTGAGGGGTGTTAGGGGCACTGGCAAGTCTGATAAACAGAATTTCTACGCAGCCGCACTTTGGATGCATCAATACCATCCCAAGACATTGGCATGCAATCTAGAAATTCTCGTAGAATTTGGATACTTTAAGGATCTTCTTGAGATCCTTTATAGGCTTCTTGAAGGGCCCGAGATTCGACTAAAAAGGAAGATGGATTGGAGGGAGAAGAAAAGGCAAAAGAATAGAGAGAGAAGACTTTATTTTCTTAAGAAAGGGGAGAACAAAGAAGAGGACTCCGTCGAGGTGGAGAAGAAGAAGTTGTCGAGAGCTAAAGTGCCGAGAGAGGAAAGAATCGAGGCGAATATGAAGAAAGTTAAGGAGGAAAGGGAGAAAGCAAGAGAATTGAGAAAACTGAAAGTGTTCAACATGGCAAAAAAGGCCTCCGAAAAGTATGATCAAGACACAAATTATAGATTCTTGCATGACCAGATTTCGGCCCTTTTCGCACAGTTATTGATATCTGATATGGAATTCTTGAAATCCGGTGAGATTAAAAGTTTAAGTCTTGCCGCAAAATGGTGCCCCACTATTGATTCATCGTATGATAAGGCCACTTTGATATGCAAAAGCATTGCTGAGAAAATCTTTCCACGTGAATCTACAGCGGAATATGAAGACCTTAACGAAGATCAATATGTTTATAAGGTGAAAAACAGGCTGAGAAAAGAGGTGCTTGTGCCATTGCATCAGGCTTTAAAATTGCCTGAGGTGTATATGAGTGCAAAGCAATGGGAATTAATACCTTACAATAGGGTTGCATCTGTTGCTATGAGGAATTACACTGATATTTTCTTACATCGTGACAACGAAAGATTCAGGGAATATCTTGAGAATGTGAAGGTGGGGAATGCGAAAATTACCGCAGGGGCATTGTTACCTCATGAAATAATTGCCAAGTTGAAAGGTAGTAGTGGAGCAGCCATAGTTGCTGAGCTTCAATGGAAAAGAATGGTCGATGATTTGTTAAAAAATGGGAAATTAACAAATTGCCTTGCTATTTGTGATGTTTCTGGCAGTATGCAGGGGACACCAATGGAGGTGGCAGTTGCGCTTGGACTGCTAGTTTCTGAACTTTGCGAAGAACCCTGGAAAGGCCACGTGATTACCTTTAGTGCATATCCCGAGCTTCACTTGATTAGAGGGGGCAATCTAAGGTCGAAAACGGAGTTCATTAGAGAAATGGACGCCGGTATGAATACTGATTTTCAGAAGGCTTTTGACAAGATTTTGGAGTTGGCAGCTAGCGAAAACTTACCCGAAGAGAAGATGATTAAAAGGGTTTTTGTTTTTAGTGATATGGAGTTCGACATGGCCTCTATGCATTCATGGGAGACGGATTATATGGTGATAGAGAGAAAATTCCAGGAAAAAGGGTACAAAAATGTGCCTGAGATAGTGTTTTGGAACCTTAGGGACTCATCTGCTACTCCTGTGACTGCTACACAGAATGGGGTGGCTCTTGTTAGTGGATTTTCCAAGAATCTGTTGACTCTTTTCTTGGAGGAAGGTGGGAATATTAAACAGGAAGATGTAAGGAATTTGTCTTTTGAAGATGTGAAGGCAAAATCGTCAAATCCAGAAGCTGTAATGGAAGCTGCTATATCTGGTGAATTGTATCAGAAACTTGTTGTTCATGATTGATGTATGAAAATTTGATTAATTTTAAATTCAAAAACATGTTATCTTCCAATCATCGTTCTTTAATTGCTTGTAACTACTCTATCACAGTGATTTTTTCCCCTATTGCTGAATCACCTTGTGGAAAAGCTTAATTTATTAGTAGTTGGTCTAACCTTCATAGACACAATGATGTGTTGTGAAGCCCACATCATTGTGTCTTGAGAAGGGCACCATACCTTCATGGGCACCAAAGCAGTTTTTCATTGATCTAAAAGTTGAAAAATTATCATTTTAAGTTTAGATCTCAACATTGTGATCTTTTAAGTTCTCCAAATTTAAAATATTTGGAAGAAAGATCGATAAATTTCATTGTATTAATAGATTACATGGTTCCCATAGTTGGTACCATAAAAATTGCCCACTATCAATGAATTTCTACCATGTGAAGATCGATAAATTTCATTGTATTAATAGGTTATATACATGGTGCCCATAGTTGGTACCATAAAAATTGCCCACTATCAATGGATTTCTACCATGTGTTAGAATGAATTTTTTTATAAAGAATTATTTATGACACATGGCATAACGTGATTGTAAGCAGGCAATTCTTACGATGCACAGCGTGGCACCATAAATCCTCTGTGCACTTTTAATAGGTATATTTTACCATTTTTAGAAGAGAATTCCCATATTTGAAGCTCATTTAAACTAAGGGTGCATTTGATAGCCATTAAAATTTCATGGAAAATGTATTTTCCAACTCAAATTTTTCATATTTCAATCAAAAAAACTTTTATTTTTCATGAAATTTGAATTTCACCCACTCACTATTTGACCCATTTTCCTTGAATTCAAGGAATTGAAATTCCTTAAAAGGGTATGGGAATTGAAATTATATCTCAATTTCTACTTCCCAATCAAATACACCTTATTTGCACAACAATTTGGTCACTGAAAATGTTTTGTGTAAACAATAAGAGGCTCCTGTTTATAAGAATGATGCCATCTCTATAAATAAAATTCAATAAATGAGTGAGAGAAAATCTGTCTCCACTCACGTTTTATCTAACAATTAGTAATACATCCGTGCGATGCACAGTCATTTGTTACTCACATCTATTGAATTTATATGTTAACTTATGAAATGAATTTTTAATTAAAAATGAGAAAAGAAGGAAGACGGTGAATTACAAAACAAAAACAAAAAAAAGTATAATTACACGTACCTTAATTTTATTTTTTTGTTGTTCGTATGTTTACAATTGCAGAAAATTTCTTTAAATATTGTAATTTAAGTTGATTTAAATCTTAAATGGGAAAATAAAATTGCATTTAAATAGAATTTTTAATAAGTGAAAAAATAGATATGTCTGCGATATAGGCTTAGAATTTTATTAAAACGATAAAGGAAAAGTAAAAATATATCGATGAAAGCTCATGTTTCATCCATTTTCATTTTTAAAGAAAAATACTTGTACGATATTAACAAAGTTTTTTTTATTATTTTTACGAATTAAAAAAAATATAATTGATTTTCAAGAAGGGAAGACAGACTAATAAACTTTGAGACTAGAAAAATGCAGCTATTAAATAATCTATATTCAATTGGATTATTTTAAATTTGAATTTTGTCCAAAATGAATAATAAATAGTTAATTAATATCATTTATCATTTTAGAAAATATATTTTAGGCGAGAAATTGGTCAATACCTATTTTTGGAAAGTATTCTCCCTTTATGTATTACGTTTTTCTTTTGTAAACATATTGAGTCCTTGTTTGAGCCGTCATTATCTGCAAAATGAGCTATATAATATTAATTTTTGGAGAATCCGTACTTATGGCCCTATTTGAGACTCATTATTTAAAGTAGAAATTACATGTTCCCATGTTTATTAAGTTGTAATTTCATAACTCAAAATTTTCCCATATCTTTTCAAAACTCAGTTTTTTTTTTTTTTTTTTTTTAACTTTTATTTAGATAATTTTTATTCATTAATTACTCAACTGAAGGAACGTGTGAGTAATAGCCATATCACACCTATCACTTTGAAACCGCCATCTCTGAAGCCCATAGAAACGTCACCACATCTCCCGTTAACCTCCCACGCCGCTCGTCGTCTCTCCTTGTCGCTCGGCGTTCAACGTCGCTCGCCATTATTGTCGACTTTATTACCAGAACTTTAGACATATATACACTTGATTGTGAAACATATTTTACATTAAAAACTCCATAAAATTGTTCGATAGAGGACTGTTGATCCGTCGAAGGAGGACGAGCATGGGAAAAGAAGAGATAACAGGAAGAGGGCTATAATGCATGAAGAAACTTCATCAAAAAAATCAAATTCTGCTGGGTCGGGATTGAAATTATTGTCGAAGAAGGTATTTCTATTTTAGTTAGTTAAATGTTGAAAACGTCTCAATGGATAATAATGAAGTTGAATGTAATTGATTTTCTACGACATGATTTTGTTCCATTTTCACGGTCACAACATTTAGGACGAAAATTGAATATTTTGAATGAGGGTGTTTACACTACAACAAAATTAGCCTTTTACGGCGTGCATTGCATGCCGTAAAATCATTTTTACGGCGTGCAGCCGCACGCCGTAAAAAGTCACGCCGTAAAAATTTACGGCGTGCAAATCCACACGCCGTAAATTAAATTTACACGGCGTGCATTTTGAACGTCGTTAAATATTTTACGGCGTGCATTTTTGCACGCCGTGAACAGTTACGGCGTGCATTTTTGCACGCCGTGAACTGTTACGGCGTGCAAAAATGCACGCCGTGAAAGTTTTACGACGTGCAAAAATGCACGCCGTAAACTAGGATTTTTTTTTAAAAAAAAAAAAATTCTATAAATTATAATTCCAAAAATCCTATAATAATAAAACAAAAACACATTAATGTATATATAATCAATAAACGTGATTTCGATAAACAAACAATATCATAGTAAGATTCAACACAATATACAAAAAATTTGATATCACATAACCTACTCAAAAATCTAGATAGGAATTAATGTTAAAAGTCTATAGACAACTACTTCAAAATAAACTTAAAATGTCGTAAAAAATAAAAGTATCCATATCGAAGCTTTAACATGGAATTCCATTGACTCTGCTTCCTTTGACACATCCTGGCCATAACTTGCATCGGGAGACTTTACCTGCACAGAACAATAGCAAGCTAAACTTAGCAAGGAAAAAAATATAACCAAAAGATATATTAGCGCCCACCCTTATCCCCTTTAATATTTTAAGCTCCATTAACTACCCCTCACCCCTAGCCGCCAACACATTCCCAGCAGGGTAGCAACCACTCTTGGCAGCCTCCTATAATTGGCAGTTGTTGCTGACTGCCATCAGTAGCACTTCCAAAGTGTAGCCACTGAGCATTCAAAATATTGCTCTTCTTAAAATTTCACAAACGAAAGGAATATAACTAGTCAATGGGTAAGAAACCAATGACTTGGATATAATGGGAGTATATCCACTTTGATAACAGAATATAGTATCAAAGTAATCAAAAAGAAACTTACAAGAATTCCTTCAATACCAATGAACTTATTATAGGATATTTTCCAATGCTTCCCACCATTTCAATCATGAAAAAAAAACACAACATAGGGGTCAACAGACAGTATCAATGTATGAGGAAAATAGAGACAGGTGAAATAGAAATATACGTATGCACCGGACAGTCAAAAACTAAATAATCATCATCTAAGTAATTATCCAACTCTTCTGAGAGCCAATCATCTAGATTTTCTTCAAGATGCCTGAGTTTCAGGATTTAAGGCACAACGTGTCCAACAATAAATATAGTTGCAGTTGTATGATAATAAACATGTGAAGGCTTAACAGTTATATAAAAAAATTCTACACTTAAGATTCACCGTTTTGCTAATGCCAGCAGGGGATTTTCTAAATATATCATCACAAATCAAGTGACTAAAAAATGGTCACCTCTACTCCAGTAGGCTTGATTTTACCAAGGGATTTTGCTGCACCAAACACTGCTGCTGATCCTCCCATGTCAAATTTCATGAGCTCAATGGAACAAGCTGGTCCTGTCTTGATATTATAGCCACCACTGGAACATAAAAGAATAAAATCAAAATTTTGTTTGAGTGAATTGTCCATGAGCCCATGCAAGTTAATCCAAATGGGCATCATGGTAAACTCAAAATTATCAAACCGGAAAAGGGGGGGGCATGATTTTGAGCATAAGTTGCCTTCCAAAAATAAAGTATGGTCCATCCATAAGCACTTTATCCCTATCCTCCACTGAATCAAATTTGAAAACCAACCATCCACTATTATGCAAAGTAAGCTTATACTCCACACCCCAACTTTTACAAATTTGTAGCAATGCATTTGTCCCAGGGAACTTAGCAGCAAAATACCCAACTAAACAGAAGCCCCATTTATCAAGATCATCAACCTCTTCCTTGTTGATGCACATATCAACTGATTCAAAGGTTGTCTTCCTAAGTGAGATTCCACTGTCCCGCGACCTGTTGTTTCTGAAAAGATTCCTCCAAGGAGTGGAACTATCCTGTTTATCCTCCTCTATGCCCTTCCCCAACACATCATCTTTAACCTGACTGACATTGATGGAGCCCTCGGTTTCACTGTCCACATCCCCCAGAGTACGAGAACTAGGTGTCATAGATTCTTCATTAACCGGACTTACATTGCATTGGCTAGTAGAAGTCTGGTTCATTTCAAGTGGCTTAAATGTTTGTTTAGGTTTCTTTCTCACCATTGCAGTAAGAGACCAACCAATACTCCCAACAATCACACCTCCAAACCACTTCAACAGAATTCACAACAATCCAACACCAATCCAACAATTACACAAATATAATGCAATTGCCGACAAGGCAATGAAAGTAAATGCCGACAAGGCTGCAGAAATAAGGCCGGCAAGGCCACAAGTAAACCTTACTAACCTGGAGGAGCTGCCCAGCAGGATGAGAGGAGTGAAGACCAAGTCTCCCCTACCTGCAGGCCACGAAAATAGCTGTAACAACTGCCCCAATCACGTGTGTACAGTGATAATAAGAGCATGCTGGAAATACACCCAAATAGCTTCCTCAAATCATCCAATGTGCACGTAAAGGAGCCCAAATCAGCAATTATCAGCTGCTAATGCAATAGCCCAGTGGGTTCTGGCCGAAAACACGCTGAGAAGAGCACTCCAATCTCTGCTTGCGTGAGAACCGAACCCTAGGTGCACAACTCTTCAAAAATCCATCCAAAAACTATGAAAAAAATATGAGTAATGCTGTATTTCAGTTGGAAATAGAGAGCCCAATGCTGAAAACCCTACAAAACACACCAATCGAACCCCAAAATTGAAGAGAAACTCGCGTATGAACAGTAACCGGGAGTGTTCAAATCGCGTTTTGGGGCTGGAAAGTGAATGTAATGCTGAAAAAAACTACAAAGTAAGGTAGGTAGTGTAATTGCCCAGCCTTAAATGTAGCATTTGACACCAAAATCTTAGGAAATTATGAAGAACTGAAGAAGCACCCACCAGACCACGAAAATCGCCCAGGTTGAGAGAAAACACTCTCTGACTCGTAACTTTCTTTGCTAAGAAATGGATTAGTTGGTTTTGAGAGAGATTGAGGTGGGGGACTAGGGAGTTCGATTTTTGGTTTTCAGGTTTTGGCTTGTGTGAAAGAAGAAAAGAAGAACTAAGAAAGCGGGAAGGAAAAAAATAGCGCCCTATTTTTTTCATTTTTAGGCATTTTTCACGGCGTGCGTAAATGCACGCCGTGTTTTGTTTAACATATTCACAGCGTGCATTCGCACGCCGTTAATAATTTTTACGGCGTGCTAATATGAACGCCGTGTTTTTTTATTTTTTTATTTTAAATTTTTACGGCGTGCGAATATGAACGCCGTGTTTTTTTTTTTTTAATTTTTACGGCGTGCGAATATGCACGCCATTAAAGGTGATAATAAATGAAATTTTACGGCGTGCTAATTATGCACGCCGTAAAAGATATTCCTTTACGGCATTCATTTTATGCACGCCGTAAATAATTAAGATTTACGGCGTGCCCTATATGCACGCCGTAAATTCATGTCGTAAAAGGTCACTTTTGTTGTAGTGTTATGAATTAATTCTATTTGATTTTGGAATGATTATTATTGTAGTTTTGATTTTGTGACCTCCATTTTACCTTATGTGACTTGTCACTTTATAAATTTGTGACAAATCATAGTCACAACATTTAAGCCTAGGATGTGTGTTTAGAAACTGATCATGTCTTATTATAGGATTGAGAATTGTTATAGTTTTGATTTTGTGACCTTTCAAATTTATGGTGTTATGAGTAATCATTTCATAAAAATGTGACCAATGTTCAATGTTCTTGCCATTCACAAGTTTGTGACCAATATGTCCTATGATTTGAGATAGTTGTGACATCGTTTTCTATCACATTGTGCCTTGAAAAATTATGTTAGTTATACATGGATTTTTTATAGTTATACATGGGAGTCTAGTGACACACTATTACATATTTGTATATTTCTAGACTTTAATATACAATTTATGTTTTAAAATAATGCAACATTGGAAGTTTGTTATTCCTCCAGACCTTTGGTTTCCAGGGAAGATTACAACAAATTTCACAAGGGGTACTAACAAATCTTGTAACAAAATTCAGTGATGCCCAGCGAGAGATATTCTCTTGGACTTGTTTCTCGTACTTCATGCACACTCATAAAATTGTGGTTCAACCACAATTAATACACTATTTTTTGCTGAGGCGGGTCAATTATCTCGATGAAGATGAGATGTGGTTCAACATTTCTGGGCGATTTGTTAGTTTTTCATTGTCGGAGATTTGTTTAGTCACTGGTCTGAGACAAGTCAGTAATCATGATAGAAAGAAATTTGAATCCATTTTATCAAAATTGAAGGAAACATATTTCAGCAAGTTCCAAGTTGTAACCAACAAAGACGTTCGAGATGTGTTCATTACAGCTCCTACTATTCCAGATATAGATATTGTTAGACTTGGGATTTTGTACTTAATTACGTCTTTTTCGTTATCAACATCATACAAAAAGGTCCTTGACCATTACCTTTTTGTACTTGTTGAAGATTTTGATATGATGAAGAATTTTCCTTGGGCCAAGCTATTGTTTAAGACCACCGTAACTTCTTTGAGGGAAGGTTTGGTTAAAATGAACTGTTATTATAGATTAAAAGGTCTCCTAGTTGCATTTCAAGTGCGGATTTATGAGACTATTCCTTGTCTTGATGGAGTTGTGGTTAAAAAGATGTGTAGTAAGTACCCCCGCATATTGAATTGGAAAGCGGATGAGCAACCCTTAGCTGCTAAATTGGAAGGAACGGAATTATTATCCAATCCTAATGTAAGGATTGATATTCACTTTGTGACTATTTTGTTTTGTAAAGTCTTATATAATATATTTAGCTTTTGTTCATCTTTTTATCATTTAATGTGTATTAGCAGATTCAACTAAATGATTTGGATCCTTCTGCTACGAAAATTATGATGCCTTATATGAGTGGGGTGCCATACAACAAACCAGTGCAATCAAGGCTTGCGCATGATACACGAACAAGTTTAGAGGGAGTTTAGAAGAAGAATTCTCCTGGTCATAAGGACAAATCTTCTGGTCACAAGGAAAAATATTCCGGTCACAAGGATGGGTCTTCTGGTTACCGGGATGTATCTTCTGATCACAAGTTAAGATCATCAGATCACAAGACAGGATCAGCTAGTCACAAGTCAGAATCACATGGTTACAATTTAGGATCAGATGGACACAAACCAGGACCAGATGGTCACAAGTCAGGATCTGGAGGTCACAAGAAATCTTTTTCTGGTCACAAGGCAGACATTGGACAGCCCAATCCACATGACGATGATGATTTTGTTGATCCTCCATCGAGATTTGTTCCTACATCAAGTGCTGAAGATTCTCTAAAGAAAGGGCTCACAACACACCCACCTAAATGTTCTTGTGTTGATGTAAGTTATTGACAACTATTTTATAATTATAATTTGATTAGAGCATAATACCTATCTAATTTTCCAATGTGGCAGATATGTGACAAATGCAAAAGTGATATGAGTTCCCAGCTATGTGACTTGCAGGCGAAGATTGAAATTCTGACATCAGAAGTTGTGTCTTTGAGGTCAAACTTGAGTGCACTGAGGTCACAGAACACTCTCTCAGACACAAAAAAATAGATTGATGACATTCTATGCAATCAAAAGGAGATAAAAGGCGATATATTTGAAATCAAATCGAAAATGAGCACATTCATGGAAGGTGTGAACCAGTTGGTATCAAAAGTAATGGAAAAATTGCAGAAAAAGATGGGTGAATCATCTAAACAACGTATTCCAATACTATCAGAAATTGAGAATCCAAAAGGAAAAAGTAAGGTGGAAGATGATAGTGGAGGAACAGATTCCGATTTTGAACAATTTCTACCACCTTCGTTTGATCTCGATGTTGGGTCAACCCAATCCCAGTTACAGGAACACCAGCAACTTGATGTATTCTGTGACCCAACATTGCAGAAAAAAGTAGATGATGTAATTGCAGATGTTTTGGAATCAACAGAACCTGACAATTTTGAGGTAAATTTAACAATTTTCATCATATATGTGACCAAATCATACATCCCTGACCAAATGTATGTGACCCCTTGCTGTCTGTGACCTGTTGCAATGTCTATGACCCCTTACTGTCTGTGACCTATTTTAATAATATATGTGACCTGTTTGAATACATGTCTTAATAATATATGTGACCTGTTTTTAATCCCTAACCAACTTAACTCAATGTCTGTGACCCCTTGCAGTCTGTGACCTGTTTCATTACTTTTGCGACCTAGCTGATGAATATATTATGTTCTATGACCTAGCTGATGAATATATTATGTCATGTGACCTATGATGTTTATTTCTTTGATGTAGGTATCACCACTTGCTACACCAACTACAGGGGAGGAGGAAGAGAAATCATCTGGACTTCCCGTGAAAGGGCTCCTAAACCAACAAGGATTCTTAAATCGCCCTTCATTGCTGAGGAAGGAAAACAATCAAAGTGTGTTGACAGTACACCAATTTTTGCGAAGTATAACGTGCACGTGGAAGATGCCAATCTTGTCACATATCAAAATTGGTTTAATAGGAGTTTCGAACCCAAAAACAAGTAGTAGTCATTGGTCACAAACTATGTGTATTTATCTTTTTTATGTACTGCAAATAATATATTAGTATTTGTTGTTTTGTTTATAGGAAAAAGTTCAACAAAGCAGACGACATCATAGATCCTGCTTTTTTATTTGGAACCATCCCTGTAGGTTACAAAACTTGGTGGCATCAGTGGAGTGATCCGGAGACATCATTGTGCAGCATGGTATGATTTCACTTATAATATCACTACCATATTATATAATTGTGACTTCCTAATTGTGTACTTTCATGTCAATTGTAATAGCACATAGATGTATGTTTTTACTACATACGTCAACTTGCCAGTTTTGGAGACAATGTCAAGATCAAAGCTACGAAAACAGACTTTTTATTCCAAGCCAAGATAAAAAAAATATTTATTCCCACTTTGAGAAAGATCCAAACTTGATTATGTCTGATTCAAACCTTCTAGATTATGTTACTGGATGTTTGCCATTGAGTAGTCCTTGGGACTATGTTGACTATGTCTTTATTCTGATAATACCTAGTAATCGTGCTCATTGGATTCTTGGGAAACTCGATGTAAAAAACTGTGTAATATACATAAACAATTCTAGCAGCAGGAGTTGCAAGGAAAATTTAGTACTTGCCAGGATCCAACCATTTGCTCAAATTATCACACATTTAATGAAAGTTGTTGGTATATGGAAGGGAAGATCTGGTGATTGTCGTGAAGAACAAACAAATTTGAATATAAGAATTGCTAGTAACATTCCGCAACAGCAAAATGGGTAAGTTTGTGACTTGATTTGTCAAGTACATACATGCTATTGTGACTTACATAAGTACTAATATATTATAATGTGATTATTTTTCAGCCATGACTGTGGCATGATGATCTTGAAAATATGTCGATGACTTTTGATGCTTCCAGAGCTAGACTTGACATAGCTTCATTGTTGTTTAAACACCGACAAATTATGCAGGTCACAAAGCGTGGAAAACAGAAGGGAGATAGTATCTTGTTAGATTGATAGTTGAAGCTATATGATGTATTTCCCAATGAAGAATAGTTTTTGTTTTTCCAAAAAACTTGTAATGAACATGACCGTAATCTACTTTTGACCATATAGTTCAGTTCTTTCAGTTCTAAGTTTTTTTTAATTTGAATAATGTAATTGTCGTTTGTCGCAATTCATCCTATTTGGTCACATGTAATATGCAATTGTCAGAGATCACAATTCAACCTATGCTTTATATGATCTCAAGTCACATATTATATCAGAAACTGGTAACAGATCACAGTCCCACTGGTTATAGTTCATTGGTCACAATCCAGCCTATTACAACGATTATAGATTATATGGTAACAGGTCAAAATTTAGATTTTTACTTGCTTTATATGGTCACAGATTATAACAAATTATGTATTGACAACATGTCACTAATCAAACATCAAATATTAAAGGTCATGGTTTCACATAGAGTAAGTCACAAACCATGTAACGGATTTGATAACAGGTCACAGGACATAAATGCAATGAATGGAATAACGATGAAAAAAGAATCTGTAGTCATTTAACTATACTCAAGTCTAGCATCATTTTTGTCCCTGATCATTTCTTCAGTTACCTATCTTCTATGGTCTTCAGTTTTGACTGGCTTTGGCTTAATGGAACCAAGCTGCTGCACGATCTTCGATTGTGACCATGTTCTTCACAGCGTCCACATTTCAAAATTTTTTTTATTTCCAAACATGATCTTCTCCTCTTTTAGTTTAGCCTTCCTGAACTCCTTTTTTGCTTTGGAGCCAATACAATCTTGTCAAGTACTTCTTCAAACGTTGTCCACTGGTTTTCATTTCCCACCGGGAATACAGTTTCTTTGTAAGCATTGATGTAGGCCTCTCGTGTGTAATAGTATGAACAATATTCATATGGATCCATCTTTCTATTTGCAAGCACGGCTAGTGTGTGAGGACATGGTAATTGATCTACCTGAAGCATTCTACAAGTACAAGTACGTTGATTTATATCAACCACAAATGATTTGCTATCATCACTAACTGAGAAAATGGTTTGATTGGCAGCACATACCTGCACATAATGATGAGAAGTATTTGGTGACAAAAAAGGTAACACATATTTCAGGTCATACAGGCAAGGTTTCAGGTCACACAGGTCAAAAAAATAACATTCCAAGTCATATAATTTAAATAAGATTTCATGTCACATAAGTCACATAATTATATCTCAGGTCACAAAGATAAGACTTCATGTCACACAAGTCACATAATTATATCTCAGGTCACAAAGATAAGACTTCATGTCACGAAATTTAACTGCACTCGAATTCACAGGTTCTTTAAATAAGATTTCAGGTCACACAGGTCACAGAATAACATTTCAAGTTACATAATCTAAATGCTCTCAAATTCCTCAATTCCGTAAATAAGATTTCATGTCACACAAGTCACGGAATTATATATCAGGTCACAGAGATAAGATTTCAGGTCACGGAATAAGATATTAGGTTACAGAATTTAAATGAAATCAAATTCATCAATTCTTTAAATAAGATTTCAGGTCACACAAATAAGATTTCATGTCACACAAGTCACAGAATTATATATCAGGTCACAGAGATAAGATTTCCGGTCACTAAATAAGATATTAGGTCACGAAATTTAAATGCAATCAAATTCATCAATTCTTTAAATAAGACTTCAGGTCACACATGTCACAGAATAACATTTCAAGCCACAGGATAGGATATTACCCTCATATTCCTCAATTCTATGCTCATTTCTCTCATTTGCTTCTCATACTTGTTCGCGAGCCTTGTGAAGGTGCCATGTGCATTATCCCTGTTTTTACGAAACCATGCTTGTATAGTTTTCCTCAATGACTCCAGCAAAGATACAACAGGGTAGTTTTGGCTGCTTTTGTGACCGCATTCACCGATTCCACTATATTAGACGTTATTGTTGAGTATCTGTTTGTTGGCATATGGAATCGTGACCACTTCTCAGGTCCAACTTCTTTCTACAAAGAGAAAACATTAGAATAAGTATTAAGTTACTACAATTGAAATGATATAGCCTTTAAATTTAATTGAGAATTCTACATTACCAAGTACTTTGTAATACCCTCATCCACTGCATGTAGCTGTCTCATGTTGTGTTCAAAATCTAATAATGTATAAGGTCGGACAGCTGAGTTGAATACTTGAGTAATATTTTGACCAGATTTACCAAAATGTTTCTTCAAATTTTGTAGCAAGTGATATGAACAAATTCCATGACATGTTCCCGGAAACACAACTTCAATTTCCTTCCTTATACTGTCATGTCGATCAGAGACAAAACATAGTCCCTTCCTTTCCTTGTAAGCCTTCTTCAAGTTGTCAAGAAACCATGTCCATGATTTGTCATTCTCGCTATCTACAATTCCAAATGCGAGTATGAATATGTTATTATTCGCATCTTGTATACAAGTAGTGAAAAGAGTACCACCATAGTGACCATTTAGGAATATACCATCTACCACAATCACAGGTCTACAATGTTCCCATCCAACGATCGATGCACCTACCACCATAAAGCAATAAATGAACCTATTGTGACCATCCAAATTTATACCTATGACCGAGCCAGTATTTGTATGTTCAAGCATGAAGAAATAATTTGGTAATGTCTTGAAAGATTCTGTTGGATCACCCCTAATCATTTTCAAAGTTTGCTCACGACATCTCCAAGCCTTTACGTAGTTCAATGAAACTCCATATATATGCAACATGTCATTACGTATGTCATTCGGAGTATATATAGTATGCGATGAGGAATACTTATACTTGATGCATGATGATACAACAGAAGTTGAGACCTGCCTATGAGATCCTAAGACAATGTTCGATGTACATGTGTGACCATCAACCAACTTTCTAATTTTAAATAACTCTATTTTCCCCAATCTGGATGATCTGCATATCCATCTGCACTCATCATGTGAACAATTGATAAGATACTCCTTTTTGTCCGATCGAACAACCATATACTCAAACATGTTCTGTATTGCAAAAAATGACAAACTCAATTTTAGAATTTCCTTGTTGTGGAAGACTTTTCCTTCTGATACATCTCTCGCAACAACAATGGATACAATTGTGACCATATCATCAAGAATGTGACCTGTTTCATCAATTGTTGCATCACATATCTCTGATGCTATCTTCTCCAACGAATATAATTCTCTAGATGAATTTTCATGCATTGGTACTGGCTCCATATATGGAAAAATATCACTTGTTTGTCCACTGACTGCTACTATGATATCAATGTATATGGGATATTTGGAAGGGTCAGAATCTATACTTTTCAGCTTCAAATAAGACATCACATTTTTATCATTCAGTATTTTGACAGGAGGCAAGTTGCTACTCAATAGGTAATTCATTGAAACTACGACTTTCAAACGATTCAACGTGAATTCGGACATCACAATCTGAACGAGCTTCATATAAACACAATTATTTTCAACCAAAACTAATGACAAGTGTGCTCCATGCACCAAACAAACATGAAAATAATCCATACCCTGCAAATATATCACAAATGTTAATATTTTGGTGATTAAATTTAGCTAAAGGTTACAGATTGATATTACAAAATTTTGCTACAGGTCACAGACTTAGTGTCGAGGTCACAGATTTTAATACCAGGTCACAAAACAAAACCATGGGTCACAAGGCTTAGTTACAAGTCACATATTTTAATGTGTCGGTCACATAGTTTAACTAGAGGTCACAAGAGTTAATGTATAGGTTACAGAACAAAGCCACAGGTCATAAGGCATAGTTGCAGGCCACAAAATTTAAGTGCAGGTCACATAATGCAAACAAAGGTCACAAATATTAAATTAAATAGATCGCATCATTTAGATACAAGTCACATAATTAACTACAAGTTACAGGAACATCTGTGTAGGTCACAAAACAAAGCCACAGGTCACAAGGCTTAGTTGTAGGTCACAAGGCTTAGTTGCAGGCCACAGGGTTTAAGTGCAGGTCACATGGCTTAGTTACAGGTCACAGGGTTTAAGTGTAGGTCACAAAACAAAGCCACAGGTGACATGACATATTTGCAGGCCACAAGGCATAGTTGCAAGTCATAGGGTTTAAGCCGCCATAGGTCACAAGGCTTAACTACAGGTCACATGAGTTAATGTGTAGGTCACAGAACAAAGCCACAAGTCACAAGGCTTAGTTGCATATCACAGGGTTTAAGTGTAGGTCACATAATGCAAATAGAGGTCACAAATATTATATTAAATAGATCACATCACTTAGATGCAGGTTACATAATTAACTACAGGTCACAGGAACATCTGTATAAGTCATAGAACAAAAGCCACAGGTCACATGAGTTAATGTATAGATCACAGAACAAAGACATAGGTCATAAGGCTTAGTTGCAGGTCACAAGACTTAGTTGCAGGTCACAAGGTTTAAGTGCAGGTCACAGGCTTAATTGCAGGTCACAGGGTTTTTCAGTGTAGGTCACAAAAAAAGGACATAGGTCACAACGCTTAGTTCCAAGCCACAGAGTTTAAGTGCAGGTCACATAATGCAAACAGAGGTCACAAATATTAAATTAAATAGATCACATCATTTAGATGCAGGTCACATAATTAACTACAGGTCACAGGAACATCTATGTAGGTCATAGAACAAAGCCACAGGTCACAAGGCTTAGTTGTAGGTCACAGGGTTTAAGTGACTGCACAACGCTTCACTACGGGTCACAGGAGTTAATGTGTAGGTCACAGAACAAAGCCACAGGTCACAACGCTTATTTCCAGGCCACAGGGTTTAAGTGCAAGTCACATAATTCAAACAGAGGTCACAAATATTAAATTAAATAGATCACATCATTTAGATGCAAGTCACATAATTAACTACAGGTCACAGAACAAAGCCACAGGTCACAAGGCTTAGTTGCAGGTCACAGGGTTTAAGTGCAGGTCACAACGCTTCACTACGGTTACAGGAGTTAATGTGTAGGTCACAGAACAAAGCCACATGTCATAACGCTTATTTCCAAGCCACAGGGTTTAAGTGCAGTTTACATAATGCAAACAGAGGTCACAAATATTAAATTAAATAGATTACATCATTTAGATGCAGGTCACATAATTAACTACAAGTCACATGAACATCTGTATAGGTCACAGAACAAAGCCACAGTTCACAAGGCTTAGTTGCAGGTCACAAGACATAGTTGCAAGTCACAAGGCTTAGTTCCAGGTCACAGAAGTTAATGTATAGGTCACAGAACAAAGCCACAGGCCACAACGCTTAGTTCTATGCCACAGGGTTTAAGTGCAAGTCACATAATGCAAACAGGGGTGAAAAAAACATTGACGTTGAAAAAGACCGATGCTGAAAAAGGACAATTGCTGTTGTTTTTATATAGATTATACAAATTGAATTCAATTTAAAACACTTACCCTTTATTATTGAACAATTCGATGATTCTAGGTGCAAATAGGACGCTGCTGGAGCTTAATTTCAGTGATGGCGATTACAAACCTGTGACCGATTTCAGCAATAGGTACCAGGTTGGATGTTGGTTTGAGTTGAGAGATTCAGCTTGGTCGTTGATGGCAGATGAAAAATTATAGAAAGAAACTCTATTCGGTTACCTATCATTGATTTTATGGAGTATATGCTTTATATGGTATGTATATTAATATTTTTTTTATTATAAATAGTTTATATATTGACCTAACTTTTGTAATATGGGACACGAGATTCTCAAAGATGAATTGGTATCTTTAAAATGCCTTATACATTTATTTTCCCCTTATTTAAAATAATATAGTTTGTTGTAGTAATTTTTGGGAGAATGAGTTGTTAAAAGGAGTTTTTTTACTTTGTATGTACATTATTTTATTAATAGAAATGTTGGTTGAAAATGAATTTTAAAAAAATGACTCTTTAAATAAACGGTACCTAATAGGGATCAATTTTTTTTTTTACCAAGTAGCCACAATTGCAATAGTTAGGAACTTGAGTGACTTACCATATATATATATATATATAAACTTCAAAGACCATTTGAATAACTCATTGAATAAATTTTCAATTTTAATGATTATTGATGTAATTAATTTTTTGAAAATATAATTTCTAAATTATCACGAATTAATCTATCACTACCCGAATAATAATACTATTAAGAATTGATACTAACTATCCTAATACAATATTTGATATTTAAATATATAAACAAATATTTCATTTCATATTTACTTCAACATTATAAATTAAATACATTTGGTCTTATATTTAAATGAATGTAACAAATTAAGCAATATGAAATATTCATTTTAATTAAATTTTAGCGAATGTATGTTGCAAATATATTTAACTTTATATACAAAAAAATCTATGCATCTCAATTTATATAAGCAGCGTGAGTGTTTAACTGACAAGACATAATACTTTATCACTTACCCGTATAATATTGATTTTTTAAGAATTAAATTTTCTGAACATTCATTCTCAATCACAAGAAAACCCAGTAAAACACATGTTTGGGTATTACTTATTAGAATGAATTAATAACAAGTATATAAATTGGTTAATGCTACTTGTACAACCTTATTTACATCAAACTTGACAAAAATTGATCTGGTGTGTGCTGATTTTTGGTGATGATATAATGTCTAAAATAACATGATCGTGCTACCTAAGTATATTGTTAATATTATTATGGACAATTATATGTACACCACACATTTTGTTAATCACACCACAATTTCATATTGACTAAATTAGCATCAATTAAATTGACTAAGATAACCACCATATTATATTAGTTTTTCTTATTTGTCATTCTTATGTACACCAAAAATATTAAAAACCCTAAATTGTATATGTCATTAGGATATCAATTTAGCGCCTCGTCATCATTGTTCTGGCACTATGTGAGGTTTAATTGAATCTGGTTGGTCACTACAAATTTGTTTTTTTTTTTTTTTTAATGCTACCTTATTTGATTTTCCATCGAGTTTTACCTTGTCTTCTCCACTATTAATCAACCCCTAGGTTCTATTAATTTTGGTTACTCATCGTCACTTCTCTTAGCATGACTTATCATCAAATATATCCAAACCAACTACACTAATCCACTTTACCTCATTCTACCGTGCTTTGGCAATCCTCAATATCAGCTTCCTTACTTGTGGTTGTTTATATACCTTGCTACCCATCTTTTTCTGTGTACTTAAGTAGCCTATATTGTTAGTTGTATTTTTCCCTTGTGAATTGCAGTAATGTTCTATTTGACTAAGGCTTGGGGTTGAGAGATGAAATGGAAGAATTAGATTATGTATATGTTGGGGAAGAGGATGAAGAAGGAAAGCTTCCCGGACCGGGTGATTGTGGTGTACCGACCTTTTCATTTGATTTAGGGAAGGATGTTCTTGTAAAACGCAATGTAGTGTATTTATAAAATTGATATTTTATTAAATGTGTATATATAATGTGGTGTGAATAACAAAAAGAGTGGTGTTCATACAATTACCCTATATATTATTATACATGTAGCAAAGCTCGAATTAAATGCAAAATTCCTCTAGGTAGTAACTTCGATGCTATTGTCGATTATGGAACGTTCTTGCTTCCTGGTCTAATTGTACGTTTTTCACTCATTTATTTTTGTTTAATTCTTTGAAATATGATTGATGTTGCATCAGGTTCATTGTATTCTATAGACATAAAGTTTTGTTAAACTATTGTATTCTATAGGCAAGATGGTCCCCGGCCCTTTTCAAAAGTGCGGTATATCAGCTTAATAAGTTCCTTTAGGACTTGCTCTTAAATTCTTTGGTTATTTTGCTTCATGTATGGTTTTCATATTTATTTGGGATTGAGAAACCTTTGGGTGAATCTATTAACGACGTCATTCTGTACCTTGAACAAGAGGGTTTTAATGTGTTCACTTTGTTTATCATCCCTTATTACCAATACATATAAGTAATGAAATCTCAAAAAAATAATACCTCAAACTATTGTAACTTATAAAGCTTTCTGAACACAAAATTATAAAAGTAATAAAGATGAAGAGATGATAAAAACTACAATTATAATGAATAGTGTCTTTCCCTTTATTTAGGATCAACACTGAACAGTCTGAACCTCACTGACCATGAGCCCTCAAAAAATTGGAACGTTAATCATTGTGCTTCTACTGTATACACGTTTTTGGACAATGATGAATGGTGTTCATAATTATGGACAGTGTAAGCATCATTGAGAAAAGAAAAATTTGTCACTTGGGTTGAGATTAGGTTGAGAATAAATAAACGACCAAAAGATAAAATGCACAATTCGCTACCACCTTAAAATTGGTCGCTAAAGTTTACCGTTCGGTGACCAAAGTGCAGTTTGTATAATTACATAGACCAATATTATTTGATTTGTGAATGTTGGCACCTTTCTTCGATCAATGCGTTATCGCTGAAAATATAGCTTTTGAGACCAAGTCGTGGTTGTTGATAGATTCTCTTCATAAATTTCAAGGACTACAAAATTGGTCGGTGAATGTTAAAATAAAAAAATATTCATATGGTTCAACAAAAAAAATTTGATTGCAGAAAGACATTTATAAACAAAACTTTGATTGATGAAAAAAAAATTGTACTAGCTAATATTATGTCCGATATTTCGATAGTCACATTTAAATTAACAATATTGATAATAAGAAGATTAAAGAAATTAACAATAAAATTGTGTTACAAAAGGTAAATTGTAATTTCACTTATAACAAAAGGTAATAGTTAATATATAACAACGGTGATCACGATGGTTGGTCATTGAAATATCATATAAATCGTGAAAAGTTTTTCTTCAATTATTTTTGCGACCAGTCAAGTGTTGGTCACTATTATATAACAACAGGGACCACACTTGTTGTCCCTATAAGATATAAATACTCGACGACCACGATTGTTGATCACTGAAACATCATAAAAATCACGAAAATTTTCCTCTAATTGATTTTGTGCTAATATATAACGACAGATGCCAAACTTGTTGTCCCCGTAAGATTTAAACTTGCAGGAACTACGATAGTTTGTTGCTGAATCATCATAAAAATCGTGAAAAATTTCCCTCAAGTTGTTTTTGCTATCAACCAAATGTTGGTCGCTAACATATAAAAATAGGGACCAAACTTATAATCCCTATAAGATTTAAACTTCCAGAGACCACGATGGTTGAGTGCTGAAACATCATAAAAATTGCGAAAAATTTCCCTCCAATTATTTTTGAGACTAACCAAACGTTGGTTGTTGTAATATATTTTTATGTGGAAAATTTTCATCTATTTCCCCTCAAAACTATTCAGCGGCCAATAGGAATATATGGTCCTTGATAATATGTATAAACGACCAAGTATTGGTCGCAATAGAGTACAAAAAAATTGTTCACTACTAACATGCTAAAAAATTTATAAACCATCTTTTAGTCGGTGATATTGTCTTATAGCAACCATTTTTTAATGGTTGCTAAATTGTTGGTCATTGGAACTCATTTTTCTTGTAATACTATGAGATACATTACTTTTCACATTTTTCAATCGTGTATTTAAAAATTTCTCCAACTTATCTAGAATCAAATAGGATGTCAAGTTGATTGATATGTAATCTATAATCTTAATACGGAACATATAAATTTAAACATGATTCTATTCAAGATCTTGACCATAGAAATTAATTACTGTAAATCATAAAACATACCAGAATCCATAGCAATAATGTTGAAAATTTACGAGATCTTGTCACAGCTTTAATTGAATCCCAATATTGATCTGAAATTCACTTTCTCTCCCTCAACCTAAGCCTTTAGTTTTGTTTCATAAGTTGAACTTCAATGATGAAATTCTAGTTCAGTATATATAGGTAGGGAGAGGGACCGAGTTTCCTATAGACTTTTAATCTCAACCGTCCATTAAAGTTGTAGTATTAATAGGAAATACTTCTAGTTAAACCAGATTTCTATTAATTCAGCAGTTTACCTAATTAAACCAGGATATGTAATATGGGCTACATAATGAGAAGATATTAATTTCTAAGAGTCTTCCACTTTGTCCATATGACAATCCTATTTATGGTTTCATATAGGAATCATAAGGCGAGCAAAATTGCTGAATTAATATACTTAAAAGGTTTATCGTAATTACCTTTCTTAATTGAATCATTGACAAGAGTCATAGCAGTTCCATATTAATTAAAGAACATGGTTCCTTCCATGTACTACTTACCAATAATCAATTAACGAAATGTATAGCGAAGCAATATAATGGCTCCTGTAATATCTTAATTAAAATACTATTTATGTTATTATTATCCATTTACATAATGTATACAAAATGGAAATATAAAATTCAGAATTTTCAATGATGAAATTTCAAATAATGTCAATATAATAACACGGAGCAATCCACATACAAGAAAAGAAACTATTCACTACACTAAAGACTCATTGTGTCAGCATGCTACTTAAATGTCTTTGGTGATAATCCTTTAGTTAGCGGATCTGTGAAACCAATCACCTCAATGTGATCAGTATAACTAAATGTGAGCAAATATTTTTTTGTTCCCTATAAGTATCTCAACACTTTCTTAACAGCTTTCCAATGATCAATTCTTGGATTGCTTTTGTAACGGCCCAACACACTGACTATAAAGCTAATGTCTAGCCGGTGAATTCCTGTGCATACATTAAGCTTCCTACAAGAGAAGTATAAGGAAAAAATTTCATTCTTTCACATTCCAATTCAATTTGAGGACACTGAGTTAGGTTGAACTTATCCCCCTTCTGAATTTGAACAACATTAGGATCGCAAGACGCTATATTAATTTTTTCCAAAAATTTTGTGATATAGGCATTCTGAGACATTCCCAAAATTCTACTTGATCTATCACGAAATATTTCTATTCCAATCATGAATGATACCTCTCTCATATCTTTCATTTCAAATTTTTGGGAAAGAAAATCCTTAGGTGGCGTTCTGTTTGTATTTTATTTTGTATTTTCATTTTCGAAAATATTTTGTGTTTTGTGTTTTCATTTTTGTTTTCAAATTTGCTGAAAACGCGTTTGGTTTGTCATTTCTGAAAACTGTTTTTGAAAATGAAAAGCTGGAAAATACGTTCTGTTTGAAATTTTGCAAAACACTATTTAAACTATTTTTAATTAATTTGCTTGCAGAATACTACTAACTCCAACTCAAATTTCCTTTCACAATACACTAAAAATATGGTTACATGCAACACACTAATGTGAGCATTAAGAGTCTATATTAACACAGCTTGATCAGGTTCGAGACTTGAGAAAGCTCTACTTCTATTAAAATTCAGAAAATACAAGTTCTTTCAAAACCACCAGAATCCATTTATCATTGCATTTTTTGAAATATAACAACAAGAATTCTCATTTAATTTTTTTTTGTAATGTTGATATTGAATTCAATAAAACTTTATTTAAACTAAGTTTCAAGTTAGGATAATTCTCAAAAAAAAAAAAATTATTTATTTAGGCTTATTTCCAAGCTAGGACAATTCTAAAAAAATAAAAAAAATAAAAACTTTATATTAAGCTTAGTTCTAAGTTAAAATAATTCTATATAAAAAAAAAATTTCCAAAACGCGTTTTCCGCGTTTTGGACATTTTTTGTCGAAATACACAAAAAACGCCCAAAACGATGTTTCGGACGTTTTCCGTTTTGTGTACAAATTTTTTATTTGTTTTCCAAAATGCGTTTTCGAAAATGGTAAAGAGAACGCGTTTTTAACGTTTTCGAAAATAAAAACAGAAAACGACCTCAAAACAGCAAAAAGAACAGGGGCTTAGTTTCTCGTAATAACCAAGGTCATTGCTGGCAATTAATATGTAATCAACATATAGAACCAAAAATGCAAACTTACTCCCACTTATCTTCAAGTATATACATTGTTCAACAATATTTTCAGTAAACCCAAAAGAACTAATGGTATTGTGAAACTTAATATACTATTATCGTGAAGCTTGTTTTAGCCCATATATTGACTTCTTTAACAGACATACCATGTTTTCCTTTCCATCTGTAATGAAGCCTTCTGGTTTTGCGATGTAAACTTCTTCTTCCAAACTCCCATAAAGAAAAGTTGTTTTCACATCTATTTGATGTAGCTCTAAATCAAAATGAGCAATTAATGATTCATAATGAATCCTTTTTAGAAACTGGAGAGAAGGTTTTGTTGAAATCGATGTCTTCTTCCTGTTTAAACCCTTTGGCTACAAATATGGCTTTATATCTTTCGATATTACCATGAAAGTCACATTTGGTTTTAAAAATTCATTTACAACCAACTTTCTTGTGCCCTTTTGGTAATTCAACCAAATCCCAAACTTTATTAGCAACCATAGATTTCATCTCCTTAAACATGGCATCGATCCATTTTTTAGATTCATCACATTTAATGGCTTGTGTGTATGTAATCGGATCTTTTCTCATCCTTATATTAAATTAAGATTCTTGTAAGTACAACACGTAATCATCCAAAATAGCTGATTTGTTGGGTCTTTGGGACCTTCTTAATACTACTTCTGGTGCTGTATTTATATTTGGTTCAATGACGACTTTCTCATTATGGAATTCAGGATTATTAATATTTTGTTCTACATTGTTGATTGGATCAACAACAACATCAGGCAGAACTATGTCATTCGAAATTCATGATAAGGGAATTGATACTCGAATTTCTTGAATAATCACTTCTTTAACTTTATCACTCCCACTGACTTCGCCATTCTTAATGAATTTAGCATTACCGATTTCTAAAATTCTCGTACTATGATTAGGACAGTAAAACCTATACCTTCTTTTATTTTCTTGATATCCAATAAAATAACTACTAATGATTTTTGGATCCAGTTTATTTTCTTGTGGATAATAAATGCGTGCCTCCGCTGGGTGACCTCATACATGCAAATGTCTTAAACTTGATTTCCATCATTTCCACATTTCGAAAGGTGTTTTAGGAACAGCTTTGCTGGGAACCCTATCACAACGATATGGGTAAATTAGTACTGCTCATCATACTCCTAACCATTTTCATAAGTGTGCGATTGTGTCTTTCAGCTACATCATCCTGCCAAGGAGAACCGAGCATTGTGTATTGAGCACAAATTCCTAGCTTTTCTAAGAGTTTAGCAAAAGGATCAGGACGTTGTCTGAATTCATCATATTTTTCATAATATTCACCACTCCTATCGGATCTAATAATTTTCACATTTTTACCTAATTGTCTCTCAACTTCAGTAATGTAAATTTCTACAACATTTACAGATTGAGATTTGTCATGCAAAAGGTAAATATAGGAATAACGTGAAAAGCCGTCAATAAAAGTGATGAAATGTTTTTTCCCACTAATTGATGGAGTATCAAAAGGTCCACAAATGTCTGTATGTATTATCTTAAGCGGATCGTTACTTCTTGTGGCTCCTTTCTTGGTATGTTTGGTTTCTTTCCCCTTAATACAATCTATACAAATACCAAAATCAGTAAAATCATGATATAGAAGAATCTCTCTTTTTTTTTTTACTAATAAATCAATTCTTTTCCTGGATATATGACTCGGCCTTTTATGCCACAAGAAAGAAGAACTTTCATTCGTCATATTACTGTTTAAACCAACTTTCAGATGCAAGGTAACAAGAAGAGATTCAGAAAAGGAAGAATCAAGATTAATCTGATATAGGCCATTGACCAAAATTTCTGAACCAACAGAATCATTATTCTTGTATAAAATAAAACAACCACCACCTATTTTAAAGGAGAAACTTCCTTATCTAGTTTCGAAAAGTAGATTAGATTACGAGAAACATAAGGAATATAAGGGGTTTGCTCTAAATCTGAGAAAACCCCATAGTCTAATACTAAACAAAATGTGACAATGGCTTGAACTGGGGCTTTGACTCTATTTCCCATGTAAATGTAGTCTTCATTTGGATTTGTGGTCTGGGTTGTCAGGAATCCTTGCATTGAGTTTGAAACATGAACATTAGAATCAGAATCAATCCACCAAGTATTAGAAGGTGCCTAAACAAAATTTGATTCGAAACATACAAAAGCCAAAGCTTAACCTTCTTTTCGAACCAAACCTTGTGTTTCAAGCAAACTTTTTGAATATGTCCACCTTTTTTACAAAAGTGACACTAATCATCCTTCTTAACTTTCTTCAGTACGGGTTGATCTGATTCATTGGATGGGCCCTTCTTAATGCCCTTCCCTATTCGCTTTTAAAATTTGTTCTTCCCATTATTATGAATCATGTAATTTGCTTGAGCAACATGACAACCCTGCTACTTAATTTGAGCCTCTTCCTAAACCAGCTTGTTAGTCAATTCATTCACATTCCATGTATCCTTAATCGTGTTATAATGAATTTGAAAAGGATCATACTGTTGAGGCAACGAGTTTAGGATAAATTGGACTTGGAACGAATCAGCCACTGTCATTCCCAATTTGCCTAATTTTGCAGCCAGATTGGTCATGTCGAGTACATGTTGTTGCATAGTTTTGGAGCCTTCAAAACGGGTTGTGGTGAATTCAGCCATAAGTTTTCCAACAATTGCTTTATCAGCAGTCTTAAAGCGTTCAGTTATTATAGACAAGTATTCCTTAACTATTTTGGTTTCTTTGATGGAAGATTTAATGTTGGAAGTAGTGGTCAGATGCATGAATTTCAAGCACAGTTTGTTGGCTCTATTCCAAGTATTGAAGGCTTTAACTTCATCTTCTGTGGACGAAGCAGTAAGATCAACAAGTTTGTCCACAGTAAGAGCCAAATCAATATCAAGAACCCCCAAACTAAACTCAACATACTCATTCCACTCCGAGTGGTTAGTTCTTTACTGTTCAGGAACGAAGTTGATATAGGTATTAAGTTGATCATGATGTGGAATAGCATTATAGAAATACACTCACTACATTTAATCTTTGAGTTATAAACACAATAAACATATATGACTAAGATTTATTCATAAGTGAGTGATTAAAACTAACAATCAAACAAGTATGGTATCTGTGGATATCCTACACTTGCTTAATTGCAGAAATAAATCAACCCCGTAACGTTTATTTTACTATTAATGCATGCTATACTTGTGGGTAATGCATAACGCAAGTAAATAAGCTAACAATGATATTACTTAGTCTAACATTCATCAACATAATATGAGTCCACTGTGGTGAACACCAACCAATATTATGAATGTTACATAGGATAACAATATGCATATACTAAACTGAAACCACTGTGGTGATTATCAATTCATTGTAGTTCAAATCGTATGCATAACTTAATAGAAGCATACTCCATATCATTAATATTGACAAAATAATAATATTTTCCAAAACGAGATTTTCAAACATTAAGGATTAAGTAATCATTAAGTTAGAGGGTTAAATTGCAATTTAATTAAACTTGATTGACAAATTATAAAGGATTTTAAGTTTTAAGGATTAAATTGCAATTTTTCCCAAGCTTTAGTGGTCAATTTACTATAGTCTCAAACTTTAGGGACTAAGTTAGAAAATCCTCAAACTTTATGGGCTGAATTAGAAAATCTTTAACTTTAAAAGGCCCAACTTAAATAATTTTATAAATTTAGGGGCTGATTTTATAAAATTCAAAACTTTAAAGGCCAACTTAAATTCCTTTTTAACTAAAGATTTAAACATTATTTCTCAACAAACAAAGAGGACCTGAGAGTGCAATTAACTATAATGTCAAATATTGCAAAAGAAGTCCTTGAAGACTTCAAGTTTCTGACTTAAGTCCCATCGCACCAAAGAACTGAATCTACTAGGGTTACAAACCCTAGCAATCGCCGCCGCCACACGCTGTCAGTCAATCCAGAGAACGCAACCCACTGTCGGCTTTTCAACCCCCGCAACGCCATTCTTGCCGCTTCACTCCAGAACACAACTCGTCGCACGCGATGCTACAACCAGCCATGTACAACCAAATCCCGGCTGTGGCAGCAAGCACAAGCAGCGCTGATAAGATCCCGACCGGGGAATCTCGTCGAACACGCGGAATAACGATAATTAAAACCTAGGAAAGATCTAAATCAGATCTGACACGAAAAATAACAAGAACCCGAATAATTGAACAGAAATTAAAAGATAGATTGACGATAGGACCTTGACCCAAGATTCACGACGCAAGAAATTGACGATGCGGAATCGAGATCTAAGGTTTTCGAAACACCACAAGGACTTGTCAATTTCCTTGATAAGATTCTAATCGGACACGCCACAAATATTCTCGCGAATACTTGATAAGTACAACGCAACAAATATTTCCACAATATTTGATAGGTCGGATTTGTTCTCGAAGAACACAAAAGGGACTCCTCAACCTTTCAATTGGAGAAAACTCTCTCAACTATATTAATCTCAAAATCAATCTTAACTGTCTTTACAATGAATTGAAAAAGCGTATAAATAAGCAAAATAACCTAGCATCTAATTTACTCAAAATAGAATTCTAATTAGACTAAAATTCTAAAGTAGGAAAATAACCAAAACAATAAAAGGAAATAAAATATTTGAATATTCCCGAAAATCTGGCCGAGCTCGTTTACGGCCGTGACAAAATATCTTACGGCCGTAATCACCTTTCTGATCAAAACTGTACCATCAGTTACGGCCGTGATGAATTTATTACGACCGTGAAAATGTCCCTGTTTGAATGTTACGGCCGTAACTTCAAAGCTTACGGCCGTAAGCCTCTTTCTGCAGCAAATCTTCATTTTTCCTCGTCAATTGATTACGGCCGTGATAGTAAGATTTACGGCCGTGAATACATGGGTTACGGCCGTGAAGGTCTTCTTTTACGGCCGTAATGGATTTTCTGCATAAATAATTTCTTTTACTCGATTCGGCTCGATCCGTCCCTCTTCTTGGCTTGATCCCAACATGGAACTTGCTCCGTTTTCCACGTAGATCATTGTCATATTGTCGATGGCTCGACTTCGCCCTTCGATGCCTGGTCCGGATCACATCATACTCCCTCTCTTGAAAAGGATTCGACCTCGAATCCAATTTTGGTCGGCTTTTCAAACTCCTCCTGCTTTCCTGGGCTCGATGATCATTTTTATGCCTCGTGCTTGCTTTCAACATTTTGGGCTACCCATTTTTCTCCTTCAACTTTCTCGGCTTTTTGGGCTGCTCACTTGTGCCAACAAGTTTCTTTCCTGTTTTAAGCTCATGGTTTGACTTCGGTACCTGTAAAACAGAATTTAAAGAACTGGGGAGGGGTGTGTTAGCGTGAGTAAGTGCAAATAGACTCATTTTTGTGGTAGACTCTCTTTTCTTTTGATTTTTGCACTCAGTCTCTCCTTTTTCTGAGGTTTGAACCTCAACCCTCTTTTCTTTACTTTTCACTCCCTCTCCTTTTTCTGAGGTCGTGGCCTCAACGCTCTTAATTTTAATTTCCACTCCCTCTCCTTTTTCTGAGGTCGTGGCCTCAACTCTCTTATTTTTCCCCTCAAACTCACTTTTTACTTTCAATTGATCTTTCAGGGCGTCAGTTGGAGATAGTGGCATTAAAGTAAACTTTTTTCCCCCTTTTACCAGACTGTATCTATTCGTATACCCATCATGTAGCACAGCCCTTTCATTTTGCCAAGGTCTCCCCAACAGTATGTGACTAATTTGCATTGGCACCACGTCACAAATTACCTCATCGGTATATCCACCAAGAGAAAAATTCACCAAGGCCTGTCTCTTCACCTTAACTTCCCCCGACTCAGTCAACCATTGTAATTTATACGGCGTTGGATGTTTCGTTAAAGTTAAGCTTAATTTTTCCACCAACATTGTACTAACTACATTAGTACAACTTCCCCCGTCAATCACCAAGCTACAAACTTTTTCATTCACTAAGCATCTAGTGCGAAAAATATTATCCTTCTGCTCATCCACATTACCCACAACATCCATCTTACGTCTAATGCTAAGAGCACGCCTATCAATAATTGACTCATCCACCACAACACTTTTAGCCCCTTCACTATCACCTCTAACCTTTTTAAGTGGACAATCAAGTGCAATGTGACCCCGTTCCAAACATTTAAAGCACTTAATATTTTTATCCTTAAGAGGCTTGGAATCAGAATTATTTTTACCTTTAGTTGTCGGTTCCTCCCTCCTTTTGTGAACATGATCACTACTTTCCCGTTTTGATCGGTGTGACTTTGCTTCTTCCTTTCCCCTTAATGACCTGTCATCCACCCCATCTCCAAACCTAGCATGACTTTCACGCTTACTACTCCTCCTAGCCATAGAAACCGCCTGATGTTGCTCCTTTTCCCATTGAGCAAGTTCTGCTTCCCTTCTTTCCATCCTAGCCATCAATCTCTCAAATTTTACCTTCATGGCCTCCATCTGTTTAAAATTCTTGTGGTCACCTGTTGATGGAGATTTTTCCCTGCGAGACATGGTTAGCTTTCAAAGACAACAAAAATTCCTCTCGTGTTAATTTTCACTCGTGTATCACACTTAATCCCTTCAAATTTCACCCAAGATCAAATCAAGGATCAACAATCAAGGAATTTATGGAAGATACGAAAGGTAAAAAAAAAAAAAATTAGAAAAAAATTCTCGGAAAATTTCGAAATTTTTTTTTTTTTTAATCTGCCAGAGAATTAAACTACGAGTATGGCAGAAAAAACGGAACTGAATTTGGACGAAAAACGAAGAAGAAAAACACTTTTGAATTTCTGGAACTGACTCTTATGGATCAAACTGGAAAAATTTATGACTGACACGAAGAACGCGAAGCACACGAAAAATCAAGAAACGCAAGAATCTGAAATAGATCCAAGCTCTGATACCAGATGATAAGATCCCGGCCGGGGAATCTCGTCGAACACGGGGAATAACGATAATTAAAACCTAGGAAAGATCTAAATCAGATCTGACACGAAAAATAACAAGAACCAGAATAATTGAACAGAAATTAAAAGATAGATTGACGATAGGACCTTGACCCAAGATTCACGACGCAAGAAATTGACGATGCGGAATCGAGATCCAAGGTTTTCGAAACACCACAAGGACTTGTCAATTTCCTTGATACGATTCTAATCGGACACGCCACAAATATTCTCGCGAATACTTGATAAGTACAACGCCACAAATATTTCCACAATATTTGATAGGTCGGATTTGTTCTCGAAGAACACAAAAGGGACTCCTCAACCTTTCAATTGGAGAAAACTCTCTCAACTATATTAATCTCAAAATCAATCTTAACTGTCTTTACAATGAATTGAAAAAGCGTATAAATAAGCAAAATAACCTAGCATCTAATTTACTCAAAATAGAATTCTAATTAGACTAAAATTCTAAACTAGGAAAATAACCAAAACAATAAAAGGAAATAAAATATTTGAATATTCCCGAAAATCTGGCCGAGCTCGTTTACGGCCGTGACAAAATATCTTACGGCCGTAATCACCTTTCTGATCAAACCTGTACCATCAGTTACGGCCGTGATGAATTTATTACGGCCGTGAAAATGTCCCTGTTTGAATGTTACGGCCGTAACTTCAAAGCTTACGGCCGTAAGCCTCTTTCTGCAGCAAATCTTCATTTTTCCTCGTCAATTGATTACGGCCGTGAATACATGGGTTACGGCCGTGAAGGTCTTCTTTTACGGCCGTAATGGATTTTCTGCATAAATAATTTCTTTTACTCGATCCGTCCCTCTTCTTGGCTTGATCCCAACATGGAACTTGCTCCGTTTTTCACGTAGATCATTGTCATATTGTCGATGGCTCGACTTCGCCCTTCGATGCCTGGTCCGGATCACATCAAGTGCCGAGGATTCTGTTCACCTGATATCTCGCGATGCGAAATACCCCCGCAAGTGCACGGGTCGTGAGAAGTAATAAAGTGGACCTAGGAGTCCGGATTATCATCCCACGAGGACTGTTATTAAGTACCGAAATGTGTTAGTTCCTAACTCTATTTGAATAGGCAAATTTGTTTGAGATTGTTAACTACAACTAAAGAATTAAACTAAAGAAATAAAATTGCGAAATTGCTTTTGTTTTTAAATACAATTGTAAAGTAGTTGGGAATTCCGATTTCACCTAACCAATTATATTAACTCCAATTCAAGTTTTATTTCCTAGTTATGCATTCGGTCGAATTCACTAATTTAAATTGAAATTCCTCTCTCGAGTTTAAATCAATTCTACCTAAATAAGTCAACCATGTATCTCTACAGAGGGTCCGAATATTCCTTATCTAGATGCATAAGACACAAGAATTCACACACGACCGCAATAATTACAAGAGTATATCTCTATCTCTCGTTCAATTACCAGATTTATTACCACGTTCTAAATTATTAACTCACCTCTCGGATTATGGAAATAACTCAATAAATCATGAATTGGTGATCAAACAATTCAAGCATTAAGAACAATAATAAATTAATACATGCAACAAAACATTAAAACAACTGAATTTGGAATTAAAATAATATGACTACGCTACATCGTTCATCCCAACGTAGAATTTAGTTACACATCATCAATAAATAACAAAAACAATAAAAATAAACGTTCATTGAAAAACAATATAAAGAATGGAAAGATTGCACCAATTATCAATTCCTCAACTGTTATCAATTCATGCCCCTCTGCGATGTTGGAATCTCCAAGGATTTGATGTTGAATTCTCAGTTGTGGCTCGTTCTTTGGAGAGGCAAAGGTCTGATTTTCGTGCAAAGAGGTTGTATTTATAGTTGGTGAAGAGATCAAGTTGAAGAAGGAAAGAAATTCATCAAATCCGCGCGCGAGTCTTTTTTGGTATCTACACAGCGTTCAGTATTTCGACCATATCTTTATCTTTCCTTATCCAATTATGATGATTCAAATTGCGTTAGAAAGATAACTTAAAGGGATACAATTCTTTCTGAAATAAAATTTTCCTAATTCGAACTTTTACTGCCCCAAAATTTGGTCTCAAAGTCCGACTAGAATTCTGTCCAGAATCTTCTAGGATTGGAATCAATTTTATGGTAATATTCTTATCATATTCCATTCCTTTTTGACTTATACTTGCATCCAATTGACTCCTAAAAATCCTCAAAGTACTTCTTATTATCCAAATCAATCATTGGATATTTGCAAGTTGGTCCCTCATGTTTAATTTGCTCTTCAGTTCTTCAACTACCAATTGCAACAATATAATCCCCATACTTTGGAGTCTTCTCAATTTACTCGTTTCAACTCTCAATTCCTTCAACTGGATCCTCCAACTTCTTATTCATTTACTTCGCCACATTGCATCTTTCCGGTTGACGTCACAAACTTATCAATTGCTCATTTTAGCTCTAATTAGCATCCAATTATGCATTTTTCTCATCAATTACTTCATTCTTCATCTTTTGGGATATTTTCTGCAAAGTAAACAAATAAAAACAAATTAAATAGCATATATTCTAAAACGATAATAATTTATTCTAATTTAGACGTACAAATAAGTATATAAAATACACTTATCAAATACCCTCAAACTAAAATTATTGTTCGTCCTCGAATAATGTAAACTAAACTAACAAATTAAAATAACAACGTGCAATTATTTTTGTTGTGTCAACATGTTCACCATATGCCTCCTTAGTCCAAATCAATTCAAGCTTCAGCAAGAGTTATGAACAACAATGCAAAATAATTTCTAGTTATATCCTGCCAGAATTTCAAGCGTGTGTGTGAATAGCCAATGTCAAACGCATACTTATGCAAAAGATATACTCAAGTGTGGCTCATTATGCATAATCCAGCCCGAATCCCATGTGGTCAATATATGATTTCTAATAAAATTCCTTTCAACGCTCATGGATGATCACCACTTTCTGCTTTTTCTCTCACATCCCAGGTTTTTATCTATGTGGGTTCTAAAAATATTCTTTGCTTTTTCCACACAAGGTAGTCAGAATCAGAAATAAATGTGCACAACAAATCAAAAGAAAGCAGTCCCCAATTCTACAACCTCAACCACCATAGCTTAGTCAACAAAGCTTATACCATGCAATAATTTTTTTTTTATTGGATGACTTTTTCTTTTAATGTCCCTGTCTTTTACCATCTTTGTGCAGAACTTTTCATACTGGCTTTCTATATGACCCCTGTAGCGGGCTTTCAGATCGGCAACTCCCAAACCAGTTGGCTTTAGGGTACCAAGTTCAAAGAACCCCTCAGACGTACTTGCCCGAGTCATAAAGGCTTAAACAGAAAAGTTAAAGATGTTATAATGTCTTATGTGTAAGTCCACTCTCCGTACTTGCTTTCTAATTGACCTATGTAGCGAGCTTTAGGTCGATGACTCCCAAGCCAGTTGGCTTTAGGGCACCAGGTTTGAAAGACCCCTCGGACTTACTTACTCGAGTCAAAAAGGCATTTGAAGAGCGGAATAAGACCTTCAGCATTTTTCTGTTTTTATGCTGGAAATGGTTTATACCAGTTGACCAAACTGTAATGACTAAAGTGAAAAACCAAGAACCACAGACCTCCAACCCGTCAATACACACAAATTCCAACCATTTTACCCCCAAACTTGCCTTTTAGCATGATTGGTTCTAATTTAGGGATGATATATCTTATGATCTAAGTTCAGGGATCTTCGAGTCATTCCTAAGTTCAAATTGCATAAATTTGCCCCACATGTATTAAACGAAATCTCTTACACAAGCAATTATCCAACACGGGCTATGTGCGCAATAAATATGAATCTAGCAAAACATAACTAGTTCAACATAAGTTCATGCTTTCATGTTGTCCAATTTTCAAACCTAAGCACAAATTGATTCATACTATATCCTAGGCAATAAACAAGTTAACACATTTTAAAACTTTTTTTTTATCCCAATAAAATTGAATGAATATAAATGACTGGTGTTTTCCCTGCAAATAAGAAATAATTAACATTAGAATACATAAACACCAATAAGAAGAAATGGAAGTTCAGTACCACACCCCTAAACTAAAGTTAAGGCAAAATTTTTAATTTTCAACATTGGTCGACCACATACATTCAAGCCTTGACATCGCCTAGAAAAACATAAATTTTCCTGAGCCATCTTTTGATACGTTAAAGTTCACTGCATGATCGACAATATATTAAAAATTCAGCTCATTTGAAGATCAATAGGGTCATGAAACAATGTCGAGAAGTAGGTGACGTGAGTGGATTTTCAGGTGCAATGGCCTGCAATGGGGCTGTCATGATGCAGTGTTGATTTTCATGTAATGTAATGAACTAATTCTTGAACTAAATACACATAATCAATGATGAACATGTCATGAAGTTAAATGCTCGAATTAATTTCTAAAATTAGCACAAGAATGTCTTTGTGTCATTTCATCAAACACTTAATGGGTATTGCAAAAATCAATGGATATGCATAGGGTTGGAGGCATGAATGAACCCAAATTTTTTGTCTACTAAACCACAAATCACAATCTCCAACCACTAACCTAAGCCCATTCTTCACCATTCACAATTTCAAAATCCAAGAACTCAAAGAAAATTTCAAAATTTTGAGTAAACATGGATTTAAGTGAAGAATTTCATACCTTTCATTGATTTGGATGTGAAAATAGCAATGAATTTGGTGCAACTAGGTGTTAATGACATGCACACAAAATGGAAGATCAAATATGAGGTGATTAGGGGAGAGAGAGAAAAAAAGTTTATAATGTTTGAAATTGAAAACATGAGGCACAACACTTAAACTGCCGATTTTGGTCCCAGTAAAGCCACGCGATCGCCTGGCTGGAGTGCCAGCGATCGCATGATTCAAGGTTTAAGAATCTGTTGATTTTTAAATGCAAACTCGCGATCGCTAGAGCCTATAGGTCCGCGATCGCTTAGTTCACGGTAGTAATGAAATTTTTTCCAATTTTTGATTTTCAAAATCATTTTTATCCCCCTAATCACTTCATGATCTATGCAATGATTTTTCAACATTAACTTCATGATCCAAACTAGTGTGTGTGTGAGTTTGGAATGACGATAAAAACCTAGCCTAATGTAAACATGCAAAATCAAAAACATACTTAAATATGCAATAATAGACTATTATTCACAAGTGCTCTTAACATGAAACATGCAAAACACTCAAACATATTTCCTACCATGCATATATCTAAAATTTTAATACTAAAATAAATAATAAAAGCGTAATAAGTAAAAGGCAAGAAAGGTTGGGTTGCCTCCCAACAAGCGCTCCATTTTAAGTCTAAAGCACGAGTTTTTACCTGGTTGTTCAAGGAACTTTAAAGAGAGCTTTTGATGACCGTCTTTGTTTGTGACGGTCAAATTTGTTCCACGGTACATTTAAGCTCAAAAATTGTACCTTGCCCATGTCATAAGTTTTAACATCTACACTCGATTCAACTTTCAAAATGTAGACTTCAATTATTTCTTCATCACAAATGATGAAATCAATTCTTGCCCAATCATTGAATTTGGAGGACTGCATTGCAACTTCGGCACCCTTAAGTGTCTGCTTTTCTGTGATCAACTCCTCTTTCTTCAATTGTTCTTCCTCTTTGATTGAAGTCTCCTCGAGCTCGGTGTCCTGATTCTGCAATGTTGACAATTGGACAAAGATATGTTCATGGCAGTTATTTTCTTCTGGTTGATCCACTCTTTCAAGTTCTTCTTCTTTTTCTTCAACTGTTTCAACCAATTTTTCTGGCTCCTCTGATCTTTGCACCTGACTTTCTGGTAATGGCAATGGATGACTCTCTGTCATGCTTACTGTCCACTGCTCCATCAACTTTTTAATTTCAGCTTGTTGTTTTTGCAATTCTTGATTTATCAAATCTTCATTGTCAATTCAGTTTCAGCTTGAACTGCATGTATTGGTGGACACTCCTCTGGTGGTCTTTTTGTTCTGCTAACTGCCAACTGCTCCATCTGATCTCTCATTTCATTCAGTTCAGCTCGTTGATCTTGGAGTAGCTGTAGTAGCAAATCTTCGTTGGATATACATTCTTTGACCTGTTGTTTCCCAACTTGCTGATAGTGAAAATCTGTCTATAGTTCTTGAAAATTTTCTTGTTGATCTTTTAGCAACTGTAATAATAAATCTCTGTTGCGATCACTTTGTTGTTGTTGTTGGAAAAATTGCAGGCTATGGATACTCTGATTATTTGACCCCGAGAAATTTGGCTGCTCATTCCAGTAAGGATTATAAGTTTGAAAATATGAACTCCTCTGCTGCATGTGACTATTTCTCCAATAATTATCCTGATCAATCTCTGGCTGAGCCTGATGTGCAAAAGGACAATCTTGGATGACATGATTTTCACAGCAGAAGTCACAAATCTGATAAGTTTGAGCTGCAACTTGATCATGGAGCCATTGATAAAAGTTCGCTGCCATCTTGTTGTGTTGTCTCCAACTATCTCAATATTCATTCAATACCTGAGAAGGAGACAATTCACAACTTTTAAAAAAAACTCAAAATAATAATAATAAAAAAAATAAAAATAAAAATAAAATACAAATACAAATTCAAACTAAAACAAGAACTAATTGGTATCGATATTAATATAAAAACAGTCCCCGGCAACGGCGCCAAAAACTTGTTCACCTGATATCTCACGATGCGAAATACCCCCTCAAGTGCACGGGTCGTGAGAAGTAATAAAGTGGACCTAGGAGTCCGGATTATCATCCCACGAGGACTGTTATTAAGTACCGAAATGTGTTAGTTCCTAACTCTATTTGAATAGGCAAATTTGTTTGAGATTGTTAACTACAACTAAAGAATTAAACTAAAGAAATAAAATTGCGAAATTGCTTTTGTTTTTAAATACGATTGTAAAGTAGTTGGGAATTTCGATTTCACCTAGCCAATTATATTAACTCCAATTCAAGTTTTATTTCCTAGTTATGCATTCGGTCGAATTCACTAATTTAAATTGAAATTCCTCTCTCGAGTTTAAATCAATTCTACCTAAATAAGTCAACCATGTATCTATACAGAGGGTCCGAATATTCCTTATCTAGATGCATAAGACACAAGAATTCACACACGACCGCAATAATTACAAGAGTATATCTCTATCTCTCGTTCAATCACCGGATTTATTACCACGTTCTAAATTATTAACTCACCTCTCGAATTATGGAAATAACTCAATAAATCATGAATTGGTGATCAAACAATTCAAGCATTAAGAACAATAATAAATTAATACATGCAACAAAACATTAAAACAACTGAATTTGGAATTAAAATAATATGACTAGGCTACATCGTTCATCCCAACGTAGAAATTAGTTACACATCATCAATAAATAACAAAAACAATAAAAATAAACGTTCATTGAAAAATAATATAAAGAATGGAAAGATTGCACCAATTATCAATTCTTCAACTGTTTTCAATTCACGCCCCTCTGCGATGTTGGAATCTTCAAGGATTTGATGTTGAATTCTCAGTTGTGGCTCGTTCTTTGGAGAGGCAAAGGTCTGATTTTCGTGCAAAGAGGTTGTATTTATAGTTGGTGAAGAGATCAAGTTGAAGAAGGAAAGAAATTCATCAAATCCGCGCGCGAGTCTTTTTTGGTATCTGCGCAGCGTTCAGTATTTCGACCATATCTTTATCTTTCCTTATCCAATTACGATGATTCAAATTGCGTTAGAAAGATAACTTAAAGGGATACAATTCTTTCTGAAATACAATTTTCCTAATTCAAACTTTTACTTCCCCAAAATCTGGTCTCAAAGTCCGACTAGAATTCTGTCCAGAATCTTCTAGGATTGGAATCAATTTTATGGTAATATTCTTATCATATTCCATTCCTTTTTGACTTATACTTGCATCCAATTGACTCCTAAAAATCCTCAAAGTACTTCTTATTATCCAAATCAATCATTGTATATTTGCAAGTTGGTCCCTCATGTTTAATTTGCTCTTCAGTTCTTCAACTACCAATTGCAACAATATAATCCACATACTTTGGAGTCTTCTCAATTTACTCGTTTCAACTCTCAATTCCTTCAACTGGATCCTCCAACTTCTTATTCATTTACTTCGCCACATTGCATCTTTCCGGTTGACGTCACAAACTTATCAATTGCTCATTTTAGCTCTAATTAGCATCCAATTATACATTTTTCTCATCAATTATTTCATTCTTCATCTTTTGGGATATTTTCTGCAAAGTAAACAAATAAACACAAATTAAATAGCATATATTCTAAAACGATAATAATTTATTCTAATTTAGACGTACAAATAAGTGTATAAAATACACTTATCAGATTCGCATCTGCCGCTAGCGCCAACGGTGGTTAAATCCACCGGCCATACCTTAGATTCAATCCCACCCTTATTTATCTAAAATCAATTTACAGAATGAATCATGAAGATGAAGTTTCATGGCCGTAAGGTTTTTGAATCCATATTTACAATGATATGCAACTAACAGAAACGAACCAGACCAAAATTCGAATTCATATATACAGATTCCAGATACACAATTTCATAAAAGAAAAAAGTTCATACGATTTGAGGTATTATGTGACACACAAATTTGATGCCCAATTGCATTCACATAATTTTCCAGATTTTAACAATCAATTGTATTTATGCATATTCCTTTAGTTTCTTTTATCATATGTAATTAAAATTTGATAATTCAACATGATTGATCTGATTTTTCATACACAGAATTAATTATTATAGTCCGACCTAAGCTCTGGTACCACATGTAATCTATAATCTTAATACGGAACATATAGATTTAAACAGGATTCTATTCAGGATCTTGATCATAAAAATTAATTACTGTAAATCATAAAATATGTCAGAATCCATAGCAATAATGTTGAAAAGTTACGAGATCTTGTCACGGCTTTAATTGAATCCCAAAGAAATATTGATCTGAAATTCTCCTTCTCTCCCTTAACCTAAGCCTTTAGTTGTGTTTCATAAATTGAACTTCAATGATGGAATTTGAGTTCAGTATATATAGGTAGAGAGAGGGACCGAATTTCCTATAGACTTTTAATCTCAACCGTCCATCAAAGTTGTAGTATTAATAGGAAATACTTCTAATTAAATCAGATTTCTATTAATTCAATAATTTATCTAATTAAATTAGGATATATAATATGGGCCACATAATGAGAAGATTTTAATCCTAACAAACTAAAGTTAAAGTCATGTAGTGAGGACCTAAAACATGGTCCACTTTTTGCGTGTAGAATTTTGATAGAATTTTCATGGTGAAAAGCTGTGTTCCAAAAACACTTTTGAAACCACAAATTCGTTTGCTAGGATTTTATTTTCGGAATTTGGCTAAAGTGTGCACAAAATATAATTAATCGTCACAAATTCTCTTTTTTCATATTTTTTTTCTTGATATCCTTGTGTTAAATATAAAAACTAAATCTAGGATAATTATATTACAACACATTTTTATATTTATACCACAGTTTAATGACAAGAAAGATCATCAGTGTTTGTTTACTTTTGCTTTTCTGTTCTCAACTTTTTTTTTTTATCGCATTATTACTCATAACATTCAATTAATTACATATTTTGTTTCAAATCACGCTTTTTATTCAAATATTTTGCTATTTTGTTTTGAAAAAAATGTGCAAATATTGTGTTTAACTTTAATATTAGTTATTTATTTTGATTATTTAAAAGTATTAGAGATAAATAAGTATTTTTGACCTTCGTTACAAAATATTTTGAACGAAAATTGTTTCTATAGACAAGATGTGGAAATAAATAAAGAGTTGAACTGTTGAAGATAAAAAAAATTTAAAAAAATGGCCTGGTAAATGCAAAAATAAAGAAAAATTAAGGATCTTCATTGCAATTAAAATGTGGTGTGGTTAACAAAAATTGTTGTTTTAATATATTTAACCCTAAATCTACATTTATATATATACTACTAAAAGTCCATTAAAGGGGAAAACTTTATCGGATAATAATACCTTCAATAATAATTTACAATTTCTTATTTGTCATTTCAATTAATTTTATTTTAATTATTATATATTGTAATTAATGTAATATTTTCTAATTTGATGATGGTCTTGCCTCTTCACATTTTATTGATCTATATTTATATCTTTACTACTTTAAAAATCACTTGAATGGAGAAATATTTTGGATCATAATACTCTAGAAAATAATTTATAATTTCTTATTTATCCTTCAATTAAATTTATTTTGATATAAAATTTCTAATTTAATAATGTTCGTTGTCTCTTCAAAATTCATTGATATATATTTATATCGATACTACTTCTAAAACAATCGAATGGAGAAGTATTTTGGATCATAATACTCTCGAAAATACTTTATAATCTTATTTATCCTTCAATTAATTTTATTTTAATTATAGCATTTTATAATTAAAAATAAATTTCACATTTATATAATATAATGGTCCTATTTATATAAAGAAAATGACGCTATTAATAAATATTGGTCACCAAATATTTTACTAATATGTCACTGTATATATATGATATTATTTTTGTTATTTATTATTAATTTCTTCCAAATTCGTCTATATTTTAAGGTAAAATGTCACAATCTACATATTAACGTTTAGTGATTTTTAAGATACATTGGGAGTCATACTATTTTTTTTATTAGTATATATAACTTATCGTTATAGAGGTTAGGAGAGCTGACATGCATGCTTTTAAGTGGTTCAATATTTTTCAGAGCTGTTTTTTTTTTTTTTTTTTTTATTCAAATCTTGACTTCAATTATTTATAAAAATTGCGCTCAACAAGTATTTGAGGAAGTAATACATTAAAAGTATCGTTTAGTTGACAATAGTTTTGAAAAAAGAAATATGTTAAAGTTATGTACTTGACATATATCTTGTTTCACGCTTTAAACAAAATCATCTTCAATTTAGTGAAATTAAATTAATCAGCTTCAATTTATCAGCAAGTTTGGTCTCTTTTTCAGTTATTGTCTTGACGAAAATACTGACTCAAAAGTAATCTAATTGATAATCAAAATGTAAATATATGCTTTTAATTTATACAGTTATTAGAAAAAATATATTAAAAATAGTTAATGTGTATTAAGAATATATTCAATTCGAGACATTCAAATATATTTCATAATACAAAGTCACGTGCAACGCACGCGATACTAACTAGTAGGCATTAAAAACTACTATCTTTCTTGACCATTAATTTGTAGGCTAAATAAATTCATATAATTGGGGATAGAGGATAGAGGATAGGGACCAGGGTTTGTGGGAGTATTTGTTTGGCTTGGTTCAAATTTCCTGTTTGATAGAAGTAGGATGGAGAATTCACCCCACTATGTTCCCCTGTCTAAGAGAAAGACATTCGAGAAATATTTTTTCTTTTTGTATAATCTCATCCCTCGATATCAACTTTCTTGACTCATTGATTAGAGTTAACCTGTCGAAATTCCAGCGTATCATTATTAAGAAGAATCTACTCAACCAATTAGGATAGTATCGAGTTGATAGCATATTTTGTGTGTGTATATATATAAAATTTATTTGGTAAGAGTTTTTTATTTATAAATAATGTAATTTTTTTAAAGTAAAATATGTGGTTAAAAAGTTTTTTTGATAAGTATATGTGATTAAAAAGTTATTTGAAAAAAAATATATTATTTATAAATTTCCTTATAAACAGTTTAACATATTATTTTTATTTCTTCTTATCTTCCTCAATGACTTGAATATGCGTAAATCAGATTTTTAAGATTTACAATTTCTAGTCAAAAAATATTGACTAATAAGAAAAGTTTATTTAAAAAATATCTCGGATGAATGTTCTTTTCTATATCTAACCTTGCAATAAAAAACGTAATTAAAAAATTGGTAATTGAATCATATATATTTTGCCATGTTTGCTACTTTTTTAAAAACTCCTGTTTTTTTCTTAAAAACATTTTTCAACTATAAATTTCATGAGATCCACAATTTTTATCCATAAATTTTACCAATTTTGATGAAAAACTTATTTTTTATCTAACCCAAACGAGGGATAAATGAGTATTTCAAATAGAAGTATATTGAGCAAAAACTAGTTTAAAGTAAAATTTCTCATGAAAGAATCGAAGTAAAACTTAAAACACTGATAACTAATGCATATTATTGAATAGGAGGTTAATACATTCAAATAAAGTCTCTTTCATTTTATGTTCTGATCCAAGCATGTTCGGACAAACGGTTCCCAGAAGATCAAGTTGGTGACATTCAATTCTTACGGTATTACGTATATTAGCCATTGATTAGTAAAATTTGTTTGTAAGTTTTGTTTATAGACGGTCACGTGGTAATATCTCATTGAATAATTTTTTTGAAAATTCAACAATTGTTAATAATTCTCTCCGTCATTTTCAATTTTTTAAGAGGGATCAACAAAATGTTATCATATCGCTATTTATGAATAATAATATTTCTAAACAAACGTTTATAAGCAGTTTACGAAATAAACCTAAACTTGAAATGGATCAATCATGGTGTATCTGCACCCACTCGTGAAAAAATCTAAAATAAATATTTGACTAGCACTTATAATCCCTTCATTCTTGCTCTCCACCTACGATGGTGGAGTTAGGCTGTGAACACGTGGTTTGAAAATATTGTTCTTTCGGGGGGGGGGGAAAAAGGCAATATTATGGTTATTAGTTAAATATTTTAATGAAAACAATTTAGAAACCTCAGTTTTAGCCTCATTTTTATCTTCAAAATGGGTTCGATAATTACAATATAAAAATTTAAGAACGTATGAGAAAGTTAAAATACTTAATCCCCAAAGCACTTAAGTCTTAAAACTTTACTAATTATTAAGAACTCAAAAGCTAGCTTAAGTATAGAATAGAAAGTGTCAAGCTGATGAAAAAGCATGAGAAAAATATGCGTAAGAAGAATGTGTTGATTGTGTGAATGCCCGAAAACAGAAAATTCAACAAGAATCTGAGATAATTGTCAGTTTTTTTTTTTTTTTAATAATAAATCAACGTACGCGAATTAAATAGAATTTCTAGGTTTCAAAAACCCTAAAAACGACCAAATCTTCGAGTGATCTGACTTGTTCTATAGCAAGGCACTAATTATGATTCAATAGCATCAAAAGTTCTTCAAGATTTTGACTAAGTGATCAAATTATCACTTAGCCCCAGTTTGTTAGCTAGAGATTAAAATCAGATTTTTTATAGGTTTTAATAAAAGTTGATAAAATATGTTGTTAAAAAGTTATGAATATCATAAAATATGTGATTGAAATTAATTTTTAACTTTGAGTAAGATTAAAATCTGAGTTTTAATAATTAAAATATCTTGTTGCTTTTTACCTACCGTCGTCGAATTGCATCAATTCATTAATATTGCTTTTCGCCAAACACTCTGGAGTGCGGCGGATATCCGTCGTTTGGCATCAACTTTGTCAGAAAGCAAGATGATAACTGAGTACTTATCTGAAAATAATTGAGATCCTCATTTTTATAAGACAATTAATGTGATGTTTGATTGAAAAAATGTGTGTCTCATAAAATATGTGATTAAAATTATTTTTTTTATTTTTATTTAAGTTAAAATTTAATTTTAATTGTCACCACACAGGGCTCAATGTTAACCATCAAAATGGGGATAGAGTATTACCCACAATAATTTGAGCACAGCACGACTCAATTTATTGATGTTTAGATATACTAGTACTAGAAGTAATGGTAACATGGTGGATTCAGGGTGAAGGTATCTGCTCCGTTTTATGCTCCAAAAATTCAAAATGTTATGTTTCTTTTTCTTTTTCCTTTTTATGTTGATAATATTAGTATTTTCAATTGAATTTATTATTTTATCTTTTTTATAAAACGGGGTGGACTGAAACGGGTTAGCCCCGATCCTTATCCGCCCCGCGATTTGCGGATCGACAAATTTTCTTTCTCAATCCAGCCATCAAACCCATGAATCAAAAGATTTTCGCTTCACTCAGAGCAAATTTCCTTCGGGTTTGGATTGAATATTTTTGTCATTTGTATATACTAGGTTGTCTTGATTGCTACTTCCATATTCCATAGTTCATCGTCTAAATGAATAAATTGAGCAACTCATATACCAGTTTCAACGAAGAACGAAGAATGTCGATGTTCTTAAATCCTAAAATAACTAGGAAATTTGGATCCATCAAACTCTAACTAATGCGAACCCCTTTGATGTTTGGACCAAAAATTCCCACAACAAATTTTGTATCAACCCAAGAAAGCTAAAAATGTTAAAAATTGAGAATCTTGACCCAAGTTTAACCCAACCAAAATTCTAAGGAAAGTGAATCATAGCCCAATGGAAAGATTAAGACAAATATCAAGATTTTGTGGAATAAACAACAACCAATACACAAGATAAATTCTCAATATAAAAGTTGAAGAAAATTCCAAAGATAGTTACAAGTAAAGAAATGATGTTGCCTCTCTAAATGCTCTCCAATGAGTGTTCTTAATGCCAAAACTAAGTTATGGCTCCAAGCCATTTTCAATATGTATTACAAAAGTGAGAGTAAAAAGTTTGAAAAATTGCACAAAAAACCCGCTTTGTGAATTCGGGAACTTTCGGTCGACCGAAACTATTTCGATCGACCACCTGGTCGACCGAAATGGCACTTTCGATCGTACATTGCTCAGCTGAACCCGACTGAAACTACCTCTAAAATCTTTGCAGAGTTTCGGTCGATCGAAGTGACTTTCGATCAACCGAATAACCTAGGCTTCCAAAATTAAGCAATTGACCTCAATCTTACTCTCTTCCACGTGGACTTGATTTCGGAGCTTGAAAATGAGTCCCGCCATCTACTCCTGGACCTCTTTGGCCTTGGATCTTATCTTAGGCCCCACAGGTATTCTTATTGAGGGTTGACTTGTTTGATTTTGACTTGATTGACTCCCTTGATTCTCATCATCCCCTCTCTCATGAAAATGATTAGACATCGAATCCTCACCTGCATCAAAAGGGGATAAGTCGGACATACGGTTCCCAGAAGATCAAGTTGGTGACATTCAATTCTTATGGTATTACGTATATTACCCATTGTTTGGTAGAATTTGTTTATAGACGGTCACGTGGTAATATCTAATTGAAATTTTTTTTTGAAAATTCAACAATTGTTAATGATTCTCGCCTGTCATTTTCGATTTTATAAGAGGGATCAACAAAATGTTATCATATCGCTATTTATGAATAATAATATTTTTAAACAATCGTTTATAAGCAGTGTACGAAATAAACCTAAACTTGAAATGGATCAATCATGGTGTATCTGCACCCACTCGTGAAAAAATCTAAAATAAATATTTGACTAGCACTTATAACCCCCTTCATTCTTGCTCTCCATCTACGATGGTGGAGTTAGGCTGTGAACACGTGGTTTGAAAATATTGTTCTTTCGGGGGGGAAAAAGGCAATATTATGGTTATTAGTTAAATATTTTAATGAAAACAATTTAGAAACCACAGTTTTAGCCTCATTTTTACCTTCAAAATGGGTTCGATAATTACAATATAAAAATTTAAGAACGTATGAGAAAGTTAAAACACTTGATCCCCAAAGCACTTAAGTCTTAAAACTTTACTAATTATTAAGAACTCAAATGCTAGCTTAAGTATAGAATAGAAAGTGTCAAGCTGATGAAAAAGCATGAGAAAAAAATGCGTAAGAAGAATGTGTTGACTGTGTGAATGCCCGAAAACAGAAAATTCAACAAGAATCTGAGATAATTGTCAGTTTTTTTTTTTTTTTTTAATAATAAATCAACGTACGCGAATTAAATAGAAATTCTAGGTTTCAAAAACCCTAAAAAAGACCAAATCTTCGAGTGATCTGACTTGTTCTACTAATTATGGTTCAATTGCATCAAAAATTCTTCAAGATTTTGACTAAGTGATCAAATTATCACTTAGCCCCAGTTTGCTAGCTAGAGATTAAAATCAAATTTTTTATAGATTTTAATAAAAGTTGATAAAATATGTTGTTAAAAAGTTATGAATATCATTAAATATGTGATTGAAATTAATTTTTAACTTTGAGTAAGATTAAAATCTGAGTTTTAATAATTAAATATCTTGTTGTTTTTCACCTACCGTCGTGGAAGTGCATCAATTCATTAATATTGCTTTTCGCCAAACACTGGAGTGCGGCGGATATCCGTCGTTTGGCATCAACTTTTTCAGAAGCAAGATGATAACTGAGTACTTATCTGAAAATAATTGAGATCCTCATTTTTATAGGACAATTAATGTGATGTGTGATTGAAAAAATGTATGTCTTATAAAATATGTAATTAAAATTATTTTTTTGATTTTGATTTAAATTAAAATTTAATTTTAATTGTCACCACACAGGGCTCAATGTTAACCATCAAAATGGGGATAGAGTATTACCCACAATAATTTGAGCACAGCAGGACTCATTTTATTGAGGTTTAGATATACTAGTACTAGAAGTAATGGTAACATGGTGGATTCAGGGTGAAGACACTGCTCCGTTTTATGCTCCAAAAATTCAAAATGTTTGTTTTTCTTTTTCTTTTTTTTTTTCCTTTTTATGTTGATAATATTAGTATTTTCAATTGAATTTATTATTTTATTTTTTTATAAAACGGGGTCGATTGAAACGGGTTAGCCCGGATCCTTATCCGCCCCGCGATTTGCGGATTGACAAATTTTCTTTCTCAATCCACCCCTCAAACCCATGAATCAAAAGATTTTTGCTTCACTCGAAGCAAATTTCCTTCGGGTTTGGATTGAATATTTTTGTCATTTGTATATACTAGGTTGTCTTGATTGCTCCTTCCATATTCCATAGTTCATCGTCTAAATGAATAAATTGAGCAACTCATATACTAGTTTCAACGTAGAACGAAGAATGTCGATGTTCTTAAATCCTAAAATAACTAGGAAATTTGGATCCATCAAACTCTAACTAATGCGAACCCCTTTGATGTTTGGACCAAAAATTCCCACAACAAATTTTGTATCAACCCAAGAAAGCTAAAAATGGTAAAAAATGGAGAATCTTGACCCAAGTTTAACCCAACCAAAATTCTAAAGAAAGTGAACCCTAGCCCAATGGAAAGATTAAGACAAATACCAAGATTTTGTGAAATAAACAACAACCAATACACAAGATAAATTCTCAATATAAAAGTTGAAGAAAATTTCAAAGATAGTTACAAGTAAAGAAAGGATGTTACCTCTCTAAATGCTCTCCAATGAGTGTTCTTAATGCCAAAACTAAGTTATGGCTCCAAGCCATTTTCAATATGTATTACAAAAATGAGAGTAAAAAGTTTGAAAAATTGCACAAAAAACTCCGCTTTGTGAATTCGGAAACTTTCTGTCGACCGAAACTATTTCGATCGACCACCTAGTCGACCGAAATGGCACTTTCGATCGTACATCGCTCAGCTGAACCCGACTGAGACTACCTCTAAAATCTCTGCATAGTTTCGGTCAACTGAATTGACTTTCGGTCAACCGAAATATCCTAGACTTCCAAAATTAAGCAATTGACCTCAATCTTGTTCTCTTCCACGTGGACTTGATTCGGAGTTTGAAAATGAGTCCCGCCATCAACTCTTGGACCTCTTTGGCCTTGGATCTTGTCATAGGCCCTACATGTATTCTTATTGAGGGTTGATCTATTTGACTTTGACTTGGTTGACTCCCTTGATTCTCATCATCCTCTCCCTCTTGAAAATTATTCGACCTCGAATCTTCACCTGCATCAAAAGGGGATAAGTCAGAAACATTAAAAGAAGCCTATACATTGTACTCACCTGGGAGGTCAAGCTTGTAAGCATTGTCATTAATCTTCTCAATGATTTGAAAGGAGCCATCACCACGTGGTTGCAATTTTGACTTTCTTTGATTCGGGAACCGTTCCTTCCTCAAATGTAACCATACCAAATCACCGGCCTCGAATGACACTCGCTTTCTACCTTTGTTGGCACTGGAGACATACTGTTCATTCTTCTTCTCGATTTGGAGTTTGACCTTCTCGTGGAGAGATTTGACTAACTCCGCCTTCCTTTTCTCATCTAAACTACCTCTTTCATCAATAGGCAAGGGAATCAAGTCCAAAGGAGTTAATGGGTTAAAACCGTAAACAATCTCAAATGGAGAAAAAGAAGTAGTAGAATAAACACTCCGATTATATTCAAATTCAACAAAATGTAGGCACTCTTCCCAATTCTTTAGATTGCCCTTAAAGATAGTGCGAAGAAGTTGTGTTAATGTTCTATTAACCATCTCGGTTTGGCCATCGGTTTGAGGGTGACATGTCGTGGAAAATAAAAGTTCAGTCCCCAATTTTCCCCACAAAACCTTCCAAAAGTGGCTAAGAAATTTGACATCTCTATTCGACACAATGCTCATAGGGATCCCGTGAAGTCTCACTACTATCTTAAAGAATAGGTCGGCTATGTGAGTGGCATCATCGATTTTATAACAAGCAAGGAAGTGTGTCATTTTACTAAATCGGTCAACTATCACAAAGATGGAATCGCTCCCCTTCTTAGACCTAGAAATACCTAAAATAAAGTCCATAGAGATGTTGGTCCACGGTTCACTAGAAACGGGTAGGGGTGTATATAACCCATGTGGTGCTACCTTAGACTTGGCATTTCTACAAGTTATGCACCTAAAACAAATTCTCTCAATGACCCTCCTCATTTTAGGCCAAAATGTTCTTGCAAGACTTTCAAAGTCCTCCTCACCCCAAAGTGACCCCTCCCCCCACCATCAACTCCCTCAATGAACAATTTGGCACACAAAGTTTACCCTCACGAAATAAAAACCCCTCATGCCTATAATATTTATCACATGCAACCCTTTCACATGAAACAAATATACTTGCAAAATTCGCGTCATGCACATACAAGTCTTTAATACTCTCAAAACCCAACAAATTGGCACTTCACATGAAACAAATATACTTGCAAAATCCGCATCATGCACATACAAGTCTTTAATACTCTCAAAACCCAACAACTTGGCACTCAAGGTAGTAATAAGAGCATACCTTCGAGAGAGGGCATCGACTACAACATTATCCTTACCTTGTTTGTATTTGATGACATAGGGAAATTTTTCCACGTACTCCACCCATTTAGCATGCCTCTTGCTCAACTTTCCTTGCCCCTTCAGGTGCTTCAACGATTCATGGTCGGTGTGGATGACGAACTCCCTAGGCCACAAGTATTGGTGCCATGTCTCTAATGCTCTCACCAACCCATAGAGCTCCTTGTCATAGGTGGGGTAGTTTAAGGAGGCTCCATTGAGTTTCTCACTAAAGTAGGCAACCGGTCTTTTCTCCTACATCAAAATTGCTCCAATACCTGAGGTATCACATTCTATCTCAAAAGTTTTGTCAAAGTTAGGCAAAGATAAAACCAGGGCGGTGCACAATCTTTCTTTTATTTCATTAAAAGAATTCTCTTGTGCATCCCCCCATTTAAACCCAACATACTTTTTGACAACCTCAGTAAGTGGTGAAGTTAGTGTGCTAAAATCCTTGACAAAACGACGGTAAAAACTAGCTAGCCCATGAAAACTTCTTACCTCGGTGACACTTGTGGGAGTGGGCCATTCCTTAATGACTTTGATCTTCTCCTCATCAACCTCTATTCCATTAGTACTAACTACAAATCCAAGAAAGACAACACTATTCATGCAAAAATTATACTTTTTGAGATTAGCACACAATATTTCTTCTTTTAAAACCAAAAGTATACTTCTCAAGTGTTCAATATGCTCATTCAGATTCTTGCTACAAATCAAAATATCATCGAAGTAAACTACCACAAATTTTCCAATTAATGCACGCAAAACATAGTTCATTAATCTCATAAAAGTGCTTGGTGTATTAGTGAGACCGAAGGGCATAACTAACCACTCATATAACCCATATTTAGTTTTGCAAGCGGTTTTCCATTCATTTCCTTCTCTCATCCTAATTTAGTGGTACCCACTCCTCAAATCAATTTTGCTAAAAATGCAAGAACCATGCAATTCATCTAGCATATCATCTAACCTAGGAATGTGGTGTCGATACTTTACTGTTATGTTGTTGATGGCTCGGAAATCAACGCACATTCTATAGATCATATCCTTCTTGGGCACTAGTAACACGGGAACAGTACAAAGACTCATGCTCTCACAAACATATCATTTGCTCATCAACTCCTCGACTTGCTTTTGGAGTTCCTTGGTCTCTTCCAGGTTGCTTCGGTATGCCGGTCTATTTGGAATGATGGCTCCAGGAATGAAGTCAATTTGATGCTCGATACCCCTAATGGGTGGAAGTCCACTAGGCATCTCCTCCGGGAGGACATCTTCAAACTCCTGCAACAAAAAAGTAGCTAAAGTGGGGAGGGAAGTGTGAGGTTCAACAAGTATAAGGAGAGACTCCTTATACACCATCAAAAGAATGTGGTGATTTTCTTTTAGCGCTCTCTTCACATCACCCTTACTAGCATAAAAATTCATTTTTTTCTCAACATCTTTTGCTCTCTTTCTTTTCTCCTTCACCGCCTCATTTTTTTCACTACTTTTCTCCCCTCTTTTTTTTCACTCTCTTTTTGTGCCCCACTCAACTCCATCTTTTTTTTTTCTTCTTTCTTTTTCCTCTTCCTCCTCCCTTTTGAGTTTCAATTAGTCTTTATAAACTTCTTCCGGACTCAAAGGTAGTAGTGTTACGGGCTTCCCATTCATTTGGAAGCAATATCTATTTTTCCTCCCATCATGCAATACTCTCATATCATATTGCCATGACCTACCCAATAATATATATGTAGCTTGCATGGGAACCACATCACAAAGTACTTGATCTTCATATGTCCCAATGTTGAAAGTAAGAAGTACTTGCTTGCTTACCTTCAACTCACCATAATCACTCAACCATTGTAACTTATAAGGACTAGAATGTGGCATTAAGGGTAATCTCAACCTCTCTATCATATTAGTGCTAGCTACATTGGTGCAACTTCCCCCATCAATGATGAGACTACAAGCTTTGTCCCTCACAAGACACCTAGTGTGGAAGATATTTTCTCTTTGCTTAGCCGTCTCATCCACCTTGGTTTGGGTGTTCAGAGATCTAATGGTGACCAAGGACTTGTTTAGACTAACAACTCCCTCAACCTCTTCTTCCTCACCATCACTATCACCTCCAAATTGCACTCTCTCTTTTCCTCTTCATCTTCCGAGTACCACTGCCCATTTTTAATAAACATCACCCTATTGTTAGGGCACTCTCGAGAATAATGCCCACGTCCCCTATATTTGAAGCATTCAATATCCCGACTCCTAGAAGCAGTAGGAACAACATTGGGCTTATCCTTGACGGAGGCAACTTCCTTCCCCTTGGAGGTTTCAATGTTGTCTTTAAGTGGCGCTTTATCAACCTTTTCACTCCCCCACTTAGATTTCCAAATGGAACTAGGACCCCCAAAACTTTTTCTTATCCCTTTCCTTTAAATTGCTCATTCTTCTTCAATTGAGCCTCCACTTTAATAGTCATGTGCACCAACTCCTCTATCTCTACTTAATGGTGTAACTCCACCACATTGTCTATCTCTCTATTCAACCCACTCATAAATCGAGCCATGGTGACCTCTCTATCCTCCTCTTTATTAGCCCTTATCAAGGCCTTCTCCAACTCCTTATAATAATCTTCAACTCCCCTAGATCCTTGAGTAAGAGTTCGTAATCTTTGATAAAGCCCCCTATAGTAATGACTAGGTACAAACCTTCTCCTCATAAGACTCTTCAATTCATCCCAAGTATCCACACCACCCTTTAGATTCCTTCTCCTAGTGAGCAATAAATTATCTCACAAAGCTAAGGCATAGTCGGCAAACTCCACTACCGCTATCTTAACCTTCTTATCCTCGGAGTACCTATGGCATTCAAAAATCAATTTCATTTTCCTTTCCCATTCTAAGTAGGCATCCGGATCACTCTTCCCATGGAAATAAGGAATTTTCATCTTTATGCTTCGAAGATTACCATCCACTCCATCTCTACCTCTATGTTTCCTCCCATGGCCTCGTCCAACTCCCCTCACATTTCTACCTCTTCTATTCCTACCCATGTTCCAATTTTGGTCACTACCCCCTTCACTCTCCAATTCATCATAATCAACATCATCATCCTCATAATCATCTCTACCCCTTCTCCTATCACCCCTCCTAACATTATCATCTCTTGGGGGTGAAACTTCCCTCCTAGTTTCCAACCTCGCTAATCTTCCCTCCAATCTTCCTCCCATATCCACCATGGTAACCGTGAGAGCTTGTATCATATCCCTCAACTCTTGAGTTTGCGCATTGGAATCTTGTCCACTTGAAGTATGTGTAATAGCCATGGAGTGTAAGTGTACAAGTGTCCTCACAAAATATTTTCGCTCGTATTTCACTCAATTAGGCTTTTTCCCTCTAATGAGCTCACCACTCTTACCTTTTACCACTCCCAACTTTCTTACCCAAACTCTCCAAGGAACGTAATTCAACTAGATTGAGAATTCAATTCTTGTTTAGCACAAATTCCACAAACAACAAGGAAGTAAAGGAAGGATTGACACAATAGCAAGTAGAATTTACTTGCTTGCTATTATACTAGAATGTAAGAACTTTGAACTTGATTAACAAAGTTTTAAAGGATGTAGTCACAATAAGCTTGTTAAAAGACACAAGGAATTCAACTATGAATGTGTTTGGTAAATGATAGGTAAGATTCAATATGAAAACACTCTTTGAGACATTTTGTCGAACACTTATGATGCAAGCTTGAATAGTTTATAATTTTCAAGTGTTTGTTCAAATGTAACGCCCAACAACTTTTTAAATTAATAATAACAACAATGCCCAATATGTAGGGATGTCACGAGCCAAGTCGAGCTCCGCTCAAGCTTTTAGGAGTCGAGCTTTTTTTGGCCTGAGCCGAGCCGAGCTAAAGCTCGTCCCCAAAAATAAGGCTCGACTCGAATTTTTTCCGAGCTGAGCCGAGCCAAGTCCTGAGCTTTTAATTTTTTTATTTTTATAGCAAAAATTCATAAAAATTTTATTGAAAATGTATATATATAGCAATTTGAGCCGGGCTCGTGGTCGAAATTCATTGCTCAAGCTCCCATCCAGCTTTTTGTAGCGGGTTTGGCTCGAGCCGAGCCAAGCCAAAGCCCGTCTCTCAAAAAAAAGCTCGACTCGAGCTTTGGCTAGAAATCTCGAGCCGCAAGCTGATCTTAGCCCGAGCTTTTTTCGAGCCGAGCCCGTGCGGCTCGAGCCGACAAGCCGTTTTGTCATCCTTACCAATATGTAGAAATCAACAAATATTCATGAGCTTTGAATTTTCCCCAATTGTTTAGGAATTTTGTTTTTTTTATATGGAGAATAATAAGACCAACAAGAATTTAAATATAGGACTACCAATTTTTAGAGCCAAGCTCTAATACTAAATGATGCGAACCCCTTTGGTGTTTAGACCAAATTTTCCCACAACAAATTTTGTACAACCCAAGAAAGCTAAAAATGGTAAAAATGGAGAATCTTGACCCAAGTTTAATCCAATCAAAATTGTAAGGAAAGTGAAGCCTAGCCCAATGGAAAGATTAATACAAATACCAAGATTTTGTGGAATAAACAACAATCAATAAACAAGATAAATTCTCAATATAAAAGTTGAAGAAAATTTCAAAGATAGTTACAAGTAAAGAAAGAATGTTACCTCTCTAAATGCTCTCCAAGGAGTGTTCTTAATGTCAAAACTAAGTAAGGGTTCCAAGCCATTTTCAATATGTATTACAAAAGTGAGGGTAAAAAATTTGAAAAATTGCACAAAAAATCCTGCTTTTTTAATCCAGGAACTTTTGGTCGATCGAAACTATTTCGGTCGACCACCTGGTAGATCGAAATGGCACTTTCGATCGTACATCGCTCAGCTGAACCCGACTGAGGCTACCTCTAAAATCTCTGCGGAGTTTCGGTCGACCGAAATATCCTGGGCTTCCAAAATTAAGCAATTGACCTCAATTTTGCTCTCTTTCATGTGAACTTGATTTCGGAGCTTGAAAATGAGTCCCACCATCGACTCTTGGGCCTCTTTGACCTTGGATCTTATCATAGGCCCCACAAGTATTCTTATCGAGGGTTAACTTGTTTGACTTTGACTTGGTTGATTCCCTTGATTCTCATCACTAACAATTGTAGAAATTTTTTTCTTTTTATATAATGATTAAACTACAAGAATATGTGAAACTATATTTACATATAATTAACGAGACTTTTACGTAATAGCCCCTATTTTGCAACTCATTGTCTGTTGAAGTGCTACTCACTCACTTAAGCCTTCAAAACACGTTTGTTATTATTGGTCCTAAAATGACATTTGACCCACATACACTAGATGGGCCTGGGATTTTATAACACTCCTAACTTTCAGTTTCCATGAGAGAACAGCAAACAGACAGAGCACAATAGAAAGAGCGCAGCTCTCAGACGCTCCAAAAATTAGCGGCGATCAATTTAAGGCACTTCGTGGTGCCTTCTCTTTGTGAGATCAAATTCATGCTCTATCTTCTTTTTATATTTTCTTGGTGATTAGATATATTGCAATAGGTGTGATCCTTTAGTGAAGGAGAGTTTTATCTTGGTAATTTTGGTTTGTGCACGATCTAGTGTATAACTTCGGTTTAGGGGAGATTTTGGGCATTTTCTTGGTGTTGATTGTAAACTGCTATGAACATTGTTTTTTGCAAGGTAAAATTTGGCGTAAATCCAATTTAATTGATTGCTCAACGGGGATTAAGTGGTTCTTTTGATCACGGAACCTCCGGGTCCTTCGGGCCGAAAAGTCCTGTTGTTCATTTGTGTTTTTACTTTCATATTATTCATTATATTGTTAGACACGATCCATCAGTAGTATCAGAGCCTGTGTATTGGCTGAAAAATCAATTTCTTGAGACTGCAGGTTTGTAGTTTGATGCGTGTCGCAATGCACCAAAATAATAAATAATTCCTTACGCGCTAATATTAATTAATAATGTAGTAGCGAAAGTAAGGGTCGATCCCACGAGGAACGGAAACTAATTTTAGTTGTTCGATCAATTAGAATGGAATGGGGGGTTTGTTGTTTGAAATTGCTTGAATAAAAAATACGCATAAAAATAAACAATTAAATATGACTAGAGAGTTAATATGAGAAGCAATCTTGTTCTCGGGTTCGGTTGTGCCCTCAATTAATGTTATACCTTTCCTTGTAACGTGTTTCTATCCCTAATTCAATTATCAATCATAAATAATCAACAAGCTCTGATTATCTAAATTCTTCCTTATGTGTATTGATTCAAAACAAGCTCTTCGAACCAATTCTAGCCATGGACAATCCTAAACAAGCTCTTAGAATTTAATGCACGACTAGTATGAAAATTTAGAAGAATAGATTGAATTGGATCGTTAATTACACAAGCTCGAATTAATCAATCCAAGTTGAATTATTACTAAACCTGCACGAGATTTATTTGCTACTAAAGTAAAGATTCAATGACAATTACGGATCAAGAATCTAAACATAGCATATTCATGAATCCAAAGATCAATAATTCAATTGGCCACATTAAACTATTAATCAAATAAACTCAATGAACGTTCAAAACATAATAATCCAACAATTGAAATAAAGGAATAAATTCACGCTACTAATTTGTAGGAAAAGAAAATAACATAATTAAATTGACACAACTTCCCCTTTGAACAAGATATGGAATTTAGCCTAGCATGGTTGTGGTAGATTCTTCAAGTTGCTTCATGAATTCCATTGTTGTTGATGTTCTTTGGCTTGAAAATCTCCCAAGAGTGTTCTATATTTTTCTCTCAATTTTCCTCAGTGTGTAGCCTCTCTCAAAAATAATAATAGTCTCTTTTTCTTGTCATGAAACTCCCTTTTTATAGCTCCAATTTCGTGCCCTAGCTTTGGGAGCAAGAAATCCCAAAATTATGGAAAGAATTAAAATATGGAAATTTTGACTGGAATAGTTACGGCCGTGACATTTCTTTTACGGCCGTAACACGGTTTCTGCTTATTTCCTTAAATTGGAGTCACGGCCGTAACATTTCTTTTACGGCCGTAATCGTGTCTCTGCATATTTTCACCATTTATTTGTTACGGCCGTGAATTCTGGTTTACGGCCGTGAATGTGTTTCTGCTGATTTCTCTAAACATTGTTGATACTCTTACGGCCGTGACATGGTTTCCTTACGGCCGTAACCTTATTTGCGCCTAAGTCCCCAAACTTCAATTTTAAGCGCATTTTGGTCCTTTTTCCTTCTTTTCTCTTCCTTTATGATCCTATACAATATAAAATACAAAATGCATTAATAATACTTAGATATGATTACATTATGGCATATCCAAGGATATAAGTGCATAAAATAAACGTAAATATCACACTTATCATAGTTCCTATGACTTCAGGTTCTTAGTTTTTGTGACTGCTGGTTCTCGATTTTTTGGGGCTCTGTTGTTGAGCCTGCCTGCTTCTAGGTTTTTGGGGCATCCTCTGTTCAACAATTTCAGATTCATTTGGTAACTTCTATCCTTATCTTGATTCGATTTTTTGGAGTATACAATATTTGACATCTGATTGATGATCCAAATTTGAATTTAATGGTAAGTGAATATGTGAAGTTAGTTTTAGGGAAATTACACTAATTTTTTTTAAAAAAAAAAATCTGCATTTATGTTTCAACTATATAAATTGTTGAAATTTTGCATGTTATTATAATTTGTTTTGTTGATAATCTGCATCGTTTTAATAATTGATATATACCTGAACTTGTTGCTTAACTTTTAAATACATAGGTTAGAATATATAATTTCAAAATTGGTGACCTGATTTTGTGTTTCTCTCTTTTAAAATGTCCACTACTAAATTTGAGATAGAGGTGTGGATTGGAAAATGTGATTTTAGCCTATGAAGACAAAGATTATGGCTCTTTTACTTCAACAAATATGTGCCTATGCTATTACAAAAACTTGGCCTAAGAATTTAGTGCTTTTAGAATGCAAGAACTAGATGAACAAATATGAAGCACTATTTTTCTCATATCTCTGATGTTTTTCTTAGGAAAGTGGTTGAAACAAAAACAACTGTCAAATTATGGAAAAACTTAGAAGATTTATATATGTCTAAATCCATTCCTAACAAGTGCTTTCGATTGAAACAGTTTTTTGTTTTTAGGTTTGAATCATCTCAGGATCTTGAGTCTAATCTTAATAGATTTAATAAATTTAAACAAGACCTTTCTAACTGTGATGAAAAGGTATCTGAAGATCAATTGTGTATTACTTTGTTAAATGTTGTTGGTGATACGTATAAGGATGTCAAAAATGCCCTTGAATATGGTAGATATACCCTTAGACTTCATATTATCACTTCTGCCTTAAGGAATAGAGACTTAAAATTAAAATCTGAAACTTAAAGGAAGCCATCAAGGAGAAGTTTTAATGACTAGATCTAAAAGGCCTTTTAATCCACATTAGAATATCTATAACAATAATAGCCAAAGAAAAGGGAAATTTCCTATAAATAAGAAACCTGATTTCTCTAAATCTTGGAATAAATCAAATAGGAAATGCTATTATTGTGAAGAAATAGAACATTACATCAAAGATTGTCATAGGAGATTAAATGATCTTAAGAACAAATCAAGACCTAATAATAAATGTGGTGATAATGATGGTGTTGTTTACATGGTGAATACTCAAGACACTCATAAATCTTGGGTTTTGGATTCTAGGTGCACATATCATGTGTGTCCTAAAATAGAATGTTTCAATAATTTCAAACCTAAAAAAAAAGTGAGTGTTTACATGGGAAAGAATTTCCCTTTTATGATACGTAGTGTTGGTAACATTGTCTTAAAACTTGAAAATGAAAATTTTCTAAAATTGGAACAAACTAGGTATGTTCCTGAGGTTGACAAGAACCTCATTTCTTTAGGCATCTTGGATTGTGATAATTTTGAGATTTGCTTTAGGAATCGGTTTTGGAAAATTCAAAAGGGTTCTTATGAAATAATAAGGTCCTGTTCTCTTTACTATTTTGAGGTCGTTTTCTATTTTAATTTTCGAAAACACTAAAAACGCGTTCTCTTTACTATTTTCGAAAACGCATTTTGGGAAAAAAAAAATTGTACACAAAATGCAAAACGCCCAAAACCTCGTTTTGGGCATTTTGTGTGTATTTCAGCAAAAAATGTTCAAAACGCAGAAAACGCGTTTTAGAATTTTTTTTTTTTTTTTTAAAGAATTATCCTAACTTGGAACTAAGCTTAAATAAAGTTTTTTTTTTTTTTTTTTTTTTTGGAGAATTATCCTACCTTAGAACTAAGTTTAATTAAATTTTATTGAATTCTATATCAACATTACAAAAAAAAGAATTAAGTAAAAATTCTTATTGTTATATTTCAAAAAATACCTTGATAAATGGACTTTGGTGGTGTTGAAAGAACTTGCATTTTCTAGATTTTAATAGAACTAGAGCTTCCTCAAATCCCGAATCTGATCAAGTTGTGTTAATATAGACTCTTAATGCTCACATTAGTGTGTTTCATGTAACCATATTTTCAGTGTATTGTGAAAGAAAATTTAAGTTTGAGTCATTAGTATTCTGCAAACAAATTAATTAAAAATAGTTTAAGTAGTATTCTGTAAAATTTCAAACAGAACGTGTTTTCCAGCTTTTCATTTTCAAAATTAGTTTTCAGAGATGATAAACCAAATGCGTTTTCAGCAAATTTGAAAACAAAAATGAAAACAGGAAATACAAAACATTTTCGAAAATGAAAATATAAAATAAAATACAAACAGAACACCACCTAAATGTTTTCAAGACAAACATTCTTTACAAAATTCATGCTACTCTTCAGAAAGATGAATGCCTATCCGTCTGAAATTCTCTAATAGAAATTCTTTCGTATGGCATCGAAGACTTGGCCATATAGGAGATAAATCTCTTAAGTCACTAAGCAATGAAGGGGCTATAGGCAATGTCAATCTGGACAAAGAAGATTTCTATGAAGAATGTATTTTGAGAAAACAAGTAAAACTATCTTTCAAATCTGGTATTCACAAATCAACTTCCATTCTTAAATATCTTCATGCTGACCTATGGGGTCCAACATCCAATCAAACTCTTGTTGGTTTCAATTATTACTTGTTGATTATTGATGAGTTTTCAAGAAAGGTTTGGACTTTTTTTTTATAAAATCAAAAGATTAAACTTTTCAAAACTTCAATAACTAGAAAAACTTAATTGAAGACCAAACCAAACCAACAAGAAAGTAAAGATTTTGAAAAATGATAATGGGTTGGAGTTTTGTAATACTATATTTGATGAGTTTTGTAAACATAATAGGATTTTAAGACATGAGACTGTTACCCATACACCACAATAAAATGGGATACCTGAAAGAATGAATAGGACATTATTAAACAAAGTGAGGTGTATGTTGCTGAGCTCTGGTCTCCCAAAATGGGATGATAGATTTTAATTGTATTTTCCATTTGAGAAATTAGGTAATGGAACCAGAATCAGACCAAACAAAACCAGAATCAACTAGTTCGGTTCCGGTTCGATTTTTTATCTTTAAAAAATCAAACGGTTCCATTATTAAAAAATCATCGGTTCATGGTTTCGTTCGATTTTCTTGGAATCAGAAACAAATGGAACCATGTCCACCCCTTTTACTCACCTATCGACTCGTTACAATTCAAAAATAAATGATTAAAATGAATTAATGGCCAATTAATTTATGCATTAAGAAAAAATATATTCAACACATGAAATCGAAACACAAAACTTGAAATTTGAAATTAAATAATCAAATTAGGTTTATATCGTTCGTCCCAACTATTAATTTAGTAAAATATGATAAAGAAAAAAAAATCATTGGAATTGAATACATCAACGAGTTTTGGACTTCAATTAAAAAATGAGAAGAAGTTCTTACACCAGATCCAATCTCCAAGTCTTAAAAAGTTGCCTTCATGCCGCGCATGTTTATTTTTTGCACAGTTGTTAGCATTTTTATCTTATTTCTCTTTCCTTATCCGATTGAGATGTTTCAAAGTGCGATGAAAAGTTACCTCAAAGAGTTACAATTATTCTAGAAAGTATTATTTTCTAGTTCGAAATGTTTACCACATAAAAAAGGGGTCTCATGTCCGACTAAAAATCTAGAACATAACTCGTGCGACTCCATTTTTGCCCCAAGTCCTTTTCAAGTACAGCCTTAATCATTTGACTTCCAACATTTAATAGATATTTACAAATTGATCCTCACTTTTGACAATTTTGATGATTTTGTAATACATTATAATTCGCATGATTTGTAATCATGTACTTATCCCCTTTTAAAATATAACTAGTGGGGGCGTCGTGTGTTGCATGACCCCGGACGATGTGTGGTGCGATATCAAACGATTGATATTGTGATTATTTGTACAATATATTGCAACATTTCCACCCCTTGTTAATTTGAATAGTTTATGAAGTTTCTGTAGCAAATCTGGTTGGTAAGGCTAGAAAATTCAATTGCTTGTATAGAAAATTTACGTGGTGCGTATAATAAGAAATTTCAAGTTTTAAACTAATAGAACAAAGTCAGGAAAATTTGCACTTAGACAATGAATACCTTTTTTTCGAAAAAGCAAATGCAAACCAAAATACTGAATAATCAAGGAAGAGAGGAAATTATTTAGTAGATTCCAAATAAAATCCAATCAATTGGTACAAGTGATGAATAAGGGTAAGCTTAGATCAAAGCTTTGATGGTCTGATCATATTTAGAAAAGCTCTCTGTAAGGATTTTAATCAATCATGTGGGCTTATATGTGAATTATTGTGTATTCAATAAAAGGCTATCAATTTGGTTATGCCCAATTAAAGTGATCTAATAAGGATTTGATAAATATCGGGCTTTAATGCATCTAATTAAATGTATGGGCTTTTATGTGTAGATACCAGGTCATTACCTAATTCATGATGGGCCGGATTAGGTTAATTGGCAATTCAGTTTATAAAGTCGGTTATAGTCCCTGAATCCTACGTACTGTTCATCTTGTCTGACATCCCATCATCAGAGAGATAATAAGGACTACGTATCGATTTAGAAGATCCAACCAACCGAATCGTTCATCGTGAATCACGTTTGATTAAGGTACGCTTCCGCTTCAGTTATTTAATTCTTGATAATTCCAACATGATGATTTATTTTGGATCACAGATAAATGATTTATCTGTGAAATAAATTTTCTAACAAGTGGTATCAGAGCCAACATCGTGTTGAATTATCAGATCAATTTTGTACGTGTATATGTAAAACCTAATTGTCTGATTTCAAAACCAAAACTCTCTGTTTTCGAAATTATACACACAGCAAAATTGATTTCTGAATATGTATACTATATGCAAGATTTGCTCACTAAAATTTGTTGAAGCTCGAAAATCAGGGTGTGAATCTATATGTATATATTTTTTCGAAATAAGGTATGGAACTCTGTTTTGTGGACGAAATATGTGATGAGTTTTGGATATATGATTTGGATTTCAACCAAATCGATCGTTATTGTGTGTATGAAATATGGGTTTCAATTTTGATTAAGAAATCTGTGGAATTGGGTTTGGGTTTCAACCAAATCAAACTTTTCAGCATGTATGTATAGGCAAAAATCAGAATTTCGAAATCATGGGTTTGGTTCCTGCGTGTATGTATATTGAGATTAAGGTGAAGTAAATCGGGTTTTTTGGACTGAATTTTGATGTGTATATATATATATATATATATGATTTCGGATTTGTATGTATGAATTGTGTATGGATGTTGGGGATGGTTTTGGGTTGGATTCCGTTGAGTTGGGGTGGCCAGACGCGGCTCTGTTGGTACGCGCAGGGGGCTCGCACTGCGCTGGAGGAGATCGGAGTTGGGGGTTGCGCCCCGGCAGAGGTGCTGCGTTCGCTGGATTTGGCTGCGCGCGGCGCTGCTGGAGGCGAGTAGCGCCGCGCAGGCGCTGCTTCGCAATGGGAATCACCGGGGGGTGCGACGCATTCTTCAGTTTTGGAGGAGGCGGCGGGCTAGGGTTGAAAAACCCTACCTGTTGCGAATTTGCGATTTTGAAGCAAGGACTTGTGTTGGAAATTTGAAGATTACGAGGACTCCTTTGCAATTTCTGTAAATTATGGTTAATTGCACCTCAAGTCCTCCATGTTTGTTTTGAATTAAAGTTTAAACCCTATAGTTATGAAATTATTTAAGTTGGCTCTTAAAGTTATGGAATTTATAAAATCAGCCACTAAAGTTATAATTTTTTTTTAGTTGGGCCTGTTCAAGTTTTGGATTTTGTAATTCAGTCCCTGAAGTTTGAAAATTTTCTAATTTAGTCCCTAATGTTTGAGAATTTTCAAAATTGGTCCCTAAAGCTTGAAAATTCTCTAATTTGGTGCCTTAAGGTTAGAAAATTTTCATTTTCAGTCCCTAAAGTTTGAAAATTTTCTAATAAAGCACCTAAAGTTCTAAAATTCTCTAATTTGGTCCCTTAAAGTTTGAAAATTTTCATTTTCAGTCCCTTAAAGTTTGAGAATTTTCATTTTCAGTCCCTAAAGTTTGAAAATTTTCTTATTCGGTCACTAAAGTTTGGAAATTTTCAAAATTGGTCCTTAAAGTTTGAATTTTTTTTAAATTAAGTCCCTAAAGTTTGAGAATTTTCTAAATTGGCTCCTAAAGTTTGAAAATTTTCAAAATCAACTTTTAAATATTGAAATTTTCATATTTTGAACCTCTAAAGTTTGGTTTTGTTTCAAATTGGGACCTAAAGTTTGGAATTTCTCAAAATTGGCCAATAAAGTTTTGGGAAAATTATAATTTAAGTCCTTCAAGCTTAAAATTTTACAGAATTGGCCACCAAAAGTTTAAGAATATTGCAATTAGACTCTCGCAACTTAAGGATTGCTTTATTCTAAAGTTTTGAATTCTATAATTCAAATCCTAAAGTCAAATATAGATGCAAATCAATGAATTTCAGTTTCAAATCTTGGTACATAGGAATCTTTTAAGAGATATAATATTCGAAAGTAAGTTAGTTGAAGCAACATGTTGCCAAAGCAACCTCTCTTGTGGATATTAATTAACTTTGGATATTAGAAGGTATTTGTGTGTGTTATTCATTGCGGATATTGATCGGCCCAAAGGAAGGTCAATATTTGGCTCGAATTTCACATGCACCTGTTGTGATAAACACGTGGCAATTATTTG